>CM057836.1:7397500-7997500 GCA_030068075.1 Paguma larvata
GGGCAGAGAGTGTTCGCAGAGAGTGTTCGCACGTAACAGTGTACAGATAGGCCTGGGGCAGAGAGTGTTTGCACGTAACAGTGTACAGACAGGCCCACAGCGCCTCTCCACGGAATCGTTGCCATCCGCACATGTGTCAGGCCTCTCTAAGGATTATTCCTATCCAGAAGTCTGGGAGGATATTTTAAAGTCTTCAAGTCGTTTATTTACTTATTTTTTACTTGTTACAAACCTGGTACGTAATCGTTAGAAAGTGTAGATGGATCACAGAAAAGTGTGGAAACGAACATGCAAATCACCAGGAATTCTGCCATTCAGAGAAAACCTCTGATGTTCTATCTATTTGCAGTAGGTACATCCAGTTTTTTTCCACCCGTATTATTTATGCATGCATATAACTCATGCAGGCGTATATGCATGCAGATATTAACAACAGCAACATCATGTTATATGTGTTCGTAACTTGCTTTTCTCTTCATATCTTATACTTTGTTTTTTTTTTTAATTTTTTTAATGTTTATTTGTTTTTGAGAGAGAGACAGAGACAGAGTGCAAGCAGGGGAGGGGCAGGGAGAGAGGGAGACACAGAATCCGAAGCAGGCTCCAGGCTCTGAGCTGTCAGCACAGAGCCCAACGCGAGGCTCAAACTCACGAACCGTGAGACCATGACCTGAGCCGAAGTTGGATTCTTAACCGACTGAGCCCCCCAGGCGCCCCCCTCCCACATTTTTACAGGAGTCCTGTTGATCGTACTCGGAGGATTCTTAGTCTGCAGATTGGCGCCATGAGGTAGAAATTAGGTTTCCGTGTTCTGTTCTGGTTTTCTGCTTCCGTTGCTCTCACCTTGCCCGAGAATGGAAATCATCCTTTGCTGGTCACATTTTGCTCCATGTGGGATGTCGCTCTGACCGCATAAGGCAGTCCCAGTGGCCAGGTAGTTTGCAGCACAGGGTCTTCGAAAAAGAAAACAAACCTTTGGCTTTCTCATCTGTAAAATGGAACAGTACTAAACATCTCTGTGCTTTCGCACAAGAACGAAGGGAGGAGCAAAATCGTGTTAAGTATCAAATCCCAGGAGAGGTTCTATGAAAAATGAACCCCCCTCTCCCCTGCAAAAAAGTGGCTTGATCCCTAAATATCAACTCCTTTCTTAGGCTGTTCTCCACAGGGAGGCGGGTCTGACAGACACCATGGAGGCCAGCCCACCGCCCTGGGCTGGCCTTGGCTTTCAGTTTTCTCAGCAGCCCTGACAAACCGCTTCGTGAGGTCCTGCAGTGAGGAGCGGCCATATTGCCTTCAGAAGCGAATCGTTCCCACGCCCCCCGCAGAAGTGACCGCTAGTCAGCATTTTTATCTTTCTAGAATTTTCTAGACCCTTCTAGATCTTTCTTTGCTACCAATGATCTGCCCTAGCGCAGGTTCCTTAGTCTGTTTCTTACTCCCCAAAGCCTCCTCTAGCCCTAAAATTCTGTGATCCTGGATTCTTATTTCCACCTTCGTTTCCTCTTTATTTTGTTTTGCTTTGTTTTTATACGTGTTCTGCCCCACACCTAGCGGTTGCACGGCTTGTTTGTGCTGGCGGCATAGCATGTGTGTAAGAAATAATATGAAAGTATGTGAGCAGGCAGGGTTACGGCTGAAATCGGGAAACAGATAGAACCTATATGGATTAAGGTGTTTTCAAAAAACAGGGCTGGGTGTGGTGAGAATCGACAGTCCGTGTGCCTTGTTTTATTTTTCTTTGCAGGTTTATCTTCTCAAGAGCCTTCCTCCCGGGGAAAGAGGAAAATTGTGTGATCTGAGCACCCCTGACTTCTAGCATTTATCTGGTGCAGGGGCCAGGGTGCTTTGTCTTAGGAGCCGGGAGTCAAATAATGGGCTCCACTAACGGACAGGCTTTAGGTCTTTGAAATGCCCTACCTGATTCTTTAAAGAGTATTCGAGTGTTATTGGATAAATAAATGCTAGCTGGGTATGTAGCTCGGGCAGCACAAACCTGTCAGCACTGCTTCTGGGCAGGAGAACAGAAGAGGGACAGGAGTTTTCAGGGTGTATTGTTTCCATATCCTTTTATTATTTATTTACTCGGGGCGCTAGAGTGTTTTTCCATGTAGCTGGAAGGCAGGTTTTGCTTACTCGCTTCTCTCTCTCTCTCTCTCTTTTTTTTTTTTTTTTGATTTATTCCTTCATGCTGACTTGGTGAAGTTACTCTGTATTTACCCTGTAATTCACGAGCATTTGAGAAACCAAATGATTTCATCTTGAAACAGGCGCCCCCGCCCCCCCCCCTCCATTATCAGTTGTTCGGTTCTTCCCAGTGTCTTCGCTCGCTTTGTGATGCTGATTGAAATATTGCATTTCACAGGTGCTTGCACACCCAGAGAGTCCTCCTGGGGTCTCTGTGGTACACTGGTGACTGTCGCCCGCCCCCGAGCACGGTGCCTGCCTTGTGGGATAGCTGGTGGCTTTTCTTCACCCACGTGGTTCCGCGAAGTTGACTGAGGGTCAGCTCAAAGGTGTAGATCCAAGATGATGTATCTGAGTGTGGCCGTCTGCTGAGCGAGGCAGGTCTTAGGGAGTGGGGTCTTCTCAGGGCATTCTAAAGAGAAGCACGGGTGCCTGGGGGGCTCAGTCGGGGGCTCTTGATTTTAGCTTGGGTCATAATCTCATGGTTTGTGAGTTCGAGCCCCGTGTCGGGCTCTGCGCTGATGGCTGGGAAGCTGACTTGGGATTCTGTCTCTCTCTCTCTGTCCCTCCCCACTCATGCTCTCTCTCTCTTTCTCTTTCAAGATAAATAACTTAAACATTTTTTAAAACAAAGAGAAGCGAAATATAATTTAAAAAATTACCCTAGCTGCACGGCATGTCTTCAATTCATTAGACAAATATCAATCGAACACCTTTTAATGGTGTGCACTTTCTAGACTCCTCCAACTGCTGGGCAGTCCTCCTGACGTTCTCCGTTCCGCTCGGAATGACTCTTTCCAACCTCCCCCTCCTTGTGAAACCCCAATAGGACCTGCCCATGCTGCTCCCTACCCTCAACTCTCCTCCCCACCCCTGCTTTCACACCTGCTCACCTACCCTGCCCTCCTGCCCCCCGGCACACCCCTCCTTCACGGCACTGACCACAGGGCGCTTGTATATTCTCTCATGGGATCGTTTGGTTGATACCAGCCGTCCAGCCGGCCTGTAAGACCCTGAGGCCAGTCACCGGCACACTTGGATCCTGCACCTGTAACATGGTAGCCCTCAAACACCAGCCGCAGGAATGAATGGAAGAAAGAACCCTGAGATATTAGAGCCGCACAGACCCTGGGAGATCTAATTCAACCCTTTCATGCTCCTGAAGAGGAAACGTGCCCGAGAGATGCTCCTAGAAAGTGCTGGATGGGCTCAGGGCAGCGGGGGGGAGAGGAGCCTTGACCCAGATTCACCAGTCAATCATTGTTGCTGTTTTACTACGAACATTTAAAAACGTCTTACTCACGTCTTATTCATTGCTCAATAGTCAACACTGACATTTCACAAAGTAACGTATTTATTTACACATTTAACAAATTAAATGGGGGCGCCTGGGTGGCTCAGTCGGTTAAGTGTTCAACTTCAGGTCAGGTCATGATCTCACAGTTTTGTGGGTTCGAGCCCTGCGTCGGGCTCCGGGCTGACAGTGTGGAGCCTGGAGCCTGCTTCAGAATCTGTGTCTCTCTCTCTCTCTCTCTCTGCCCTTCCCCTATTCGTATTCTGTCTCTCTTTCTCTCTCAAAAATAAATAAACATTAAAAAAAAATTTTACAAAATCGAAACGGCATAAAAAGGTACAGAAAGAAATAGAAAGTTCCAGGTTATCTCTGTCCCTCTCCCCAGAGGCAATCATTATGAGGGTTTTGTATAGTTTTTTCCTTGGTAAAACAAAACAAAAAATACACATCTGTTTATGCTCCAACGCTAATAGTTACAAACCTTGAAGACCTTATCTTGAGGTATCTACTAAGTACAGGTTTTTTATTTAGTTATGTCCCCAGCATTTAGGACAGAACCTATTACGTGGTTAGTACAACAACCCTTCTGATAATTTATTTAAGATTACACTGAGGGGCGCCTGGGTGGCTCCGTCGGATAAGCGTCCCACTTGGCTCAGGTCATGATCTCGCGGTTTGTGAGTTTGAGCCCCTCGACGGGCTCTGTGCTGACAGCTCAGAGCCTGGAGCCTGATTCGAATCCTGTGTCTCCCTCTCTCTCTGCCCCTCCCCTGCTCACGCTCTGTCTCTCTCTCAAAAATAAATAAACATTAAAAAAATTTAAATAATAAAGAAAAGATTATATTGAAATTAGGGGAGACTAGCATTCTTATCATTTTGCCTATTTCTATGGACACAGCACATCTTTTCAATTGACTGATTCTTTTCCTTTGTTCTCTGGTAGAGAGCTTTCGTGTTTCATTCGATAAAGTTCCTGCACAGTATCTCATCGATTACTTTCCTCCAAATTTTTTTATTTAGTTCCTATTAGAAATGAGGTCTTTTGGGGCGCCTGGGTGGCTCAGTCAGTTAAGCATCCGACTTCGGCTCAGGTCATGATCTCACAGTTCGTGGGTTCGAGCCCCGCGTCAGGCTCTGTGCTGAACGGAGCCTGCTTCGGATTCTGTCTCCTTTTCTCTCTGCCCTTTCTCCACTTGTACTCTGTCTCCCTCTGTCTCAAAAATAAATAAGCGTTAAAAAAAAGAAATGAGATCTTTTCTCTCATTTATGATTTATAAATAGGGATTTTCATGTATTAATTTTATGGCCCACAAATGCCCTGAATTTCCTCACCGAAAGCTAAGGTCAGACGCAAGGGAGTCTGGCTCCAGAGACCTAATTTTTTAAAAAAAAGTTTATTTTATTTTTGAGAGAGGGGAGACAGGCAGAGAGAGAAGGGCAGAGAGAGAGAGAATCCCAAGCCGGCTCCACGCTGCCAGCGAGGAGCCCGACGCAGGGCTCGAACTCACAACCCTGGGATCATGACCTAAGCTGAAATCAAGAGTCGGAGGCTCAACTGATGGTGTTCCCAGAGTCCTCAGTTTTAGACGACGCGGGAAGTTCGGATCCCCCTCCTTCTCCGCCATGTTGCGCCCTCCTCCAGTCCTCGTTTTTAACACAACACTGAGATTGGTCTGTCGTGTGACCGGACAGAATTGCAAAGTCCCATTAGCGTCAGAATGATGATGGTTTTGTAGAAAGAATTCGGAAGTGTTCTGTGTTTCTCCATCCTCTCTACACTGTTCACGTGGCGGCCGCTAGCCACACGGGGCCCTGAGCGCTTGAGAGGTGGCTAGTTTGAAATGAGATGTGTAAAGTATAAAACATCAGATTTAAAGACTTAGTACAAAAAGAAAAAAAAAAAAAGAAAATATCAGTAAATGTTTTCGTGCTGGTTACCTGTTGAAACAATAATGTTTTGGATTTTGGGTTACATAAGATATATTATTAACGTTAAGTTCACTCTTATTTTTTTTTAACATGGCTACTAGAAATTTTTTTTAAGTTTTTTTAATGTTTATTTATTTTTGAGAGACATAGAGACACAGCGTGAGCAGGGGAAGGGCAGAGAGAGAGAGGGAGACACAGAAACTGAAGCAGGCTCCAGGCTCTGATGAGCCATCAGCACAGAGCCTGACGCGGGGCTCGAACTCACAGACCGTGAGATCATGACCTGAGCTGAAGTTGGCCGCTCAACCAACTGAGCCACCCAGGCGCTCCTAGAAATTTTTAAATTACATATGAGGCTCCATTATATTCCTGTTAGACAGCGTTGGGCTAGAGCCCTGGACGGTGCTACTCAAACACCCAGGTGAACGCCTGCTGGGGATCTTGGGAAAATGCAGATTCTGACTCAGCGAGTCTGGGCTGAGCTGGGGATTCAACATTTTTTTTTTTTAATGTTTATTTATTTTTCAGAGAGACAGATGGAGTACAAGCCGGGGAGGGGTGCAGAGAGAGAGAGAGACAGACACACAGAATCCGAAGCAGGCTCCAGGCTCTGAGCTGTCAGCACAGAGCCCTGACGCGGGGCTCGAACTCACGAACCGCGAGATCATGAGCTGAGCCCAAGTCAGAGGCTTAACGGACTGAGCCGCCCCGGCGCCCCTGGGCTTCCACATTGCTTACAAGCCCCGCAGGCATCTGTGCTGCTGGGCTACAGCCCACACTTGGCATGTCACCTCCAGACACTTACATCAGTGGCTCTTAAACCGCAGTGTGCATCAGACTCATCTGGGAGTTTGCTGAGAACCAGAGCACTGGGGGCTCAGTCAGTTAAACGTCCGGCTTCAGTTCGAGTCATGATCTCACGGTTGGTGGGTTCGAGCCCCGCGTCGGGCTCCGTGCTGACAGCTCAGAGCCTGGAGCCTGCCTCGGATTCTGTGTCTCCCCCTCTCTCTCTGCCCCTCCCCTGCTTGTGCTCTCTCTGTCTCAAAAACAAATAAGTACATGTAAAAAGAAAAGAAATGGATTCCTGACTCCACCTCCAGAATTTCTGAGTCAGTAGGTCTAAGGCGGGGCCCGAAAATCTGCATTTTCAGTATGAAGTAAGTGCTGTTTCTGTCTTCAAACATTCGAAGTTTTCTCGTGACCTCATATATTGCCGCTTTTTCTGAGCGTTCCGCGGTTGCCTGGGAGGGGTCTACCCCCTTGCTCTCATTGCACAGAGTGGCCTGGGCTCTGGGATTCCGGCTCGTGTAGAAACAACGGCCACCAAGGACTGTCACGTCTGCTCTGTCCACCTGGTGCCGTTTGCCGCTCTTGCTGGATGCGCGAAGGCTGTGACCTTGGAACCTCCCTCGAGGGCTGCCCTCGATGGCGTGTGTGCCTCTGTTTGTACGGTTTTCTGTCCTGAGCTCGCCGCTGCCCTGTTCTGCCAGCCGCCTCTCGCGGACCGCAGGCACCGTCTCGGGCGCCTCTCAGTTCTTTCTCATGAAGTCTTCGCCGAGCCCTGCGGACGGGGTGACCATCCGCCCGTCCGTCCGTCGCAGATGAGAATGTTGCTGTGCACAGAGTGAGTTGTTGGTGCCACATCGTGTGGCCGATGGGTGTCAGGCCCGCGCCCGGGGCACCTGCTCCTCGGCTCGCCCCAGCCAGAGGCCTTGGCACAGGGCGGTTAGCTTCGCCCCTGCCTGCCCTGCCTTCATCCCTTCCCCCGGGCCCTGCCGGGACGGTCTCTGCTTTGCCGGAGGTGGCCCAGGACCTGACGGTCCCTGCCCCCATCCCCCGGCTGCTAGGAGCTGTCACCAAACCAGAAGTCGGGCCAGCAGGGAAGGAAGGAATGCCGGCCGGCCGCTTCGGGTGCAGCAGGCATGGGGTCAGGGCCCGCCTGAGGCCACGTTGTGAAATCCACAAAATAATCCTTTGGAGGCTGAACTGAGTAGAAGGCGCCGACTTCCCCTGTAGCTCCCTGCCGGTCCTGGGCCCCGGGGCTCCGCTGTTCCCCAGACCTCGGCTCCCCAACCTCGTTCGCTCTGTGCTCCGCTCTTCACGCCTCGCGTTCGGGTGCGTGGATTCTCCGCGAGGCCCTTCCCTCTCCGGCAGAGGCGCCTGGGCCCGAGCGCCCCGGGGTCAGGCAGCTCTTTCCTGTCTGACTCCGGCAAGGACCGGGCCCTGTGGCCTCCACCTTCAGAGCCCGGCCCGGATCCATCCAGCTGTCAGCGCGTCTAGTGCCACGCCTTCGTGCCTGCCACCTGTCCCCCCCCTTTGCCTGTGTTCCTGCAGCAAACTCTCAGCCCCCAGCCCTGCCCCCGCTTCACCCACTCTCTACATGGAAGCCAGAGTCCTCTTTTTTCAGAACGCTCTGTTGCGTGACTTTTGTGCTCGAAGCCTTCCTGTGACTTCCGGGGTCCTCAATCCATACTCTTGACCCTGGCTTCCAGATCCCACCCCGGTCGTCCCCTTGAGTCCTCCTTCGTGCGTCCCCCGCCACCCTGGCTGCATCCTGCCCTGCGTTGTGCACAACCCTCCCCCCCCACTTGCAGAATATCTTCTTGTCCTCCCCATCTCAGTTTAAATGTCCCCTCCTTCCGAGATCTTCTCCAGACTAGCTGCCCGCCTAGTCCCGCCAGGTCACCCCAGTTTTTTTCTAATTTTCTAATTTTTTATTTAAGAGAGAGAGAGCTCGAGCACGGGAGAGGGGCAGAGGGAGAAAGAATCTTAAGCAGGCTCCACGCTCAGTGCAGAGCCCGACGCGGGGCTTGATCCCACCACCCTGGGATAATGACCTGAGCCGAAATCAAGAGCTGGATGCTCAGCCGACTGGGCCACCCAGGCGCTCCTCTGGTCACCCTGTTTTAATTCTTGCATTCCCTGTGCCACTATTTAAGACTTCTCGTGTTTGTCTTTGGCTGTCTCCAGTAGACCATAAGCCCCAAGAAAGCGGGTTCTGGAACAGTGCCTGCCTGAGTCGCAGTGGGGGCCGAATAAATATTCGCTGGATACGTGCCCCTCCCCCACCCCATCGGGAAGTCACCGGCCTCCTCTTTCAGCCCACCCGCTCTCCTGGGGATTAAAACAAAAAACGCAGCTCCTTGGGTGCCACCTCCAGGGATTCCGAAGGGGCACATCTCCGGGGGGGGGGGGGGGGGGCCTCAGAACCTGCATTTTCATGGGGGCTCAGGGCGGTTCTGAGGCAGGTGGGCCAGATACGCCGAGGAGCGCTGCTAGTGTTCAGTAAACACTTGGCCAGCCTCGACCCCGTTCCATCTTTTTATTATTTTTTTAATTTTTTAATTTTCACTTTTGAGAGAGACAGAGTGTGAGCAGGGGAGGGGCAGAGAGAGAGAGAGGGAGACACAGAATCTGAAGCAGGCTCCGGGCTCCGAGCTGTCAGCACAGAGCCCGATGCAGGGCTGGAACTCAGGAACTGTGAGATCATGACCTGAGCTGAAGCCGACGCTCAACCGGCTGAGCCCCCCAGGCGCCCCCACCCTGTTTATCTTAACGCATTTCTGGGAAGTTGGTCTTGAAGCCAGAGACTCTCTTTTTTTTTAAACAATTTATTGTCAAATTGGTTTCCGTACAACACCCAGCGCTCATCCCAACAAGTGCCCTCCTCAGTGCCCTCACCCACTCTCGT
Source organism: Paguma larvata (assembly GCA_030068075.1). NCBI lineage: Eukaryota > Metazoa > Chordata > Mammalia > Carnivora > Viverridae > Paguma > Paguma larvata. The sequence continues at coordinate 7,406,602 of CM057836.1, forward strand.
CTCTCCCATGTCCGCCATCAACCCTCAGTTAGTTCTCAGTATTTAAGAGAAGGCCAGAGACTCTAACTAGATATTAAAGTTTATAATAAAATTCGTTGCTGAGGAGGTAATACATTTACATGCGTCAAAGATGAAAACAATGAGAAGTCTCCCTGGCTCTGTCCCCGCCGTGTGACCCCCCCATCCCTGGGCACTGTCCCCGCCATGTGACCCCGTCCCCGGGCTCTGTCCCCGCCGTGTGACCCCCCGTCCCTGGGCACTGTCCCCGCCATGTGACCCCGTCCCCGGGCTCTGTCCCGGCCGTGCGACCCCTTCCCCGGGCTCTGTCCCCGCCGTGCGACCCCGTCCCCGGGCTCTGTCCCCGCCGTGCGACCCCCCGTCCCCGGGCTCTGTCCCCGCCGTGCGACCCCCCGTCCCCGGGCTCTGTCCCCGCCGTGCGACCCCCCGTCCCCGGGCTCTGTCCCCGCCGTGCGACCCCCCGTCCCCGGGCTCTGTCCCCGCCGTGCGACCCCGTCCCCGGGCTCTGTCCCCGCCGTGCGACCCCCCGTCCCCGGGCTCTGTCCCCGCCGTGCGACCCCCCGTCCCCGGGCTCTGTCCCCGCCGTGCAACCCCCCCGTCCCCGGCTCTGTCCCCGCCGTCGACCCCCCGTCCCCGGGCTCTGTCCCCGCCGTGCGACCCCCCGTCCCCGGGCTCTGTCCCCGCCGTGTGACCCCGTCCCCGGGCTCTGTCCCCGCCGTGTGACCCCGTCCCTGGGCTCTGCTGAGGAAAGCCAGTTTTATGAGTCGCTTCGATACGTTTTTGTCTCGAACACAGAGTATAGTAAAGCACACGGGCCGTTTTGTATCTTGCTTGTTTCTCACTTAGCGTCCTATCCTGGGAGATTTCTCTTTGGTCCCTCAAGAGCTTTCTCTCTGTTTCAGCGAGCTAGTATTCCACACGGGGGCGGTACCATAGTTTATTAACCGGCCCCAAGGTGGGCACTGGCTTATCTGCGCTGCTGGCGGAGGGGGCTGCCAGCAGCAGCGCCGGGCTGGAGCATCTCGCCCTCTGCCATTGCTCTGCGCGGGCGAGAGCACGGACGTATCCGCAGGATGAATTCTCAGGGCCAGACTGCTGGGTCCGAGGGTCATAGGCTTTTGTAATTTTGACGGCTGTTGCCAGATGTCGTCGCCGGGCTGACCATTTTGCGTTTCCACCCGCGATGAAGGAGAGTCCACATTTCCCTAAACCGTTCTCATAAAGCGTGTTGTCAAACGTTGGGTTTTTATGAACTTGACAGTTAAGTAATGCTACCTAGATATAGTAGCTTTTGTCTTCGTTGTTGTAAATGACAAGCCAGAGATAGCAGGTTTTCAAAGAGTACCATTTGATGAGTTTGGAGATACCATCACCGTAGTCAAGAAAATAAACAAATCCATTTCCCGCCCCCAGAAGTTTCTTAGTGCCCCTTTGTGATCAATTTCTTTCTCAGCAGTTTCCGTAGTGATGTGCCTTCTGTCACTGTAAGACTTTGCCTCTTTTAGAAGATTCGTATGAATAGAATGACCTAGTACGCACTCTTCGTTTCGGTCTGGGTTTTCCATTCCACACCATTATTTGAGATTTATCCATGTTGTGTGTCTATTAACAGTCATTTTTAACTACTGAGTAATATTCTATTTTATGGGTAAGCCCCAATTTATTTATCCATGCACCTGTTGGGGGGGCATTTAGAGGCCTTCCAGTTTGGGACTATTAAAAGAAAGCCGTCGTGAACACTCCTGTAAAATCTTTGTATCGACATGTTCTAATTTCTCTTAGGGTAAATACCTACCTATTGAGGCAACTGGGGTCCTGGGTACCGAAAGCGTGGGTACACACATCCCCTTTGACCCTCAGACCCTTGGACTGCTTTCCGACCCTATGGGATGGACGTGGCTTGGAGGAAGGCCACATGGGGACCTTCTAAGCGTGGCATCCCCTGCGGCCCCCTTGTCATGGGCTAAGCTTACTGTTTCCGTTGCACTGAGTACTGAGAATGTTGTCGACATGGGGACTGCTGAGTTGTCGTTGTCGTCATTGTTGTTTAAGGAAACGGCCATTCTTTGAAAAGATCTCCTCCCGGGAGATGAGGTAGATGGATACAGAGATGATTTCAATCCCGTGTGACGCGTGGAGAAGCAGAAATGGCGGAGGACTGTGATGGCTCCGAGGAGCACTGGCCCAGCATCCCGCTTCCCATCCTAAAGGCGCTCGTCCAGCCAGCCAGCATTCGCGGGGCGTCTGTGTGTTTTCCCAAGAACCTCTGTCGTTTTGTCGGAGCTGGTGGTAGCCCAATTCATAATTTTTCCGAGCTCTGTGTGTTTCGATGGAGCACCCGGATGAGGAAACCAGCACTTCTGACAGTATGATAACTACTAATACGGTGGAAGGAAGTTTCTAGTAAGCCCCATGGGGGCAGCAGCTGTGGTCGCTCCGTTCACTCGCGCCTCCCCATAATACTGCCTGGGTCATAAGAGACGATGTGTTTCTATTGAGGGCAAGAAGCAACATGTACCGGGTGGGGGCGTCATCCACTGCCGTATTGTACCTGTCAGGGTGGCTTGCCGCAAGGACGGGCACTCGGGCTGTTGTTATAAAGGGTGAGTAGCATCCAGGGGACTCGGGATATCTCAGGTGCCTCCAGAGAAGGCTGGCGCGGGAAGGGCAGTGGTGAGTGGGTAGAGAAGGGGAAGGCCAGAGAGGCAGGGGCCAAGGAACTTAGGAGGAGGTGGTGACATCCAGCCTACGGGGCCACATCCGTGCTTGGCCTTCCCTTCCAGACTGGGTCTTCACCCTCAAAGCCAAGAGAAAGGGCGGGGCATGTTTTGAAAAACGAAGATAGAATTCACACTCCGTCATAGTCACCCCTTTGATGCGCACTGTTGGGCTCCAGTATGTTTACAAAGTAACGCAACCGTCACCACCGTCTGATTCCAGAACTTGCTCGTCATCTCAGAAGGAAGCCCTGGTGCCCAGTAGTCCCCGCCCACTCCCTCCTCCACTCCCCCAACCCACCCGCTCTGTGGGTCTGCCTGTTCGGGCATTTCATGCAAATAGAAAGCCTGGGTGTTTTCAGATAAACCAAGAGAAGTAATACCTTCCCTGCAGACTTGACCATGAAATCTGTGTTGACAGGGCCCTCGAAGGTGATTGACCGTGGGGGGAGTCCCATAGCGGGGGGGGGGGGGGGGGGGGGGGCGCGGGGGAAGGGGTGGTGGCCAGGAGGCCCCACCTCTGTGGCCTTGAGAAAATGTTTGCCTGAGGAGTCTATTGCTTTCTTCTCATTTAAAGAAAACAAAACAGGGGCGCCTGGGCGGCTCAGTCGGTTGGGCGTCTGACTTCGGCTCAGGTCATGATCTCACCATTCCCGGGTTCGAGCCCCATGTTGGGCTCTGTGCTGACAGCTCGGAGCCTGGAGCCTGTTTCGGATTGTGTCTCCCTCTCTGTCTGTGCCCCTCCCCTGCTCACGCTCTGTCTGTCTCTCTCTCTCAAAAATAAATAATCATTAAAAAAAATTAAAAAAAAAACAAAAGAAACCTCTTGTGTGCAAAGAGACAAGGCATTTAAATGAGAAGAGGTTTTGTGAAAGAATGCAATTTATTATTCTAGAATTGAGTTCCTATTTTTGCCCCGGTCGGCCACCCATGGGGCTGTGTGAGCTCGAAGAGGACCCCACCTCTCCTGGGTCTCTAAAGGCCCTTCCAACCGGGACTCCACACAATGGCCCTGGGTGGGGGGTGGGGGGGTGACCATAGCCTAGTCACCTTACCCAGGCCCGACTCCAATGTCAAGGGTTTTTAATGGAGGGAGGGTTTCTTTCATTTCCTTTTTCACGGTCATAAAACGCTTCGTTCTATTCTAGTAATACCCTGATTAACGTCTTCACATAAATCTTCAGCTGCATTTTCGACTATCTCCTCCGCTTGCTTTTCCGAAAGTGGAATTACTGGTTCAAAGGCTACAGACCTATTTAAAGGCATTTGTACATATTGCTAAGTTGTTCTCCAATGAGGTGGCCAGGAAGTGCTGTTTCATCATACCCGTGAGTTTACTGCCTCGAAACACCTTGGTCGTTTCCCCGGCGAGACGAAAATGACGTCCGGTTGTTTGAATAGTGTATTTCTTGGGTAACGCCCGAGAGGAAGCATATTTTCAGGTGCGGGTCAGCCCTTTGGGGTTCTGGTTTTGTGATCTGCAGGCTCTGGCCTTTGTGCCTCCACTCCCTGGGGCGGGCTGCAGGTCGGACGGCTCTGGGGGCGCTCTCAATGTCCTGTGCACTGGGCCCAGCCCCGTGGGAGTGGGGTCCCTGCTATTGGGCACGGTGCCCTGGCTGCTGAGTGGATGGACTTTCTCAAGAATGCTCCAGAACTTAAATTCCAATCTCCCTCCTAAGCCAGATGCTTAGGGGGCTGCCCTAAGCAGCCGTGGGACCCCAGAGCGTTTCCGTAACACTTCAGAACAAGGGGCCTTCCTTGTCCAGAGCCCCTTACAGAGCGAATTTTCTCTGAGGGGAGACTGGCTTTTGAAGAGGACCAAGAATCATCAGCCACCGTGTGGGTGAATCAAGCCAACTTGGCCAAAGCGAATTCTGTTTTGAGTGACGGGTAATTTTGCTGAATGGCTTTACAGAGACTATGCGGAGGGGATCCCTCTAAGGATGGAATTATCAGTCCCTTCCTGCAGCTTCCAGTTTCTAAGAGGCAAGGTCAGAATGCAAAGCACAGTATCTCTGTGGCCAGAGCCCTCCAGAATCCTCCAGAGCCCCCCGGAGTGGAGAACCTTCTCAGAGGTCTCATCGGCTCTTTATTTTTATTAAAAGAAAGTCGCAGAAGCGCAACAATCCGGTCACTTGTTCCTGATTGCTGCTGGAAGGCATGTTGATTTCATTGTCCTTCGGCCACCCCGAGGAGGAAGCGGAGACAAAGGAGCGGGGTGAGGTGCCCAGGGGCTCTGTGAGTCACCAGCTGTGCGGAAGCTTCTGGGCCTCACTTCTCAGGGCTTCTGTGTGGCTGCAAAGGGAGGCAGACCCCCTCGTCTTCTTGGGGTGTGCTTGGGGTTTTGATCATCCAGAGAGGGACGCGCATTAGCCGCTGGAGGCTGAGAGCAGGGCTTGGTGGGGGGGGGGCAGGGGCTTGTGGTAGGAGCAGGGTATGGGGACAGTAGTAGTTGATGTCAGGCCACCAGCAGAGGGCTCTTGGGCAAGTGTCTTGGTCTCTCAGAACCTCAGTTTCCTGAACTCACCGGGGCCTCGCCTCCTTCGTCATTCATTTATGGATACATAAGTGGACACGAAGTGCCTGAGGCCTGGGGACAGCTCGCTAGATAAAAGCTATTGTTACTCTTGCTTTAAAACCCTATGGAAACTCCCTCCCAGTCATCTGTGAGCCCTTAACTCCCGGCTTGGAGTAATTCTGAAAACCTGACCATCCTCAGTCTGCTTTTGCCTCAGTGATCCAGAAAACCCCGGGGAAGGGGGGAAAGCCCTGCATTCGGCTTCCCAGGGATGCACTCGGGGCCTCGGAACCCGGTAACCGCACTCCCTGTGCAGAGAACTGGGTGTGCGAGACTCGGCCGTTCTTCCCACAAGGCCAGGGGTGGGGCGGGTGGGGCGCGGGGGCGCCATGATGGAAGGGGCGCCATGATGAAAGGGGCGCCATGATGGAAGCCGGGCCCACAGGGGCGCTCCGGAAGGAGGGAACACACGGAGCTTTGCTGTGCGTGGTTAGTGGGGCTGCCCTTCAGGAAGACTGTCGTCCGTGCTTGGGTCCTGGGACAGGGGCACCCCTGGGAGAGGTTAGCCGTCTCCTGCATGTCAGTCGTCCATCCAGGAAGGGCCCGGAAGAGCCCTGGGGCCCTGCATGGCGGCCGGTCAGATGAGCATGGGAGTGCAGGAGGAGGAGAGGAGGTGGACAGAGATTTCAGGGGTCTCAGCGCTTGAGCCATCTGTGTCCCAAGGGATCTCAGGGTCCAGAAATCAGCAGCACCGAGAGGTGCCACACGGCGTCCTCAGAAAGAACGAACAGAGGATTTTCCTTGCACCCCTGCTGAAGGCAGCCCTTCTTTCCTGGCCCTCCTCCCCCCCCACCCCGGGTTTCTAGCATCTGGATTCTGCCCGCCCAGCTCCTGAACCCCCCCCCATCAGTTCCCTACCTGCCCTGTCCCTACCTGAGTGATGCCCCCACCTCCCCACCCCCATCTTTCTCACTTTCTCCCCTTGGCTCTCCATTTGCCTGGCGAGGTTAATTTGAAAGAAATCTTAACCAGCGGAGCCCAGGTAGCATGCTCTTGAACTTATTCCTTTATTTACTTATTGCTTTGTTTATTTGTACTTCCGTTCTTTTGTAATGATTAATACACGCTGGTAATTTTAAAATCCGGATCCCACCTACGTCGTTGAGTTGTAGGGGTTCTCCGTATATTCTGAATATTAATCCCTTAGCAGATATATGACTAACACATATTTTCCCCCATTTTGTGGGATGCCTTTGTATTGTTGGTATTTTCAAGGCACAAAATTTATAAGTTTTCATCAAGTCCATTTTGTCTATTTTTCCTTCTGTCGCCTGTGCTTTTGGTGTCATATCCAGGAAACTGTTGCCTAATCCAGTGTCATGAAGCTTTGGCCCCGTGTTTTGTTGTACAGTTTTATAGTGTGAGGTCTTTGATTTAGGTCTTTGGTCTACTTTGAGTTAGTTTTTATATATGGTGTGAGGTAGGGATCCAATTTTATTCTTTTATGTGTGGGTCTCCAGCTTTCCCAGCACCCTATGTTGAAACAGCTGTCCTTTCCCCCATTGAACGGTGTTGACATCTTTGTCAAAAATCACTTGAGGTATATGAGGGTTTATTTCTGGGGTCTCTATTCTATTCCATTGGTCTGCATGTCTGTCTGTATTTCAGTACCACCCTGTTTTCATTACTGTAGGTTTGTAGTGAGTTTTGTAATCAGGAAGTGTAAGTCCTTCAGGTTTGTTCTTATTTTCTCAAATGTTCTCCTGCCCCTTTCTCTCTCTCCTTCTTTTGAGACTCCCACAATGCATATATTGGCATGCTGGATGGGCCTCACGGGTTCCTGAAGCTCTGTTCACTTTTCTTCAATCTTTTGTCTTTTTATTCCTCAGACCTGATAATCTCTATCTCCTGTCTTCCAATTTGATGAGTCTTTCTGCTCACATCTGCCTCGGAGTCCCTCGAGTGGATTTTTCATTTCAGGTACTGTATTTTTCAGCTCCAGATTTTTTTTTTTTTGGTGTTTTTCTTCGTTGTTTTGGATTCTCTCTCTCTTTATGGATACTTCCATTTTGTTCATCGCTTGCTTCCTTAAGGTTCATCTCATCTTCTTTTAGTTCTTTGAGCATCGTGGAAACAGTTGTTCTAAAGTCGTTGTCCGGCGGGTCTGCTCTTTTGTCTTTTTCAGAGACATCCATTCATTTCTTTCCTCTGAATGGGCAGTGCTTTCCTGCTTTTTGTATGCCTCATGATTTTTTTTTTTCCTGGACAGTGGACGCTTGAATCTAGTGATGTCATAACTCTACAAATCATATCCTCCTCCTTCCCTGGATTTGCTGTTTTTTGTTATTAGTTTTGCTTATGTTTATTTTAAAGTTTTTTAAACATTTATTCATTTTTTGAGAGACAGAGAGAGAGAGAGAGACAGTGTGAGCGGGGGAAGGACAGAGAGAGAGGGAGACACAGAACCCAAAGCAGGCTCCAGGCTCTAAGCTGTCAGCACAGAGCCCGACGCGGGGCTCCAACTCGTGAACTGTGAGATCATGACCCGAGCCAAAGTTGGACGCCTAACCAACTGAGCCACCCAGGCGCCCCTGCTTATGTTTATTTTAAATTGTTGTCTTTGTGCCGAGGATCAGCCCGACGTGTAAAGATACAGTTGCCGCAGGTGCTTTCCGAGCCCTTCCCTGGATTTGAACCCTCGTTTTCTCATGTTTCCCATACGCACAATTGTTCTTGAACGTCCTAGGCTTCATGTCTGACTCCCAAATGAGAAAAAGAACAAGGAAGGGAAGAGAAGGACACCGGCTCTTTAAATCCCTAGGGAGTCTCTGTGGCTGAAGGGGGAGGAGCTTGCACAGTGGGGGGAAGTGTAACCACAATGACTACCCCCTCTTTGTACCTCTGTGATCACAAGCACCCTGGGAGCACGGATCCTCAGAGTCTCCAGGACGGGGTCATTTATGGCCACCCTGGCTCCCACAAACTGAACGAGTCGCTCCAGGAACACACAGCTGCCGGCCGTGCGGCCGAGGAGTGGGGAACGGGTCACTGCTGCTGTGCTGAGAGCTGAAACTGACCCAAATTAACCACAGTTTATGGTCTAAGCCTCCGGTGGACTCCCAGAGTTCCAAATGGTTACATCACAGACACAGACCCCGATGTCCCCGACACCCCAATCCAGATGACAGCGTTTGCAGTTTCCTTTTTAAATTAAAAGCAAGATCCGTGTATCTTCCCTTTGGGATTAGTGCACGTTTTTGTCGGGTGCTTTAGAGGAAAGTGCCAGAGTGTAACCTAAGCTAGCGCTCAAGAGCATGGACTTCGGAGTCCTGTAGGTTTGGGAGCGGTTTCTGCTTTGACGCCTGTCACCCTGTGTAGGGCGACTTTCAGCAAGCTAAGTCTTCGCGTTTTCACCTTCGAAGTGAGGATGTCACCTAGCTCAGGCACTGTCTCCGCAAGCGAGTTCCTGACGGCCTTAAGAGCTCCTACGGGTCCATTTTTTTTTTTTTTTCCAAAAGAGGAACAAGTCAGCAGAGAAACCGGCAAAGGGGCAGGGACATACTCTTCACAGAAGGAGAAACCGGGCCATTCCGGGAATCTCTGACAAGATGTCCAGCCTCACTGATGATCAAAGAGATGCAAATCACAGCAACAAGGAGATAAAACTTTTCAGCTATCAGATCGGCAGGGATTAAACAGTCACGACACCTGACGTTGGCCAGGGTTCAGGGAAGCAGGCCTCGTCTCCGCTGTTGGTGGGAGCGTAGACCGGCTCTGTGTGTTAGGAGTCGCTTGGCTCGGCCTCTTTGTTAAAATCGTAAACGTTTATGGCCTTTATTACGGGAGTTATGGAACAACGTATTCTACCTACACAAGCGTGCGAGCGACGTGTGTCATTGTGACATCCGATCACAGGGAGACAACCCCCACGTCCAGCAGGAATCATTACGATACCGTCGTGCGGCGAGACGCCACGCAAGAGATAGCAGGAACGGGGAAGCTCCGTTCCTGAAAATGTGTTCCCGGCGAGCTGGAGAGTCACGGAAGTGGAACCTCATACAGACTCTCAGGCTCCTTCCAAGAAGACGGTGTTCGGATTCGGTACTGCCAGCCTTCGCCGATGCCTGCCGTTAATCATCGCAGCTAAGCCGGGGCCCTTTTTGTCCTGGGCAGTGAGTGATCTTTCCAGCGGTTAAGCTTCATCAGACCGTGATATTCTGAGATGTTCCGTGGTGGCACCCAGGCGCCCGAGGGCAGGCGTGCGGCCGTATTCGGTGTTGTTCAAAACTCCACACAGGCTGGAATCGGGAGCAGCAGAAAGGCATCACCAAGATGATGAGCGAGGTCTGTGTTTTTAGGGTGGCCAGGAAGGGAGCGTGCGTGTTATTTAGGTGCTGAGGAGCGCAGGACACCCCTTCATGGATTCACAGACTCTACAAATGGCCTGGTGCTTAGTTCGCGCCCTTGGCTGGGTCGTTTTTGCTGGTTGGTTCCTCTTTTTCAAAGAGTTCGTTTATTCACTCAACAAACATTCCCTGAGCAGCGGCGGTGCCTCAGGCATTGTGGCCGGGGTGAGAGCTACTAGCGTGTTTATGTAAACAGATAATTACTCAAAGCATGGCAGGGAATGTGGAGGCAGTAACTTGACCCCATCACTGTACTAACGACACAGACACAGAGGAGCTGTTGATGGGATTAGAATAGAAGCTTCCAGAGAGCAGAAACCTTGGTTCACAGCATTATGAAAGTGCTGGGCACACAGTTGCTTAGTATGCGGAATTTGCTAAATGAATGAGCAAACGAATGAATGAATGCGTTGAGTCAGAGTCTTAACAGATAAGAGAAGACGAATTTTCCGCATTAGGATTTGAGGAGAGTCTATTTATAAAGGGACCTACACTTGTGTGTGGGCTCTAGGTGACCCTTGGGGACGTTGTAGGAACCCAGGCGGATGGGGAGGCGTTGTCACAGCCCCAGGCTGCAGGGGAAGAGAGCAGAGAGGTTCCTGACTCCCTCTCCCCCGCCCACCGCGACACTGAAGACACAAACTCCCCGCGCCTGGGAATGTCCCGTGCATCGCACCAGACTCCACAAGGGACCCTGAGAGGTACAGTGCCATCTCCACTTTATAGCCGAGAAACAATGTGGTAAGTTAGGTAACAAATTAGTAAAATAATTCTAATTAGTTATAATTAGTAACATGCAGAACTTCCTTCCTAAGAAATGACAACGCATTTTTTTTTTTTTTTTGAAATGACAACACTTTTGTAGAGATTCGAGCCCAGGATGGGGCTTGGGGACTGTAGAGAGGGCCTTGTGGCCTTGTGGCCTGGTGGCTGAGAGCCTGGGGGTCCCCAGCGGGACCGGGTGGGTGGGGTCCACGTACTTCTCCGGGCCCCGTCTGTAAAGTGGGTCATACCTGTCTATAGGATGTTGGCGGGGATTAAAGGAGACAATGATTTTAGGACGTGTGATGCCTGGTAGACTCCATTAAATAATAGGCCTTATGGAAAGAAAACCTCAACTCACATAAACCGTGGAAGCCATGAGGCTTCGGAAACCCACCGGAATGGAAGCGCATGTTTTCGCTTGGGTGGAGGAGAGCGGTGGTTGTTTCTCCTGATAGGCTTCCAATCTTGACCATGAATACATATGACTCCGCTAGGAAACCAAGTTCCTCCCTCCCTCCCTTCCTTCCTCCCTCCCTCCCTGCCTTCATTTTATCTGGGGCCTTTCAGTGCCCTCCTGCCTCAGTTTCCTGTGTTGGTCCCCGGCCCCCCCCCCCCCCCCCCCCCCCGCTCATGCTCTGAGTGGCCACACGGCCAGCGTCTGCAACAGCAGAAGTCGATGCCCCCCATCTGGAGTTCAGTGACCCGATTCACACCGCCCGCCCTCACGGGAGCCAGGGGAGGGCGGAGAGACGGCCTAAGGCAAAGATCCGGGTCTTCAGGGCTTTTAGACTTTGGTTCTAATTTGGCTTGTTTTCCAGTGGGACTGCCTGCCGCTCAGCCTCCAGGGTAGACACTGCGTTCAGGTGCGATTCGTTGTATTAATACGTATAATAAGCCTGCAAAATGGGTATAATCTACATCTTCCAGAGAAAAGAACCAAGGCACAAAGAGATGAAATAAATTCGGTCAAAATCACGCCTGTGGGGGCGCCCGGCTGGCTCAGTTGGAAGAGCGGGTGCCTCTTGATCTCAGGGTCGTGGGTTTGAGCCCCACCTTGGGTGTAGAGATTACTAAACAGAACAAGAAAAAAAACCTGCAAGAGGCCCCTGGCTGGCTCAGTCGGTCGAGCGTGTGGCTCTTGATCTCAGGGTTATGAGTTTGAGCTCTACGTTGGACGTGAAGCCTACTTAAAATAAAAATTAAAAACAAAACAGGGGCACTTGGGTGGCTCAGTCGGTTAAGGGTCCGGCTTCGGCTCAGGTCATGATCTCACGGTTCGCGAGTTCGAGCCCCCACGTTGGACTCGATGCTGTCAGTGCAGCCCACACTTTGGATGCTCTGTCCCCGCTCTCTGCCCCTCCCCCGCTTGCACGCGCGCACTCTCTCTCAAAAATAAACATTAAAAAAATTAAAAACAAAACAAAGAAACGAATGATACATTTGGTGATTGGCAGAGCCGTGGGAATTTGAGTCCTTCTCCCTTGAAATCCTGTACCTCCCTGTCTTTTCTCGTGCTTTGTTTTTGTTTGGGGGCAGAGAGGCCTTTTTTGCTTGCTTTATTCTTTTTTGGATCTTCAACTGTTACATTAGTTTCAAGTGCACAGTAGTGATTTCAACAACTCTGCCTTGCCAGCCCATACCTTCTGACTCCTTTGAGATCCTTCGTGGAGACTTACACAGTTTTGATTTTATAATTATAAGAGCAATCCTTGGGGCGCCTGGGGGGCTCAGTCGGTTAAGCAGCCGACTTCGGCTCAGGTCTTGATCTCGTGGTTCGTGAGTTCGAGCCCCGCGTCGGGCTCTGTGCTGACGGCTCAGAGCCTGGAGCCTGCTTCGGATTCTGTGTCTCCCCCTCTCTCTGCCCCTCCCCCACTTGCGCGCGCGCATGCGCGCGCGCGCTCTCTCTCTCTCACACACACACACACACACACACACTCTCTCTCTCTCTCAAAAATAAATAAACATTAGGGGCGCCTGGGTGGCTCAGTTGGTTGCGCGGCCGACTTCGGCTCAGGTCACGATCTCACCATTCCCGAGTTCGAGCCCCGCATCAGGCTGTGTGCTGACAGCTCGGAGCCTGGAGCCTGCTTCTAATTCTGTGTCTCCCTCTCTTTCTGTCCCTCGCCTGCTCATGCTCTGTCTCTCTCTCTCTCAAAAATAAATAAACATTAAAAAAATATTTAAAAAAAACATTAAAAAATATTTTTGACATTAAAAAATAAAATCAATCCTGAACTATGCTCGATGCTAATTCATTATCATTCCAGATTATGACCAGAAATACGTGAGGCTGAAAGAAGGTTTTCACATAGTCACAGCCTCGCCGTCTCTGCATAAATTTGGATCTTGGGTTTTTTTCCACGTAACATAATACACGCCTTGTTCTATGCGTTAGCAATTCTTTGTAAACCTTATTTCCAATGGATGTCTAATAATCCCTCAGTTGGATATACCATCATTTACTCAAACAATCCCCTATTGTCGAACCTTCCAGTGGTTTCCGGTTCTTCGCTGTCAGTGGCGGTGCTGCGGAGAACATCTTTTTATTCAGAAAGGTTTTTTTTTTTTGTTTCGTTTTGTTTTCTGGTCATCCTATTTCCCTAAGACAGTTTCTCAGAAGTGGAAATACTGGTTCAGAGACCGTTCATGTTTTAAGTGTCCGCCTACAGATTGCCACACGACACCCCGGGGGGCGGCCCCCAGCGTGAGTATTCGGAGGGCACGTCCCTGGTCTAATGGCCTCTTGTTCTTTTCCCGAAGCCTCATAAAGAGGATGGCGCAGAGCGTGGTAGAAGTTATGGAAGACGCTAAGGGGAAGGTTCCGGAGAACCTCCTGGCCAACGGAGGTAGGTCAACTGGAATGTTCTCAGCCGGTTCTAGCCCGTCGGTGGCCCTGGCCGTGCCGAAACCTTACGAGCCCCGTGGACGGTCTGAGTTGACGTGGCGGATAGGGCCGTACACCCTGTTTTGAGCCCAGTGGAACCCCTGGTTTGAAGGCCTAACCCCTTGGCACGTTTGTGGTCCTGCTGTGGCCTTCCTAAAACCCCAGAACCTGGCGTTTCTTACCCCGTAGAAATCCGAAGGGAGAGCGGGGTCAGTGGGGTCTCACGGTGGTGTGGCCAGCCCGCCATCTCCATCAGTTTCTGCTCAGTCCTGCATGGAAAATTCCACCCGTTGCCCCCGCCCCCGCCCAACCCGATTGTCCCTTTCTCCACCCTGGAAAACGCCTTCAGGGGCGGAGAAAGCCTCAGACTTCAGTCTCCGCTGCGCCTAGTTAATGCTCAAGAGAGACCAGAAACGCTCTGCGTCGTGCGCATTCACAGTTGGGACGTCCCCCCTGTGCCGTGGGGGAGACCTTCAGGTTCCGGGGACTTTCGGGCCCATCGATCGTGGACGTACAATCTGAGCGCACTTACCACGTGCGGGACAGAAGCTCCGAGAATTCGGTGCTGAAACCCCGTGGAAGCCCTTAAACCGGCGGCCGCGAGCGCGTGCGGACGCCGCACGCTTCCGCCATTCGCGACGCTTGGGTTCCTGTTTATTTTCCCCTCCCGGGGGACCCCCATAAAAGGCCTTTGGATTTGATTTGCTGAACTTGGCTTTGTGTGTTCACGAAGAATAATAACCCCCCACCCCCTTATTATGTTGCAGGTTTGAAGGAAAAAATGAAATATTTGAAGAGTAGGTTTTGCGTGGTTTGCCGTGAGTGTGCTTGGTGTGAGGCCTGCATGCCCCCTGGGAAGGTGGATTCTCCCCTGCGGGCCGTAGGGGTGCGGTGGTGGGGTCACGGGGGAGGTTTCTTGAGTAACAACCCGGCACCTTGGTCGCCGTGTCCGGGTGCCCCACCCCCTGGTTCGGTCCTCTCCCCTCTTCCTCGGGCCTGCCCCGCCTTCCCCCCCAGCACTGCATGTCACCAGGGGAGAGCCCCGGCTCTCGCGTTCAAGGGGGGACTTCTGATCTTTTGGCTTGTGGTCTGCTGGTTGCTTGGACGTCTGTCCTCAGTGTCCCCTCTCCTGCTCACTCCGGGAGGTTGGCTGCTTTGTGGACCCTCGCAGCTTAAATGTCAGGCTTAGCTTTGCGCGGCCCCGAGGGGGTTCACTCAGCCAAGGACCCTTCTTCACACGAGCCTCCCGGGGGGAGCCCCTGTGCCCCCGAAGGCCTTTCCTGGCTTCGGCCATTAGAAGGAGCCCTTTGCTCTGGGTTTTCTCCAACTCGCTCAAACCGGCGGAACTGAGGCCCGCACATCCTTTTCAGGACCAACACGAATCTTTACAGATCGGAACTTCTCCAAGTACCTTTCCACGTGCAATCTCTTTGTCACACGGAAATGCCTTGCTGGTGCTCATAAAAAAAATTATTTTGTTCAGTCGATCACCTGATCTATTTCCCAGCGGGTAACTGGCAGGGTCCTAGACCGAAGAGCTGACTTAAGGTAGAGAGCGGGAAACGCTGGTCTTTAAGGCATGAGGATTCGAGCTCACACTAAAATAGCGATCGGGATGCTTCGGTCCTACTCAAAACTCACGTTACTTTACTTAACACTGGAGGCCATCGTCCGCCATCTCCGGCCCCAGGGCAGACAGCAGCTGCTCCGAGGGCCCCGCCTCCCATCCGGGGAGGAGGAAAGTCCGCTTTATTCGTTTATAGAACCTGCTTCACTGTCTCCAGGCCCCCTAGTGAATCGGGTCCCCGTGACTCCTGAGACTAGAGCTGCTACGGCTCGTTCTGTAACCAGCCCTGTGCACATAGAGGTCAAGGGCTCTCCGGCCATGTTCCTGCCAAGGACCCCTGACCTTCACGATGTGTGTCAGCGTAGTAAAGGCTCTGAAAAGTACTGCGGTCAAGACACACCTGTTCAGACTGACTTCGGCTCAGGTTTTCCTGGTAGTGTTTGGGTTGGGAAGTCTTTTCTTTTGCTTCTGCAGAACGCCCACGGAACTAGCTATCGACGGAATTAACTGGAAGGCTCAGGGTTGCCCCCAGGAGGTGGGATTTAATCCATCTGAGGGGGGCGAGGGGCAGTGCTACAGGGCCAGCCAGCGGCAGCGGCCTGGGGCGGGCAGACCTGGTCCCAGACCTTGGCAGGTCACCTCTCTGAGTCTTGGTTTTCTCCCCGGTCCGTGGACTTTATCTTTTAAGAGGCTCTTAAACTTGCTGAGGCACCTTTTGTGTCTGCTTGTTCTCCGCCCCGCACTGAGCTTGGAGTCTGGAAGGCCGTAGGTGCTTTGGATTGTCTCAGAAGCCGGGCGAGCGCATCACTGCCTGGCGCAGCCCCTGGAACGTGACAGAAGTCACAGACACCTGGGGATGTGGCCGGCTGACCGGCAGCCCCTGTGGTCACGGGTCCCTGGTTCTGCCGCCTGCTGGGAAGGCCTTGTTTTGGTTCTGAGATGACCTCACCGCTGCTCACGAGCTGCTGTCTACATACAATGTGTTTTGATTTCTGCATGAGCCTACCTGGGTCGTGGTCGGACCTCAGCCTTGGCCAGCAGCCCCAGTGCCGAGTTGCTCCCTTGGAGGCCAGGCCTCTCTGACTGCAGCCAGGGGAGGGGAGGCCGTCCTTCCCTGGGCAGGCGGAGAGAAGGCTGCGGTACCGGCAGGACAGGGAGGCCCCGGGGAGGGGGGCTGTGGCTTTCTAAGACGGAGGTTCTGTCTCAGGCCACGTCGTCACCAGAGGTGATGGGCGCGGACAGGGCAAGGCTGCCCTTGGATGCGTGACCCAGGGCGAGGGTCAGTGTCTGGACCCAGAGCTGGCGCTCCGGACGCGGGAAGGGAGGCGTCTGAGGAGGAGTGGTCACGGTCACTGTCACACCCCAGAGGTTTCGGGAGCCCTCTGCGGGCAGGTCTACATGGTTCCCGTATCTGACCTCCTCTTCATTCTCGGACACGCCTGCACGGCTCTCAGGTCCCAGGCGCTGCGCTGGGTGCTGGGGATGCGGAGACGATTGCTGTCCGAGGGCTCACGGCCGAGGGGACAGCCCCGCAGTCCCACACGTGCTGCGATGGAAACGGAGGCCGCATGCTCGGGAGCCACTCGAGACGGGCAGAGTCTAGCAGGAGCTGTAGGGGCTCTTCTAGAGGAAGGAGGCACCTCGTTCCCTCTGACGCACCAGAAAGGCCTTAGAATTTGTGGCAGCGCGTGGAGACGACGGGCTCGGTCGGAAGTGTATCTCTTCCGGGCGACCCGGTAGTGCAAGTTCGTACAGTCAGCAGAGTTAGGAGGGAGGTTTGTACATGGAATGCTTGCTCTGTGCTGGGCACTGCGACAGTCTCTGGGGACACAGAGACTGCCATCTGCTCCTCGAGGAGCCCGAAAGCGCGAGAGAATCAGGGTGGTCACGCGGCCTCATGGGCCCCACGGAGCAGGTGCGTGTCGGAGGCCAGGAGGGGGAGGCACAGCTGGCCGACTTTCAGGAGCCGCCCCCGTCCCCATGCGGAAGGACAGAGCAGCAGTGAGGAGAGCGAGGGGTTGGAGGTGGCTCGGCTGGGGTGCCGGGGTGCCCACTGGGTGCTGGAGGCGGCCGAGCGGCCAGAGAAGGGGCCTGGATCCTAAAGAACGCATCTGCCTGGCGTCTCCTGCCTGAGGCTGGCGGGTGGCATGGGCGGTGGCTCCAGCCTGGCAGCGTGTGGCCGTCGCCAGGGCTCCGTGCGTGGGACCGGCTGCCACGGGTGGAGTCCTTCTTGACCTTCTGGTTCTGCCTCTGACCGCGCCCCAGCCCCCCTTCGTTCAGATGTTTGTTCGGTCCCTCCCTGCCCGCACGGATCATTCCCTGGCAGAGTGCGACGGTTCCCGAATCCAGGCGACTGCCAGACTTGTCCCCACATCCGCGCTAGCTCGAAGCGTCGTAACAAAGTGCCAGAGACTGGGGCCGGGGGTGCTGGTACGACGGCTGCTGATCTCTCGCAGTTCTGGAAGCTGGAAGTCCAAGGTCAGGGTGCTGAGGAGGTTGGTTCCTTCGCCGCGTCCTCACAGGTGACTTTTCCTTCTTGTGAGCCCGAGGGGAGAGAGAGAGGTCTCTAGTGTCTCTCCTTGTAAGGACGCTCGTCCTCTCCGTTCAGGGCCCCACCTCGGCGCCTCTTGTCCACGCCATTGCCGTTGGAAGCTGAGGGCCACGTCCTGGGCGCGAGTGGCCCGGAGGAATCAGCAGGTGGTCCTTGCGCAGAGATGGGCCGAGGGCTCCCTGCCCCCCCCCTCCCCCCGCACGGTAGCTGTGACCTGACCGCGGGCGGGCAGCGGGGCCCGTGGTCGTCCGTGTGCTCCGTGGTCGCTGTCTCGTCTCATAGTGGGTGTTAGCTCGGTAACTACTCCGTGCCGGTCTCGTCACCTCGAAAATGGAGAAAATCATAGTACTCACTAGGGTTGAAAGGTCAGTTAAGTGAAATCATTCCTGCGTCCTGGCCAGGGCCGGCCATCAGGGTCTCCCACCTGAATGGCTGTCGCTGGCAGCGATGGCGGCCTTACGTAAGGCACTTTCAACTTCCCGTGCCAGCAGCCGGGTGGCTCCCCTGAGCCCCGTTTAGTTCCTCTCCACGCGCTTCCTGGGAAGCCGCCTACCCTCATGTCAGACTCAAACTGGCCCCGAGCTCATCTCTCCTGCCCTCTGTCCTGTCCCATGCTGCCCAGCTTAGTGCATGTCCCCTCCCTCCGCGTGGTCACCCAGCCTGGAAACACAGGCGTCCCCTGAGCCTCCTTCGCGGCCAGCGGTCTCTGCACTGTGCCGGGCCGGCCCTCCCTTTTCTGCTTCTAGAGCCGAGGCCCCCCCTCAGCTGCGCCTTCTCCCCCACATGCCTGCGCCGGCTTCTCCTGCAGAGCCCCCAGAGAGCTCAGCGCGTGAGTGTCCTTGGCTGGCTGCACAGCCCCTGGCCGCTTGGTGTCCTAACCTGCTTGGTGACCTTCTCAGCCCTCCAGCCTGCTGTTGGACTTGATGTGTGGCCTATTTCTGGCGCAAAAACGGGGGGCTCCATAGGTGCGCCCCGGTGTCTTTCTCGCCCCAGGGAGAAAGTGCAGACATGACCTTCCGTGACCCTGCCCTGGCCCTCCTGGGTTGTCCCAGAGATTTCTGTGCCCCCCCAGGATGGCCCCCAGGCTGGCCCCCAGGCGTCCTCCGCTAACACCCAGCGCCCTCCCCCACTGGCCACGTGGCAAACTCCGGTCACCTCCAGCTCCCCTGGGCCGCCCTCCGTGCCCTCCCTGGGAGTCTGACGCCATCTCTCCCTCCCCCCCCCTTAGCATCCTGACACACTCTGTCGCCGCTCACTGTGGTGTGACCTTGACCTGGTTGTCTCCCTAGGACACTGAGCACCTTGAAATCAAGTTCTTCCTCTTGGGGTGGTTCGCTGGCGCTCAGTGCAGGGGACCGACCTTCGAGTGAGCGATGACTGGTCCCTTTTATCTGCACGAGGACATGTTGGGAAGGGCAGGCGGGCACGTATCCTGGGGTGAGGATCCGGTATAGGAAGGCTGGTCTTGCACAGGTTCAAGGGATTCTGGGGGGTCGCCTAGCATTGCAAACACTGACCTGACTTACTGGCAGGAGACTGGGTGGGGTGTATCCAGCCGCCGGCCCCGGGGGGGGGCACTCTCTAAGTGTGGGTAGAGCCAGTCTGATGTAGGGGCACTGGGGGGACGGGGTGTGTGTGTGTGTGGCCTCCTTTCCCTGCCCCGTTTCTCAGGTCAGGAGACTGAGGCCCAAAGGGGGTTAGATGTTAGCGCGCTCGAGGCCCAGGGTCTCTGGATCGGCCCAGGGTCACTCAGTGTGGCTCCTCTGACCTCCGCTCCAGAGCGCCTTCCCCCGCCCACGGCTGATTAAGGAACTAGAAACATCCCAAGGGCGGCAGGTTCAGGTTTGTTTCTGGAGAGAGTAAGGGGAGAAGGGAAGGAACACCGGCTTGGTCTACCCGCCGCAGACTCGGATCTAAAGGACATACGCCGACCGGGGCGCCCCCACCCCGGCTGGGGAAAACCTCAGCGGCCGCCTCTGGTATTTTGCCAAGGTTCGAAATGCCTTCTTTAAAACCTCTGCTCTGTCCGGTGCTTGGAGGAGGGAGGTGGGGAGGGAGCTCGTCCTGAGAGCAGGCGGCGCCCATGCTGGCTCTGTGGTCTTCGAGGGCTGGCTTGAGGCTCTCTGGCGTGTCTTTGAGGTACCTCAAATCAGAACAATAACCCAGCAGGGGCGTGTGGCCGACACAACAGGAAAAGACAGGGAGTTAGCCCGGCCCTCAGAACGTCTCCCGATTCCGCTTCTACCTCGTGGGAAAGTGGGTCTCCCCAGCGCAGCCTCCGGGAGAGGGTGTGGGGTACAAGAGGGCCCTGGGTCCCGCGGCCGGTGGCTGGTGGTGGGCTTTTCAGGGGGGCTGCGGGTGCTGCTGAGCGTCCTTGGCAAGGGCCACCCGCCGGCTCGGTGTCCTGCTCCCACGGGGCGTGCATCTTCCCAGAGCCCCCAGCCTGCCCTCCCGGTTCTCTGACCGCTTCCTTGGTTTAAGTGGGGACGCTCGGCCGGGGGTTTGGCAACCTTGCTCTCACGAGATGGGGGGAGTCTCACTCATTTGTCGACGTGTGTTTCTTCCAGTTGACCTGACATCCTTCGTCACCCACTTTGAATGGGACATGGCCAAATATCCCGCGAAGCAGCCCCTGGTGAGCGTGGTGGACACTCTGGCGAAGGTAAGAGAAGGGTCTTCTCGTCGGGGACGGTGAAACCTCGGCGACCGGGGGCATCTGGCCATCCGGGGTGGCTCTACCTTGGTGCTTGGACCCTGGCGATGCAAAGAGGAACTTTCCGGGAGGCCGGGCGGGGCTCTGGCTCTGCCAAGCGCCCCCGGGCGGGGGGTCCCCTTCCCGTCTGCCTCCTGCCAGCACCGACCAGGCCCAGTGCCCTTCCGAGGTGCGGCCTTCCAGGCCCTGGGCAAGGACAGGGACTCTTGGGTTTCGAGGCGGGTACCTGCCTTCCCTCTACCTCTTCTGGCGCCGCGACCCCGTGGGTGGCGGCATCTCGCGGGCCACACCCTCCCCCCCCCCCCAGACGTGCTCACGAGCCACCAGTGTTCCGAGCCCAGGCCCCGGGGTCCCTTCGGTGCAGACCCTCCAGCCCTTCCTGACCCTGCTGACAAGAGCCTCACCCCCCCCACCACACCCCGGAGTGTTTACCTGGCCCAAACCGTCTGCTTCAGGCGGAGGGGTCTGGCTGGGACCCCTGACTCCCGGAGGCGTCTATGGAAGGCACCCCCGGGGGCCCGCGCTCCTGCTTTGAGGAGCCTGTGACAATAGCGAGGCCAGTGGGCGCTGTCACCCCAATGCTACCGTCTCAGTAAGCGATGGCCTCACGCTCTTACTTCATGCATGAAAGCAGGGTCTCTGGGGACACTGTGGGGGTCTTGCAGCCTCGTCGTCGACTCCCGTTCCATCTCCCTGAGGGTGAGCGTTGATGGTCTCTGACTGCCTGTCCCCCTCCCCCTCCCCCGGCCACACACCGAGCCCCTGGTGTGTCATGTGTCTTCCTGGAGTGGCTGGGAGAGGGAGTCTCAGGCCAGGAACAAAGCCTTCCTGTTGTCTCCTTGGGGCACAGCGCCACCCGGGTGTGTCTTGGGCGGGTCAGGCGAAGGAGACCGGCCCCGGGGACCCCGCATTCTCCTCACAGCTCCCTGGTGCCTGGCCTGTGTCTCTGGGAACTCGGGTGGGGCCAGAAGGCTCCGGAATCTGGGTGGGGTCCCTCCGCCAGAGGTCCCGGCCCCTCCTGGGACAATCGGGCAGTGCTTCTGGAAAGCCCTCTGAGGAGGGGCTGCCCAGGGCACCTGTGCCAGGTGTGGCTTCCTGGAGGTGCGCCTCCGTCACCAGCCCAGAAAGCACCCCGTAGTTTGTGGGGCTGGCCGCGCCCTGCGTTGCGCTAACGAGGCCAGGCTGAGCCGGGCAGGGCGCTCGGGCCATTCTCTGAGTCCGCTCGGGACACTGCTCGCTGGCACGGCTGTCCCGGGGCCGCCGGGGCATCAACTGAGCGGGGAGTAGGGGGGTGGGGGGCAGAGCTCGGCTTCTCTCTAGTCCAGGGACCCCGAATTTGGCAGGAAAGCAGGGGGCGGGGAGGAGGGCGCCGGTTTTGAACCCACGTGCCCAGAACCTCACGAGGTTCTTCCTTCCCGCCTCACCCCTGTGAGGTAGGATCCCCTTCCTGTGGTCTCAGAGGGGAAGCTGGCTGGAGAGGCTAAGTGGCTTGCCGCGGAGCCTGGGATGGGCGTGCCGATCTTGGTTGGGCTGTGTGTGCGTGTGCGCGCGCGCGCGTGTGTGTGCGTGTGTGTGTGTGTGCGCATGTGTGTGCGTGCGTGCGTGCGTGTGTGTGTGTGTGTGTGTGTGTGTGTGTGTGTGTGTGAGAGAGAGACTTGGCTTCACGAGGAGGCCCGGGGCTGTCTCCACTGCAGGGAGCCAGCTCCTTGAGGCCGGCTGGGCAGAGGCTCTGCGAATTGGCTCCCTGAGGTCGGCCTGCCCCAGGACCCTGTGTGTGAGGCCCGCAACCCTGGCTCAGGTCTGTCCCTCCAGTGGGATCTGTGAACCGGAGACGTCCTAGCCAAAGGAACTCCCTGCGCGGGGAGACCCTTGGAGAGACGAAAGGCGCTGGCCCGGTGGGCACCGAGGAGCACTTTCTGGGAGCCCACTGGGCGCGTCCGGTTCTGCCGACTGCGTGCCCTTTGCGGTGCCCGCGCAGCGGCCCGCCCCGGGGCCGCACAGACGGGCGAGCCCTGGCCCCCTGGAGGGGCTTGGTCTGGTGGAGGGGGGCCTCGCCTTGCGGACTGGCCCGCTCCGTGGCATTCCGTGAGCCCGCGGTGATTCCGTGGCACCGAGCTCAGAGAGGTTCAGAACCCGACACCAGCTCACGGAGGGAGCGGCGTGACTGGTTCCAAAGCCCTGGCCCCTCTCGCCGTCCGTTGGTTTCCAAACGCTCTTCCGCAGGTTTTCATTGGCTTGTGGTGAAAGCAGAAAAGGAAGGAAGATGTACGATTTTTTGTTTGACTTTTTTTCCTTTAAAAAAATATATATCATTTAATTAATGTATTTGTTTTAATTAGAGAGAGCATGGGGGGCGGGGGTGGTGAGGGGCAGAAGGAAAGGGAGAGAGAGAATCTTAAGCAGGCTTCATGCTTGGCTTGGAGCCTGACCTGGGGCTCGATCCCATGACCCTGCGATCATGACCTGAGCCGAAGTCCAGAGTCAGACGCTCAACCAGCTGAGCCCCCAGGTGCCCTGATACACACGTATATGATTTAAGAAATCAAGATCAGTGCATTTTACCTGTGCCAGTTCCTTGGTTACAATCGTGTATTAATGTTACGTAAGGTATCACTGACGGGGGAAGCCGGTGTGTAGGCTCTCTGTGTCCTATTTTTAAAAAATATTGTATTTGCTTATTTATCTTTTTAAGAAAACTCTGCCCTGAATGTGGGGCTCGAACTCAGGACCGTGAGGTCAAGAGCTGCGCGCCTGACGACTGAGCCAGCTGGCGCCCCCTGTGTCCTCTTTTTGTAACGTCCCATGAGTCTGTCGTCACTTCAAAGGAAGAGGTTTTTAAAAAAATTGTAAAAAACGCCTATAAATCTCATTTTAAAAATCAAACGTATCAAGATGTAAAAGATAAAAGCGTTGAAGGCTTCTCGTGACACGACTCCTCCCGTTAAAATTTTAAAGTTTATTTATTTATTTTGAGAGAGAGCACGAGTGAGTGGGGGAGGGGCAGAGAGAGAGAGAGAGAGAGAGAGAGAGAGTGAGAGAATCCCACAGCAGGCCCTGAGCCGTCAGCACAGAGTCCGACGCGGGGGCTTGAACTCAGGGAACCAGGAGATCATGACCTGAGCCGAAATCAAGAGCGGGACACTTAACCGACTGGGCCAGCCGGGGGCGCCCTCTCCCTTTGAAACCCCCTAAAGGTGACCGGTGTTTAACAGCTGAGCGTGGCTCCTTCCATCTATATACAAAATCTATGTATTTCTTTTTTTTTTTTATTTTTTTTAATGTTTGTTTATTTTTGAGACAGAGAGAGACAGAGCATGAGTGGGGGAGGGGCAGAGAAAGAGGGAGACACAGAATCCGAAACAGGCTCCAGGCTCTGAGCCGTCAACACAGAGCCCAATGCGGGGCTCGAACTCACAGACTGTGAGATCATGACCTGAGCCGAAGTCGGACACTCAATCGACTGAGCCACCCAGGTGCCCCAAAATCCACGTATTTCAGCCCAAAACTGTTCCCGCCCTACAGGTCGCCTCTGTTTTCTCACGGAATGACTCCGGGGGTCTTCCGGGTCGCGGCGGAGTGCCGACCTGTCGCATTCGTTGGCGGGGTGCCCACGTGGGCACTTGCACGCAGCTGGGGGGGGGGTGTCACAGAACGTGAGGCTGGGAAGAGAATCGGGAGGTCCGAGCCGTCTGTCGGGAGCCGTGGGGGATGGCCCTGCACCCCCCGCCCCCCCACTCCCCCCGCGCACCCCCCCCACACCCCCGCCCCGTGCCCGCGCGTAGGAATCCCCTGGCGTCACTTTGACGGCCGCTCGGTTCTCCATCATGTGGGGTGCTGTCCTCTGTTGCACCAAGTCTGTAGGCGCGGGCCCCACTGAGCCCCGGAGGGCAGGGGCTGGGGGGTGGCTGTGGTTGTGCTAACAGCTGCCGTGTGTCGAGGGCTTCCGGGGAGGTGGGCCTTGGCGGCCGTTTGCCCGGCAGTGTCCGGATCCCTTGGGGAGGACGCGTGAGGCCCCTGAGCCTGTCCGCCCAGCCCCGCTGCAGGAGGGGGTCCGGGACTCGCTCCCTGAGACTCGAGAACGGGGCGTCTCCTTAGTGCCTGACGGGTGACCCACCTCCAGGCTGAAAGGAACCTTCTGACCTACACAGAATGGAAGGGGCTGCGCCAGCCGAGGCAGGGCACCCGGCGCTGGTGGGGGCCGAGCCATCACGGTGGGTCCCCACAGAAGCCAGGATGGGGGTCGCCCAGGCTGGCCTGGCAGGACAAGAAGGGCTCGCAGTCGGAAGGCTCGGCTCATCGAGGGACCCGGAGGAGCACTCGGGTCTCGGGCCTCGGTACCCGCCGAAGTGGGGCTATGAGTCCCTTCCCTGCTCCCCGCAAGCTGCTGGAGGGCCAGATGCCAGCACGTGTGCGTGTGTGTGTGTGTGGGGGGGGACATAGACGTGAGGGCTCCTGGCGTGAGGATCCCTAAGTGAGCCATCAACAGTTTACAGCTGTTTTGAAGTTTGACCGACTCCTGAAACTCTTCTGCTTTTCCAAACAGCAACTGGCACAAATCGAGACTGACCTGAAGTCCCGGACGGCCGCCTACACCACTCTGAAGACAAACCTGGAGAACCTGGAGAAGAGATCCATGTGAGTGTCTGGGCTGCTGGAGCCGGGCCGGGGCGGACCTGGGCCGGGGCAGGACCTGGGCCGGGGCAGGAGCGTGCCTTTCAGGTCACTGGGTGAGCCAGAGTCCGTGCCCTCGCCCTCGTCCGAGAGAGAGAGCCAGACAAGCCAGGCAGGCGGACACAGGGCGCGGCTGCCTCTCCAGGAGCTGGGAGAGGGGAGGGGAGGGGAGGGGAGAGGAGAGAGGAGGGGAGGGGAGGGGAGGACCCTGGTGCGCATCCCCGGGAGGAAAGGCTCCGGCAGGGGGCCTGTGCCCAGAGAGGAGTACGATGCCACCTCCCCAGGTCACCGAGAACACCTAGGCTGTGTCCCAAGACCTTTCTTTACAGAGGACCTTCCCCGCCGAGGCAGTGGGGGACCAGACTGTCAGAGCCCAGCCGTTTGCAAGGGCGCCCCAGGAGCAGTGGGTTCCGTGGCCCAGAGCAGAGCAACCCCAGGGAATCCGGTGCCTTCTCTACTCAGCTGAAGGACCCCCTAGTGAGAGAGAGGAAGCACACTGCTTGGGCCGGCGGACCCTAGTCACCAGTCACCAAACGGCAGGTGTCTGGACAGAAGCATAAGCCCAGGGTTGTGGTGGCAGCAATGACCTTGTAAGGTAGTGAGCACCCTGTTTTTGGAGGCATGTAAGAAAAAGCTGGATGAGCTCCTGCCAGGGAGTGTGGAAGTGGCACCTGAATAGGGCTCAGTCGGCTTGCAGGACCCTCCCGGTCTCCCCAGATTCTGGGTCTGATTCTGTGGGCAGTTCTCTGAAGGTACTGCAGAGAAAAGGGAGTGCCCAGGGGAGGTCAGAGCCGGCTGTCCTCTCGTACGGATACCCCACCGAGTAGCTCACCCTCTCGTTTCCGGTGGCCGTCCGTCTCCTTGTGAACGAAGCAAGTAGCACCTTCGTGGAGAACGGAAAACCGAAAACGGAGAGACGCCCTTTGACTAGAACCGGGCCTGGTTGGTGGCCTGACTTTGTATCGGAACTAAACGGACGTCACCTGAGTTTTGCCTCCTCCTTGGCCCTACAGAGGGCTGAGGATGGGAGAAGGGCAGGGCGCCGAAGGCAGAGAGCCCTCAGGGGTGACCTTGGCATAGCTCAGTCGTGGCACTGACCGCCTGCCCACCTCATCAGACCGCTGGACTGTGGGCCCCTTGAGAATCGTTTGGGGCTTAGCGCACCTCTGGTCCGGCCTCTTCAGTCGACCGGCGAAGAAGTCACCCACGGAACCACAGCAGCGTTGGTCCATTGCGAGTATTTGCTGAGTGAAGGAGAGGCCAGGAGAGAGTAAAACTATTCTCTGCCTCCTCGTCCGTTACTCCTTTTTAAAATTTATTTTGAGAGAGAGGGTATAAGTGGGGGAGGGGGAAAGAGAGAGAGAGAGGATCCCAAGCAGGCTCCACGCTGTCTGCACAGAGCCCGATGCAGGGCTCGAACTCACGGAACGTGAGATGAAGAGATCAAGAGTCTGATGCTCAACCGACTGAGCCCCTCGGGCGCCCCCTTTTGCTTCTTTTGATAAATGTTTATTACGCACCTACTATACTCTCAGGCTTTATGCCAGGCCCTGAAGATACAAAGCAGGATAAAATGTAATTTCTGCCTTCGGAGAGCTCACAATTACTCACTCAACAAATAATTACGGAAAACGTGCTTCCTGCGGGGAGTGCAGGCATAAGCCAGCCAGATGGGACCCGCGGCAGGACGGTACTGTGGTAGCGCCAAGGTCGGAGGTGCAGGCCCTGTGCCCTTGGAGAGAGTCCTGAGGCACTTACCAGTGACGGCACGGGTGGGAGGTGTGGGGTAAAACTACGGCTTTGACCTTGGCTGAGGGCTTGAGAGCCATTCACGGGGACGCGTTGCGTGCCGCCACGTTAGCTGCCCTCCGGGCCTGGGCGCCGAGGCCGTAGACGGTCTCAGTAGCTCTACCTTCGCTCGTTTGCTGATACGATAGCCTTGAACCATGTGCTAAAAATACCGCGACCTCGATTTAGACCGGGTTCCACTGGGCACGTCGGGAGCTATTTCAGGTGAAGGTCCCCTGGGGGCTGGGCTTCTGAGGTGTGAAAAGTGACATGGAGCTCTCTCTGGGCCTGTCTCTGCTCAGGACAGCCCGACACTCGAGTAACTCAAGCCGCCTGCCTCCCCTGCCCCCCCTGCCCCCCCGCGTCCCCCTCCCAACAGCCGGTGGCTCGCACCAGGGCAGCGCAGGTGACGGAGGTGTTGAATTCAGCCACTCCTCGGTGGCTGGCGATGGGGCCTCGGGCCCTGCCAGCCACAGCAGCTTGGCCACCCAGAACCGGGCTGGGGGTGGGGGCGTCAGAGACACACTCCTCCCAGGGCCCTGGCACTCCCGGGGGAGCACCTGAGCCCTTCCTGCTTCCTGCCTGCCCTCCGGTTCCCGGGCCTCATGCTTTGGGGGTGGCATGTGTGTGGAGGGGAGGGGGTCCGTGCGTCCCGGGGGACCAGGCCCACGCTGCCTCCCTCCGTCTCTCTGCTGATCACACCCCCTTTGTCCCACACGGATTCAGGGGAAACCTCTTCACCCGCACGCTGAGCGACATTGTGAGCAAAGAAGACTTTGTGCTGGATTCCGAGTATCTCATCACGCTTCTGGTCATCGTGCCCAAGTAGGTGGCCCAGGAAGGTGGGCGGGGCAGCCTGTGTCGGTGACCACGGAAGGAGGTCGGCCCGCCCCACGGAGAGGACGGGGAGCCCTCTAGGGCCTGGCCCCCGGGGGCACTAAATGGGAGTTGCGTGGGCAGGCACAGGAGCCGGGGGACAGTGCGGTGTGACACGGCGACAGAAGCGGCCGGGTCTTGAGCCCCTGCTGCGTGCCTGCCGTGTGCCTTAGACAGGAGCCCACTTCACTCACGACGCCCCTGGGCTGTTGTTACTCCCTTGTCCTGAGGCCAGAGAGGTCAGCCGACTTGCCCAAAGCCACACAGGGCCGGGAGTAGAAAGTTCTAACACATATACGTGGGCCCTCTGCGGGGTCCCGGGCCCTCATGGGGAGGCTGGGTCCGGGATGGGGCCGGACAGGGGATTCTCAGTTCCCATGGCAGGGCGTTGGGGTGTAGGGGGCACTCGGGCCCAGGCCTGCTCACTCCAGTCCTTTGGGAAGAGGGGGACACAGTGTCCTAAATACTTGGGACACCCCGAAGATTCTAGGCAGAAATCACTGAATGATTCTGTATCCTCGCAGACCAAGCTACACGCAATGGCAAAAAACCTACGAATCCCTCTCGGACATGGTGGTCCCTCGGTCGACTAAGTAAGTGAGACCCTAACTTGGCCCCCGGCCACCAAGCATGCCCGGAAGGCGTGGGGACCCTCGGCCCTCCACGCTCGCTCTCACAGGAGTCCCTTGGCCTGGAGGTCCTCCGCAGCCATACACCCAGCCCTGCGCCAGACTCCCTCCGTCTTTTAAAATGCCCCCTCCTCCAGGAAGCCCCCTCTGGCTGCCCACTGGCAGAGAGCCCCCTCAGTGCACTCTGCTCTGCTCGGGCTTCTCAGCCCAGGGGTCTGAGTTGGCCAAGCCGGGGCCCGGCTCTCCGGCCGCAGGGCGGGAGCAGGGGAGGAAGACATTCTCCGCATCCGGCCTGCTGGGGTCAGAGCAGGCGTGGCCGGTGGAGTCTGGGGAGGCGGCAGGGGAAGAGTCACAAACTGTGAATTCCACGCGCCCGGGGAAACCAGCCTCTCGGGGCCGCCCGCGGCCTCAGGAACGGATCTCCCCACACAAGCCGAGCAGAAAGAGAAAGTGCTTTCATTTAGCTCTAGAAACGGACGCGACGAAGCCATACGTGACCTGGGCACGTGCAGGTGCGCGGCAGGAGGTGCTTGGGGGCTGGGAAACGCCAGACTCCAGACTCAGCACAGTGGCGACCTGGGGGCCGCGGGGTGGGCTTCTGCCGTATGAGAATTGCTTTACGTCTTAAAGGGGCTGGTGATACCTAGGTGTTTGTTATTCTCTACACCTCTTCGCATGTCTGAAACGGTTTGTCATTTTCCATTTTTTTAAATGTTTATTTATTTTTGAGAGAGAGAGCATGAGCAGGGGAGGGGCAGAGAGAGGGGGGAGACACAGCATCTGAGGCAGGCTCCAGGCCTGACTCGGGGCTCGAACTCCCAAAACCACGAGATCATGACCTGAGCCGAAGCTTGAGCCCCCCCAGGCGCCCCGCCAGCCCTGCCGGTCCCCCTGCTTGCCAGCACCCGATGGCTTGAGGGAAGGAGGCCCCTGCCCACGCCCGTTTCAGCCCGGAGGCGCCAGGCTGGGGGTACCTGCTGCAGGGGCGACCCTCCCAGGGTCACAGCTCACAGGAGCTAAAGTGAGGGGTGCAGGGAACAGGACAGGCCTAGCCTGGGGTCACAAGGCCAGAGGAACGAGCCAAGGGCAGCCACGTCTGCAGGGAGAGGAGGAAGGCGATACAGATGGGCCGAGGGGCTGGTCCTTGAAGCCGCCCAGCTCGGCAGAGGCGATTGCAGCTCTGTGGCGGTGGCGATCGGTGGCCGGGTGTCAGGGGGCCCCGCCCAAGAGGCTGCCTCAGTAGGTGGCTTGGCTTCTCAGGCCAGAACCCCCAGGCCCTTCGTGGTCAGAAGCCACCCGAGACTCTGCAGAGGTGACTCTGGGAAAGTCTCTGGAGCCTGGGGCGGCCCTTATGGGCCGGACTCCGGGAGACCTGGCCGGCATGTCCACGAGACCTGCCCGGGCGTGGCGCAGGGCTTTCCGGCAGGTCTCTGGGACAGCAAGACTGACCCAAACATGCGGGCCGCTGGCTCGGACAGCCCCTGTGCTCAGGGCAGTGCCCGCGGTGGTCCCATGGGTCCGAGGTGTGCCTCGGAGGCTGTCCGATTAGAACACGGTGACATTGGACATGAGATGGGCGTGGTGGGGTGGTGCCCACCCCCCCACCCCGTGGAGCTCTGCCCTGCTTCGCTGCGAGCCCAGCACGTCAGAGCGAGGGCCCCCCGTACGCACGCAAGGTGACCGAGACCCGGGAGCGGCCTGACCTCTTGGGCATTTAACAGACCAGAACCAGCAGCTGCGCACGTCTGGTCTCTGTCCTTTCCTCCCCTCCAGGGCCTGCGACTAGATCACCGGGAGGCCCCCGAGGCTGAGGCCTGGGGGGAGAATGCTAGGAGCAGGAGAGGGCGGGCCACAGCAGGCAGCTGAGCCCACACAGCCAGGGGTTAGGAAGTCACAAGGGACGTCGGCTGGTGGCTGGGCCCCTGCACACGGCCAGCGGGCTGACGGCGACGGAGCCTCACCTCCCCAGTGCCCCGCCTCCCCCGAGGGGAGACGTCGGGGCTCTCTCTCCTGGCCCCACTCTGACGCCGGGCCCAGCGATGCGTCCCGCGACCAAATGCTTCTCTCCACCAGACTCATCGCTGAGGACAACGAGGGCGGCCTCTTCACGGTGACCCTGTTTCGAAAAGTGATCGATGATTTCAAAACCAAGGCCAAAGAGAACAAGTAAGGGGCGGCCTTGGCGGGCTCATCCGGTTGGGTCCGTCTCCACGGGAGCGGGGGCCTCGGCTCCGACGGGAAGCTTCTCGGCGAAGGCCCCTCGTTGGCTTGTTTTAAGGTTCACCGTCCGTGAATTTTACTATGATGAACAGGAGATAAAGAGGGAGAGGGAAGAGCTAAGCAGGCTGCTGTCGGATAAGAAGCAACAGTATGTGAGTAGGCGTGGCCACGCGGGTGGGCGGGCTCCGGGCAGGGGCGGCTCCTCCCTGGGGGGGCACGGCCGACCGTGTGTTCCCCTGGGGCTGCCGGGGTGGGTTGGGGAAGGGAGAGGGGCCCCGAGGTGGCGCCTGAGCTGTGAGCTCCGGCCCTGGGCGCCTCCCCTCTGAGCTCCTGGGTCCTGGCGCTGCCCTTCCAGGAAGGGACTCCCAGCTCCCCTCTGCAGCTGAGAAACTGAGGCTCTGGGAGCTCAGTGAGTGCCCCCCCCCCCCGCCAGAAGAGGACCCCACCTGACCCTCCTCCGCCCCATGTCGGGCAGGGCATGCGGGGACCCCTGAGTGGAAAGTTGGGCGGCTCTGTCCCCTCCGTCACCTTGCTGTTCTCAGCAGTGCGGCTCCCCGGGCGTGACGTGACACCCTCTGTCACCAGCACCTGCATTTATGTCCCCGACGGTTTTAGCAAAGAGTGGGTGCTTGTCCCGGCGACCTCTGACCACAGCCACTCAGAAACCTCCCAGGTGCACGGGCAGCTGAGCTCAGAAGGGAGAAAGCTAGGCTTTCGGTCTGGAAGTGTGAGCAGCGTGACCTTGGGACAGTCACTCTACCGTTCCATAAGATGGGCACGGTCCACACGTGGCACCCTTCCGCCGCAGAGCCACGTGGCTCCCGGGACCTGCCCCGGTGGAATGTCTTCGGGTCCCTTCTCTCCCATGCCCCCCCACCCCGGGGCGGGTTCTCAGAGGAGCTTCCAAGTCAGCCTCTAGAGTAGAGAGGAGGGGCAGAAGGAGTGGAACGTACTTCAGGCCCTTTGGAGGGAGACCAGTGTGTAGACATCAGGCTGTAAGTATGTGCTCCGGTGAAGAGCCAGCTGTATCCCCCGAGTGGCCAAGTGTTTGCCGCGAGCCTTCTCCGATGTCGGGCTGGGGGAATCCTGCACTCCTCCGAGGAGGAGCCGGGAGCTGGTCATGTATTCGTGCCCGAGCGCGGTTCCAGCCCCTCGTATGTGTGCGGACGCGTGTGCCCACACCAGGCGAACACCCGATTTTCAGATCCCAAACCTGCCGGGGCTGCAGGCCGAGGCCCCTTCCTGAGACACAGGGCTGAGGTGGCCCGGGGTCCCGAGGCCTCAGACCCGGGAAAGGTGGTCACCAACAAGCTGGAAAAACCAAAGGGTTTTTCTCCCTGACCTCAGCTCGCTCCCCCAACCCTCCTCACCCAGGAGCCCTAGGTGGTCTCTGTAGTTGAACAACCCTGCTCTGGCCGCGGGTCCGGACCCGGGGCCCCTGCATCGGGCCTCTGGAGGGGGGGCTAGACTGTGGCAGCTGTCACAGGCGTCCGGGCAGGAGGCCCCGCCCGCAGGACAGGTGGTCACATCACGCCCTTGGCACCCCCCCGCCCCCTGCCGAGCTGGCACAGACCCCTGAGGACGGAGGTGATAGCCAGGAATGGACACCTGCCGCCTGGGTCTCTGGTTACCAGCCGGCATTCTTTCACCCGGCGGAGGGTTCTGCACCCCCGTGCTGCTCTGGGAGCCCTTCCAGGCTCTCTCCGTGCGGGGGAAGTGGAGATGCGGAGGAGACACACGAACTCGGAAACATCTAGCCTCCCTGCGAGGCCCCGGCTGTGCGCCAGTGGGCGGGGGTCAGAGGGTGGGCCCTACCCTGGCTGCTTAAGACCCTTTCCCCCTCCGCCGTTTGGATTCCCCGTCAACCACAGGGGACAGGCGGGGTCCTGGGGTCCCAGCTCCCTGTGCTCCCTGCCTGTCTGCAGAGAGGCCAAAGGGGGGCGGGGCTGTGTCCTAACAGCATACGGGGCTAAGTGTCTGCACGTAGCATGCTTAAGTGCACCCCGGTCGCCGCCGTTGCCACTGTGTGCACGTGGTGGAGACACACGCTCCTCAGGCAGAGCCGACTCTGCTCGCCCCGCCTGGAGCTGTCCCCGTCCTGTCCGCCCGTGGAGGGGGTGCCCTGACCGAGGCCAGGCAGAGGGAAGGGATGCGGGCCCCCACCCCGCCGCCAGCGACCGGCTCTGTCCCTGGCGTGTGGGACCCGAAGACTTTGACGCCCGGATCCCACCTCCAGCCCGACCAGCGCGCGAGCCCGGAGGGCGGGCCGGCGTTCCCGAGCTGGCGACGAGAATGATTTCTGTTTGTCGTGATGCGCGTTTGCCGAAAGATTAATAAATCATTTCTGTGCCTTTAGCAAACTTCCTGTGTTGCTCTTAAAAAGAGATCGTCCACCTTCCCGGACCACAAGGTTAAGGTAACCCCGCTAGGGCACCCCGATAGGCCCGCCGCGGGGCAGACGGACAGAGAGCGAGAGAGTGAGGGCGAGGGAGAGGTAAGCAGCACCCGGGAGCCCTGGGCTTGCCCCGCTCGCATGTCCTCGCCGGTGCAGGTGACCTCTGAGAAAACAAAGCCTTGCGTGTTCTGGTAGCGAAGGTGGCTTTCGAGGGCTTCGATCAAGGACCCCGGAATCAAACGCCTTCCTCCGCATCCGGAGGGCCCCCTCGGAGCTGCCCTCCGCCCCCCGGCCGTGGATGGTGCTTGCTGGCCGGGGTGCCCCTGCCCTGTCTGGAGGTGGCTGGAGCTGGTGACGGGGACAGGCCCTGCTGGTGGTCGGGCGGCTCGGCTCTCCTCCCCCTCCTGGCTGCCCCGGCTGGACCCGCCCCTGACCTTGGTGGGCACTTGGAGTGTCAGTGGGAGCTCGGAGCCTTTGCTCCGAGACTCTCGGCTCCCCCAGAGGAGCGGCTGCGGCAGCATTAGTGGCGGCTGTTGTGGCCACTGTGAGGTGGGCTCCGCGGAGAGCCCCCCGGGAGCGGCGGCTGGGGGATGATGCCGGGACCCTGGGGGGCAGTGCCTCCCTGGCCACACAGCGTCCAAGGGAAGCCCGTGAGCTGCCTGCTGACAGCCCTGAGGTCAGGGGCTGCCCAGCCCCCTGCAGCCCGGTCCGCGGTGGCCCCACGCATGCGCCAGGCGGCTGGCCCGCTGCGCTGCCCCCGGCACCGGGCGCCCTGGCGATCGAGGTCCTGGGCCTCGAGGGGGTCTCGTCCAGCCGCCTTGCTGCTTCCGCTGGCCGCCGGGCGTTTCTTCTCAGCTCAGGGCTTGCTCTGTCGAAACGCGCGTCCTCCTCGGCCTAGCGCCCGGCGGGGCGGCCAGCGGCCATCCACCTGCTCCCCTGTCTCTGCAGGGCCCGCTGCTGCGCTGGCTCAAGGTCAACTTCAGCGAAGCCTTCATTGCCTGGATCCACATTAAGGCCCTGAGGGTGTTTGTGGAGTCCGTGCTCAGGTGCGTGGAGGGGACGCCCAGCCCGGGGGAGGGGACAGCTAGCTCCGGGGGCTGCCTGGGCTGCTGCCTGCCCCTTCCAGCCCTCCCGCCCCCTCCCCGTGCTCCTCCCGTGGCTCTTGGCACCCTGCTTAGGATTTCCCGAGTCACACGAGCCTTCCCTCCACCTGCCAGCCCGTCCCTTTGTCCCTTTCCTGCCAGGCTTGGGGCAGGCTCCGCCCCACCCCCGTGCACCTGCCGACCCCTAGGGGAAATACCAGCACGGTCTCTGGCCTTGACCTCTGAGGCCCAAGGCAGCACAAACATGCCCTCTGAACCAAGAATTCAGGTTAGGATTCCTGAACCGAACTGAACTAACAACAAAAAACTCTTGCCTTATTTGTTTTTT
The DNA here is from genome assembly GCA_030068075.1 of Paguma larvata. Taxonomy (NCBI): domain Eukaryota; kingdom Metazoa; phylum Chordata; class Mammalia; order Carnivora; family Viverridae; genus Paguma; species Paguma larvata. Next base: position 7,440,751 of record CM057836.1, read on the forward strand.
TTAACAAATGTGAAAAAAATCACCGTGGGAAATTTGGGAACTGTAGGTAAGCACAAACAATGAATAAAAATCGCCTTACATTGTAACGCTGAGAGAAAACGCTGCTAGCTAGTGTGCAGGTGTGAATGAACTTCTTTAGGAGTTTTTTCTTTAGGAGTTTTTGTTCCTTTGTGTTTTGCTCTTTATTTTTTTATGCTAGTTTACAGAGCAGGCATAGTTTTTTACTAACTCTTTGGAAAAATGGAATCAAACAGTATTTTTCGAAGCCCGCTTTTCTGCCGCGGTTTTGAACAGGTCCAGCGTCGTGAGCTATGGGGGGGTCTTGGCAGCATCACACACGACTGGCTGTACCCTTTTTCTGGAAGCTTCTATTCCTGCTTCTTGGCCCGCTCTGGCCCTCTGACCCTCTGGCGTGCTCTCCCCAGCCCCTCCCCCGGGTCCCTTCTCAGCCATCCACCCGGAGGCCGGTTCCCTACTTTCCCTTTCCGGTCAGTGCCCCCTACCTCTTCCTGTCCGCCTCTCACCTGACACAGGCTTCTCCTGGACGTCTGGCTCTTCTTCCTTCCCAACCCTCCCTTCCTCCGGCTGCCCCCCGTTAATGCCAGCGGCCTCGCCTCCTTCCTGTTACCAGACCCCAAACCTCTGGGCGGGCTCAGAGGCCTCGGCTCCCTCGTCCTCACCTCCTATGCCCGCTCCTGCACCCCACGATGCTCCCGATGGGCCACCCGCCTTGCCTCTGCTTTCTCTCTTCCCTCCATCTCCCGCCCCGCCTGGAGTGGTCCAGCCATCTGTAGTGTAGACGGGCCCGAGACCGACCCTGCTTGGCTCGGAAATCAGGCGTTCTCAGGCCCGCCGCGGCGCGGAGGCCGTTTGCGCAGGAGAGAGAGAGATGCATGCCCTTAAGCTAGCTGAAACGGCGTATTTCTCCCCAAAGTGTATGTAAAAGTAGTTCTTTACAAGACTCTCAATGTATGACTTTTTTTTTTTTTACGGTGTATTTTTCCTGAATGCAGTTGTATATATGAACGCTGCTTAAAGAGTTCAAGCTCAGACGTACACACTGTGGGAAAAGTTCCTAGTCCCCACGGCCCGCAGAGCATCACGGTTCAGGGTCTCGAGACTCTTCTTCTCCCCCCAGATGGGATCCTCTGACGCCCCGCGGCTCGCTCTTCTCCTCTGCTTTGAATCCCAGTCGCTTCAGTGCGCGCGAAGCTCCCTGATCCTTTCTGGTGGCTTTTCCATATTCCATCCCGTGGACAGATCCCACTCCAGGAAGACAGATGCTGAACTAGCGCGTTCGTTGGAGCACAGAGCGGGTGAAGCTCACCTGCTTGCCTGTTCCCTTGACCCCCTGTTGGTCTTTGCCCTGCCCCCCCCCGCCCCCCACTTGGCAGCTGGGTTCTGTCTTCCGCTTCTCCAAGCTGTTTTGTACTTTCCACCTCCGGGGTGGGGGGGTGGGGGGGTCAGGGGAGTAGACTTGCTCTCTACTTGTGTCACCCGGCCCAGAGCCGGACAGAGTAGATGCGAAATGTTCGTGGCCTCCACAAAATCAAAGTGAAGGGGCCTCAGCCCTCCGTTGAGGGAGAGCTGGTTGACCCCCAGGGCACAGTGAACCAGGGGCTTCCGTCAGCTGGGGTGCAGAGTGGGGCACCAGCCAGGAAGTTCATCTGGATCTCGGGAGAGGTCTTGGTGGGGAACAGAGCTTAGGGGATCCTGATGGCTGTGTGGCTGCGTTCATCTAGGGAGAGTCCTACAGAGGCAAAGTACTGAAAGGGCACCTCGGGGAACCCCGACATTTAGGGTGGAGGCAGAGAAGCGCATGAGGAAGTCAGAGGCAGGAGGAGGGGGTGGCTGACGAGTCAGAGGGAGCAGAAGCTTAAGGATTTAGGTGTCTCTGCGAATGGGTCATGAGGTCATTGGCGGGACAAGCTCCGGTGCAGTGGCCGGATGACTGGGCGACATGGGACACTGGATACTCTTGAGTTTGGAACGAGAGCCCTAGGGGGCTGAGGACGTTTCTTTTAAAGCAGGGCAAGATGGCGAGATGTGACAGGGAAGGGGGCAGCGGTAGAGAATGCTGGCACCCCTGCAGCACGGGGGGTCGTGCCGTGGGGGCCGCACGTGAGGGCCCCCCACTGGGTGACCTCGGCCGTCCGGGAGAAGGGTCCTCTGCTGGGCGGTGCGGGAAGGAGCAGCGTGAGGGCAGCCTTGGGGAGGAGGAGACCGGCTGTTCCCAGAGGGCATGTTCTGAGCAAACAGAGAAGGCGCCTTGTTCAATTACGTTGATCCAGAGGGAGGGTTAGCAGGGAAAGGACTGGAAGGATCTGGGAGGAGTCAAGAGAGTGGGCTGAGAAAGGGGCCGAGGGCTCGGAAGCTTGATGAGGGGGGTGAGGAGCATTCAGGCAACCTTCACGAAACGTTGATGGAGCCTCCGTTGCTCTCCAGGTCTGGGGACACGGTGAACTGTGCATGACACAGACCCGGGCCTCTGCCCCGAGGGAGCTCACAGGCCGGGAAAGACAGGAGAGCTTGGGCACAGGGCAGAAGCGAGCTCCCAGGCAACCTGGCCGTGACTGTCGGAAGGACCAGGTTGGACGGCGAAGCAGGGGTGGCACCGCGGTCTGGGAGCTGGAGTGCCCGTCCTGACATTCGTGTTGCCTGGGGGATGGTGGATCTGGGGAGACAACGGTGCTGGGGAAGCCGAGGGTGTGGAGTGGGGTTCTGGAAAGTGCTGGGAGTTGCCGGAGGGAGTCAGGAGGGGCCTGCTCGCTCAGGTTAAGGTGGCTGCAGCCCGTGGCTCACTTCCCCAGGGGCACCGGAGCTTTGTGGTTCAGAGGGGAGCACGGCGATGAGGCCACCGGCTGGGCCACGCCCCTCACCCGTGCCCCGGCCCGAGCACCGCCAGCCCCATCTGCATCCGCCAGCTTCTCTGGCTCGACTCCTGGAGGGACGATTTCGGCGGGGCTCGGAATTCGGGGCTCTGCCGGCCAGGCGCCCTTAAACACACAGGACCAAGCGGGTGTTGGGCTTGGTTCATCGCGAAGGCGGGAAGCGGCCCGCGCGGTCACGGCCGCCTTCACGTGCGCGCCTTCCCGCAGATCCACCGCCGCGCCATTAACAGCCAGAAACGGCCGGTTCGCCTGTTCTAGCACGTTCCTCTCCAGAGAAGTCCAGTTCTTAGTCTCACCTCTTACTGGCGACATTTCATTCAACGGAGTTTTGTTTTCTTAAGTAGAAGTAGAAGGTTTTCTCTCACTAGAACTTCCTCTGTGTCTTGTCGGGGTTATTGTACCCACGTTTGCGTCTGGGGTCACTTATCCGCCCCTTTTGTCTGTCTGAGAAGGTACGGGCTGCCAGTGAACTTCCAGGCCGTGCTCCTCCAGCCTCAGAAGAAGTCCTCCACCAAGCGTTTGAGAGAGGTTCTGAACTCGGTCTTCAGACACCTGGACCGCGTGGCGGCCGCGAGCGTGTTGGATGTAGGTATATACTCGGGAAGTGGCCGGGTTTCCGCACGAAGGTCAGCCCCCCCCTCCCCCCCCCGCCCCCTGGGAGGCACTTTCCAGAACCCGGAACTGCCTGTTAATGACGATCTACGTTTCACAAATGCGGAAGGGTAACGAGGAAGAGGAGAGAGAGAGAGTGTGTGTGTGTGGTGGCGGTGTGTGCGCTGAGTGGGGCAGAAAACACCCTCGAAGCCTAGACGGCTTCCTCGAGCACAGGACGAGGGCCAGCGGGGGGGCCCGGGCGCCGAGAGCCGCAGCACCGCGCGTTCCCTCGCAGGCGTCCGTGGAGATCCCCGGGCTGCAGCTCAGCAACCAGGACTACTTCCCCTACGTCTACTTCCACATCGACCTGGGCCTGCTCGACTAGGAGCCGCCGGGCCTGCCCGCTCGCGCAGACGGTCACGGACGCCGCTCCCCCTCGGCCGGAGGCCCCTACGGAATTGAGATTTTTAGAGAAATTGCTCACGAGAGTCAGTTACAGTTGTATTTATTTTTTTTTTAAGTTACAATAAAGAAACGCTCAGTCCTCTGAATGGTCTGTTATGTTCTAACATAGTTCGGAACTCCCCCTTACGCGAACGGGACTGTCTGGAAGCTGGTCACCCGCTCTCGATCTTGTGTCTCAAGGGAGCTCTTGGGGGGGCCCCGGAGGAACGTGGCGGGTCTGGAGCGTCAGACTTCCTGACCGTCGGCGGGGGGGGACGGCCCGAAGACCGACTATGGGGCAAGAAAGGCAGTTCTCAGCGGACGACCCGCTGGTCTTCATCCTTCTCCTTAGGAACTCGCCTTCCATCTCCCATTTCACAGACGGCGCCCGGCCTCGCAGGACACCGCAAGATCCGTCTCGGGGCAGGCGTCCAGCTGGTGGCCTTCAGATCGCAAGTTTATCGGGAGGGTCATCCCTTCATAATATTAATTTACTGCCTACAGTTACTGAATTTGTGATGTGGACACTAATTTCATACGTTCATTGGCATTGTCCAAAATATTTTATTTTTTAATGGAAAAAAGCCATTAATATTCAAATGAAAGAATCACATTAAAAAACTTCTATATAAGAAACAGCCTCCAAGAACATTCAAGCAACAGTCAGAGGGAGGGAAAAGTATCTCAACAGCCCATCAGTTTTCTCCAAGACATTACATGACAATACAACCCAACTCACCGGCTACAACAATTCATAGAATTTTTCATCGTTTTCTTGAGATGCGAAAGTTCACTGTTGCAGTGTTTTCAAATGACCGATCGAGCGCGACTTCCTGGTTAAAAAGGCCACTGGGAGATCCGTCTGGTGGCAAAGAACGCTCCTTCACTGCTGGGGACGGCCGCTCCCGAGAACAGAACCTGACGCCTGAGCCACGCCCCTCACAGCTCGTCCTTTTCCAAGTCGTCCAGCTCCACGTCACTGAGGTCAATGTCGTCTTCCACGGGAAGCTGGAAAACGAAGCCACTGTCAGGCCCCGCGGGCTCCGGCGGAGGAGCAGGTGGTCTCTAGAGACGCCCCGGGTCGCAGGGCCGGCTCTGCCCTAATGGGGCTCCCGCTTTCAGCTTTGCCCATTACTTCACGGACGGAAAAGCCGAGAACCCGGATGAGGTAGGGTTTATGTACCCCCACCTCCACACCGACGGCCTTTTAGCTCATCCTCTCCGGGGAGGGGGGGTGGGGGGGGTGGGGCCAGACGTGTGCCAGAACGCACGCCAACTCCAAGGTGGTTATCTTGTGCTTCTCTGACACAAAGTGAGTGGATTCCGGGTGAAGTGCCCAGTTTAGGGTGATGATCGGGAAAGAAACCTCAACACTGAAACTGATCTCGGTTGTCTCTGTCACGCAGCCCAAAACGGCTCGCGAGGTTATGACATTTGACGTCAGGCCAAGGACGGAAAGGACTTGGCCTACGAACGGCAACGACGCCTGGGGCCGGGGAAGGTGGGGAGAGGCCGTGCGGGCCGCGGCCTCCAGCCCCGGGACTCACCTCGCCGTCCTTGCCGTCCCAAGGCTCTCTGGTGCTGATGGCGGGGAAGGCCCCGCCTCCCACGGGGGCTGTGGATCCTCGCCCAAAGGAGAGCTCCCTGAGGGGACAATGACAAAGCACGCACACGCTGAGGAAGACGCGCCGCGCCAGAGGGCCGACCTGGCTGCTGGGTTTGCACAGAGGCCGTTCTCCCGTCCGGCCCCAGAACGGTGCTAGCCGTTCGAGCGAGGACAGCAACGTAACCGGGCGTGAAGGGACTCAGGTCTTGGCATCAGATAAAGCCAGTTACCACCAATAATTAAGAAAAATAAACTTATTTGGCTAGAATACAAATTGAAGTATGCAAAAGCTGTCAGCATTAACGGAGAACACAGGCACGACATTTGATGAACAAAATTGTAGACTAACCCCAAAAACTACTTTACGAAAGATGGCATCTTCAAACGGAAAACCGGCTCCCTTCCCCAGACCTCTGACAGCGAGCGAAGCACTTGACACCCGCCCACAGGCAGCGCTAGAGGGGACGGTGGCAATCGCCACACCTCAAGCTTGAAGACAGAGAAGACAGTTCCCTGGTGACAGGGCGTCAGGTCTGGACTTGGACCAATTCTGATAAACGACACTTGACCAGGAAGATGTAGAGGCCGTCGCCAGCCGGGGAGCCAGGCTTCGTTGAGAAGAGCCTCCGTGACCCCGCTGCTGGGAGGAGGGCAGGCAGGAGAGCTGGTGCCCCGAGTGGGACGGTTAGCTGCGCGGCGGGAAAGCTGGGGGTTCCGTCCACCGCCTTTGGCTACTCTGCGTTTCTTACCATGTGTGCTCGGTGGTTCTCAATGGGAGCAACTTTCTCCCTAGGGGACACGCGACAACGTCTGGAGATATTTTTACGATCGTGACTGTGTGCACGCGCGCGCGTGTGTACACGTTCATGCAACTGGCATCTAAAGGGTAGATACTAACAGCCTGTCACACACAGGACAAAGTTCTGTCCCAAAATGTCACGAGTACCGACGTCGAGAAACCTTGCTGTCTGCAGAGGAGTCACACTCGGAGCCCCGACTGCCCACACGCTCTAAAACCGCACTCGGCCACCATTCACGGAGCCGCGGTGGCGCAGGGCAGGGCGCATGCGCAGAGCGAAGAGGCACCGAGCACGGCGACTCAGCCCTGGCTCTCTCGGCCTGTCTGACCTCCACACGAAACGGCCCCATCGGCTCTGAAGGGGCACAGGCCACGCCGAGCTCCGGCTGACGTAAGAGATACAAGCCCAGGCAAGCGGTCGCAGGAGAGCCAGCGGTTCTACGTCTCACTAGTTCGGGACCCTCAGTCAGGCTACTCATCATCTCTGAACACCTGTCTCTTCATCAATAAAATGCCAAGATGTCTGGAGTCTGCGCTCAGAGCGAAGCGACCCGCCGACGTAACGCTGGCAGCACCAACACACCGAAGGGCTAATGGGAAGACGCCAGGCCTCCTTTAAAGAGGAACAAAATCCTTTTTTTTAAACGTTTATGTATTTTTGAAAGAATGAGAGAGAGAGAGAGAGAGAGAGCAAGGGAGGGGCACAGAGAGAGAGAGAGGGAGACACAGAATCCGAAGCAGGCTCCAGGCTCTGAGCTGTTAGCACAGAGCCTGATGCGGGGCTCAAACTCACGAACCATGAGATCATGACCTGAGTTCAAGTCAGATGCTCAACCGACTGAGCCCCCCAGGAGCCCCAAACAGGAACAAAATTCTAAGGGAACTGTGCCTTGAGGGCAGAGTTCAATTGTTTAAAAAAAAACCAGCGTCCGTCCTCAAGGCTCATCTGCTGCCGCCCCTCTCCTCGCGGGGCTCACGGCAAACGCCTCTCCTCTGCGAGCCGCAGACGCATGCCCGCCACTTCAACAGTGAGCTTCTGTGACACTCCAGTCCTTTCCTCGCTTGGGGCTGCAGCGTGCACAGTGACCTGGTTGTAGTTTTGGCGGCTACAGTAAAGGGAACACGGGAACAGCAAACTCTGGGGGACAGGGACAGGAACCCCCGCACCGTCCCGGGCTGGCGGCGGCTTCGGCTGCCGCAGGAACACACTGTCGTTGGCTTCAGCCTGGCTGGCACGGACGCGCTGCAGGCCCCCGGACGAGCTGCACGCTGCAGTCTCCTCAGGAAACTCGGTGCGGGGGACCAGAGACGAGTATGCGGTCACATACTTTGCCTCTGCCAGTCACTCCGCGTACCACTCTCCACTGGTCGCTGGGTGGTTCTGAGGTTTCCTGCTGCCCCTCGGGCACACAGTCTGAGAGCCAGTGGCCTGCCCACTCTCCGGCAGGAAAGTCACTGTCGAGGTGACCGTATGCTACTGCTCCCTGCCTTTCCCACGAACGGCCTCCTGCCTCTGTGCTAAAAAACGAAAAACAAGACAAAAAACCAACCAACCGGAAAAGGGAAACTAGTTGAAAAGAAACGTGAAGAAAATCCGCACTGGGCTGAGACTCGGCATCTCCAGAGAGTCCACAGGCTCAGCCTCGCGGTGACTTCTCACCCTCGAGCGCATCTTACGATTCTGACATTGGAGTCAGCTGTTCCAACAGGACGTTTTAGAAGCAAAGCTGACCCTGAACGTGGGGTGGCCTGTACGAGTCCCCTTGCAGATTTGTACAGCACGGTGATGGGAGCGTATTTTCTCTTCTCGTTTTCTTAATAACGTTTTCTTTTCCCTGGCTTGCTGCGCTGTAAGAACGCAGTGTGTGATACATAAGACGCACGAGACAGTACTAACTCGTCACCAGGAGCTTCCGATCGGCCAGGCCCTACGGCAGTGAGCAGAGAGGACGTCTGTGTGAGAGACGCACCTCTGCGGAACTCACGGCTCCGAGGAAGGGGCGTTAACCGCATGACCACATCTGAGGACCGGCACAGGACCACGGCCTCCTCTTTCCCTGAAAGACGATCACGTCAGGTTCTGGAGGAGCTGCCGGCCGGGCAGGAGAGAGAGCTCTAGAAACTGGATTCTGAGTTTTAGAACCTATCATGTTGTTTGCACACGGCTGGAATCACTTCGGAAGGACACTCTCTAAAGCCTAACGGCCAGACTCGAAGCCGTGCTGGGTGAGGGGAGGGGCACAAAGCACTCTGGGTGGGCGGGGGCAGCTACCGGCCCAGTTGAGACTTTTCGGAGAACCAGAAAGAGCTCGATGCAATGGCACAGAATGGCAAGGTGGCCTACAGAAAACTTCCACAGAAAAGAGACAAAAGCACAAAAAGAGGATTTAGAACTCACACACCTAACTCCCTGGAATGACAAATGCAAAATAATTCCATGTACTGCCTGGTCTGTATAAACCTAGTTTTGAACCCAAGTCACAAGAACCCAGCCACAACACAAAAACAACTCAAGAAAGCAAGAAATTACCTGAGAAACTCGTTAATGCCTTGCTCGCTGAAGGACCCTTTCAGGAGAGCAAACTTCATCTTGCGGGCGTTAATGGCGGCCATGGCGGGGTACCCGAACCCTCCGATCCCCAGTGCGTTTTCGAGCTCAGACTGGGCTCCCGCTTCTGTCCACAGCCACCTAGAAAAACAGAATTGTTTTAGGGTAAAGATCCCTTTCAAATTAGTCAGAATCTAATTAGCAGATATTAAAAAAAAACACGCACACATAAAAGACTACGCTCCAAATATTTTATGGACTGAAATGATGTCGAAGCAGAAATAAAATACAAAAATAACGTATTCTAGATGTGCTCTTAGCGACCATTCCTGTCTTATGCTCCCTAAACTCTACCTCCAGGGACCTCCCAAATCTACAGTGTTCCTCCCAGCCCCCAAAATACTGTCCACTAACCCTGGTGAGTTTCCCGTCTCTACCACCTGAAATCCTACTAGCAGCATTTGGATGATTACGCATGCTCTCCAGGAGTAAAACGACTTCCTCTGAACACTTGCCGGCACACCCTCACTCAGTGCCCAGAACCAGGCCCACCGCATCCCGCACTCGGCGTCTCCAACGGTGAGGCATAAGGACGCCAGAGTGGGGTTTTCTGTAGGCACGCACTCACCCGTTGAACTAATGCAGGGGGGCGAGGTCACTTGAGGGGACAGCAGTGGCATGAGGTGGGTGGGACAGCAACGGACAGAGGACGAGGAACAAACAGGTAAACGGGAAGGAGGCAGACGTACTTTGTCTGAAAATCCCGCCCGTACCTGCGGCGCCTGGGTGGCTCAGGCGGTGGAGAGTCCCGCTCGGCTTTGGCTCAGGGAATGCCCTCGCGGTTCGGGAGATCGCGCCCTGAGGTGGGCTCCGCGGATTCTCCCTCTCTCTCTTCCCCTCCCTGCCCCTCTCCCGCTCGTGTGCGCTCGCCCTCTCTCAAAATACAGACTTAAAAAAATAAAATTATTCTCATGAGAACAAGGTACCGTGGCTCAGAGAAGTAAAAGACCTCCATTACTTTTTCCCTTCTAGATAATTATTATTTACATCTTAAATTTTTGAAATGCCAAAGAAACAGAAACACACCCTATGGAAAACCCAGCAGGAACCAGATACTTTATAAAAAAAATTTTTTTTAAACATTTATATTTGAGAAACAAAGAGAGATAGCACAAGCGGGGGAGGGTCAGAGAGAGGGAGACACAGAATCCGAAGCCGGCTCCAGGCTCCAAGCCCGACCCCGCGAACCGTGAGCTCCTGACCTGAGCCGGGGTTGGACACTCAACCGACGGAGCCCCCCGCCAGGCGCCCCGAGCCGGGTACTTTCAAGAGCACTGTGCTCTCCCATCCAGACCACACCGAGAAAATAAATTCAGGAACTTACCCCCACATTTTCTTTTTGTATTTGTCTGCCAACTTAAGAAGAACTTCTAAATAAGAATTTCTGCCAGCAGCTCCTGATTTAAACAGAATTTTTAAAAGGTAAAAATAAAAGAATCTGCAACATCCCCCAACCGCGAAAGCACCCCCAGAGCAGGCAGCGCCGAGCGGCCCCGGAGAAGGGCGCCCCGCTCGCCGTACCGGTGTCGAGGATGTGGGGCAGCACGGCCACGACGCACAGCTGGTGCTCCTCACAGGTCCTCTTAGCGACGTCCTCGTTGATGATCTGCGGGCCCAGAACACAATGGGTGGTCGGAAGGCCGCGGACACGAAACCCAAAGGTAAGCCTGACGACGAGTCTCGGCATCATCACGCTCGACAAGGAGCAAAGCGGCTCCTCGTCTGCACTACGGCGCCGACCGCCGGCCTTCCGGGTTCATCCCCGGGCGTCCTCGGTGCTGCCGCGGCACCTGCCGACGCACGTGGTCCCCAAAAGCAGACGGCCTCGGCGGAGCCTGGCTCTGACAATCGTCTAGCCAGCAGGTACGTGTGTATCACGTACTTAGGGGAATCTGAGGCTCTGTGCCTGTTTCTTCACAAAAAATGAGATAAAAATAGTATTTCCTTCTAGGCATTCACGCAAGGACTGAGTGAGGAACGTATGCGCAAAAGCAGCGGAGTAACGCTGTCACCTGGCCAGGGCTCCACAAACGGCAGCTGTGGCAGAGAACGGTGAGAGAGCGGCCGGGCGCACTCGGTGTCAGGATTTTGGTACAATTACGAAAAGCAGCAGGTTATCAGACAGGTTTCCCCACTTGAAAGTACGGTAATAAAGCGGGCATTTTAACGGAGAAGGGACGAGTCCGCTTGGAGAGACCAGGCGAGTGCCATCACGGTGTGAGCGCCTGCGCCGCCAGACCCGGGACGCCCCGACCGCAAGTGGGCGGAGCAGGTTACCTCCAGCAGCTCGGGAGGGGGCGCGTTGTCGGAGAACAAATCCAGGGCCCGGGAGACGATGTCCGAGCGCGTCCGGCCCCCATCGTAATCCACAGGAGACTCCCCCTTCTGAAATATCTTGATTGTAGGAAATCCCCTAATCTATCACAGAAGACAAGGGTACAAAATCAAACTAACGTTTAATAAGAAATGAAATGATCTCCATGGGTTCTGAGGCCGCCTTCCGGGTAACGTCACGCGCAACACTCCGAGCCGGCCTCCGTCATCGGGCCCACACGCAGGGGTCCGTGGACCGCGCGGTCTCAACAGCCTGCCTGGCAGGCCTCGCCAAGTCTGATCCGAGCCTTGCACGTGTGCTTAACGCAACACGTCTGCTCTAGGACCGACGGGCCGACGGGCCGACTGCAAAAGCCCCGGCAGCGACCCGGAAGAGCCCGGGCGAGCTGCAGACTCACAGGCGGCACACGGCGGACACGGTGAGATAACCGGACCGAAAAATAATAAAGAGTCCTGGGTTCCAGACTTGTTAGTTTTAACAAGAGAGTAATTTAGTCTCATTACAAAACGGCCAGACGTCCCCCCTCCGACCACACAGGGGAGCCCGGATGAAGCCACGGCCGGCCCCGCGCGCTCCCTGAGGACGGTCGCCATCAGGACGCACTCACCGCGTAGCGGCTGGCCAGCACCTGGTTGGCCGTGGCGTCCACAGCTGCGAGCTTCACCTTCCCTTTGGTCTGCTCTTTGACCTCTGTGGCTGCAGCAGCCCATTCTGGCTCGAGACTATGGAAAAATATTTGCACTTTTAGTGTGTCTTAATCCTCAGCATAAATACGTGAACCGACGCGCATCTCTGCCCGATCCAGTCCCGCCGCACTCGGACGCCACCGTGCGTAGCTTCACGCACAACGTGACGCTGTCCTCTCACGTCCACTTCCCGGGTCTCTGTCACCCTCTCCCCGATGCGGGACGCTAGGTCCCTGTTCATCTTTGAAGCTATGACAGAAGAAACTCGGCACCAGTGCCAGCGTCTAACATTCACTCGGCGTCCGAGTCTTCGGGAGGAGATCTCGGGGTTACCCACTGTCTGGGTCAGCTTCTTCGGACACGCCAGGGGAATCGACAGAGAGCACCGGGGCTCAAAGCACTTGGTAAAAAGCCCTTACTTTTTGCAGTGTCCACACCACGGAGCATAAAATTCAACCATCCACACGTCCTCGCTGTCCAGGACGCTCTTATCGAAGCTGTCGTCCGTCAGCTCAATCACATCCTTCTTGCTCGAACTTTCACTTCTACCCTGTCGCACGTGACATTAAACATTAAATTACACTTGGCCAGAAAGAACACTATTCGTCTTCGAAGTAGATATATACAATAATCTCTTCCACATTTGAACAAGGTTTGGGGTTTTTCTTTCTAGGGAAAACTATTTTACTCCAATTGGGGTCATTCCTTAATATTACTTTCACTTGTCAGACAGTGTTCACTTTCAATTACCAGCCCCTTCGGTATAAGCGACGAAGGTACCTGAATTCTCTCACCTGCAGTTTTGCTAAGAGGACCCCCACCCCCACCCCGGGGCTCACAGGAACCACCCATTACTACTACTCTAACTCCGGCTGGCGCAGCTGCTCCTGTGCCCCAGGTTAAACGTAACCAGTTACCACCTATCCATAGAGAAAGTCTCTACACTCAAGAGAGCTAAAAATAACATTTATGTCTTTATTTTCAAAGAATTTCCTTGAGTACTAAACCTAAGAAGCAGTCAGTTCTGTTACACTGCTTTCTGGCGCCGGTGCCAACAGCCAAGAGCATGGGACCTCCAGGTAAACTCTGTATCTGTCCAGAGAAGCTACTTTTACTGGTCTCTGCAAAAGTGAAGGGCCATTTTCTCTCTATTTGTCAGTAAGAATTTAATGCCTTTTCACAAGAACACTTGGTTAAACTTCACATTTCATATATGGGCATCTAAAATACCAACCCATGGAACTGGAATTTTTCTCTTCTTCCCTGTCAGCTGAGATCGAATTTTCCAGAATTTCAGGCTCACTGCCATTTACAGGCCGAGAGGTTGTTCAAATTCCATCCCTCTTTGCCCCAAGCCAATCTGGTCCCTCTGTCCCCACTCTGACCTACAACCACGGGGTCCCAGAGCCTGGCTTCCCTCTCTGAAGCTGCTTCTCGGTCTACAGCCCAGCCGCTTCCCTCTCATCGCGGGGCCGAGGAAGCCCGTTTGTGGTCTGGTTCTTGGCCTGCAGCGACGGCAGGATGCTCTGGGACCAGCGACTCTGAGGAGGCCAAACCAGCAGGCTGGGGACTCATTACTTCTGGCATGAGCTGATCCAACCCTGTAATATCTTTTAACTGAAAGGTCACTAATTTAAAACATTAGTAATAACTAAAAATAAAAAAAACTGTCCCCTTAGAAGAGCCCACACCATGGCGTCGAAATCCTCACACACATTCCAGGCTGACGTCACACAGCCTTACCTGTTTTCCGGAACCGTGTCCACCACCCCTCCCCCCGAGGCGCTCCTTCACGAGCTGGCGCAGAGCGCTGAGAGCAGCATCGACGATGGCTTCACCAGTTCTGCCACCTACAGAAGACAGGACGCTCGCGTGAACGGGCGGTGGGGGCCCTGTGCCCACATGACACGGCTGAGAGACCCGGACCTTCACAAACTGTCAGCTCTATCTGCTATCTGAACAGACCCAACAACACGTGGGGATTTAACAGGGTCGAGTGTTCCACGGAATACATGTGGCGCCTGACTTTCCCCTTGGAAAACCAAACCCTCTCCTTCAGTTTCAGGTTACTGGACAGAAACATCCTGCTCACCTACTAACACCATCTGCAAACGACAGTAACTCGCAATGTTTCCTGAACATGTAACATGTACACCGATGAATAAGAAGCCCATTATCCAGTTAAAAAAGCAGAGGACATTTCTCAATGCAAATTACCAACTGAGGAAACTAGAAGAAACTTTCTTCCTTTCTTTCTTTCCTTCTCTCCTTCTTTCCTTCTCTTTATTTTTGAGAGAGAGAGAAAGCACGTGCATGTGTGCGCAGGGGAGGGGCAGAGAGGGAGACACAGAATCCGAAGCAGGCTCCAGGCTCCGAGCTGTCAGCACAGAGCCCGACTCGGGGCTCTGACTGACAGACCGTGAGGTCATGACCCGAGCCAAAGTTGGATGCTTAACCGACTGAACCACCCAGGCGCCCCAGAAGAAACTATTTCTATGATGAAGAGCAGAAAACAGTGGAGAAAGTAGGATATGAAATGTCTGAAGCCAAGTACCTGGAAAGCAATCCAAGCCTTTTTCTATCTTATTTACAACACTGTAATTTTGGGCGTTTTTAGGTTCTTTAGCTGAATTTACTCCTCATCTAAGAAGTAACAAACCCTGTACTGAAACTCAATAATGACAACAGCCTTTGGAAGTTTAACCAAAAAGTATACACTCGAGAAAAAGTCAGGGGGCTTTTAGCTGACTCAGAAGTGTAGGAATAATACGGGCCACAGAGGCTATCTTTAGAGTTCAAAGGCAAAATAATAAAATCTCTTTAGAAAATTCCATGTATTTTTTAAATAGTTTCTTATCAAACTGCCAAGAGAGACAGAAACACATCTGAGGACACTTCTAGACCCGACATTAGAAAGGAAACACAGTAGAGCGGCACTGAGAACACGTTCGGATCACGTGGTACCGCGGCGCTGGCGGCCCCACCAGGTGCGTCACTTCCTGATACAGAAGGGCGAGACCTGCATCCTCCCAACCGGGGCCCCTCCTGCCAATCTCCCGGGACATTTCCCAAACCGAGAAACGGACGAGGAGGGGCGCCCGGGAGGCTCAGTTGGTTAAGCGTCTGACTCTTGATTCTGGCTCAGGTCACGATCTCGCTGTGTGGGAATGAGCCAGTGAGGGGCCCTGCTTGGGATTCTCTCTCCCCCTCTCTCTGCCCTTCCCCCGACTAGTGCGCATGCACACTCTCTCTCTCAAAATAATTAAGAAAACAAATGTACGAGGAAAAAAGAGAGGGTTTTCGCACTCCAGACCAAGAGGTGGCAAACTCTCTGTAAAGCGTTGCACAGTAATGATCTTCCCGTCTGTCACGGCCACTCGGTTCCGCCACTTCCGTGTGACAGCAACTACACACAGTATGTAAACAGGTGTGACTGTTTTGAAAAACTTTAGTTACAAAAACAAGCAGGCCCCTGCTATTATTTACCTACTGGCTCAAATTAAAATTCCAACCAGGGGAAGAGGGTAGTCAGGAAAAGTTCTTACCCTGATAATCTTCTGGTCTGTTTTTGTTGGATCCGAAAATCTTAATGGTGGGGAACCCCTGGACACCATACTGACCGCCCAGGGACTGGTGTTTATCGGCATCGACCGCGCCGACTCTGACGATATCCTGGGAAAACACGAACGTGTCGTCAGTTCTCCTTTTCCGCTGGAGCGGATTCCACAACGATCCGTCCTTCGACGCATGCAGACTCCAAGGTGATAAAGGGGGAGGTCAGGTTTACAAACAGAGTTAACGAGACCCGGAGCCTGGGAAGCCATGCCTGCAGCACCAGGAATCAGTGTGACTAGGAGGGATTAGGTCAGCAACCCGGAAAACCGAGTTAATAAAAATAACTGGAAAAATTACGTGTCCATCATCTCTTTGCTCCCTACGTGATTCTGGCACCAGAACGAGGCTTTTGAGCTTCACCTGTGCAAATCAGCCTCCCTCTGAACGCGAAGCCCAGCTGCGTTCTTACTCCTCACGCACACACGCGTGGACGTGGGCATCTTCCAAACTTACTTTTAGTGCCGTCGCTGCTTTCTTCCATTCCGGCGTTAACCTCTGGCAGTGGCCGCACCTTTTAGGAGATGAGAGCACGGATACGACAATGGTTAAAATCTCTGATCCCGAATCCAAAACACTCCCCCAGCAGCCTCCTGAGCACAGGGGCGGGCGCTGGCAGGAGCTCGCCAGCTTAGGACTTCACTATCATTCTTTTTTGTATACTAATTTTTTTTTTCAATGCTTTTATTTATTTTTGAGAGAGAGAGAGAGAAAGACAGACAGCGCATGAGCAGGGGAGGGGCACAGACAGAGAGGGAGACATAGAATCTGAAACAAGCTCCAGGCTCTGAGCCGTCAGCACAGAGCCCAACGCGGGGCTCGAACTCGGAACGGTGAGATCATGACCTGAGCCGAAGTCGGACGCTCAACCGACTGAGCTACCCAGGCGCCCCTGATTACTAATTTTAAAAGTTTCCAAGCTACTGTTTTTTGTTTTAATTTTTTTTTAAACATTTATTCATTTTTGAGAGACAGAGCGCAAGTGGGGCTGGGACAGAGAGAGAGGGAGACACAGCTCCAGGCTGGAGGGAGACACAGCTCCAGGCTCTGAGCTGTCGGCACACAGCCCAATGTGGGGCTCGAACTCACAGAGCGTGAGATCGTGACCTGGGCTGAAGTCGGATGCTTAACTGACCGAGCCCCCCAGGCGCCCCCCAAGCTACTGTTTACTTAAAGTGCATGTAAAGAGCGTGAACAAGCAATCCCTGGGCAGGACCTGACATGTCTCTGGTCAAGCGTGTCTCGGTGCGGTCTGAGTTGTGAGGCTGGGCAAGATGCAGATCCTCGGGCCGAGGGAATCCGGAACAGCTATTGGGGGGGGCGGGGTTCGGGAACCTGCGTTCTAGTTCAACCCGTGGTTCTTCAGCCCATTAAGGTTTCGCAGTCCCTGATCTAGTCCAACCTTTTAATTTTATCGATGAAGCATCTGAATTAGAACCTAAACCCCAGTACCCTCTGGCTCCCGCAGCAGCGCATGGGGTTAAAAATGTCCATGTAACCCCAAGCCTGGAGGCCCGGCGAGCTGAAAAGTGCTTGGTACAAGGTGGTGACGACAGAGCCAGAGCCAGAGACAGAGATAAGAATGCACACAAAAGAACTTAATCTGTTACGTAACAGTATTTGAAGTAAACTATTGTGAAACGTAACACAGAGAGACAGTGCTTTGAAAAAGGCCCATGTACAAAAACTGTTACGTTTATGCCATTCGCTGAGGTCACGGACCGTTATACTGTTCATTTTCAACACCAAACAACATCCATTGTATGAAGATACCAAAGCTAGTTTATCCACAGAGTTAAGTCTCCTAATTCGGCCTTTAAGAATCTAGCGAGCGAGTGCCAGGCGCCAGGACCACGAGGGGCCCTTCGCAGGGACCTCCCTCCAGCAGCACGCCGCTGAAGACGGGCCTTGCTATTGCATCTTACGGATGAGGAGACAGGGGCTGAGAAGTTAGGAGAGTCGTGTGCTGACGGGCTGCTGGACAGGTCTTTGTGGCTCCAGGTCCCACATCCTTCACCCCTGTATATTATAGTGGCCCCTTCCACAGAGGGCTACGCTTAATCCAGTATTTTAAAGGTCAGATCTTCTGAGAAATGTCCCGTGATGCTGGTTTACATACTTATAAATGTAGCTGCAGTCACGCAGAAGTCTGGGAGTCCAGATTTGACAGGACTTTGTGCCTCTTTCATTGCAGCTGATTCTATGCAAGGACTCCCATCGGAGGCTGTCAGAGTACATACTCCCTTCAATTTCAACAGTAAGCAGAGCAAAGACAGACTCACAGAAATGCTACGTGAGCCTAGGCAGAGCACACTCTGACCCGAGGGTGCTTCCCCTGCAGTCCAGACCCCGAGGGACTGGTGTATAAAAACCCAGGGGCTCTAGGAACTTTTGGTGGGGGTAAAAACACCTCTATTTCACTAACTTGTTTTGTTTTTTGTTAATTTTAATTTTTTTTTTTTTTAGAGAGAGAGAAGGAGAGAGCTGGGGAGGGGCAGAGGAAGAGAGAGAGAATCTTGAACAGGCTCTGTGCTCAGCATGGAGTCCAACGCAGGGCTCTATCCCAGGACCCTGGGATCAAGACCTGGCTGAAAATCGAGAGGCTGAGCCACCCAGGCCCCTGTTTCCCTGACTTGTAATTGAAATGCAGGCTTTCTTTCCTTCAGTTGTGGACATAACAACATACCATCTGTACTTGCGACTTTGTCACAAATGAAAACTCAGCCATTTCAGACTGCTACTGCGGCTAACCTCACTGACGTCCATCCCTGTTTCAGAACTGGGGTGTCCAGCTGCCACGCCCGCTGCCGGAGCTTGGCGTGCGCCGTCCCCGCACAAGAGGACTGCATGATCACATCGAAATCTGTTTTAGTATTTTGCGAATGTCGCTTCAATACTTTAGGTTCCCTCTGTGATCCTATATGCTTTACTGCGTACGTGGAAAAGGGAAACCTTTATTCTGGAAAGAATTCAAAGCCTTCGCCGAGCCGCCAGGTCCCAGCACAAGAGGTTAAAGGCACCTGCTCTCACGACGCCTCCTCTTACCCAGCACGCCAGGAGGCCCGAGGGCCACGCAACAAGAACGATGAACTACGGGATCCTCGACTGTGCTGTTTGGCTCAGTTTTGGAATGAGGTATATTCTCTTGCACCGAAGCTTCCCAGAACTATGTAAATTACTCACGCCATAAATGATTAAAAAAAAAAATCAAACTTGCAAAAACTGCACACAAAGGCATTCAACAATGTAACACTTCCTACAATTACCATTTGTACATTTACTAATACGAATGAACCAATCTATACGGAATTCTCATTTGGATTTAACAGACAAAAAACAAAGAGAGGCTTAAAAAAAAAATGACAAAGGCATTAGGATGAACAGTGCTCACGATATGGTAACATGTATTTTTAAGCAGAGGGTTTCACCTTAATTTGCTACTGTGAACAGTAAGTGAAACAGTCCTCGAGGACCAGTATGGAGTTTCCAAAACTCAGCCGCGAGGTCGTGCAGAGAACAAATTAATGCAGGAAAAGGAAACCCCCCCAGCAGGCACACTCTAAAAACGCACCCACGCAGGCGAGAAGAACTTGCACTCATAATCTCCTTCGCTGCCCGCTCTGTGAGCTGAGGGGGCTGAGCTCACACCTAAAGGGACGACCGGGATCTCAGATCAGCGCCCGGGCCACCTGCAGACACAGCCGCCTGCGGCTCGGGCCGCCCCGGACCTCAGAGCGCCCGCGGCCCTGCTGGTTTCCACAAGTAACAGCCTCGGGTACACACTGCAGTTCCCATTAATCTGTCTCTGCACTTCTGTCTGTTTGTTGGCTTTTTATTTGTTTGCGTTGTATGTTTAACTACATAAACAATGAGTGAGATACTGTATTTTCACTGTATGTAACTGTGCACCATTAATTTCAATGATGATTTTATCTTTACTCCACAAGGGCTTTTCCAGCAATGCAGGTAAGGCAAGAGGGGCATTTTAAAATTAAACCAGATTTTTACAATTACGTATTTCTGGAAGCCACTCTCGTCAAGAAACAGAACGGAATCAATCACTAGATTTTCCCTTCCTGCGCCCAATATTCTTTCAGCATGAGTGAGTTTCCCTCCATCAAGACCTTACTTATCTCATTATAGAGCTATATCTTCTTAAAATTAGAAGAAAAATTTTCTTTCTTCTTCCTTGCAATGATTAGCTACTTCAGCCATTTCCCCCGCCAGCGGACTCCATCTCCACGGCCCGTAACAGACCGCACCTCATGGCATCTTCCATCTCCCTCCCCTTTTAAACAAGCAGTAAACTAGATAACCTAGATGACTGAATCAAATCACATTTTTATACGCTATTCCTAATTGTATAAAGTACCCTAAATAATCAGCAGTGCTTTATACTTACCACGGAGCATAAAACTCTACAAGCCACAAACTATCACTCTGAATAACTTCTCGGTTGAAATTCGATGGAGTTAATTCAATCACATCGTCACTCGAGGAATAGAGACCACTCACTGCTAGGAAGAAGGTGCAGCTTATCAGACCTGCAGTGAAGACGAAAAGTGCGCCATCAACGAAAGGGGTCGTGCTCCGGCAGGCGGCCTGGGGAACGGGAGTCTTCTTCAATTGCCCAAGGTCCTTCGCACAGGAGGACGGCCTGGGTCAGGCCCTTTCTAACCCCCCAGTGCCCACCCCCCCGCGCTGTTGCGGCAGCCCCGAGAATTTCCCCCCCACTGGTGCGGCGCAGACCAAGGAGGAAGGAGAGTCCACGCTCTCGCCTCTTGAGCTGCAACGGAAAGATTTCTTACTTAGTGCTTTTGATGCATTAACATTTTCATTCTTTACAGTCGCCTTGTGAAGTAATACTATTAGTGCCATTTTATGGGCAAAGACACCGAAAAACTGGGAGGCTACCCTGTGGCCCAAGCAATCCGCACAGCATTTATTTTTTGTGCTATTCAGCTGCAATATCAGCATGCTTTTTTTTTTTTTAAGGTCTATTTACTTTTGAGCAAGAGAGAGCACAACCAGGGGAGGGGCACAGAGAAAAGGGAACGGAGGACCTGAAGCGGGCTCCATGCTGACAGCAGCGAGCCTGCCACGGGGCCGGAACTCACGAACCACAAGATCATGACCCGAGCCAAAGTCGGACGCCCAATCGACTGAGCCACCCAGGAGCTCTAGTACAGTATCTTTATTAAACTTCCTTTGAAGGAAAAATTAATTATTTGTCTCACCTACTAAACTGGAACCCTATCAAGGCAATAATTGTTTTTATAAATACTTTTCTTTCTTTCTTTTTTTTTTTAATTTTTTAATGTTTATTTTTGAGAGAGAGCACAAGCAGGGGAGGGGCAGAGAGAGAGGGAGACACAGAATCTGAAGCAGGTTCCAGGCTCTGAGCTGTCACCACAGAGCCTGACGTGGAGCTTGAACTCACGAACCGTGAAATCATGACCTGAGCTCAAATCGGACGGACGTTTAACTGACTGAGCCACCCAGGTGCCCCTAATGTTTTTATTTCTCCTCACACTATTTACGGCAGTCACCAGACACTTGCGATGCTGCTGGATGAGCTTAGAAAGAATTTTCATGTAAATGTAACAAACAAGGATAGAGTGTTACTGTCTTATTAACAGCACAGTTTAGCCACACTGTGGACCAGATGTATTTTTGTTGGCTCCTCCAGGAACTTAAGACGTAAATGTTACAATTATACAGGAAAACAAGTTCTGAACGGACTTAGAAATACCTTAAAAACTCAAAACATTTTTGAATTGGTAGTACTATCAAAATTCTACCTCTTCCCTTTAAACATATGGTTTCTTTATGTTTTCTAACTGCATTGTCTAAGACTTCCAGAACAATGCTAAGGAATGGACTGTTCTTGACTTTAATATTTTCTCATCTGCTGGCTTTTGGGTTGAAACAGATCAACTTTAAGATACTAAAGAAATTTCTACTTTCTTCTTTTTAGCATCTGTGAAGATGATCATAAAACTTCTTTAGTTTAATCTACTGCCGCGACAAACTGAGGCGGAGCTGCCTCCTGGGGCGGCGGATGTGGGCCGCTGCGGTCGCGTGCTCGTATGCTTACCCTGGAGATGGAGTCTGGAAGCTTACAAATGGAACCTGTCTGAATAACCCGATGGTAAATTTCTTCTGGACGCGACGTACACCAGTGTTAACGGTTCGGTCGCTAAACCTTCCACCGTATGCTTCCAGAACGGCCCTCGATTTTCAGATCACTCCAAGCACACCAGACCACTTGGGATCCGCCCCTCTTCTGTAAATAAGGAAACAGAGGCGCTCCGGTGGCCGCCCGCCGTCTCTAACTTCTATTTCCAAGCTCTTCCCATTGAGCCATGTTGTCTTTGTAGTACTCAGGATAAAAGGGTTCAGTGTGTCACGGGCATGAATAAATGACGTAGTTCTATTGCTCGAGGACGTCGCATTTGGTTTACAGATACGGGTAATAGTGTAGGAACCTGTGAAATAAAACCGTGGACTTCGATAAGGGGGACAGGACACCACCAAACGGCTATCACGCAGGGGGTGTGACCAGATTTGCTTTCCAGGGAGAACATTCTGGCTGCCACGTGGACAGCGGAGGGGGGACCTATCAGGAGAGTGGTGTCACGCCTCAACTGAGGGAAAGAGGAACGGTCGACAGTGACGCATGCTACCAGGAGGCCAAGGAGGAGACTGGAAACGGACGGTTGGATCTGAGGGCGGAGAGCTCCCGGAGCCCCGGGCGGGACCAGCAGCAGCCAATCTGCAGGAAGGCTGGAGGGAGTGGGAGGGAACGGGTTCACGAAAAGTGCCTCTTTAACAAGTTGTTCACGAAAGAGCCTCTTTAGCAAGTTTCACTATAAAGAGCACAAGAGAGCAAGCAAATGTGGGGCAGAAGGAAGGTTTCTTTTTAAAGAGGAGAGTGATCTGAGCGCGAAGGGAAAAAATCTGTGGAGTGGGAGAGCCTAAGATAAAGCAGAGGAGTAAGAGACAAGATGCCCGGAGCCGGAAAGGGAGGGAGCCCAGAGGGCGGGAGGACCCCCTTTTCCACTTTGAGGGGCGGGAAGAGTGCCGGCGGACGGAGGTCAGGCCGTCCGTCCAAACTGGGGTTCCCTTAATAAGCTGCTGCTGCCCGACACGGCAGCCACTCCCCACGCGTGGGCGCCCCAACGTGTAGCGAAGGCATAAAAAGTGCACTGAATTTTGAAGACTGGGTAGGGGACAAAAAGTACCTCATTAATATTTTTGATACTGATTACATGCTAAAATGTATTTTACATATACCGGGGGAATAAATATATTAAAATTAATTTTGCCTGTTTCTTTTTGCCTTTTTAAACGTGGCTACGGGAATACTTAAAATTAGATATAAAATTTGCATATCTCTGCCGGATCGTGCTGCTTGATAACGTTTTTGTCGTGGCAGTGAAGGTTAAGTGGAGCTTGACATATTTAACAAATCAAGTAAATGAAGAACTCAAGCAGAGACCATTAATTCTGAACACGCTTACAAGTTAAGACTGGGCCCGGAAAACCCTCCGTGGAGATCTACTTTCGAAAGTTTCTTTTTTTGTAAAATCAACATGAATCAATCAATACTTGTTCAATACACTGAGCTCAGTGTGAAATTTTCAAAAACGGAAAAGCTATTTGGGAGCCTAAAACTTTATTATTCTATTTATATGCATGGAATCTTACTATACGTTCCTTTCTGTAGCCTTTTTATCCACTCAAAATTAAGTTTTCTACATAATTATGGATTACTTATTACCCGTTATGTAATAACGTTTTTAGGGGCTATTTCACATTGCCGGTCCCCCACCAACAGAATTTCTTTCCAATTCTTCACTATGAACAGGCTAATGCTAAAAACTCTTACATTTCCCCTCCCCCAGATAAACGTGGGCTTCCTTCAGAGAGAATTCCACAAAGGGGTCGGGGGTATAGTATAGCTAACATTTTGATCTATGTCTATCCACCCACCCTCCAGAAACCGACACATTAAGGGAGAGTAACACTGAAAGGACACTACGCACCAGGCACTGTGTGTGTCGTAAACACTTCAGATATATTAACTCATTTTAAGAACTCCACGTAGTATGTACCGTCATGCCCATTTTTAGACCTGGAAAGGGAGCCACAGCAAGGGTAACCCGCCGAAGGCCACATAATTAGAAAGAGATAGAATATGGTTATGCAACCCACGTTTTCAACCAAAGGACTGGAGACTGCGTTAGTCTAATCCCCAGGAGGGTCGTTAGGTAGCCTGTGGCAGGAGAATTAGGCTCACGCCAACCAGGGGCGGCAGGCTGGAGTCACCAAAGGGATGGGCCGGGACGTCTACCTCAGGAATGTGCCTCCTTCACATACAAGGATGGTCCTGACTCCTGCCTGACACTCACTATTACAGAGACTTGGGCTGCTGCTTTTGTTTTCTCCTAGTAACAGAGCTAGACTTTTTGTCTTTAAATTTTTTAATGTCTTTATTCATTTTTGAGAGAGAGACAATGAGACAGAGAGACAGAGCACGAGTGGGGAAGGGGCAGAGAGAGAGGAGACACAGAATCTGAAGCAGGCTCCAGACTCTGAGCTGTCAGCACAGAGCCTGATGCGGGGCTCGAACCCACCAACCATGATATCATGATCTCAGTCAAAGTCGAATGCTTAACCAACTGAGCCACCCAGGCGCCCCGACTTTCTGTCTTTAAGTTTTGGCGAATTCTCACAAGAGGCTCCCCTTCCTTACAAAGGGCTCTCTAATGCAAATGTCTTGATGATACGGACTTTTTAAAATAGTTTTTTAATGTTTTTATTTATTACTGAGAAACAGAGAGAGACAGAGCACGAGCAGGGGAGGGGCAGAGAGGAAGACACAGAATCCGAAGCAGGCTCCAGGCTCCGAGCTGTCAGCACAGAGCCCGATGCGGGACTCGAACTCACAAACCACGAGATCATGGCCTGATCCGAAGTCGGACGCTTAACCGACTGAGCCGCCCGGGCGCCCCGTGATGATACAGATTTGAGACCTACATTCCTTAGAAGGCGATATGACCACACAGGGCTGGAAAGAAATCGAACCATACTACTTGGAAAAGCAGATCAGAAGATGTTAACTGCCCCCTGTGAAGCCCCTCAAGGAAACAAACAAACAACTCTGGGCCACGTACGAGGATAACTAGGTCAAGGCCCACTAATAGCGCTCTGTTCCTGAAACTCGCATCGCTGTCCCGCTCCCTGATAATGAGCACCAACGGGAAACTGGAACACCCGAGCGTCTAGAATCTGTGCGAGCAGATGGTTTTGCCATCTGCGGCCCCCCATTATTCGTCCGCAGTAGTTAAGGACGTTATGAGTCCACATCAGTGACATCTCTGCCCCACACCTGCAAGCAAGAGGACACGATCCCAAAGCACTCATCTAGAAACCAAGAGGGCTGGCTCCTAAAAAGGTCTGGCTACAGTTATTCAAATAATGAGTTAATTGATAGAATCACAGACGCTTCCGGAGCCCAGGCTGCATCCACCCAAGGGACACTGAACAGAGCCCAGAATCCTGTCCCCTGCTCTGTATTCTCTCTGTAGGACCAGCTAGTATTTACATCTGGCTTACTCTCTTGAGACCTGTATGAACTCGCGCATCCTGAGCGCACCCCAGGGTGGGAGGACTAGCCCAGAGTGGTTAAGTCACCAGCTCGCAGTCACACAGCTAGGAAATGCGGGGGTGGGAGGGAGGCTGGGCTCCCAAACTCTGCTATCCGGATCCAGGGCCTTCAGGTAGTAGGAGCGCCTCGGCTGAGACCCAGGCGAGCCAGAAAAGGGTCGGGATCCTCGACCTCACTCGCTATAGTTTCTAAAACAGGAATTTACATAGTTCATGGTAGTCTGCGTTCCCTGTAGTTTTTAGAAGTTCGATCACATCTTCCAGTGCTCTTGGAAGGCACCGTTCCCTTTTCTAAGGCAACTCTTCGGCCTTTTTCCGGGGCTGGGTTTTGAGATTTCAGTTTTTCTCATTCGTGGGAACGGCATTAAACAGGTGGTGAGGACGGGCTGCCGGGTGAAGACCCCGTGGCCGAGTGATCCACAGGCGAGGGTGAGGACGGCAGGCCCAGAACAAGGGAAACCTGACCCTGACACTGACCCTCTCAGGTCGCCCCCAGCCCCACCTCCGCCAGGGATCGAGTCCTGGCTGAACCGCGCGGCTCGAACGCAGCTCCCGGCCCTCGCTCCCGCCCGGCCCGCCGCCGCCGCCCGCCTCGGCCCGGGGCTCCGGGGCTCCCCGACCCCGCCGCGCTCGCTTCCCAGGGTGGGTGGGCTGCGGGAGCCCCGCCGGGCCGCCTCCCCTCCGCACGCTCCCCGAGACCGGCAGGGCCCCCGCACCCCCGCTCGAGGGGCGGCCCCGACGGCGTCCCCCACCCCAGCCCCGGCCCTGCGAGGCCGCACGCCCGCCCTGTCCCGGGTCTCCCAGGCGGCCCCCGGGGACGAGGAGGCCCGAGCCTACCCAGCACGAGGTGAGCCATGCCGAGCTCCCCGCCGCCGCGCAGTCCCGCCGTCGCCTCAGCTCCGCGCGCCGCGCCCCCGCCGCCCCACGTCCCGCCCTCGTCCCGTGAAGCAGGCGCCGGGCGGTGCGGCGGGGACGGGCCGGAAGGCGTTCGCCAAGCCGTGGCCGCGGCTCATTGGTCCCAGCAGACTTCGCTCATCTGCGCAACCAATGGGAGGCGGCCGGGTAGAGGTTACCGGTTTGATTTTTTTATGGAGGGCGGAGCGAGCGGCGGAAGGAGGGGCCTGCTGGGGGCGGGGCGGACCAACCTCTCCTTCCTCCGTGGCCCTCAGATTCCTCCACTACGCACTGGGTTTTGGGTACTTTCCTCCCGTGGAGTCCAGTGTTTGGTTCTTCTTATCCTAAGGGTGTTTATTCTCTCTTTCCCTCCCTTGCCTCTAGCGAGCCCCTTTCCCGCCCTCGCTCATCCCCTGCCCCCTCCACCCTTTATCCTCTTTGTCCCCAGAGGATAACTTTCTTTGGGCGCTCAGTACATCTATGACCTTATTAAAAGACATTTTAATTTTTCCTGTGCCTGGATGGGTATTCAAACGCTTGCTAATCACATACTGTGCACACCGTGATCAACACTTATTTGTTTGGTCGAATTACTTTAGTTAGAAGTTCCCATGTTCGGGGCATCTGACTCCAAAACTTTTTTTTACCGATAGGACCTAGTTCTCTGTAGAAGCCCTTGGGGCTTAAGCCTCAGAGCTCCTCAGTTACAAAGTTTCCTTTCTGACCCTGGGAGGGACCTTTGCAAGGTGATCAGTGATCGCGTGCTTTGTAAAATTTGCAAAAATGAAACATTTTAAGCATAGCCGGCTTAGATATGACATCTTTCAGCTCTAGTTTCCCCTCCTGTGTTTGGATTGGCCTGGAGCATTTTGTTTTTATATTCGTGATGGTTTATTTCTCTGTAGTGTGTAAGACAGCTCTGATTCTGGCCAAAGGATTTAGGAGTACAGTGGAACCCAAGCGTGGTGATGGCCTGGACAGAGGGCTTCCTAGAGGAAGTGGCATTAGAGCTGAGCCTGGAAGATTTGCTGGGCAGACTGGGAGAAAGTCATGCAGGCACGGGAAGCAAAGGGAGTGGAGGAGATCCGGCTGGGTGAACTGACACCAAGCAGAGGAAGCTGGCAGCAAAGGCCAGATGAGGTGCTGGGGGCCCGGGGTGGAAAAATCGGGAGACATCCAGACCATTTGTGGGCTGGGCCCTGTGGATCCCTGAGTTTTGAGTCTCTGAGAAATCGCTTTGGGTTAACTGATGACATTGTAAAATCTAGGATTTGGTGTGTCAGGGTAATCAGTGGTGGCCTCTAGAGCAAACAGCCCTAAAATCTGGGTGGCTTTACACCCCGATGCTTTATTTCTTGCTCTCGCTGGAAAGCCGCTTTCCGCTGGTGATTCAGGGATTCTGTCTCCCATCGTACAATGCCACCAGCTTCCGAAACATGTACTCTCCGCGTGGGAGATGTTACCCAAAAGGGCAAAATTGGTTCTTGGGGGAGGGTGGTGGAAAAACCTTAGATATTACAAGGGCCACAATACGTAAACGGGCATATAGTATATCTGTGTTTTCCAAATTTCATGGGAGAGAGGAATTTAGGAAAAGATATGTCTGAAAAGTCTCCTTAGAGGGATGATAAGGAAAAAAACCAAAAAAAAAAAAAAAAAGCTGGGAAATGCCGTTCTAGAACAGAATTGTTCAGTGGAAATATAATGTCCACCATGACCACATACGAAATTTGCAAATTTCTAGTAGCCACATTAAAAAAGTAAAAAGAGGGGCGCCTGGATGGCTCAGTCGGTTGGGCGGCCGACTTCGGCTCATGTCATGATCTCGCAGTCTGTGAGTACGAGCCCCGCGTTGGGCTCTGTGCTGACGGCTCAGAGCCTGGAGCCTGCTTCGGATTCTGTGTCTCCCTCTCTCTTTCTGCCCTTCCGCTGCTCATGCTCTGTCTCTCAAAAATAAATAAAACATTAAAAAAATTTGAAGAAAAAAAAAGTAAAAAGAACACCCTAAACTAATATAACAGTGCCTGTTAACTATACTGGAATGAAAACTGAAAAATTTTAAAAAGTAAAAGCAAAACAAACAAAAGTAAAACCGAAGAGATTAAATCGAATAATATAGTTTAACCCGAAATATTCCAACTGTTACCATTTCAACATGTAAGTATATAAAAATGGTTAATGAGCTATCTTACCTGTTTTTTTTCCATGCCAAGTCTTGGAAACCCAGAGTCTATTTTATACTTAACAACACATCTCAAGTTAGACTGGCCACATTTCAAGCCACTACACGGAGCTAGTGGCTACTCTGTTGGACAGCCCAGTTCTAGAACCTCCTTAGAGTCCTTGATCGGTTCTTCTGCATGAGTGACTGAGGAGCAAGGTGGGACTAAGGAGGACCACACAGGCAGTTCTGACCAGGCCTGGTAGTGTCTGTCCGTACGCATTCCGTTGGCCAGAGCCAACCAATGGCCCGAATTTAACTGCAAGGGAGTCTGGGAAATAGTGTTCTGTCTCCAAGAAGAGAAGTCGCATTGGTTAGGATCAAGACGATCTCTGCTGTAGTACGTGCTCGGGCCTCCAAATGCCCATGCTTACTTCTCCTCCACACGTGGAACACATTTAGTCTCTCCCCAAAGGAATCAGCCCAATGGGTATCCCTGTAGCCAGCTCAAAGCCCCGGATGTCCGGGTGAAGTGTTGACTCCTCCCCCACCAGGTCAGGGTGTGAGTCGAGGTGGTGTAGGGCTCATGACCTAAAAAGAAGAGCTATTCTCCCACCCCCAAACTCAGAATACGTGATGTTGGGACAGGGTAGGAGAATCGTAATAAATATTACCTTTCGGAAAGGAGAAAAGTAGGAGATACACCGTAGGCCATGGTCCAGGGCAATCCCGAATCCGTGATGGGTGGACACTGTAAGGCTCCCACACCGATGAAAGACAGTCCCTCAATTAGGTTCTGATTCTGCTCTCAGGGGGGAACTTTGTGGTCTGCTCCACCCCTCCGAGAGGGTTTTCCTAGTCGTCTCCTACCCATCTCTTCTTGGGGGGGGGGGTGTCCTCTAGCCATCAAAACCTATCTCTTGCCTAAGAAAGATTGGGAGTCAAACGGTTTTGTTTTGTTTTGTTTTTAAGTAGGCTGCACACCTGCCCAGAGCAGAGCCCTACTCAGGGCTTGAACTCACAACCCTGAGATCGAGACCGGGGCTGAGATCAAGAGTAGAACACTTAACCAACTGACCCACCCAGGTGCCCCCCCAAGGGCTCTTTTGGTTTTGTGTTTTGCCTTTGGTTTTGCTTTAAGTGAACCTTTTATTAAAATATAACATTATTGGGGCACCGGGGTGGTTCAGTCGGTTAGGGTCTGGCTCTTGATTCGGCTCAGGTCGTGATTCCAGGGGGGTGAAATCAGGAGGGGGGTCTGTGCTCAGAGCCCGAAGCCTGCTTGGGATTCTCTCTCTCCTCTCTCTTTGCCCCTCCCTCTCTCTCTTTAAAAATAAATAAATACACTTTAAAAATAAAATAAAATATAAAATGTGACATTATTATTGACTGAATTGTGTCTCCCCCAAATCCATAATGTTGAAGCCTTAGTCTCCAAATGACTATATTTGGAGATGAGTCTTTAAAGAGATAGTTCAGGTGAAGTGAGGTCAAGGTTGGGGGACTAAGCCAATAGGACTCATGTCCCTATGAGAAGAGGAAGAGACCCCAAGATGAGCACACACAGAGGAACAGCCCTGTGAGGACAGCTAGAAGCAGGCACCTGCAAGCCGAGGAGAGAGTCTCCCCAGAAACTAAGCCTGTCGGGACCTTGACCTCGACTTCCAGCCTCCAGGGCTGTGACACAATGCATTTCTCTTTAAGCCGCCCGACCTGTGGTACTTAGCCGTGGCAGCCCGAGCTGGCTGGTACAAACATACCCAGTAAACTAGAGCACGACTCTTTAAGGGAAACAGGGCCTCGACATTTCCACCAAGTGAATATCCCGTTTGACCTTGTACCCCCTTCCGAAGGCCAGACACACACCTTCCTGTCAATGCTGTGGGTCATTTTCAAGGTATTGCCAAGTGTATGATGGGCTGTTTCAAATTGAGCTCCAACACGGGGCACCCAGGTGGCTCAGTCAGTTAAGTGTCCAACTTTGGCTCTTGTAGTTCATGGGTTCGAGCCCCGCATCGGGCTCTGTGCTGATGGCTCGGAGCCTGGGCCCCGTTTTGGATTCCGTGTCTCCCTCTCTCTCTCTCTTTGCCCCTCCCCCGCTTGCACTCGGTCTCTGTCTCTCTTTCTCTCAAAAATAAGTAAAGATTAAAAATTAAATAAATAAAAAATGAGTTGTTTAAAATAAAAACTCAGCTCCAACAAACACCGCATAACCACAAATTATTTAGTAGACAGGAGATCTCTTGATTAGGGCTGCTGAGTGCAAATGAAGTATGTTATGACGAAGAGAATCAGCGGTCTACAGAATTAGGCGTGTGGATGCTGCCCTGAACGGCTTTGCACTGAAGACCTAGCGTGTCCTGGATGCTGTGGGGAGAAGGGAAGAAATCTGGAAAACACCGTTTCAGCCATCAAAAGGTGGGTTCATCAGTATGTTTTGCTGTAATCTAGAATGTTCTGTCTCTTCTCAAACAAAGGCTTAAACGTGTTCGCTGTTCACTCATTCCGTCCTTCATGCATTCATTTGACAAGTATTTACTGAATATCCGTTTATTTCACTGGGCTATAGACGAGGGTTTGTCCGGGCTGGGCTCCTTCCTGGAGGCTCCGGAAAAGCATCTGCTTCCTGGGCTCTCCAGCTTCTAGAACTTCCTGCGTTCCTTGCCTTGCGGCCCCTCCTCCGTCTGCAAAGCCACCGATGAGGTCCGGCTGAGCCCTCCTCATGTCCCATCTCTCCCGCTTCCGGCCTCCACTTTCAAGAGCCCTTGAGGATTACAAGGGCCCATCCAAATAATTCAGGATAACCTTCCTGTTTTAAGGTCAGCCACCTAATCATCGACCCTTAATTCCTTCTGCAAACTGACTTCCCCTCGGACCTTACACGTCGGAGGCTTCACTGGTTATAGGGGTCGGGCCATGGACAACTTCCGGGGCCTGTTATCCAGTGCTGCCCCCCAGCGGGCACTCAGGGAATTCGTATTGAGTGAAGGAATGAATGACCCTACAAGGCAGGTGTTACCATGACTCTTTTGTATGTAAGGCGGGGCTGCGGGGGGAACAAACTCACCCGAGCTCACAGAGCCACGAATCTTAGTCTCCGTGAGAGTCAGGGTGGGCTAGGTTGCCCTGCGGTAGCACGCGACACCTCATCTCCATGGCTTGTGACCACGGAGGGTTCGTTCTCTTGGGCTCCCTGTCTCTCGTGGGCTGGCTCTAGCTCTACGCCACGTCCCCATCGCCCTGAGACCCAAATAAGGGAACAGCCTCAATAAGAATGTTACCATTTTCATGGCAGAGGGGAAAGGGGCCTCAGGGGCAACCACACACGGGCTCTCCAATCTTCGGCTCGGACGTGGCACACCTCGCTCACTGCTACTCTCATTCATCGAACCAACCGGAACTCAGAAGTTCAAGGAATGGGGACCGTATTAGCCGTATTAGTCACTGGTGCCTCTCACTCTCCCTGTGTGGGATTAGGCCCCCCCTTAGGACCTTGTTTAGGTTTAATATCTCCATAAAGGCCCGGTCTCCACATATCGTCCCAAGGGCTCCAACCAGGAGCCCTTTCTCAGAGTTCTGCAGTGGATCGTGGGCCCACTGAGGAGAGAGGCTCGCTCACTCCTCTTTGTGTCCTCCGAGCTGCCCGGCGGGCGGCTGCCGCCTCGTCCCGCACAGCGACTTCCTCAGATGCGCACACGGCTATCATTTTATTAGGATGATAATTAACCCCCTCGACGGCCCCCGCTGCCACCCGGGGAGCGCACACCCTGGGTTGGAGGCTGCATGGAGGGTTTACAACGGATCGCGTCGCTGCGGTCTGGCAGCAAGCCTGTGACGAGGATCAGTCGGGTCCCAGTTCTCGGTCAGGAGGCGGAATCAGGAAGGTTGAGTGACGTGTATGAAGGACACACAGGTGATAAGAGCAGTAGAAGGTTCCCCCCAAGCCCGTCGGCCTCCAGGCCACGTGCCACACTCCACGTCACCCTGCCTCTCCTCTCGGGGCCCCCACTGCTCTAGGACAGTCCGGTCGCCTGGGCGCTGCCTCCGTGGCCTCCACGTCTGGTTCTCCCTGGCGCCCCAGCCTCATCCCTGGCGTCCCCACCCCGTCCCCTGGCTTCCAGAACTCTCCCGCCTTCCTGATGTTGCGGGTCCTGCTGGCTTCGCTGGGAGTGTCCTTCCTGCGTGGTGGCCTGACTGTTCCACGCATTCCTCCAACCTAACTCCGCTCAGAGGTCATTCTTCACTTCACACGCGTTAGGATGGCTATGATTTTAAAAATGGAGGGGCGCCTGGGTGGCTCAGTCGGGTTAACGTCCACGTTCGGCTCAGGTCATGATCTCACAGTTCGTGAGTTCAAGCCCCATATTGGGCTCCCGGCTGTCAGCACAGAGCCTGCTTCGGATCCTCTGTCTCCCTCTCTCTGCCAGTCTCTGCTCACAGTCTGTCTCTCTCTCTCATTCTCTCTCAAAAATAAACATGGAAAAAAACAAGAATCCAAAGCTGCGGCTTAAACAGACATGTCAGTGTTCACGGCAGAATTAGTCTTAGGACTCAAAAGGCGAAGACTCAGGTGTCCGTGGATGGATGAATGGAGAAACAAAATGTGCCACACCCATACACTGGAATATTATTCAGCCTCGCGAACGAGTGAAATTCTGACACTTGCTATCATACGGATGAATCTCGAAAGCGTACATGCTAGCGTATATACAGTATGTTATGTGTATTAAATACACCAGACACAAAAGGACAAATAGCATATGCTTCTATTTCTATAAAATACCTAGATTAGTCAAATCCATAAAGACAAAAAATAGAAAAGAAGTTTCCAGAACCTGGGGAAGGGAGTCATGGGGCATTGTTGTTCCATGGAGACAGAGCTTTTGTTTGGGAAGATGAAAAAGTTCTAGAGACGGCTGGGGGTCACGGCCGCACAACCGTGTGAAGGTACTTGCTACTGCCGCTGAATTGTGTGCTGAAAAATAGTTCAAGTGGCAAATTTTCTTTTATGTGAGTTTTTACCACCGTAATCGCACACGGAAGGAAGGTTTTCTGGGGGCGCCTGGGCGGCTCACTCGCCTGGGCTTCCGACTTCGGTTCAGGTCACGATCTGACAGCTGGTGAGTTCCAACTCCAGGTCGGGCTCTGTGCTGACAGCTCGGAGCCTGGAGCCTGCTTCGGATTCCGTGTCTCCTTCTCTCTCTGGCCCTCCCCCACTCACACTCTGTCTCTCTCTCTCTCTCTCCTTCAAAAATTAAATAAATATTTTTAAAAAAGAAAGAAGATATTCTTTTGGGCTTCTGGTGTGTGTGTGGTGGGAGGGCATGTCTGCATCAGTATAATGTACTATTTTCTTCTCCGAGTCTTTGCTGGCCAAGTACCCCGCTGAGGTTGGCAATGGTGCCTGGGACGGTACCTGACATAATTACGCTTCTAATACACGTTTTATTTTAGCGAAAAATGAAGCGAGTGACCGTTATTCTGGTGCGTTCCTGGGAGCCTGCATCTATACAGCACGTTCCACGAAGCTAGGCACCTCCCAGGAGCTCAATTGAACGGCGGCGGGAGAACAGCCCGCGTTCTGGAATAGTTAGCAGGGAGTAATGATCTCGCCTCTGTTTCTCCAAGAGCATCAGGCAAATTGGGACAGAGAGGACACAGGTCGTGGAAGGCCACCGTTCTCAGAAGAGCGGCTGAGCAGGACTGCTGCCCAGGACACTGGGCCTGGAGAGGCCGGGGTCCGCGTGCGGGCTGAAGACCGCAAACTCCGTGGTCCTTGCAGCCAGGTGGCTGTGAGGGTCGCGGGTGCCCCCTGGTGGCGAAGTGAGGCAGTGCCCCGGAGCCTGGAGGGCGGGGAGATGAGGGCGCCCCCTGCAGGTGACCGGGATCGAATCTGCTATAATAGCCTCTCTTCTGAATGTACCACCATTGATGTCCCTGGTCTTCTTTGTCGGCCATTTTATTGGTTTCCCTTTTATTTTTGCTACTATGAGTGAGGCCTTATTACTGCCTGGTTATGAGTAACATCCGACTTAAATGGAGTAGGGAGCTGTACGGTGAGGGCAGGAGCATGGGCCTGCCTTCAGGGAGGGACCAGAGGCAGAGAGCCCATGGCTCCCCGCCACCCCCATCTCTCCAACTCTCGCTCTTTCTTCTGCTGGGTTCCCATGGTGGAAGGTGGTGACTGTGGTAGTCACTAGGGCTGCCCTAACGAAGTACCACAGATAAGACAATAAAAACGCGTGGTCTCACAGTCCTGGGGGCCAGAAGCCTAAATCAAGAACCCTCAGGATAGTGCTGCCTCTGAGTCAGCAGGGGAGGCCTCTCTTGCTTTTTCTGGCTCCTGGCCGGTTTCTGGTGCTCCTTGTAGGTGCGTCACTCCCACCTCTGCCTCTGTGACTCACACGGCCTCCTCCTCATGTCTGGGTACCTCCTCTTCTTGAAAGGACTCCCCTTGTACGGCATTAAGGGCCCACCCTACACCAGTACAATCCCATCTTAACTCATTACATCCGCAAAGACACTGTTTCCAAATAAGTTCACGTTCTGAGGTAGTTGGGGGGTTGAATTTGAACATAATCTTTCTGGGGGACACACCTCCATCCAGAACAGCCACGGCATAGCTCTTAAGTTTCGACATTTTTCCATTGAAGGGACAACTGAGAATAAACTGAAATTTAGAAGTCAAATTCCAACTTCCTGGGGACAGAATCCTGATAGGAGCAGGTTACATGCCCGGCCCCATCTGCCATGCTGACAGCAGAGAGCCCTACGTGGGGCTCGAACTCACGAACCGTGAGATCATGACCTGAGTTGAACTCGGTCGGACACTTAACCGACTGAGTCACTCAGGCGCCCCTTATGGCTGTGTTTTAAAAGTCACTTCGGAGATTTTTTTTATTAAGGAGGTGGAAATTTATTCACAGTTGGGAATTGCTCTTTTCTCACGTTTCTGCTGCTGAAGTACTGCTGTCCTTCCCATCCCCGAGGGAACCCGCCTTACCCGCCCTCCACCTGCTCCCTCTCGGTTGAAATTATCTTGCTTCCTCTGTCTCTACCATTGCCCTGTGAGCAAGTGGAGGGCAGGATTTAGTCTGTTGATATTCACTGCCCCCACGGCCAGACAGAATGCCACCTACCAGGCAAGTACCCCCAAAACTGAGGGTGGGACACGTGAATGCTAGCTGAAAAGCTGAAGGGGCAGAGAGTAGAGAAGAGGGCGCAGGGAAGGCCAGGTCCCCAAACGGCGGGGTCCTCTGGCTGTGCAGTTGGGATGTGGCCTCTTTTTCAGCAATATCTGAATCGATGTGAACCAAACATCCAGAAAAATGGAAGCATTGTTGGATACCTTGGCGCTTCTCCCTCCGCGGGGTCATGAGTGTTTCTGTGGCTTCAAAGATCCTAGCTGAGGGCAATAATAAATGATTTTTAGCGTGGTTCAGCAAACAGAGATAAATGGGCTTACGTTCCTTATCTGGAAATCCTTCCGAAAGAGGCATTCCACAGAGCCGTGCTCTCCCCACCCTCTACACCGCCTAACAAGTCAAACAGGCGACTCGGGTGTTGACCCGGTGAGTTTTGGTTACATGTCCTGGACTGGCTTACATTGCTACACAACTCGCAAGGCTCCTAGGCCAAGCTAGAGCCAAAGAAACAACCGCTTTACAAGACGGGCGCCCCTGCCCCTTGAGCCGCAGGGGCTCGAGGCCACTGTTCAAGTGCGATGTGGGGTGAGCCGTCATTAGACGCTGCTCTTGTAGCAAGTCTCGCGAGACTGGTGGTGAGCAGAACTTCCTGAGTACAGACTGTGGAGGGGAGAGGTCGCGTTTCCCAATCTCCCTTGGTGGCTTGTCTCTAGCTGAAGCTTTCCTTATAGGCCGTGGAAAGTTTTTATGCCCTGCAGCCCGTGACTTGTCCGGGGCTGATCTTAGAATACTCCAGGGTCTTGGCGTGGTTTGTGTCCGTCTGCTCTGGGACGAGACTACAGTGGATAGCACGCTGTGACGCCTTCCTCCAGAGTAGAGGGGGTCCGAACAAATCACCCTGTTCGGTTTTTCTTGGGTTTCAGAGGTTAAAGGTTTGATGCTGAAAAGAAGCTAAGGGGCTCCTTGGCTGGCTGAACCAGATGTCTCCCAGGGCCCCTTGTGGGCCACCTACGACCCAGAGCCTCATGTGATGGAGACCCTCCCCAGCAGCCCGTAGGATCACCAGCTCCTGCAGCCTCAAGGAACGTTCCCCCTCCCTTCTCTCTTCCTGGTTGAGCAGATCGGTTCCGTCCTGCTCCCGCAAGCTCTCGGGCCCCCACCTCCCACACCTGATACTGCCTGTGACTTGGCCAAGAGCCATCAGACCAAGGATGTTGACTTTCTGCTCTCCAAACACAAGATCCTGTGGCTACCAGGATCTGTCCTCATTAGCAGGTGCACGGGATTAGTAACCGTTTTTTTTTTTTCTTTTCACAGAATCGTCACCAAATCTTGCCAAAGTTGAAGCATCACTAGCATTTCTCCCCTCCTTCCACGCAGATCCTGACCTGGCCGGGGTTTCAGCGTTTCAGGCCCCGCTGAAGCTCCCTGCTTCCCCTTCTTTTGGTTCTCTTCTAGTCCATCCTTCTCTCCAGAACTTTCTAGAACATTCTGGAGGTTGGGAGAGGTGTGGGCCTCTTCCTTATTTTATTTCTTAACATACTAAAAACCAAAGATGTGCCAAAGCAGGGTTACAAGGTTAGGATGCATTATACATGTTTGCTTTTCACAGAATTAACACTTTAAATTTAAAAAATGTAATGCTATCCAGTTGTGCTAGTCACAAGAGAGTTGTAGAATTTAAAAAAAATTAATAGAGTACATTCCAAATGGTGCGACCTGCTCATAGGACACAGGTCCAAAGTAGTTTCACAAATAACATTTTTTTTTAAAACTCTGCCCGTATGTCCTTGCGACTGAATGTTGAATCTTATTTGAAGACATAATCTTGAAAGTCTGACTGTAGATTCCTTTGAATATTAGAAGCTGGGCTTTCCTGGGGCGCCTGGGTGGCTCAGTCGGCTACGCGTCTGACTTCGGCTCAGGTCATGGTCTCACAGTTTGTGAGTTCGAGCCCCGAGTCGACAGCTCTGAGTGCTGACAGCTCAGAGCCCGGGGCCTGTTTCGGATTCTGTGTCTCTCTCTCTGCCCCTCCCCTGCTCACGCTCTATCACCCTCTCTCTCAAGAATAAAGAAACATTTAAAAAAAGAAGAAGCAGCAGCTACACCTTCTGGCCACCCAACGTGGCACAAATCAAATTTCGGTGACTACGGTGGCTGCACTGTGAACTCCAAATGCCTCGTCCCGGCTGCCTGCCCCACCCTGCACGCGTGCTCTGGGTCTTGCAAGCGCACTTCCTTCTCTGGCTTGACCCGCATCCTGTCCTTGGTTGAATCCCATTCACCCTCTAAGATCTGAGACCACGTGTGTTTTCCCTCTTAGGGGCGTCCCCACTCCTCCCGCTAAGGACGATGAGCGACTCCTCTTCCCAGGTCTGCCTGCATCACGCTGACTTCTTACCCCGGCGCGGAGAAGGGCTCATCCGCGTGTGCCCCTCCGGTACTCCATGAACAACTCGAAGACAAGGACCACGACTTGGTCACGGCTGCCTTCCCAGCTCCTAGCAGAGGCCCAGGGAAACGCATGAGTGAACGTGCCAATGAATACATGTAAAAATGAATGAAATGCCACAGGACTCTCTGCATATCAGTTCTCCGTTTGTTTGGGGCTAGATAATTTTGGTTGAACTCGTGGAACTTGGGTGAATTTGGGAGACTGCCACAGCGCCCGCTGGAGGCCGAAACCCTCTTACTCTTTCCTGGCGGGGCGAGGTTATGGCTCCAGAGTGTAATCACGACGACCACCAGGTGGCGCCAAGTCCCCGTGCTGGACCGTTGCGATCCGAATCTAGTAGGGCGCTGGCAGCCCATTCCAAAAGACCGAAGGTTATTCTAGACTGTATTCTGCAAGGAGTATCCATGAGCTCACTCTAAAATCCCAAATGTAGCGCACGGAGGAAAAGAAGTTTTGTGAAGGATATATAAATTCAGTTAAAGGAAGAAATGAGTCCAAAATGAGTCCAAATATACAGAACGTAGCCTCAACTGTGAGGCTATAGTTCTGAGACCCTACTCTCAATACGTCCTCTGGTCACCCTTGCTCCAGCCGCCGAGGCCCCAGAGAGGGCGTGCCTGTGCCCCTGGACACACAGGAAGTCTGCCTTCACAGAACAGACTGGAACCCAGGCTCACTACCCAGAGTTTACCTTGGTGGGCTGGTTGTTCAAGAGACAAACAGGGTGTGATGCTGGCGCGGTCTCCTCGGGGCACTACCCACTCATAGTAGCTCTTCGGGAAAATATCTATTGTTCCCCGACCTGAGCTCTCGGCCCATGTCTTCCAGTCAGTAGTGACTCCTTGCTTCCCAGGCACCCTCCTCTCACCGTCCCTGAGCTGCAGGGAGTGGGGGCTCCTACCCTCCTTGCTTAACTCGGGGGTCCTTCTGGAAGTGAAAGAAACACCACTCTGCTTCGAGTCCTTGCTGAAACCATCCCTCCCCGATTCCTTCCTTTCTGGAATTCCTTGAACTTAACAGTTGGCTTGGATTAGTTTCGCCCTTGACATCCGCAGCCAGAGATGAATTAGTCGCTATAGGGTGAGGAGGATGGGTATTAGACTAGCGGCCTTTCGCGTTGATTGGCTCTGTGAGCACTCACGCCCCGCCCACTTAGCCTTTCCCCGCCCCCTTCGGGCTTTGCCCGCCTCCAGGGGCCCTGCTTATATTGCAATCTACTTAAGTGGCACCAGCTTGGCCCCTGGGACCCCCTGGCCTGGCTGGTCTCACGGGCTACCCCACCTCTGCAGAGCTACCCAGTGTGCCAAGAATTACCCGGCACTGGTCATGCTGCCTGCGGAGAAGGTGCCCAGCTCTTCTGCACGGTAAGCCCGTGCACTGGGGTTCTAGCCTCTCAACTTCCGGTGGCAAATTCCCACATTCTGGCGGCTGTTTTATCCCACAGCCCTGTACACAAGGCGGGGATGGATCCTTGTCAGGCCTCCCCAGAGCCTGGGTGGGATGTATCGCCAGGTGCCGATTCAGGTACAATAAGTGGCCTGCAGCCCTTCCCCCCCCAACCCATTCCGCGCCCCCCACCCCCACCCCCGTCCCAGTGGTTAGGCCACTGCGGAAGGAGCAGGTGTCAGCTTGGCCTCCAGACCCAATCTGGCCCAGGCTGACGCCAGCCGTGGGAGGGACGCTGGGATTCAGGGTCTCCTCTACCACTTACTCTCTCCTTTGTCCCACTGCCGGCCCCAGCTGCCGCCATCTTCTCCCTCTTCGGAATTCCTGGGACCAGGATGGCTGGTCCTGCTGGCTCTTTCTCCCAGCCTGCACGCGCCCCACTCCCACCAGGGGGGCTCAGTCAGTCCCCCAGGTGAGCGTAACCAGCCCAGACAAGGGGAGTGTCCCAAGCCCTCAGAGGACTCACTCCCTGACTCTGGCCAACCATCTGCTCTGAATCTTTCTGAGCCCCTCCTCAGAACCTTCCCCAATGCCAGTATACTTCGTATAGGCCTTCTCGGCCCCTCGAATGGGGGCACATATTCTCACAACGATGACAGACCGGAGTCCTGCAGGGCACGGCTGCGGGCTCTGGGCCCGGGCCCACACGTATTCCCAGGACAGAGCGCCTGGCACACCACAGCCTCGCCAACGATGTTTATGAACCGAGTGGATACTGGAGTCGAGGCTGGAAGGTGAGACCACGTCCCCAAGTGTAGGAAGAAGCTGCGAAGTGTCTTGAAGGGCAGCTCTGAGGACCAGGGTCTCCAGGCCAGCAGCCAGCGTCTGTCATTCGGAGCTGCGGGCTCTCATCATAGAGAATCTTTCCTTTTTCCCAGTCCTCACCACCGTTCTCTGCATTCCACTCATCGCTTGTCGATGCCATGAGAAAATGGAATTCTAAAATAAATTCCTCTCTCTCTCTCTCTCTCTCTCTTGCAACCCCCCAAACTTCCGAAGAAGATTTCAGCCTGGCATTACAAATTTTCTAAATAGTGTTGCAAAATCCCAACAGCTTATGCAGCGAGCAAAGTGCAGATCTGAAGAAAAATCCCCAATGAATTTTTATCTGTTCTCTGGTGGTATATAGCTGCATGATTTCAAAGGGAGGCAGCCACTCAGTCTCCATTCAGGCTCTACTTCTGGGCAGAGATTAAAAAGGTAAAAATCTTGAGGTGGATCAAAGGGAAGCTCTATTTCTATGTGGGCCACGGGTGCTGCCCACAGCACTGTGATTTGGAGAGAAATAGACTCTCAGTGGAAAGGGAACATTCCGGAACCTTCTAGATTTGTGTGCCTCTTCCTCTAAGAGGCTTCCCTCCTTCCCTGGGGCAGGTACAGGCCTCTGGCAGGCACCAAACAGTGGGCACTGCCCCAAGAGTCCACTTGCCCCTCTAGCCTGAGACCCCTAGGGTGGGAGTGGGGAGCTCTTGTTGGGCCTGGACCCACAGGGCGCTCAGCAATGGTTGTTGACTGGATAAAGGACTGGGGCTCCTGTGGTCTAGAGGAGTCCAAGTCCTTCCTTGGTATAAACACAAAAAAGTAGATCTCTTCCCTTCTCTTTGAACATATAGTGCCTGGCACACAGTGGACATTGAGCAAATGTTTGTTGAATGAACTAATTTTATGGCATGTATTTGTGAGTGTCTGGGGTAGGAAGGAGTGAAGCAACAAGAATTACCAATACTTCTGTACTTACTGAGAGCTTACGCTAGAGCGGCCACTGGCTCACGCTTTACCAGAATGATCTTGTGTAAGCCTCACCAGCAGTCGGTGACCTGACCAGGGTCATTTTTATGGTAGACTTGAGATGGCTGAAATGCGCAGGAACCCCCTGCGGCCACAGGATTGGAAAGAAACCGAGGCCAGTGACATATCCCAGCCATCGGACCCCAAGGCCCACGTCGCCGACCTTACTGCCGCGCAGTGAGTGAGTGAGTGGGACTCTGTTTTCTGACCTCTCACTGTCTGGCCTCATTCTTGGGCGTATTTCCTTGAGCTCGCATTCCCACTCCCCTCCAGACGCCCTTGCTCCTCTGGCTGATGGAAGCTACCAGCGATGCCCGAAACGGCCACCAAGTGTCGCTGCAGGGAGCGCGGAGGTGGCGCTGGAGGCCTGGGAGGCTGGGGAGAAGAGGGAAACCGGAAGTAGGGCTCTTCCATGCGTTGAAAGGCCCTTCTATGCAATCAAGAAAATGTTTTCGTGAGTGAAAGGCAGACCCATGGGACCCAGGAGGAGACTGGTGTGCAGCCCTGGCTGGGCTCCACCTCTGAGTTGCGCCTTTGTTCAGCTGTCAAATGGGGATGCCTGGCGGCCTCAGTCCTCAAAGGAAGTATGTCTGCCGTAGGCTTGGCAACAGCAATGCGTGGCTCATGCTGAGACGGTCCCATTAACCCAGGTGCCAGGCGGGGGAAATGTGTTACTTGATCCGGGGCCTGGTTCTGCTCCCATTTTAGGTGATTCTCTGTGACAGAACTTCTTAAGGTTCTGCTTCAATGACCCATGTGTCAGTGTGGACAGTAAAAATAAAATCTGGCTTCCCACCTTACCTTGTCTAATGTTTACACAGAGGGAGGGCAAAATCAAAGAAGCAGCATCCTAAAATCTGATGTGTGGAGAGGGAGCTCCCCCGATTTTCTTTTACTTTTATTTATTTACGTACTCTCTAAACCCAAGGTGGGGCTTGAACTCATGACCCCAAGATCAGGAGTCCTTTGCTCCTCTGGCTGAGCCAGGCAGGCATCCCCGGAGCTCCCCATCTGATAAGTAATCCTGAGACTTTTCCTCATGAAGGGTTAGGGGTTAGGGTTTAGGGTTAGGGTTAGGGTT
Organism: Paguma larvata; assembly: GCA_030068075.1. NCBI lineage: Eukaryota > Metazoa > Chordata > Mammalia > Carnivora > Viverridae > Paguma > Paguma larvata. Next base: position 7,482,968 of record CM057836.1, read on the forward strand.
AGGGGTTAGGGTTAGGCTTTAGGATTAGGGGTTTGGGGTTAGGGTTTAGCATTTAGGGTTAGAGTTAGGTTAGGGTTAGGGTTAAGGTTTGGGGTTAGGGGTTAGGGTTAGCAGTTAGGGTTTGGGTTCGAGTTCGGGTTAGGGTAGGGTTCGGAACAGCATCTGTCTTTGTGAGTTAGGGGTAGGGTTATGGTTAGGTTTAGAGTTCTGTGTTTGGGGTTAGTTGCTAGGGGTTAGGTGTAGGGTTTAGTGTTCGGGGTTAGGTTAGGGTTATGTGTTAGGGATAGGGTTCGGGTTTTGGTTAGGTTTAGGGTTAGAATTAGGGTTTGAGTCAGGGCTAGTGTAGGGTAATGAGCAGTATCCCTCTTTTGTCCTGGTTTCCATATAAGGGATGCCTGGGACCTCAGTGATTGCTTAAGGGGCCTCTGTAGGTAGGCCTTTTTTTTTTTTTATCTCAGCTGTATATTTTGTGGTAGAAAATAGAATTTACTGTTAGAGGATTTCTTATTCTTATATGTTTTCTCATAATTCTCCTTCTGAATTCCTATCCCAAATGTATCTTTGAATATGACCTTTTCCTGAAATAGGGTCAGTCATTGCAGATGTAAATTTGTGAAATAGAGGTCATCCTGGGGTTGCTTGTCTCCTAATCCAGCATGACTTGTTTCTTTGTAGAAAGGGACCCTCCGAAGGACCCAAGCCTGCTGACCCCTAATCTCAGGTATCTAGCCTCCGGTACTGCGAGTCAACAGTCTCTTGTGGATTGGCTCAATTGATGGTTCCTGGTTGCACTGGCCCTCGGAACTAACACACAGGGAGAGTGTCTGGGGGACAGACGGACACCAGCAGTGCCCTGGGATGTGTCCCCTTATCTCTCACTGTTGCTCTAACCTTGCCCTCTGGGCTCAGGATGGAAGAGAAATTCGTGCCGCCTTAACGAACTCTCTAGGATTGAAGTGCCCGCGTGAGTGGTTAGCCTAGACGCGGAAGGAGTCCTCAGCTTCTCAAAACCAAATGTCTCTATATTTGGTGATGGAACAATCATCTTTCTTATATTATAAAAGGAAAATTCAAGGTCCAAGCCCCTTCCCTTATAGGAAAATGGCGCTGAGGAGGATTCTTCTCCCAGGATTACTTTCTAAAGAAGCGGCAGGCCCCACATTCGGGGCCAGGTGCTCCTGACTCTGGCGCGGGGCTTGAAATTAGTGCACGACTGGTGTCTTCCATTTCAAACAGGACAAGACCGGCCCTCAAGAGTAGGTGTGCAACCAGGTACAAGAAAGGGTCGTGGCGCACTGGAGGCCCTGGGCTCTGCGAGGGATCTCAGATTCTCAGATCCGCACAGCGACGGGGTGCGGGTGGCCGTAGCTGAGCCTTGAAGGACGACAAGACTGGCTCTGCCCAGGGCCAGCAGAGGGCGCGGCATGAGCAAAGGCCCAAAGATAGTTTGTGTGCAGGGGATCATAAGTGGTTCAGTGTTTCTGGAGTTTAATGAGCCGGGCAGTTTACAGAGGGGCCAGGCAGGGAGGGGGCGGGGAGATGGGCTCTTAGGAAGAAGGGCAGTCTATATCTTTGGGGTCCCCCATAGAGGGAGGATATCATTTATCGTTCACCTGAGGACAGGTTCGAGAGTGAAAAGGTGCTAAAACTCACGAACGGGTGTCAACTGCTCTATAACCAGCGGGAACAGTGACTGTCCCAGACTCGTTGTCACAGAGAGCCCCCGCAGTGCTGGGAAGCAGGAGCGTGACATAATCAGACGTGCACTTTAGAAAGCTCTCTGGCTGCGGAGCGCAAGACGGCTCGGGCATGTTTATTTGCAGAGGGAAAAACACGAGACGGTAAGAAAAGCACACAGCGAGAGGCCAGTCTCTCCCTTGCCCTCGTCCCTGAGTCCACTTCCGAAAACAGTCCCTGTCCTCAGCGCTCGTGTGGCTTTCCAGAGGGAGTCTGAATGTAAGAGCGAATGTGTATGTATCCCCCTTTGGCCCAGCGGGAGCAGTTGGTACACGGTTCTGCCCTTGGCTGTTTATCGATTTGCCGTGGAAGCCACCCCGTCTCAGCACTTACAGGTCTGCCGGCGCCTTTGCTGGCTTTAAAACGTTCCATGGCTTCGGCAGTTTGGATTCCACAGTTTGCACTCAACGTTCTCCCTATGGGTGGGCCGTGAGGTTGTTGGCAATTTTTTGCTACTGTAAACAGTGTGCGATGGATACCCTCACCCGCGGAACGTGTGCATAGAACGCATTACCCGAAATGCAATCACTGAGTCAAAGGGCATGTACACATTTATAACTTGGATAAATATTGCCGACTCGTCCCTCGCAGGCGGGGAATTCATTCTCTTCGCACGTTCCTGTGCCCGAGGACACGAAGTGCGGCAGGAAGGTGTTGAGTGCTGGGTGACTGGGCGAGGTCGGGGGTCCAGTCGGAGGCAGGGGATGGGGACAGGTGACTAGCGCAACGTCCAGGAGAGAGACGTGAGGGCGGAATGTGACGCAGTCGCGGTGGGCGTGGCCGGAAGTGATGATTTGGAGAAACACAGTAAGAGGAAAGTCCCTCTGGGGTGCCTGGGGGGATCAGTCAGTTAAGTGTCCGACTTTGGCTCAGGTCACGATCTCACAGTTTGTGAGTTCGAGCCCCGCATCGGGCTGTCTGCTGACGGCACAGAGCTCACTTCGGATCCTCTGTCTCCCTCTCTCTGCTTCTTCCCCGCTGGCTCTCTCTGAAAACAAAGTAAAAAAAAAAAGGGGTAAAGTCCCCCCCCCCCCAACCAGATGATAGAGAGGCATACGGGGGATGACTTCCACCTCCGCTTTGTGTAACTGAGGGGTGCAGGTGAGTTTATTGACGGAGATGGAGACTACAGTGTTTTTGGGAGGGTCGCTTCCGAGGACCTGAGGGCGTCCCGGTAGAAACGTCCAGAAGAAGTTGGATGCATGGGCCTGAGGGCAGGGAGAAGATCTAGATGAAGTCTCAGTAGGTGTGGGAGTTGGGGTCTGAGAGCCGATGGGGCAGCCTGGGCCAGCGTGCCTGGGGAGCCGGCGTCGGAGGGAAGAGCAAGCCAGGGCCCCGGATGCAGTGCTGTAGGAAGGCCTGAACTCGCACGTCTTGAGAGGTAGGGTCTCCCTAACTGTTGCTGCCTGGGTCCCTCCCTGCCTCACTCAATGCAGGCCCAGGTCATGGCGGGGGCGTTGGGGGGAGCCTCGGGTCAGCCATATTTAAGGGGCAGGCTGAGGGAAGAGACACAAGGAATGTTCTAGAACCCAGGGGATAAACCCCCGAATCTGGAGGCAACGGGTCTGACAAGGGAGGGACTCAAAAGCGTCCATTAGACAGAGCGATTAGGAGATCACGAGTGCCCTTAGCAGAGTCGGTTTCCAACAGGGACAGAGGCTGGGATTCTGTGAAGCAGTAATAGAAAGTCATCGTGTTTACTCATTGGTTGTATCCTAGCAACAGCGCGTTCTCAACAGGGCTAAGTGTTCTAGAAAGCAAGACCGAATTATCCAAGAACACAGTGTTCTAGAATGTCTGCATGGGTTTGTCAGCCAATTTCCTTCTTAGAGGTACTCAGGAGATTGGTAAAAACTACCCCCTTTTCCCTTCAATTTCCAGGTAGTCCGTGGCGGGCATTGAGTCCACGAATAGAATCTAAGTGCTTTGCCTGGGTCACGGCCTGGGTCACGCCCCGGGTCACGCCCTGGAATTCAGTTAACCTGAGGGCACCCAGGAGAAGAGGGGGGTCCCAGCAGGGAAAACGAGCCACGAGTTGTCCTTAGCCTTTAAAATCAAGCGTCACTCAAGAACTTGCTGTGGGTTGGCTGCTTTCCCAGGACAGTACGGGCCGTGCCTTCTTTCCCTCCCCTCGTGGTGGCCAATTGCCATAGGTCACAAAATGGGATGGGTATTTGACCTCCGAGGCTGCCACAGGGGCACTCCCTCCCAGCGCCTGGCGGAGCTCAGCGAGAGCGCTCAGCCTCCCCGACGTAGGCTGGTCACGTAGGCTGGTCGGTCTGTTAATTCCTGTCTCCCAGCAGGTGGCCGGGGAGCTGGTCTGGGAGGTCAGGTGGGTCTTGGGGGAAGCCCCTCCCACGGGGAAGGACTCGGGGGCTGCCGTGCGCCCGGCTCAGGAGAGGGGATGTGAGCGCGAGGAAGGGCTCGTCTCCCCCTCGGGGGGGTCCCGTGATGCGTGCGAGACAGAACCTAGTACACACGTTCTCGGAGGAAATGTAACAAATCAGAGAGAAGAAACCACAACGAGGGACATCCTACCCAGCATGGGACAATCAGCGGAGACTTCCCAGAGGAGGTGACGCCTGCCTGAGCTGTGTCTTGTGACACGAGGCAGAGTCGGCCTGATAGAAGGGGTGGAAGGGTGCTTCTGAGCTCTGACACAGCCTCCGTAGAGCACGTAGGCATGGGCTAGCGTGGCACGTTAGAAGACGCTGGGGCCCAGAGTCTAGAAAGGCAGTTCCCGGACCCCGTGCCTGGCACAGGGTGGCCCTGGCCGTGCTGTGGAATCAAGGCATTGACGGGTTCAAGGGCTTTCTTTGGGCAAAGCAGGGTGACACGCAAAGTCACCCTCCGTCCTATCTTCCCTTAGGATCACAGAATGGAGCCCCTGAGCCCGGGGGCGTGGGGAGCACCGAGGAGATGGAGTCCCCTCGGCCCTGCCGGCTGGCGGGCTGCGTGGCTGTGTAGACTCCGTTCCCATAGAGCCTGTCTCTCTGGCTCTCCTGAGGGTTACACGAAATAATACTAAATGGCCTCGGGTGGGGTCAGGCCTCAGTCTTTCTCTCACTAGTTCCTTCATCTTTATGGCGAAGCCTTTGGTTTGTCCCAAGGGACGCCCGAGAAACAGAATTTGCTGTTGAGATGACGAAGCACGTTGGTCACCGAGGGCCTTGTTTATGGGTGCCTGGGGAGACGTTTGCCCCCGGAGAAGCCATCTGAGCAGCTGGCTCGATCTAACCGTTTTGGAGGTAGTACGTTTTTTGTTTTTATTGCGGTAAATTGTGAAGTTAGAAATGGTTCTTTTGGGGCGCCAGGGCGGCTCAGTCGGTTAAGTGTCCGAATTCGGCTCAGGCCACGATCTCGTGGTTCATGAGTTCGAGCCCCATGTTGGGCTCCGTGCTGACAGCTCAGAGCCTGGAGCCTGCTTCGGATTCTGGGTCTCCCCCTCCCTCCGCCCCTCCCCCACTCATGCTCTGTCTCTCTCTCTCTCAAAAATAAATAAAGCAATAAAAAATAAAAACAAAAATAAATAGTTCTTTTGTACCCTTAAAAATATGGACAAGTACAAAGGACCAGATAACTCTCGGGTTCCTGACGCCTCACGTGAACAGATAGTAACGGGCTTTCCCGTTTACTTTGGTGTGCTTGTTTTATTGAAGTAAAACAATGCAGATAAAGTTGAAGTTTGTTTTTGTTTTTTCTGTTCTGCTTCCCAGTCCTGTTCTGCTTCATGTCTCCTTAGCGGAAACCACGCTCGTGGGTTTGGGATACATGCATGCCACAGTTTCCTTCTATAAGCAACAGGCAGCATCACAGCGTGTGTTCGGAAAATTTATGGTTCATTTGTTGACAGTGTTTTGAACGAGCTTTTCTACTCAGCCTTACACCCAGCGCAGCCGCTGGGTTTGCATAGCCGGTGCGCCGAACAAGTCAGCTGCTCCGGTGTCTCTATTTCTGCTCCTGGGAATCCCTGCCCTGATCTTATAACTGAGTGCGCACACATCCTGTCTCCCTGCGGCATTATCTGTCTACGCGACCTGTATCTTTCTTCGCCCCGCTTTAAAAGAAAAATTAGCTTCTCCTTCCGAGGACAGTCTTAGGCTTGCGGCAGAGTCGGGAGGATGGTACGGAGATTTTTCATACACCGCCCGCGGCCACACCTGCACGGCGCCATTATCGACGTCCCGTTCTCAGCGTCCTACACCCGAGAATACACTTGACAATGATGGACGCGCCTGCGTTGATACGTCGTCATCGCCCCAAGGCCACAGTTGACAGTTAACTCTTGGAGCTGTGCGTGCCGCGGGTTTTCACGAATGTTTAATAGCGTGTCTCTGACACTAGAGTGTCGCACAGAGTAACTTTCCTACCCTGAAAATCCTCCGGTCCCGGACTGTTCGTCCTTCCCCCCCTCCCCCCTAACCCCTGGAAACCACTGATCTTTATACTGTCTCCATTGTCTTGCCTTTTCCAGAATGTCGTATAGTTGGAATCGTCGTATAGTTGGAAGCCATAGCTTTTCACATTGGCTTCTTTTACTTAGTGATACGTGTTTACGTTTCTGACATGGCTGTGAATCGCTCAATAGCTTATTTCTTTTGGTGCTGAATAATATTCCGTTGTCTGAATGTATGCACTTTATCCATTCACCTACAGAGGGCGCGTTGGTTGCCTCCGACCCTTGGCGATTAGGAATAAAGCTGCGAAAAATATCTGTGTGCCAGGTTTTGTGTAGACATGTTTTTAGCTCATTTGGGTAAATGCCAAGGAAGGTGACTGTTGCATCACTTGGTAAGAATATGTCTGGGGGCACCGGGCTGGCTCAGACGGCAGAGCATGCGACTCAATTTATTTATTATTATTATTATTATTATTTCAATATATGTTTATTTTTGAGAGAGAGCCAGAGCATGAGTGGGGGAGGGGCAGAGACAGAGAGGGAGACACAGAATCCGAAGCAGGCTCCAGGCTCTGAGCCGTCAGCACAGAGCCTGACTCGGGGCTTGAACCCACGAACCACGAGATCATGACCTGAGCCAAAGTCGGACGCTTAACCGACAGAGCCACCCAGGCGCCCCGAGTTTGCGACTCTTACTCTCAGGGTTGTGAGGTCAAGCCTCCCGCTGAGCGTGGAGCCTACTTAAAATAAAAAATGGTAATAAGAAAAAAAGAATATGTTTAGCGTGTCAGAAACCGCCGGACTGCCTTCCACTGCCCTGATTTTTAAACGTATCCACTTTTCGCTTTTGTTCTCTCAGATGCTTTTTGCAACAGGCAAGGAAGGGGTGCAAGCAATCGCATAAACGTCTCCTTTCTGTGCCCGCTCGGCAGCTGGGGACTCAGGCCAGACCTCTGCGACGGGGACCGAAAGGGAAGGCCGGTTGTGAGTTGGACGTGCATGGAACAGACCGCCAGAAACTGGATCCGGTCGGCAGACTCCTGTGGAGTCTCCAGCTGTGCCCTGAGGACGCAGAGATGAAAAGATGAAAAGATGCTCGCTGTAGACAGGAGTGTTCAACCAACCCGCCATCGGCTGCTCGGGGGCCCCGAACCGCAGACTCGACTCTCACAGTCAGGCGGGGCACAGGCGGCAGCTTCCCGCGGGGCCGGAGGGCGCTTCCCTGGTCAGGCCACCCTGGGTCTGGCCCAGGCTCAGGGGCCAGCGCTGGCGCCCAAAGCCGTGACGGAGTGACGGGTCGCCGGCTGACCCCTGAGTGGGCGGGAAGCCAGGTTCCCCAGGATGGCCGCGGCTCTTCTTTCCAGGTCCCCCCGGCCGGCCCCTCGGCCCGGCCAGCAGGGCTCCCCAGAAGTGGCCCTGAGGAACGAGCTAGTTCCGGACCACCCTGGTGTCCTCTCTCCTGTCATTTTGCTAGTAGAACACTCTGTTCTGTCTCCTGTCCCGTCTCTGCTCAGCCCCAAACCTCTACTCAGATGGGCGCCCTGGGACTCAGTAGTTGGGACATCTCGGGCTGCTTGTTGGGACATCTCATGCTGCCCGTTCCCTCGTTCCCTCGCCAGAGGGCGCACTCCTTAACACCTCGAGGGTGGACCGGACTCCAAAGGGTAGAGACACAGTTCATCTATTAGAGCCTCAGCTCCCAGAATAGGCACGGGATAGGCACTCAGAAATAAAGCGATGAATTGGAATGACAGCAGGATATAAATGTTTAGCCTGTTTGAATATGCGACTTGGAAAAAAAAAATCTTTTCTTTGCTGTGCTCGAAGGAGGGGATGTAATTATCCCTGGGTTCATGACATCGTCAAGGAACGAAGCTCCCTCTGTCCTGGAAGAAAGAGGGACCAATATTTCAGTTGCTCTGGGCTTTGTGGGCCACTAAGAACCGGGGAAGCCCGGCGATGAGAGGTCTTGTGGCCTTCCCAGTGCGTGAGAGCCCGCCAGGTGCCTCCAGTGAGGGGACAACCTTCCGTGGCCGGCACCTGGGCCCACCCGGCAGCCCCTCCTGTTGGTGCCGGAAGGTCCTGACACCCTGGTGTGGAGCGCCCCGTGAGAGCTGCTCTCTGGACAGGGCACCGGGCCGACCCCGTCTGGTTCTTAAGGCCAGGCACCTCCTGATGCCCGAGATGCCGCCACGTCTGGGAGCGCGTGCGTGTCCGCGCCAGACCTGAGCCGGCTTCAGTCCCCTGAGCTGGGCCGACCATCACTGCCCCTCACGACACGCTCATCTCAAACTCAATGCTGTGTGGCCGGGTACGGCTCACCGTCCCCGCGCACCGGCTGAGGCTTCTAGAGGCGCACTAGCTCGCCTTGGTGTCACGCAGCGGCCACCAATGAGTCGGATTCGCAGCGAAGTGCAGAGACCAAAGTTTAAGGGCGGCTTCTTGATGGCTTCTGCGGAGGCTCCGAGGCCTTTCGCTTGCGATTGTTCTCATCTATATTCTGGATGGATGAGATTCTGAAACCAAGGTAAGAGACCCGCAGGTAAGTTCTACTTTAAACACGAAACTAAAACATTGTTTTAATACATCCTGTGAGGATACTTGAAATAGTGATATTAATTAAGACACCAGGGGTTCACTGTGAGCCAGCTAATGTTTTTAAAGTTTATTTATTTTCAGAGAGAGAGAGAGAGAGGAAGAATGTGTGTGTGAGCAGGGGAGGGGCAGAGAGAGAGAGGAGAGAGAGAGCATCCCAAGCAGGCTCCTCACTGTCAGCGCAGGGCCTGACATGGGGCTCGATCTCATGGAACGTGAGATCATGACCTGGGCTGAAATCAAGAGTCAGACCCTCAACCGACTGAGCCACCCAGACGCCCTGAGCGAGCTATCGTTTTAAGCACGTCACGGGAGTTGGTTCATTCAATCCTCACAGCCACTATGAGGTGGGTGCCAGGGAGGGCCGGCATGCTGTCTCCTTTCTTCCTGAAATCACGACTCCTCCACACACGTGGCTCGTGGCTTAGGGTGGCAGGAAATGGTGTTCCTTCTGCATGTTAGCGACTGTTTCTGCCTAAAGTCGTTCTCAGAAACTGGAGAAAGTTGACGTGTTCTGCAAACAGCCGGGGACCGTTTCTGACCCTGCCCGAGAGATTTTCCCACCACTGGATTGGTTTCTGCTTTGGGGGCCTCCCTGGGAGCTAAGACATAACCATGGTAACTAACAGGCAATTACCTCCAGTTCCAGTTGCTAATCTGGGTTACAATTGCCCTGCTCGCGGCTCTTTGAACATCCTCAGGAGAGCCTGGAAAGGCACCCAAGTGAGACACAAATCCTACTCGGTGGGGACTGTATCCATGGCCCTGGGACCTCGCAGGTGCTTTGGGAGAAACATCTGCCTGCAGTCAGGAACCTTGGGCTCAGCCCCCGTCTCACCGTCCTGCCCGTGTGATCTTGAGCAAGTCATTTCCCACTGGTTCCGGAGAGTCCTCACGTGAGAGGGAGACAGATGATGGTAATTTAGGGCTGCCCTGGATTCTCCTGAGTATAATAAGAGTTAAAGCTTATAAATCATATTTTGTAAATAAAATGCCAACATCAGAAGTTACTGCCTTGACTTTTAGTCCCACAGAGGTGTGTCTTTGGGGAGGTAGAGTTAGGGAAGTTGGATGATGCATATTTTGACTTTCTCAAACTTTTTGTTAAGGCAATTTTCAAATACGAGTGAAAGTGGAAGGAATAGAATAATGATTTTCCATATACTCATTGCCGATGTCAACCGTTAACATTTGGCCAGTTTTGTTTCATCCATTCCCTGTAAAAATACTATCTTTATGGCAATATAATTTATATGCAAATAATGCACTGAAACATACCTTTCCAAGAATTTACACACTCATGTAACCGTCACCACAATTGTCATTTAACACTTCCTCACTTTCCAAAGTTCCCTTGTGCCCATGGTCCTGGGGCCTGGGGCAGACCCCCCAGGGGACACGTGCGTCTTCCTAGGGACAGTCGGACTACAGGGGAAGTAGGGGCTTGTTCTCAATGGTTTAGAAGGATGGAGGCATTTTTATATGTACATGTAACAGACATATAAATATACATAACATAAAATGTACCGTTACCACCATTTGTAAGTGTACAGATCAGTGGCAGTAAGGGCACTGACATTATTGTACAACCGTGACCACACTCCACCCCCAGAACTTCTTCGTCATCCCACACTGGTGCGATAACTCCCCATTTGCCCTCCCCTTCCGGCCGCCATGTTGTAGCCGGTGCCGGATTTCCCTTGCTTTGAGGATCTGAAAAGATTCTGTATTCTGTTTGCTCTGTCGTCTGCTGACAAACACTTGGATGGCTTCCACCTTTTGGCTGTGGCGAACAATGCTCCTACGAGCATGGGTGTCCAAATACCCGTCTGAGTCCTGGATCTGGAGTCTTCCGGAGTGCCGGATCGAACGGTCATTCCACGCCTCATGTTTGGAGGAAGTGCCACACCGTTTCCCACACTGGCTCCGCCATTCTGCGTTTTCACCGGCAAGGTGCTGGAGGTCCAATTTCTCCGTATCCTTGTCTGCCGTTGTTATTTTCTGTGCCCCCACACCGCACGAGAGCCATCCTGACCCGTGTGGAGTGGTGTCTCGTGGTGGGGCTGATGTGCATCTCCTTAATGACTGATGATATTGAGCGTATGGGTCATTCGTACACCTTCTTTGGAGAAATATCTATGCGAGTCCTTCACTCTTCCTCTTCCTTTTCTGTTTTTTTTATGTTTTCTTATTTTTGCAAATTTTGCCAATTCTTTCTGTAGCTTAAATATATTCGTTGTTTCACTCTTGTATTTTTGGCCCTCTTCTTCCAATAATTCTGCTTCAGGCAGTAAACAATATTTATGTGGCTGTCTTTATTTTGGAACAGTTGTCTTCCTTGGCACTCTGGTTGCTTTGCCCTGTGCGTTCAGGACGCCTGTCAACAGTCAGGCTGGCATCCATCCCAGAGTCCGACTGGAGGGGAGGGATGGCCTAGAAGGGACCAGGGTATGCCACCCCAACTTTGCCGCTCTGACATGAGAATTATTTTGAGCTAGGGTGCCTGGGCGTCTCAGTCGGTTAAGAGTCCGGTTTTTGCTTTTGGCTCAGGTCCTGATCTCACAGGTTCGTGAGTTCAAGCCCCACATTGGGCTCCACACTGACGGTGCAGAGCCTGCTTGGGATTCTGTCTCCCTCTCTCTCTGCCCCTCCTCTCTCTCTGTCTCTCTCTCAGAATAAATACATATGCTTAAAAAAAAAAACCCAAGAATTATTTTGAGCTGAAGGCCGTTGGGTTCCCGCAGTGTCTAATCTGCCTAAAAACAGTCCCCTCCTCCCAAAGAACTCAGTTGTCATAAATCTTCCAGAAGCAAACCCCACTCGTCTCTCAGAGTCGACCCACACCCAGACAGACATCCTCACAAAGTGTCCTGTCTCTCCATCTATTTTCCTGGGGGCCTGTTTCGCTTTCTCGGAAGTCACGTGCTTTCTCTAAAAAAGGGAAATTTCTTTCTCCCGTCCCTTTTCCCTAAGTCAAGTATACAGACCCCAACTTCTCATCCCCACTTCGAGTCACTCGTCTCTGGGTGACACTCAAGCTAATAATCTTCTGTTGTTTTTCCCATTGTTAGTCTGCCTTTTATCAGTCCGATTCACCGGCCCTGGCTAGAAGGGAAAAAAGACTCCCTTCTCTGCAGAAGCCAGGGTGCTTGAGCCCCCGATCCCAGAGAATCCCTCCTGTTTGTGGTCTCCCTTCCCTGGAAGTACTCCGGCCTAGTTGTTTTTCTGGCCCTCAGCAGCTTGGGAAGAGCTAGACTCGACAGGTCCCCGTGCTGGGGGTCGTTGGGGGCCAGGTGGGAGGTTGGGTGGCTGCCTTCCCTGGTTCTTCTCAAACCCTTCCCGCGGCAGGAATCGTATTGTGCCCAATAACCTGACTATTCCGTAGACACCAGTGGCCTAGCCTGACGCACCGACAGTGACTGTTGTAAGGCTCACGAATAGTGGCCAGAGCAGAACTGACCTGACCCGCCTCCTCATTGCCATCCTCCACCCCCCAAGGCTGTTCTCACTCCAACCAGTAGGAGCTGAAGTCTGCACCCTCTCGGGCCTGGACCGCATCTACTGCCTACGTTAGCACGGCTGTGCTCCTCTTCTCCGTTCATTAACACGACTTCATTTTTCCGGGAGCCTCCCGCCCAGGTAATTGCCCGATTATTTGTTATAGACATTTCCAGAAACAGTCGTCAACTTTTCAACGGCAAGCGTCGAGAGACAGTTCGTGCCCTAAGATTCTTTGAGTTCTTTGCTCAGAATCCTCACTTGCTGGTTCCACCGACCCCGACTGTCGAGTCACGGCCCCACCCAATCCTGATGAAGCTGTCCCCCATCGGAAAGACTGCCTTAAATCAAACTTCCAAGTCTCCGTAGATTTTGATGGTGGCTTCTCCTCTCTGAGACATTGACAGACATCTGGGAGGTGATGTTCCCTTTTATTGCGGGAAGCGATCAACTCTGCTTCGTCTCCTCAGCAGGTTGTGTGCATAATGTTTGAGAGCCGCCTTTCGACACCAGACACCGAGTAAGCCGCTTTTTGGTTTTCCAGATCTTTGTCATCTTGTTGTTCTTGTTCATTCCTCTGATCTGCCTCTCCTGCTCTGTAATTTCTCCAGGTTGATTTTAGGGGAGGAGGCATCAGGCGATGACGATATGCCACTCACCGTGACTTTCCTTCCAATCGCATCAAGGGGAAGTCACGTCGTTACCGCGTAGACTGTCCCGGACAGCACGCCAATTCCCGATGCTGCACACTACCGGGTTCTGGGTTTGTTTAACCAAGACTCCCAGTTACGTTTTCCGTTTTCCCATGATTGACCCTGAAGTCCAACTAATGTTGATTGGCATTTCAGTTTCAATCAGGAGGGAAGTTTGTTAATCGTGTGATTAAAACACAACGGTGATCTAATAATGGAGTAATAATGCCAGCTTAATTATCCCTGCTCTTTGTGACTATTTTAAAAATATAAAGTCTGTAGGCAGTGAGTAATTATATACCCGTGGATGTTTCCGTGGTTTAAGAATTTCTTATTTTCTAATGCTAGGTATCTGGTTAGTGTAATGGGCATTTTTGTTCATACGCAATAAAAAAGTCAAGTATTTACAAGAATTAAGTATGGTATCGAAGTCATGGCTGTTTCAGCTTATAATTATTGACAACGATAGCACGAGCAACTCCACGGCTGCTAAACCTCCTGTCTTCCCTCGGTTGCCCCTGGCGCTGGGGAAAAGACAACTGGGTGAAAAGATCCCAGGATTTGAGGCCACACAGACACAAGTTCAAGTCCCAGCTGTGTCACTTACCAGGTGTGATATTGATCAAGGCTGTGACCTTCCCGATTCCTGATTTCCTCAATGTAAATGACAATATTTGTATCTAATGGGATTGTCAGGAGGGTGCTTGCTATTACTGTTTGCTTGATCGAAACGGATGCCATTTTAAATTGTCAAGGATAACGTACGCGGCTCTACACTGCCACGGGCTTGGATATCTTTTCTTATCGAGCTTATGTATAAGGCTAATGTACAAGGCTGAACAGAAGGAGGGGCCTTTGTTTGCCAGAAATTACCACGATGGGGAAAGGTTGGTGGAGCCTGAGTATGGATAAGCTCAAGTCCATAAAAGGAGAGAACGTGTCCTTAGCCCAGAAGGAAGGGCACGGTCTGACTGCAGGCTCGGTGTTAACTTGGGAGAGAGCGTGCGTATCTAGCTGGAGGAGAAGCTTGGCAGAAAACCCTAGAACTGCAGGCAGGGGGGCAGGCTTACCTGAAGAAGGGAGCTCTGGCCTTCGGGTTCCAGCCCACGATCCCATCCTGTGCAAGAGTCCTGTGCTGTCCCAGGCTGCTGTTTCCCCAACACTGCTGCTTCTCCTTCTTCGGCTTTGGGGTTTGCTCGTGCCATCCAACCCCCTTATTCAAGGACTTTTTGCATAGCGGCGTCCTGTAGTGTAACATGGGCTTGCGGGGGGGCGCCTTCGAAGCCTCCAAAGTGGGCGTGTACGAGATGATTCACTGAGGAGTGGGGACAAATATTAGAACTTCCATTTATACTTATTTTTCATCTTGTTCTAACGTACTATTTTTGGTTTACTTGTTAGAGTGTACCCAATGCGGTGGTTTAAGCATATTCCCCACTCACAAAATTTATAAAAGATAAAGGTGCGTTTACTGAGGACACACATTTCTCAACGGGCAGCACGTTAAAAAAAAAATGGGAGATCAAGGCTCTTGACTGCCTGATCCCTGTGGCCATTCTATTTTGAGGTGCAAATTAATTCTCTGAAATCCTTTCTCAGCCTCCCAGTCAGCCTCTCAAGGGCTTGGGTGTTAGCAGCTGGGTGATCTCGGCAAAGTTGGAGCTTCAGAGTCTACAAAGCCAAGAACTAGTCTTTCTGTCCTTCATAAGCCTTGACCTCTCTGAGTCTTAGCTTCTGAACCAGTCAAGGGATAGAGCAGTAGCTGTCTCGTCGGCCTCTGGGGTTGTTGTAAAGAATAAATGACAGGTGCACCTGGGTGGCTCAGTCGGTTAAGTGTCCGACTTTGGCTCAGGTCATGATCTTGCGGTTCATGAGTTGAGCCCCGAGTTGGGCTCTGTTGACACGTCAGAGCCTGGAGCTGGCCTGGGATTCTATGTCTCCCTCTCTCTCTGCTCCTCCCCTGCTTCCGCTCTGTCTCTCTTTCTCTCAAAAATAAATGAACATTTAAAAAAAAAAAGAATAAATGACAGACCATCTCACACCGTTTTGAATCTGTAGAACGCCAGAGACAAGAACATTAAAAGTAGTCAGAGAAAAGTCAGGTTACTTTCAGAGGAATGACAATCTATACTAAGAGACTTTTTCTTTCTCCTTCTCCTCCTTCCTTTTGAAGATGGCAGACATTTTCATTGTATTTACAGCTCCCCAGCTATGCTCGATTGAGATGATCCCCCCAAGCCTGTTGGCCACACCCAGAGGTATTGCATCAGCCACAATCCAGTGCCTTCTTCTCTCCCTTGGGTCGGGTGAGGGTATAGATATGGCCCCTGTCAGCATCGAAGAGCTTCTTCACAGCTAATCTGATCTGCCGTTCATTGGCCTTGACATCCATGTTGAATCATCGGTGCCCCTCTGTTCTTCATCCTCATGGCCAACGACACATTCAGGGAAAATGTGACGATGGCGTATGGGTCAAGCTGGTGATTCGAATGCATTCTTCTGAGGATGCTTGGATTGCTCTCAGAGCTCAGTGTCTTTGGCTGTGAGAATATGGGTGACAGGAGATAAGTTTCTTCTTATCTTATAAGTTCTTTCTTCATCTTTGCTTATTTGTGGCTGTGGACACCTTTTCCGTGCTGCCTATCTGGCCTCCAGAACCTTTGCTTTGACCTGAGTTTTGGAAGGTGTAGATGGTTTCGAGGTTTGCTTTTAGCGCTACTTGTAAAAAGGTAATACGGTGAACTTCTTCGTAGCCATGGAAGTAGAAGGTAGTGCAGTTTCCGTGTCCTAGAAAATGGAACGATGGTCTAGATTTTTATGTGCAGAAAAATTGTTTTATAAGAATGAGGGTAAAGACATTTCTTTTATTTTTCAACATTTTTCTGATTTGTCTTTTAAATGTTTATTTATTGATTTTGAGAGAGAGAGAGAGAGAGAGAGAATGAGATGTTCATGAGTGGGGGAGGGGCAGAGCCAGAGAGAGAGAGAGAGAGAATCCCAAGCAGGCTCCGTACTGTCAGCGCAGAGCCCAATGCAGGTCATGATCTCACAACCGTGAGATCGTGACCGGAGCCGAAATCAAGTCAGATGCTAAGCTGACTGAGCCGTCCAGGTGCCCTGATCAAGATATTTCAAGGCCAACCACAGGATTTATTGCGAATACAGCCTCACCGAAGGAAGTTCTAAAGCCAGGAGGACCGTCCTAACGGAAGGGCAAAGAAGCTGGTAAAACATACAGATAACATCTGACAACCTTCAATTATGCTGAAACAACACGAATCGTAACAAGAGCTAGTTTTTGAGATAAAACAGATGAGATAGAACAAACATACCAGAAATGGTAGCGCATACATTGTGAAGTTCTCCTTTGTTTGGAAGGAAGATCAAATTATTTAGGTTTTATTAAGTATGCCTGTTAAGAGCAGTAGGTTACCTACTGAAAGAAGAGAGAGCGTGTATTTCCAAACTGGTAACGGGACTAAATGGGATTAGACTAAAACGCCGCCTTAATTAATCTGTATAAAAGCAAGGGAGGAGGAAAACAAAAGATGCATTAAAAACCAAGACAAACATAAAGAACAGAATACGGTAAAGAAAGAAATCAAAACATATCAGTAACCATAATACATGTAAATGGATTAAAATTTCATTTAAAAGATAAAATTTAGACCAGATAGGGAAACAAACATAGCTTTCCACTATTTATAGGACACATCGGAAATGGAAGGCCTGGAGTTTGCTTCAGAATAGGTAGATGAGTGGTTAGGGGGTGGATAAATGGATGGCCGAGTGGACGGACCTTCGTCATTGCTGGGATTGAATGAATAATGGTTATATGAGATGTATCATACGGTTCCATCTGTTTTTGTGCATGTATGGACTCCCCTATGGTTTGCACACATATCAAACAAAACAGGCAAAATTGTAACAATTTTGTAACAAGTAAATGTATAGAAAAAGTATGAGGCCAATGCTAATTGAAAGTAAGTGTAGCTATAAACGAATTGCAGAGAAAATAGAGTTTCAGG
This sequence comes from Paguma larvata, assembly GCA_030068075.1. Lineage (NCBI taxonomy): Eukaryota > Metazoa > Chordata > Mammalia > Carnivora > Viverridae > Paguma > Paguma larvata. The sequence goes on from CM057836.1 coordinate 7,499,917, forward strand.
TTAAAGCATTACTAGAGATTAAAAAGGATCACTGCATAATAGTAAAAAGATTCAATTCATCTGAAAGAATATAATAATTTGAAACTTGCATTCACCTGCTAACATAGCCTTGAAATATCTAAAGCCAAAGAGTTGGTTTAAGAACCGTAAGAGGAAATCGGTAAATCTACATCGAATTGGGAGATTTAAATATACTTTTCTCATTAATCGACAGAGAAAGCAGGTAAAAAATTAAGCGTGGTATGGAAAATTTGAGAAATACATTTAATATGCCTTGCTGTAGTATATATATGGATATGTAGAACCTCGCATCCAATGAATGAATGACACCATTTCCTTTCAGTCTTAAAAAGCAAAAGGCTTTGTACTGTGAGAAACTTCTAAAATGTATGGAAGCGGAGGCAAAAGCCTAATAAAGTCCCACGTGTCCATGTGGATATCAGCAGCTTAAATGATTTATCAGCTCAGGAGCGCTTCTGTTTCAGACATACCCGCCCATGCCTGCATCCGGGCTTAGTTTTGAAGCAAATCCCAGACATTACACAATTTAATCCAGAAGCCTTACAGTATGTGCCTTGAAAAGAGAGAGAGAGACATTCTAAAAACAGAATCGTGATACCGCTCTCACACCTAAAAACAGATGTTAACAATAAATCCCGAACTGTAGTCAGACTTCCAATTTCTGCAATTCTCATACAGACAGTTCATTTGAATTGTACACTGGCTGGTTGGCATGTCTCTGGTCTCTCTCGTGATCTACAGAGTCTCTTCTCCATCCTCTTTTAATTTTTATTTTCCCTTGCGATTTATTTGCTGAAGAAATGGGGTTGTTTGTTGTGGATTTTGTTTCTTGCATGTCCATTGTGGTGTTTAATGTGTCGTTCTATTCTGTTTTTCCTGTCAATTATTAATTCAATCTACAGACTTAGTTTTAGATTGGTTTTGTTTGTTTGTTTGGTTGGTTTTTTTAGGCAAGGCTGCTTCATAGGGTGGCCGTGTGCCCTGGAATCAGGAGCCATGTAATAACCGATTCTTCATCTTCTGGGGAATATCAGCGAGTATTAACGATCGTTGACCATAACTGCGAATACATCGGGCATTGGGAAATGGTGACAGTCTCATTCCGTAATTCCTTCGTTGAAGCTAAAACGCGGGTGTAAAAATAATCCGATTCTTATCAACTTGTGCGTTACCCAGAGATACGGTTGTAGAGAAAAGACAGTACTGAGTTCAACGCACTTCAATAGTCAAACGGCCAATTAAAAATAATATCAATGTCACTTATATTATAATAAGCAGTATTAAGTGCCAAGAAATAAATTTAAAAGGATAGAATACCAAGGTTGAGAAAATGGTATGATTTTTACTGAGAGGCATTACAAAATAAATGGCAAAATATTTCAAGTTCACCGATATGAGATCATCAAAATCGTAGAGGTGTTAATTCTTTCTAAACCAACCTACACGTCGGTTCTATTTTTTTTGTATGCATAAAAGTGATGAGTTGATCCCAAACTGTAAAGAGAAAAGCAATTTGCCAAGTGTAACCAAACAACCTTGTTCTCGGTGGGGACTAGCTCTGAAAGATAATAGGACTTAGAGAAAAGTCACAGTGTGGTGTGGTTCTGGGGCAGAGATGTAAAAATAAACGCGTGGAGGGGCACCTGAGTGGCTCAGTGGGTTAAGCGTCTGACCCTTGGTTTTGGCTCAGGTCATGATCTCACGGTTCATGAGCTCGTGTTGGGCTCCGTGCTGGCAGTTCAGAGACTGCTTGGGATTCTCTCTCTCTTCCTTCTCTCTCTGCCCCTCCCTTGCTCACTCTCTCTCTCAAAATAAATAAATAAACTTAAAAAAATAAACCAACGGAATAAAATGTAGGCTTAGAAATAGACCCAGCCTGCACGGAAACTTGATTTCTGACGAAACAAAGCAGGGTTGGCTAGCAGAGGAAATGGACTTCTCATTAATCCTGCGGAAACACAAATAATCCCGTGGGGAAAGAAATTAAATAGGATCCTTCCTTGTGCCACTTACAAAACCCAATCCCGGGCAGATTAAAGACCTAGCTATAAAAATCAAAACTATAAAACGTTAAGGCGATAATAGAGTATTTATCTTTATGACCTGAGATTAAGATGGAAGTCGTGAACGAGGATGCCAAGGAATTCAGATCATAAAGGTAAAGGTGGAAAAATATGACACGTTCCAACGAGAATTCTTGTTCGCTGAAGAGATATGAAGAGAATGCACGAGTCTGTTCATTGCAGGTAAGAAGGCGAACGGGCACGAGTACTTGAAGGAACAACTTGGCGTTGCCTGGCAAAGCTGAAGCTGTGCCGATCCCTGCACTCTTAGGAGTCTATTCTAGAGAAAATCGTATCAAGGATGCTCAGAGAAGCACCGTTCCTGCTGGCCTCAAACTGGAAACAACCTAAGCGTTGGTTGGCAGGAGAAGGGATAAATAAATTCTTGGTGTATTTACAGAATGGAATGCTCTACGGCCCCAGGACCAAACGCACGGTGAATACGTGCATTGAGAAAGAAGAGAATCAGGAAAACGGGGTGGAGCAAAAAGGAAAAAGAAAGTAGTTAGGAAAGAATGAGTCTATTTCATTTCGTTACGTAAAGTTCAAAAATACGTAAACTAGATACCTTTTCAGGGATACAAGCATGGTGAGAGTATGAATCACAGCAAGGAATGTGGACGGTTCATGATGGCGGTACCGGGACGTGGTGGGGGCCTGCGGGGAAGGGCGCACTGGGCTGGGAAGATGGCAGCCGTGTTCTGGTCTTCACCTGGGTTGCGAGTATGTGGGCATCTGTAGCAAGGGCGGTCTTTGCACCCTACACGCTGGTTATAAAGACCCTTCTATACCTATTCCTACCTACCAGTATCTTCTACATCTACTCAATGGAAACAATGGTTCGAACTCTTTGGGTTTATAAGGGACCATGACTGTTGCACCTCCTTGGGAGCCCTGCTGCCCCTGAGAGCTGCTCTGTGAGCTCGTAACTGCCAACCAGGCGTACTGTATACAATCTTGACTTCTGCACGCAGTGCTTGGTGAGCTCTGTCCAGGTGGAGTGAGGGTAGGATGGTGCTCAGAGCCACAAGAAGGAGGGAGGCAGAAAGTGGGACCCCAGGAGGGCACCCTGCACCTTCCACAGTGACCTCAGTAGCAGGGAGTCATCTGTGTCCTTCACGAGCCCATCTGGACCATTTTGTCTAAGAGTGGTTTAGGCAGACCAATGCCAGGCTCTGCTGTGCCCGGGGAAGATGCCTTGTCTGACAAATAAACCACCAGATACAAGCTTGGTGAGGAAGAGATAGCAATGGAATACAGAAATTTGATGCACCATCATTCTGTCTTACCTATGGTTGTCAAGGTTACCAGAGCTTGTGTTTCTTAGTAACCGCTCCTCCCAAAATAGCCTCCATCGGTGGCACCCAGAGAACTGCATCCTGTATCCCAGTCATGTTTTACACAGTTCTGGAGAGAAGACAAGGAGGCCCCTTTACACGAATAAGGTTAATATATATAAGGTCACGGAGAGCATGCCCGACTGTCCCTCATCTGATCTTCACCGTGGCTGAGCGGAGGACTATAATCCCCAGTTTTCAGATGCGAAAACAGGCTCGGATGACTCACGTGTATCAGAACTGAGTGGAAGATCTAGATTTTTCGAGGCCATTGACACTGTCTCTCATGGCCGACATTCGGCTGCACCACAGGAGAGAATGTGTTGGGCCAACAGTCCACGATGAAGGTTGAGTATGCCATCTGAGGTTCTGCCTTAATGACTGATACTGCCACCGCCTCCTGCTTTCTTCCTCACCAACGAAGCCCCAATTTTGTCCACACGTGAGGGGCTCTATGTCCTCGGGCCCCCTGTCCCAGGATGTGACGGTTGATTAATTGTGATGACGATTCTTTTCCCGAGTTGGGATTGTTTGAATGTGAAACGTGGCCCAATCTCGGCCAAGTCTACCAAGGGAAAGGTGTTTCTGGGGAAAGATGTTTCTAAGAAAAGAAAATCCCAGGAGGAATTGTCCCTGCTCCATGATTAGAGGCGCTTTGCTTGCAATAGAGCCTATTTGTGGCCACGAGGGAGGACCTGGCAGGCGGTGGCTGAGTGAGAGGGTGGAAACCCTCAGGTCCGGCTCTGAGAGGCCACCTGTCCCTCAAAGCCAGTCTCCCTCACATCTTGCGGGGTACCCTTTGTCTGCACCTATGGCCTTCTGCTCTGAGACGGAGCTCTTTCCAGCTGTTTGTTCCAATTCTACTGGACCGTGAGCTCCCTGGCGCTGGGCATTTGCCCCATAGCCCTCCCACCCCCCGATCCCAGTCCAATCTTAACCTGGAAGGAGCAGTGCGGGGGATGCCTCTGAGACTAGAGCTGGTTTTCTGGACTCAGTGACCCCTGGTAGGAGCTGTCTGTGCCTCCGTTTGTGGGGGACTCTTTGGTGACTCTGCAGAAGGTCCTTGGCTTGGGTCCTCCTTACAGTCGACGTACAAGTACTGTCCTTATGCAACATTTTAGAAGGTAGGTTTGTTTTGGTAACTCTTTCCATGAAAATCCTTCACAATACAGACAATGATCATTGTGACAATTTGGAGGCACTTGAGTTACTATGTTGAGAGCTATCATTCTTAAAAAGGACTGTCACCCTCATTCACCCGTTCTACCTTCATGGAGAACCTGATTGTCGAAGGTCTGGTGTATAGCAAGCATCGGGCCCGAAAGGAAATTTACACAAAAATCGTTCAGCTGTGGCTCCCACCGGCCACCACCCGGCCCCAGAGTGCCCTGCCCGCCCCCCCCCACAGAGTGAGTACATCCCACGGAGAGCTCTGGCGGGTAGCTGAAGGCCACGGGCGCTGAGAGAGGGGCCTAGCGCTGCGCTCCAGCAGCACGTGGGGGGCGGGGAGGTGCCGATGGGTGGTTTGAGTTGGAAGGGAATGAAACTGGAAGAGGTGGAAAGCAGATGGGCTCGTGGGGTTTTTGTCGGAAGTAGTGGGAAGAGTGGAGTGAGTCTGTCCTCCGGTGCCAGGTAGAAGCTTTGGGACCTCGTTTGAAAGACACAGAGGGGTGCAGCGGGGAGAGAACCGTTACTGTGGAGACTGGCAGGACAGGGGATTGAGGGAGGCAGGCAGGGGGCGGCGGGCATCCCTGGGAGGGCCACCAGGGAGGCAAGCAGGTGCTGCCTGGAGGGAAGGAAGGACCCACCCCAGGGCCCAGGGGAGGAAGGGGCGAGGGCACCGAGCCAGAAAACATGGATCCTAGACTTGGTTTGGCCTCTTGGTTGATGTCCCCTTGGTCAAGTCATGTCTCCTCTCTGGGTTCCCACCTTCTTAGTGCAAACAGTGGAGATACGAGTGTCCCCACCACCCCTGGGCCTCTGCAGCTCTCCGTCACTACGCAGCATGACGCAAGGCGTGCAGGAGGCTAAACAGGTCGCCAGGATGGGGACCGGATGTGGGGGCGGGAGGTAGAAGGTCTTCATTATTCAGGAGGGTGACGGCCCTTTCCTTCACAGTGGGAAGACAGCAGGGGAACAGGCTGGGGTGCCGGACGCCTCCATCTCCGTAAGGAAGGGGAAGCTGTTAGGGAGGAGCAGGCATTGGACGCCCCAAGGGTTCAGAACTCAGGAATGCCGCGTCTGTAGTTGCTTGTTTTCCTGGCTCTTCTTTCATTGTTTTGCTTGATTCACAAGCATGCATCAGAGCTAATGAAGCAATTCTATTATTAAGCCACAAAGAAATTTAGAAGGCAATGTTCTTGGATTTCAATGGAATTATTAGACACTGGGGGAAAACATTTGTAAGAGAAGGACATCTGCATCTACGCGTCACCCCTCTGTCCCACACCCGTGAGAAGAATAAGATCCCTCAAAGAGCTCAGCAACGAACTGTTTCATGAGTTTTGCTGAAAACCGAAAGCATTTCTTTCTATTTCCGGTGGAATGCTTTCTGAAGCACTTCAAAATGTCGGTCTGCAACTCCCTTTCTGGTCTCACATCTACCGAGAAGGCTGGAACCACTTTTCACTTTTGAAGAAGCGTGTGATGCTGTTGAAAGCCATCAGGATTTGCTCTGGCAGAACAAATCCCCGCTAGGATGTCGGGGTGCCGTTCTATTCTTTGCTGTGAATCGTCAAACATATTTTAAGTTATATTTTTGTGGATGGAGAGGTGGAGGCTTGAGGACAGGGTGAGGACATGGCAGGGACCGGGTGGGGGAGTCTTAGCCGGGCAGAGTCTGGAGAGAGCCCAGGGCGTCCGTACAGTGGGAACTTGGGGTCCCTGTCCTAGTTCCTGCAAGTAACCTTGACCCCGGCCCTCGACACACACTCGTGCGGTTCAGCGATTGACAGGGCTCCTTCCCAGGCGTCTCTGTCCCGGTTTCAGATGCCTCTTAGAAACGGGTGCAAATAGTTTCCTTCCAAGGGCACCCAGAGCTCACACTCTCAGGATGTAGCAAATCTGCTCTGTGCCCGGCTCCAAATTTGTATCCGCTCTGCCAAGCTGGACACACGTGGGTACGAATGGGGGCGTCGGGATGAGACAGGGAGGCAAGTTGGAGGATGGAGAGAGCACCGGCCGTGGATCCAGGAAGACTGAGTTCAAAGCATGGCTTGGTCCCCTCCCAGTTGCTTGGCCTGGGCGCGAATTAGCTTCTGAGGTTTATTTTCCTCTTCCCTCCAGCTGAGCGGGTTACGGTAGCTTCCTCTGAAGGGTCCAGGGAGGCGTAAATGAGACGTGCATCGTGGAAGCACTTTGTAAGTGATGAAACATCCGACATGCTCGAACTTGGACTTTGCCAGCAAACCTGGCGTGTGTCAGGAAGGGCGTGATCAGAGCCCTGGAGGACCCTGAAGTCATGCCACGAGTTCGAGGTGACAGAGCCTGACGGAGCCACGCCTTCTATTTGCCAGGGCTGCTTTGCTGGGCACAACTTAGTGGAGACGTGACAACATGCAGGGACCGTCCGGGGGGCTAGCACCAGCTGTGCCTGAGACTCGGCCCTCACCAGTGCCTGGCCCATGGCCTCCGTCCGTGACAGCTAGACGGAGGGAACTGGGTGGTGGTGTCTAGGAGCCCAGGTCCGTAAGAGAGAGGGAAAATGTCGTCTCCCTTTCCCTCCTCCTGTGCCCCTCCCCCTCCTCCTTTTCGTGTTATTTCTCTCCGGCCGGCAAGGTATTCAAAGAGCTCTAGTTACTTGTTGTCATGTTGCATTTAATTGTTTGCCCGTAAATTGATTCACTTAACAAAAATTTATTCAAATGTGCTTCTTTGCCTCGTGCTTAAATGAGACCATTTAGCAAGGGGTGGCTGTGGCATTGACCCCCGGACCGTGGTCTTCACGTCGGAAGACCGAGGCTGCGGTGCGAGAACTGCTGTTACTCAGCGAGTCAGCCCCCCCCCCCCATCCCCAGTTTCCTGCAAAGGAAACTGGGGAGGTGACAAGTCTTTCCTCGGTGTTCCCGCTCAGATCACGTGGCGCGGATGCTCTGGGGCAAGTCGGGGGCAGGAGGGATTCTCAGCAGAACCGGTTTCCTCCAGGGGGATCCGGCAGCCACCCTCCGGGGAGGGGTGATGAGGTCCCATGTAGAGCACAGGATCTTCAGACTGAGAAGAACTGCTCAAGGGGATTCTGGAAGCTTCTGGGGAGCCTTTGTGCCCCGGGGAATTCTTTACCCGGAAGTTAAGCCCTGGCCCTCAGGCAATGCGCGGTTCCTCTGTCACCTCTATGATGGCCTGGGGTGACGGTAAACCAGTTTCCCCCCAAATACTGAAAAAGTGGGGCAAGGAGTCCTTACGAGGATGTTTCCCTTATTTCACTGGTTTCGGTGTGTGAAAACTCTCTGCTGGGGGGCGGAAGCGTAACAAAATACCACAGGCAGAGTAGCTGACACAGTGGAGATGCATTTTCCCACAGTTCTGGAGGTAAAGAGTCTGAGACCAGGAGGCCACCACGGCCAGTTGGTGGTTGAGGGCCGCAAGATTGCAAATGGCCGCCTTGCTGTTTTGGCACACTGGTCCGGCCTCTCCTTACTCTTCGACAAGGCCACCAGCCCCATTGGGTCAGGGCTGTACCCTCATTTAACCTTAATCTCCTCCTTGGAGGCCCCAACTCCAATACCATCATGCGGAGGTAGGGTTTCGACGACGCCTGAATTTCGGGGGCCGCAACTCAATCCACAGCAAAACTCGAGTGTCGAGTCAGCAGCAGTGGAAGTTGCTGGGGCCTCGCAGTGGGACTGGCGTGGGCCCGAGCCCTGCCCTGCACCTGCAGCTGAGGGACTCGGGCCAGTGTTCACTTTTCTCAGTCTGTTTCTCTTCCGTGAGACGGGATAACGGGGCCACAGCTCCCAGGGCTTGTGTAAGGATGAGTCAAGGGTGATGCAATTTGAAGTGGGGTTCATGAGCAAGCAAACGGCTAAGAAAGAACTCTTGAGACGTCTTTGGTGCAAAAAGGTGATTTTATTAAAGCAGGGGGACAGGACCCGTGGGCAGAGTGAGCTGCACTGGGGTCTCGCGAGGCGTGACTGCTTACATCCTTTTAGGTTGGGGTGGGGGCTAGAGATAAAGTTAGTTGTTTTTAAGTTTTTTTAATGTTTTTGTTTTGGTTTGTTTTGTTTTGTTTTGAGAGAGAGAGTGCGAGCAGAGAAGGGGCAGAGAGAGAGTGAGACAAAGAATCCGAAGCAGGCTCCAGGCTCTGAGCTGTCAGCACAGAGCCCCGCTCGGGGCTCGAATTCACGAATCTCACGATCACGACCTGAGCCTAGTTGGACGCCACCCAGGCGCCCCTAGATAAAGTTAGTTTTTAAGGAATTTCTGGATGCTGAAAGCAGGGGCTCAAAGGACCCTGAAGATTTAGCTCTGGTCATGATAAGGTTGCTTTTAGTTTTGGAGGAAGTGTAAACGTTAGGGCATCGAGGCGGCCATAACGCCCGGGGGAGTGTTCCCCACGGCAGGTCTCGCCCTCTATCGGTGGATTGCGGCTACAAGGGAATTTTATTTGAACTCCATTTTTCTTGCCTTTGTTTCCCTCATCAAAGGGGACGTTGGGAAGCACCGAGAACGCCAGCGGGCGCCTTGCCGTCCTCAGTGACAGGCCCTCCTCCCCTTTCTGCCCTCTCACGAGACGCCAGCCCTCGGCATCTTGCTCTTTGAATGATGAATGGACTGTCTCTCGGATCCGCTTCCGCCCCTCCACTCTGGAAGCCCGTCATCCTGAGCGGAGAACACATTGTCTGGTGGGGGGGGGGGGGCTCTGTCTGTTCCCAGTGAGGGTAATCACACCCAACTCTCACGGTTATTAAAATGAACCCAAGACACCATGCGGGGAGACGCCTAATTCAGTTCCTGGCGGGGGGCAGATGATAAACATTCTGGTGCTGTGGCTTCAGGTGGGGCTGAGCTGGGAGGGAGGGGATCAGTCAACAGAGATTCACTGAGCACCTACTATGTGCTGGGCGCTAGGGACAGCACAGTGAGAAAGACAGGCACGATCCTGCTCTTACAGAACTTAGAGTGTCAGAGGGGAGAAGGCAAACATGAACCAGATTACGAAGGCTCCCGTCTGGGGTCTCGGTTCCATGCCCACCTGCCCGGGCCTCCCCCGCTCCTGCTGCTGCCCAGAAGGCGTCTTCGGGAGGGGCGCTCTCGGGCCCCACGGGGCTCATCCCTTCTGGGAGAGGCGCCCGGGCGGGGGAGCCCTGGAGCTCCTGCCCTTGGTCCCTGGCACCTCTTCAAATACCAGCTCAGCCTCCAGCTATGCACTCCCTCCCGGCCATCTCCTGTTTTGGTGTCCTCTGGGCGCCCCCTCCGGGTGTCCGTGAGTCACAGGGCCTCTCTGGAAACTCCTGGTCTGGCTCACGGCGAAGAAGAGAATTCCATTTACAACAAACAAATTCCGGGGAAGCGAGGCGCCTCCGAGGTCAACATTGAAGACGAATGACTGCGGGTGCCGTGCACTGGCGTTCTCCCTCTCCGGCTGCTCTCTTGCTGTGCTGGGGACCTGCCGGGCGACACGGGTAGGCACCTGCCCTCCTGCTGGTGTCGAGGGCTTCACAGCCTGGTGGTTTGGGGCAGCCTGACTGGGTTTAAAGGGTGCACCTTTAAAGGGCACCTGGGTGGCTCAGTCGGTTAAGCATCCGACTTCGGCTCAGGTCATGATCTTGAGGTTCGTGAGTTCAAGCCCCGTGTCAGGCTCTCTGCCGCCAGCACAGAGCCCACTTTAGATCCTCTGTCCTCCCCCCCTCTCAGCCCCTCCCCTGCTTTCTCCTTCTCTCTCTCTCTCCTAAAAATAAAATAAACGTTTCAAAATTTACAGAAATCACCCAGCTTTGGCAGAAGTTAGAACAGTGGGGGAGGCTAGGCTCGTCACCTTGTCTGTCTGCTTCAGAAGATATTTGTCTTGGCAGAGGGCTTCATGGAGCAGGACTCTGAACCTGTCACCTGGAGAGTTGACCGAAGGCCTTCCCGAACTGTCCTCATACTCTCTTCTCTTGACAAATAACTGAGAGTCAGAAACCAATGGATTTTGTTCTTTAAAAGAAACATAAAGGCTTGGAACTGACGATTTATGTATGTATGTATGTATTTGCCCTTCAGCTGGTTTGTCTCCGCGAAGATCTGTAGTTAGATGTTAAGGCCAAGACTGCTAACTGCCCTTCTCCTTTTTGGCAACTGGAGCCCCTGAGTTTTAGCCAGGCAGGTCATCAGGCACCACGGACCGTGTTTCCCGGTCTCCCTTGCAGCTAACTGTGTCCCTGTGATTCACTTTCGGCCACCGGGGTCAGAGGAAAGGGTGCACGCAGCTTCCAAATTATTTAAGTGCCTACGGTGCGTGCCCGGCTCACTCTTTCTGACTTTCGTGGCGCTGGGGGCGTGGCGGGGGGAGATGTGGAGGTGTCTCTGGGGCCAGTATCTATCATGTGGACAGCGGTGACAGTGATGGAGTTTTGGAATGATGGAGATTCGAAGGTGACGGTCAAGAAAGAATTCTCGAACGGTCTTTGGAGCAAAAAAGGTGATTCGATTAAAATACAGAGACAGGACCCGTGGGCAGGAAGGGCCGCGCTGGGCTTGTGAAGAGTGACTGGTCATATACTACGGAGCTGGGGGAGGTGAAGACAAAAGGAAGGACTTGCTATTGTCAAGCTAAGGTTGTTTTGCCTCTAGGAAGCCATTAACATTACAGCAGAAGCCATTAACATTACAACCCCCACCTCCAGGGGGTTTCCTGGAGGAATGTTCTACTCTGTCTCGGCCTCCAGGATCTTCCACGGGCAGCAGGTCATAAAGAAATTTAATTTTACCTGCCGTTTCCTTCTTACCTTTGCTCCCCACATCACCGTGGAGGGCGGGGTGTGGTGGGAGCCCCAGGAAATGGAGTCTATAGGTTTCTGGAGACGAGGCTATTGGTAAGATTGCCTTTGGCTTCACAGAGACTCCTGACCTGCGTGACCGTGATCTCTCTCAGTTAACCACTTGCTTTTCCCCTTTCCTTTGTTCGTGGGCAGCCAGGGGTGCCCGAGGAACCTCACGCGCGTCCCACCTGGGCCGGGGTGGGGGGAGGTTGTCGTTAACTTGTGCTTTGTCCTCAGCTTGCCTTATGCTCCCTCATCCACAGCGGAAACTTGGATCCCGAAAGGACCTCGCTGAGCACAGGCACCTGCCAACCTTGGCCCGCTGCCCACACTCAGACTGTTATGTGAAAGAAAAACACGGTTCTATTTTAAGGCACCGTATTTGGGGGCCTCTGACTTAGCAGGTTAGCCTAATGGACAGGCTAGCTAGCATAAGGCGTGGTTCGGTATCTAATGAGCTATGATATGCTTTTAGGCTGGATTCTGGTTAGATTTATGTTATTTATTGCTCCCCCTATTCTAACATAGTTTGCTAAGTCTTTTCAAGATATTATAGTCGATATATTCCACCCTGTTGCTTATAATTTTGAATTCCTTTTATTTTGAAAACCAAGTGAGGGGACACTTAGGAGCGATCACTCTCGACGCCCTTGAGTACGGATTTGCATCGGGCAGTGGAAATTATATAACCCGGTAGGTTTCCTTTATGCTTTGACTGCCAGGGAAGTTAGAGCCAGGTGAATTAAATGCTTCCTCTAATACACCTATATTGCTATACGTTTCTTTTTATGGTACTTCTTCCCCTATGTGTATTTCACAGTTGTTGGTTTGCTTTATTGTTTACAAGATTTTTTAAATGTTTACTTATTTGAAAGAGAGCGCATGCAGCGGAGGGGCAGAGAGAGGCGACAGAGGACTCTAAGTGGGCTCTTGTGCTGACAGCGGAAAGCCCGATGCGGGGCTCGAACCCACAAACCGTGAGAACGTGACTTGAGCCGAAGTCGGAAGTGTAACTGACTGGGCAGTCCAGGCACCCCGCGTTTGTTTGTTTGTTAAGAGGTTCACTGCTCCTACTGTCACGCCCCTGGGTGTCTTGCCCATGCCATTCCTCTGTCATCTGTGTCCTTTCCCCTCTTTCCCTGAGCTCCTGCTTTCCCGATGACTCGGTGCAAGTGTTTTCTCTGGGCCCTGGTGCGCACGGGTGGCCTTCCACGCAGAGCGCTCCCCTCGGAGCTTCTAGCACACCGAACTTGCTTTAGCGGTTTGACGTCACTGCTGGAGTGTGAGCCCATTGGGACCCCCCACTGCCGATGGGCCCTTTACACGTAAGGGTGAATTTGTCCAAGACCAATCGTCCTAAGTTGATCTCGTGCAAAACTCTGTGGAGACAGGGTAAAGCCAAGAGCTTAAAGCAATCCATTCTGGTAGATTTCTCAGGGGGCCTGAAGCTGTAGTGGTAGGACTTGAACTCCAGCCCCTGGCGATGTCATAGGAGGGGCTGACGCTCTCCGGAGCACGGATGCAGAGACGGCGGCAGGACCGAGTTGGAGCCGGAACCCCACCAGGCTGTACTCATGTTGGATCCTAGCCCCCATCAGGCCGGGGGAGGAGCCTGTACCCCACTAATCGTGCAGCTCCAGGGCAGGGTCCATTCCTCTCCCAGACTCTGATGTCCCCTGCCACTGCTCCATGAGTCCCCTCATAAACAGGGCCCAGCAGGCCACAGCTGTCTGGCCATTCATCCTGCTTCCTCGTCCCCCTGGGCTCCATCGTCCCCTGTTTCGTCTTGGTCGGAGAATCTCATGAGCGTTTGGGCACATGTGGCTTCCCCGGAGGGACTCCCCCCCAGGGACTCCTGCAGCCCGTGTGACAATATGACCAAGAGGTAGCCAACGGAGTGTAGACAGAGGTGATGTGTGTGTTTCCGGGTCACTTTTTTTTTTTTAACGTTTATTTGATTTTGAGAGACATAGAGACAGAGCGTGAGCAGGGGAAGGGCGGAGAGAGAGGGAGACACAGACTCTGAAGCAGGCTCCAGGCTCTGAGCCGTCAGCACAGAGCCCGACGCGGGGCTCGAACTCACAGACCACGAGATCATGACCTGAGCCGAAGTCGGCCGCTTAACCGACTGAGCCACCCAGGCGCCTCTTTTTTTTTTTTTTTAGGAAATTGTGTGCCTTCACCCCACACCGGCCCCATCTCCTTTTCCTGTGGGCCGGAATGTGGAGGTGATGATATGAGTACGTTTTGACCATGGCCCAAAGATAACACCCTAGGGTAGGACCAAGCGATGAGCTAGGAAGGCCTTGAGTCCTGGGAACGCTCTGTACCTTGACCCGGGGGGTAGTTTCACCGGTGTGTACATAGATAAGAATGAATTGAGCTAGCCTTTGAATATTTCTGAACCGTATGACACAGAAGTTATGCCACAGTAAAAAAGAAAAAAAGAGAGAGAGAGAGAGAGAGAGAGCCTGGTTCCCTGAATGACCTTACAGAGTAGACTTTGCCTCTGGACTGTTCCAAAGAAAACTAAACTCCTTTATGGTTTGGGCCGTTGTATTTGGGGAAAGTTGGTTCTGGCCATTAGCCTGGCCTTGACTAATACATTGCTTATGCGTTGGGAATTTTTATTTTTATTTTGTCCCCATTATTTCCACAGAGCTTGCTGAATAGAAGGTGGTTGGCATCGGTTGAGTGAGCGCACGTGTTTGCACAGGGCTTCCGTCGGGTTACTGGGACACCCAGTAGGAAGCAGCTGGGGAAATGGCAAGGGTCACAACATGCCAGGGGGAAGGAACCCCCACCCCCTCTGCCACAGACCAAGTGGCCTTGAGTCTGCTCGTGCAGCTTCCCAGCCCCCACCCCAGGCACTTCCTTTCCGTGGGGTCTCTCTGCAACTTCAAGTCACTTCCGGAAATGAGAAGCACTTTCTGAGGCGGGAAGGTGTCGGCTGCTCTGAGGTAGGTGGGGACGTTTGGTGGCATGCTGCGGGGGAGCCCCGGGCGTGCTCATGGTCACCCGAGCTCCTCCGTGGTCAGGCTGGCCTGTGGCCGTGGGGCAAGGGACAGGGGATGGCTCGGCGGTGGGCAGAGCCGGAACAGGGGCAGGGCTGTGAGCTGTCAGTGAGCCTGAGTCCTGGGGGAGGTTGGGGACCCAGGAGGAAGGCCTGCCCACCCTCCCCGCAGCCCCCAGGGGAGTGCTCCCTGACTGTCTTTGCAAACACCAGCTCCTGTGATCGCTGGCTGGGAGCTGGGACTTGGAGAGGAAGGACACAGGGCGAGCGGCCCAGCTGGCAAGACTCGCCCTGAATAAATGCCGTAATACCAGCGGCACTCACGACACTGTTTTATTTCCATCTACGAGCTGTCTGCCGCCTTTTCTACATTGTTGTATTTTCACAGACGTCCAGCAGATAGGTACGGTTTCTAGGTGGGAAACCCAACTGGAAGGGGCAGAGAAAGCGGCCCAAGGTCTGAGAGGGGAGGTCAGACCGCGCCGGGCGCGAGAACGCGGAGACCCGTCTCGTGTCACCGGTCCCACGGCAGCTGGGCCACCCTGGCTGGAGACCAGGCAGAAGGACTCTATTAGGACCTTCCACAGAGTGCTGGCGGCATCCATCGGCCCTGAACTTGGGCCTTAAAGAATGAGTCGTCATCCACCAAGGGGACCGAGGGTGGGAGTGGGGATCGTTCTAGACAGGAGGAGGGAAGGCCCAGAGGGGATGGGGCGTGACATTTTTGCTGGGTGCAATGAAAGCCTTGGGTGTGCGTGGCGTGAGGGAGCGGTGGGAGACGCTGCAGAGGCGGGTGCATGTCCTGTGGTGGCTCCCGTTGACAGTGACCCGAAGGCGGAGGTTCAGTCCTTGTCAGCTGACATCACTGCCCGTCCTTCACTGAACAGGAGCAAGCTTCTCTGCGGGACCTGCCGGCAGGCCTGTGGGACAGAGCGCCCTCCCTGGAGGGGCCCCAAGGCTGTGCGGACCCTGCTTGGCCCCTTGTCCTGCGTCATTTCCCTGAGGTACCACCGATTAGTCGTGAAAACCCCGCTTTCCCAAAGTGCACTTCCGCGGAACACTTGTTTTGTTTTTTTTGAAGAAAAAAGTTCTGCGGTAAAATAAATTGAGAAAGAGGGTTTATTTCCTCCTCCCTGGAAATTCTTGCAGGTTAGCTTATGAAAAATCTCCGAGAAGTAAAGAATATTTAAAGTTTTGTATATGAGTTTCCCAGGCCTGCTGTAACGATGGACCACAGTCCAGGGGGTTTACAACGACAGAAATGTATTCTCTCATCGTTCCGGAGGCTGGGCGTCCCAAAGGAGGGTGCGGTGGGGCCGTGCTCCCTGTGAAACCCACAGGGGAGAATCCTCCCTTCCCTCCTCCAGCTTCTGGGGTCACTCGCAACGCCTGGCGTTCTTGGGCCTGAAACTCTAGCCCTTCATGGCTGTCGTCACATGGCCGTCTTCCCCCTCAGTGTGTCTGTCTCTCTCTCTTTTTTTTTTTTTAATTTTATAATAGTTTATTTTCAAATTGGTTTACATATAACACCCAGTGTTCATCCCAACATGTGCCCTTTTTAATGCCCATCACCCCCTCTCCCCCCTCCCTCATCCCCCTCACCCTCAGTTTTTTTCTTAGTCTTTGAGAGTCTCTTATGTTTTATCTCCCTCCCTCTCTGTGTCTTTTTTTCCTTTCCCCTCTGTACCCCAATGTTCATAGCAGCACTTTCGACAATAGCCAAATCATGGAAAGAGACCAAGTGCCCATCAACTGACGAATGGATAAAGAAGTTATGGTACTTATATACAATGGACTACTACGTGGCAATGTCTCTCTCTTATAAGGACACCAGTCCTATGGGATCAGGGACCCAGCCGACTCCCGCGTGGCCTCACCTTCACTAATTACATCTGCGGCAAACCTGTTTCCAAATAAGGTCAGATTCTGAGGTACTGGGGGTTGGGACATCCACGGATCTTTTGGGGGGGACACCATCACCCATGACACTTTGTTTAGCTCGGAACTTTCTAAGGACTTATTTTTACTCCTCAGAAACCCTTTTGAAAACGCCCCCCCGGGGCTCCCTCAGAGCTGGCGGTGAGAGCAGTTGACTTTGGGACACGCTGCCTGGGGAGGGAGCAAGATGGAGCCAGCAGAGGGCCGAGGTGACGCCTGCTGGGGCTGAAAGCAGAGTTCTGGTTCCTCCGTGAGGCCTGGGGGTGGGGACAGGGAAGGTGCACAGGAGCCAGGAGGCTTCAGGCCTGCCCCAGGGGGAAGGGGACTCGACGAATTTGGGTCCAGGCCACCTGTCTCCACTCCCCAGCCATCAGGGCAGAGAAGCTGCGGAAACGCAGCATCCGGAGGTATCCCGGCTCCTGTCACACCTGGGCCCGTGCCACCTCGCAGCCTCCGGGGGCGGATGCGGGGGGCGTTGGCACATCTCCTGAGCTAGTTTGTGGAAAGCGCTCGAAATAAACCCCAGGTCTATAAACAAGTCTCCTTCCTGCTCATCGATTTTTCCCTCAACTGGGCTTGCAAGTACGTACTGAACGCCCACCCCGATTTGTTGCTTCCCGGGAGAAGGTTCAGGAAAATTTACAATTTTCTCTGCAGTAAAAAAAAAAAAGAGACAGAGATTCAAGTTCAGGGCTTGCCGCCGACCTGCTGTGTGACCTTTAGCGCGCGCTCAAACTCCAGCTCTGCGTTTATAAAACGGAAGCCATAACGCCACCGGCCCTGCTGGCCTCCCCGGGCTGTGGCGGGGGACGCGGGAGTGAATAATATTAACTCCCACCTTCCTCATCGCCATTCTGTGCCGGGGACTATTATAGAAGCAGTGCCTCTCAAAGTTCCTCCATCAGGTGCAGTGCACGCAATGTACCATGCGAGTGCGTTATATACCTTTATTTATAGCTCTTTCTATACAAAAATATGGTACTTAGTCATGTATTAATCAGAAGAAATTAGCATAAAAATGTTTCCTTTCTCTCTTTTGAGGATAAACTTTTAGAAAGAAAAAATAAAAGGAAACATTCTGTGAATACGGTAATAAGAAGAACACATCTTTTTTTGAAATTTTTAGATGTTTATTTATTCTTGAGAGAGAGGGCATGAGGGGGAGAGGGGCAGAGAGAGAGGGAGATACAGAACCCGAAGCAGGCTCCAGGCTCTGAGCCGTCAGCACAGAGCCCGACGCGGGGCTCGAACCCACAGACCGTGAGATCGGGACCTGAGTCGAAGTTGAACGTGTAACTGACTGAGCCCCCCAGCGCCCCCGAACACATCTTTTAAGTCAGGTTTCTCGGGAATGTAGATGACCTATCCTAAAATCGGCGGTGCAGTTTTGGGAGAGTTGCCAAATATACACAGTGGTGTCAGCGTCATCTCAACCAGGATAGCGTATTTGCGTCATGCCCAAAGTTGACCGTGTCCCCTCGGAAGCCAGTCACACCTCCCCTGCCCCAGCCCCTGGCGACCTCGGGTTGGATTTCTGCCCTTACAGTTTTGCCTTTTTCTAAACAGCATATACGTGGACTCATACAGTAGCTCTTCCTGTTTGACTTCTTTCTCTTCATGCGATGCTTCCAAGATTCATCCGTGTTGTTGAACGTGTTGGGAGTTCATTCCTATCTCCTGCCGAGGCCGTGGCACAGACGCGGTCACCGTTGTTCATCTACTCACCCACTGAAGGACATGCGGGTTGTTTCCAGTTTGGAGTTATTACAAACACAGCTTCTATGAGCACTCATGTACGACTCCTTCTATGGCCATACTTGCCTTTCTTTTGGATAAATACCTCGAAAGCGGAATGACTGGATCGTACGGGGGAATGACTGGATCGTACGGTCCGAGTACATGTGTAACATTTTGAGAAACTGCAGTGACTACCCACCAGCATGGAGAGTTCAATGGCTTTGTGTCTTTCTGAGTCCTTAACATTGTCAAGATATATTTTAGCCATTCCTCCAGGTGTGTGGTGGTATCTCATTGTGGTTTCAATTTGTATTTCCATAATGACTAATGATGCTGAACATCTTTCTTTTTTTTAAATATTTATTTATTCTCGAGAGACAGAAACAGAACGAGCAGGGGAGGGGCGGAAAGTGAGGGAGACACAGAACCCGAAACAGGCTCCAAGCTCCAAGCTGTTAGCCCAGAGCCCAACGTGGGGCTCGAACCCACGAACTGCGAGATCATGACCTAAGCTGAAGTCAGACGCTTAACCGACTAAGCCACCCAGGCGCCCTGATGATATTGAACATCTTTTCATGTGCTTATTTGCCATCCATGTTTCTTCTTCACTGAAGTGTCTGCTCAAATATTTTGCCCGATCTTGAAATTGGCTTGTTGTGTTGAATTTTGAGACTTTAGAAATATTTTGGAGACGGGTTGTCTTTTATAATATGGGTGTTTTGAAAATATTTTTTCTGTCTACGATTTGCTTTTTCTCATTTTCATTTTCTTAAGTGTCTTTGAAAGAGCAATTTTCTTAATTTTGATAGAGTTCGATTTTTTCCTGTTTTGATTACTACTTTTTGTGTCTTATGCAGAAAAGAAATAAAAAAAAAAACCTTTGCCTAATTCTCACTTCAGAAAGATTTTCTTTTATGTTTTCTTCTCAGAGTTTTATTGTTTTAGGGTTTACATTGAGGTCTATGATATATTTTGACATATATAATTTTTGTATACGGTGTGAGGTAGGGGCTGGGTTTTTAAAATTGTTTTGCGTAGGGATAGCCAATCGTTCTCACACCATTTGACAAAATGTATCTCTCTCCACAAATAATCTTTCCATCATCAGTGGACCATACATGTAGGGTTCTGTTTCTGGATTCTCTCTTTTGTACTATTGATCTCAGGGGCTTTTCTTTCAGCAACACCACACTGTCCTGACTACTGTGCCTTTAGATTTTATTTCGAAATCAAATTACGCAATTCCCCCAACGTCGTTCCTATTTTTCACAGTTGTTAGACTCTTTTCATTTTTTTCCTTTGAAGCTCCAGACTAATTTTTGGTTGATGTCTACAAAAGAGCCTGATGAGATTTGAATTTGTATCCCTTAGAATCTATAGATCAATTTTAGGAGAATTGAGATATTAATAAAGTTGAGTCTTCTTTTTTTTTAATGTTTATTTTTGAGAGAGAGAGAGAGAGAGAATGTGAGTGAGGGAGGAGCAGAGAGAGAGGGAGACACAGAATCTGAAGCAGGCTCCAGGCTCTGAGCTGTCAGCACCGCTGACAGGAGATCATGACCTGAGCCAAAGTCAGACGCTTAACCGACTGAGCCACCCAGGTGCTGCTAAAATTGAGTCTTCTGATCCAGGAACATGACATATCTACTTATTGAAGTCTTCTTTGATTTCACTTAGTGTTCTATGGTTTTCAGCATACAGAAAAGTTGAAAAACTTTATTACCAAATATTTCATGCTTTTGGTTCTATTCTAAATATATTTATTTGTATTCTATGTGAATATTTATGTATTCTCATTTCCAATAGTTCATTGCTAGTATATAGAAATATAGTTGACTTTTGTACACTGATCTTGTGTCCTGTGACCTGGCTAAGCTAGTAGCTTTTGGTGTGGATTCTTTGTGGTTTTCTACATAGGCAATCCTATCATCAATTTACTTTCTTTCCAATGTGTATCCCTTCCTCTCCTCCTCCCCCTCCTCCTCCTCCTCCTCTCCCACATGTTTCCTCCTCATTGCAGTGGCTTCGCCTCCCTGAATGTAAGTAGTGGCAGTGGACATCCCGCCCTGTTCCAAATCCTTGGGAGAATATATCCCGTCTTTCACCATTAAGTAGGATGTTTACTGTAAGCTCCTCATGGATGCCCTATATCAGATTGAGGCATCTCTTCATTTCCTGGTTTGATGATTTATTTATTTGCTTTCACAGACTTTTTTTTTTAATGACTTTTAAACACTTTTATTTTTAATTTTTTTGGGAAGGTTTAATTGGCTTTATTAAGGGATTCATGAATTGAGCAGCATCCCAATCTAGCAAGTAGAGGGGAACTTGTAAGACTTAAAGACCAGTTTTAGGATTATAACTGAATTGAGAAGAAAGGGGGGCACCTCGGGGGCTCAGTCAGTGAAGCATCTGACTCCTGATTTGGGCTCAGGTCATGATCCCACGGTTCATGGGTTTGAGCTCCACATTGGGCTGCACGCTGACAACGTGGAACCTGATTGGGATTCTCTCTCTCTCTGTCTCTCTCTCTGTCTCTCTCTCTCCCTCTCTCACTGTCCCTCCCTCACTTGTGCATGCGCACTCTCTCTTTTAAAAATAAATAAACTTGGGGCGCCTGGGTGGCTTAGTCGGTTAAGCGGCCGTCTTCGGCTCAGGTCATGATCTCACGCTCTGTGAGTTCGGGCCCCGTGTCAGGTTCTGTGCTGCCGGCTCAGAGCCTGGAGCCTGCTTCGGATTCTGTGTCTCCCTCTCTCTCTGCCTTTCCCCCGCTCACGCTCTGTCTCTGTGTCTCTCGAAAATAAATAAATTAATAAATAAATAAATAAATAAATAAATAAGTAAACTTTAAAAAAATAAATTGAGAAGGGATGGAGACTTCCCATATAATCTCTGCCCCCGCATGTGTTCAGCCTCCTCCGTTCTCAACACCGCTCAGCAGAATAGAATTCCTTCTTCCCAAGGAAGAACTACACTGACATATTATAATCCCCTGAAGTTTCACAGTTTCTCTTAGGATTTGCTCTTGGCGTTGTACATTCCATGGGTTTGGACGAGCGTCTAGTAACATATATCCATTTTAAAAACCATATTTTAAAGGCAAAATCCTAAAAATCCTCTATTTTCTGCTGATTCCTCTCTCCCCCCTCACCCCTGGCCACCACTGATCTTTTCATTGTCTCTATTGTTTGGCTTTTTCCCAGAATGTCATATAGTTGGAATTGTACCGTGTGTGGCCTTTGCAGTTTGACTTCTTTCACTTAGCCATGTACATTTCGGGCCCCTCCGTGTCTTTTCGTGGCTTGATGGCTCATTTCTTTTTAATGCTGATGAACCACAGTCTATTCATCCACTCACCTACTCAACAGCGTCTTGATGGCTTCCAAGCTTTGGCAATTATGAATAAAGATGCTATAAACATCCACGTGCAGGTTTTACGTGGACATGTGTTCTCAGTTCCCTCGGGTAAATACCAGGGAGCACAATTCCTGGATCCTGGGAAGAATATGTCTAGTTTGTGCTGCCAAAGTGTCTTCCAAAGTGACATTGCAGATTGCATTCCCAGGAGTAAGAATAAAAATTCCTGTTTCTCCACATCCTTACGAGACTTTGATATTGTTAGCGTGTTGGATTTTGATCATTCTAATTGGTGTAGGGATATCCCATTATGGTTTTAATTTATAATTCTTTAGTAAGACACGATGTTAAGAATCTTTTGTTTTATTATTTTTTTAACTTTTTTTTGACACTTATTCATTTTTTGAGAGACAGAGACACAGTGTGAGCAGGGGGCAGGGACAGAGAGAGAGGGGGACACAGAATCTGAAGCAGGCTCCAGGCTCTGAGCTGTCGGCACAGAGCCCGACGCGGGGCTCGAACTCATGAACTGTGAGATTATGACCTGAGCTGAAGTCTGCCACTTAACCGACTGAGCCACCCAGGTGCCCCTAAGAATCTTTTCTTATGCTTATTTGCCACGTGTATAACTTCTTTGGTAAACTGTTCAGGTCTTTTGTCCACAACTTTTCATGGACCCCAGAAATGCTTGGGGGGCATCGCTGA
The DNA here is from genome assembly GCA_030068075.1 of Paguma larvata. Lineage (NCBI taxonomy): Eukaryota > Metazoa > Chordata > Mammalia > Carnivora > Viverridae > Paguma > Paguma larvata. Next base: position 7,522,046 of record CM057836.1, read on the forward strand.
GTGTTCTTTCCTGACCAGCGACCTGCTGCGAGGGTCAGAGACTAGAGGAGGCCTGGGTGGGGGCAGGGGGGATGCAGGGACTGTGTTGGGTGTGGCCTGCCTGGATCCCAGGCCGCGAGGCCCGAGAACAGGTGTCTACCTCCTCCTTCCTGAGCACCCGGAGTGACTCGAGCCGCCCTCACACACAGGTATCCTACAGGGATACACAGGGAAGACAAGGGGAAAGGGAAGAACCTGAATGTGACGAAATATCCAGAAGAATCAAAGGTTAAAATCAGAAGTGACTCAGTGGAGTTAAATTTGAATTTTCCCCCACTGTCATCAACAGAAAAGACTGGCGAGCAGATCAAGACGTTGGTAGGGCCACGCTCTCTCTGAAAGTGCGAGGGACGACGTATTCCAGGCCTCTCTCTCAGCCTCTGGCAGCCTCAGGTGTTCCTTGCCTTCTAGGTGCATGATTCCAATCCTCTGTCTTCATAGGATCTTCTCCTCATGTCTCTTCGCATGGCCCTTCCTCTGTGTGTGTCTGTCTCTGTCCGAATTTCCATCTTCTATGAGGACCCCACACTTGTTGGATTAGGGACCAACCACCCCAGTGACCTCACCTTCGCTTGGTAAAATCTGTAAAGATCTATTTCTCTTTTTAAAAAATATTTAGTTATTTATTGGGAGAGTGTGATTGGGGGAGGGGCAGAGAGAGGGAGACAGAGGCTCTGAAGCAGGCTCTGTGCTGAGTGGCTGACAGCAGTGAGCCCGATGTGGGGCTCGAACCCACAAACCGTGAGATCATGACCTGAGCTGAAGTCAGATGCTATGAATCCGTAGTAGACAGGATGCAACTGTTCAGCCACGGCACCCCTCCTGCAGTATCATTAAGAGGGTTAAAGTAGATACGGAAGGTTACCGTGAGCCCAAGGCCTTGAGGAAACTAATAAAAGAGCACTACCTTCCCTGGATTGTCTACAGGATAAAAGAATATTTCTCCCTCATGGGGTTGTATCTTTGCAGTGGGTGAGCCCCATAGCCTAAAAAATACATGGGATTGCTGAGAAAGGAACACAGCAATAGAGCCACCAGAAGCTGCAAAAGCTACTGACCTTGGGAAATACCAAAAGGACCTCACTTAATGAAACCCTTACTGACGCCCACTGTGCATCTGGGGGGACACACAGCTGTGACCCTGGAGAGCAGGGAAGCAGAGTGCTTTGGGCAAGAGAATGACATTCTTAGGCAAGGCGCGGAAGGTCTTTCCCGATCCCATCAAAATGGTTGTATCGCCCTCTCCACTTTCCGTCCCGTGGGCCAATATTAGGCTCAAGGTTGTCATCTAATGGGAAGGGGAATGGGAACGGACGTTTATTGAGTACCTACTGTGTGCTCAGAGATTTCACACACATGATGGTTTCCAGTTCATTTACCTGACTTGGAAGTTTGCTGGTGAGACCTCTGAGGCTTAAGGAGACAAAGCTCTCCGAGTGGTAGAGCTGAGCCTTGAACCTGGGTCTGTCCGACTTCGCGGTGCTTTGGAGGCGGGGGGTCCAGCCACAGTTTTAAGCAGATCGCTCTTTGAGGGTTACCTGAGTTATGTCCTTGTGGGTGTCTAATATAAGGTCCTTGATGGCAGGGGTCTCATCAGATCTATTTACACCTTCTCCTCAACGCACCCAGCACAGTACGAGGAGCGTGGCGGGGGGTGGGGTGCGAGGCTTGGAAATGTTCAATGGAGTCATAGTGGTTGGGTAGCGGCTAGATCGATACCAATATGCATATTGATATATCGATATCTTCCCTATGAGAGTCCTGCCAGCAATCTTTACCCCCCAAGAGTCCCCACGTCGCAGGCTGGACCATGGCTCTCAGTATTTAGTCCTCTCCCCTTTTGAAGTATGAAAGGTGAAGAGGAAAGAAAATGGCGGTGGGATGGAGAAATAGCCTTCCTGGTAGCCCTCGAGTCCCAGATCTGAAGCTGCCAACTTCTCAGGCTTTGAGTCTGCTCTTGACGGAGTCTGACCCTCATTGGCTTTCTTGTGCATGGGGGGAGGGGAGGAAAGGGCTCAGCACCCACAGTCTGAGAATTATCGAGCAACCCCTTCAGAAACTGGCATAGCAGTGTCAGAGGAGCGCCCTTCTCAGCCTTGTCCTGCTTACAGAGATTTGGGTTTGTTTGGCTATGTTCATTTAAAAAGTCCAGGGGCACCTGCGTGGTTCAGTCAGTTAAGCACCTGACTTTGGCTCAGGTCATGATGATCTCAGGGTTCGTGAGTTCAAGCCCCGCATTGGGCTCTGTGCTGACAGGCTCAGCGCTGGAGCCTGCTTCAGGTTCTGTGTCTCCCTCTCTCTCTGCCCCACTTGTACTCTGTCTGTCTCTCTCTCAAAAATAAATAAACATTAAAAAAAATAAAATTCGGTTTAAAAATAAATAAAAAGTCCAGGTACCCCAGGAGATGGGGAACAGAGTGGCCCAGAAGTCAAACGGCTGATTTTTGCAAAAGTCAAACGCTGGGTGAATCAACATCGCTCCCATTTAAAAACCATCAAAATCAAGGTCTGTTTGTTAAGCTGTTTATTTGGTACAGACGGCCGCCACGACTGCAAATGAAGTGTTTGTTCCTGCTGATGGCTTCCGGAGGTCGCTCGTCCTTCTTACTGCTAAGAGCCCCCTGGCTTACCTCCTCATCCTTCCTCCACTGCTCCCTTACCTTTGCCTTTTCAGCCTCGAGCACTTCTCAGAGCTGCCGTGGGACCCAGTGGGCCAGTGGGGTGGCAGCTTCAGTAAAGATTAAGCTATCTGTCGAAGGGATTATCCCTTCCATGATTTAACTCTTGCTTTGCAAATTAGTTTTTCCCCACATTTCCCCACTCCCTTTCCAGGAGGACTGTCATGGCTTGAGGTCGGGCGACGTCTCTTATCAGGCCTCCACTGCCTCGCACACAGTGTTCGATTGGTATTTGCAATGAATATTTGCGGTTTGCGGGTGCGTGTGCGCGTGTGCGCATGTGTGCGCATGCGCGTATGCATATACATGTGCATGCACGTGTGTGTTATCACAGGCGATGGGACGGTTAAGGAGTGAACCCCCGGGGGGGGGCTGTCAGCAGCGGGTTTTAAAGGCCAGCTGCTTGGGGGGCGCTGGGGGTGGTTGATAATGGGAAGAAGTCAGCAATTATCATGTAAGGACTTCCTGAAATGGGGGAAGCTTTTGGAGAATCAGGCCAGATGTCATTTTTCTTCTAAACCCCAAATCGAGATTCTGGCTGTGGCTGCCCAGAGAAACAGGGTGCCCATTTGTACGGGAGGGAGGAGGGGTTGTCCTTGCAGACGGACATCTGTTTTATTCAAGGGCAGAAAAAGACAAGGCCATTGAGAATGTGACAGGTAGCCAATGGAAGGTAGGTCCAGAGGGAGATACTGGGGACTCGTCTCCAGCAGATTTCAGTTTGGACCCCTGGGATGTTCCCTGTGGGTCTTCTGGAGATGAAGAAGCTGTGGTCAACACAGAAAACAGCAGAAAGGATGAGGAAAAGGATGTGACATACCCAGCTACCGAGGCGGAGAGCTTAGCTACAAACAGGGGAGCCCCACTTGGGGGACCGAGCTATCCTGTTCCTATTGTTGTCTCCGTTACACTGTGTTCAGGTGCAAAGAACGCCAGGCATTGCTATCCAGGTAGATCCCACTGACATCCTGGGGACTGAGGTTTTTGAGGTGTGCCACCCACTTCCGGCATCCAGGCTGGAGCCTATCTTGGATTTCCCAGGTTTAGGCTCATGCAGAGATAGATTCATGCCAGACCATATGCCCCAACTTCTTTCAAAGCGTATGGTTGCCTTAGGAGGGCGCCCCAAGTCCCGTTCCCTGGGCACTGCCTCATGCTCTGAACATGCCAGCCTCTCTCTCCCTCCGTGCCTCTGTCCTTGAGCTCAAGAGTGTTCTCCCCCCCCGCCCCCCCGCGGCTCATTAATTTCCCACTCAACCTTCAAGAGTCGGTGTCCCCTTTCTGAACTTACTCTTCTCATCTGCGAAACTAGAATACACCCCGCCTTGGTCTGCTCGAGCTGTCATCACAGAACACTAGAGAGCTTCGACAGCAGAAATGTTTCTCACGGTTCTGGAAGCCAGACACCCAAGGTCAAGGTGCAGCTGATTCGGTCTCTCTGAGATCCCTCTTTCTGGCCTGCAGACGGCTGCCTTCTCCAAGCGTGCTTACGTGGCTGAGATGCGGGGAGAGGTGTCTCTCTGGTGTCTCTTCTCATAAGGACACCAATCCTACTGATCATCTTAAGACCTCATTTAACCTGAATTACTTCCTTGAGGCCCTGCTGTCCAAATATAGGCACACCGGTGGGTAAGACACTGACATATAACTTTTGAGGGGACACATGTATTCAATCTATAACACTGGGATTCATTTAACATTTATTTTTTAATGTTTATTTTTGAGAGAGAAAGAGAGACAGAGTAGAGGAGAGGCAGAGAGAGAGAGAGGGAGACACAGAATCGGAAGCAAGCTCCAGGCTCTGAGTTGTCAGCACAGAGCCTGATGCAGGGCTCGAACTCACGAACAGTGAGATCATGACCTGAGCCGAAATCAGTCGCCTAACCGACTGAGCCACCCAGGTGCCCCTATGACACTGGGATTCATAGTTGGCGTTTCAGAACCCAAGAGCACTCAAGGCCCTCACTTGATCAATGGGGAAACTGAGTCCCTAGTGAGGAAATGGTACAACAAATGAGAGGTGTGGCCGGGGGTGCCCACCTTATCCTTACTCACAAGGAACAATGCGTGGGTGGAAATGGCCAGCGTGTAGGGATATCAGAAAAGCTCTCAGGACGCGCTCTTGTGTGTCTGTTCGTGTTCACATGAGTCCAGGTAGAGAGAGTCAAGGCAGGTCTCAAATACCACCTGAATACAAGTTGACGATTCCTCAGGGCCAGATGTACTTTGGAACGAGATCTTCTATCTCAAAATTAGGAAAAAGTAACACAGCCTATATTCGGTATGTTGGACAATATCACCGGGAGGTCTTGTGGTCTGGGCAGCACCCTGTAATCAAACACATAAATATTTCTGGGGAGAAATCTAAGCATTATGCATGTCAAGTGGGTTAGATCAAGGGCACATCAAGTCAGGGCTCGTATTGGCACCAAATGAGAATGCCACAAACCTGTGGAAAGGCTGGCCAGTGGAGGACGGGGCAGGGCAACAATTCAATAGACCCGATTCTTTTGGTGGCAAGAGAATGAAAGGTAACGTATGAAGAAGAGGAAAACTAGAGAGTCTGGGGGCTTCCTTTTGTGGGCTGCCCCTCAGCACTCCCGCGGGCTCCAGAGCTGTCTGTCTGTTGAGGGTGGGGAGCCACAGTGATGGGGACTCTCAGCGATGGGTCCCACGTGGCCGGCAAGACTCCAGCAATTTCCCATCCACTGCCTGCTGAGCTGGAAATTGCTGCCTACCCCCATGCCGAAGCGTGCAGATGTTTCTCTCTGATCAAGGATATAATTAACACCTGTCAAAGCAAGGGGGCTGGGACTCAAGGGGGGGGGATTCCACTCTCACTGCAAGAACCGTTCCTCAAGAAGCGCTCGGTGTCTAGGAAGCCCATTTCCTTCCAACTTGGAGGGATTAAAAAGCCATCTCGGAAAATGAAGACCCAGGTGGGGTGTAGCTGGGCTCGTGCCTCCGAGTTTACATGTTTGATTTCTGCACGCGTGCCAACAGATGCCTGATGAGCTACGGAGCTTGTTCAGTAATGGACCCGTCCATACCCACAGGCACTAATGCCAAATCCGGGAAGGATATTTCGCTTTGCTCCTCTTGAGTCAAGAGAACTTTCTGTGGGTAAGAGGGGTTATTCATTAACAGGTACTTTTATCTCCGTAGTCATTTCTTCCAAAGGAAAACAAGGAAGGATTACCTTAGAAGCTCTGTATGAGTTCCTGAGAAGGTTGTGGTCTCAGGGGACCCAGCCGCACATGTCACCAGGGCCGTTGTTCCAACTTGGAGATGCCAGAGTTGGTCATACACAGATAGGTTACCGTGGCCATAGGTTGGGGTCTGCTCTGTGGCACCTTTGGGTTTTGAGAATTCTTATCTTCATCATCTCCTGTGTATCTCATGACGGACTTATGATGTAGTTTCTATTCTGATATGTCCAGCTGATAGACCTGCATACCGATCAGATTGGCTAAATGACTGAGACGGAGGGAGGGGAGGAACTGATGTCAGAAGCCATACACTGTCCCAGAGAGGAGTCCCCTATCCTCCTGTCCTGAGGGATGGGGTAGGAACGGTGACATGAGCCTTCCAAGGACACCAGTTCTACTGGATAACTGTACAGCATCATTCATAGTTCACCTTCAACCGACTACATCTGCAAAGACCCTCCTTTGAAATAAGATCACTTATCTTTTTGGTCTTTGACCCATTCTTGGCATAGAGCTCCCCAAAACCTTAGAATTTCATAAATAACGAGGGCATACAGGTGTCCTGTTATGATAATGGGGTGACTTTTGGAAAACACCGAAGGATGGGGGCTGGTTTGCCAGGAAAAGCAACCTCGAGATTACAGGGTTGGTGCTTTTACTCCTACGAGACCTCTGGGAGGGGAGAGGGGCTAGAGATGGAGTTCAGTTAGCAATGGTCAATGATTTAATCAGTCATGCCAATGTAATGAAGTTCCATAAAAACCCAGAAGGAGAGGGTTTGGAGTGCTTCTGGGTTGAGGCACACATGGGGCTTTAGGAGAGTGGTGCACCTGCACAGGGCATGGATGCTCCTAGCCCTTTCCCCATACCTAGACCTGTACGACTATTCCATTTGGCTGTTCCTGAGTTATATCCTTTTATAATAATATGGTCATCTGGAGAGTAAAATGTTTCTCTGAGTTCTGTGTGCACCTCTAGCAAATTAATTGAACTCAAAGAGGGGGGCGTGGGACCCTCTAATCTATAGGCCAGAAGCACAGGTGATTCCCTGGACTTGTGGCTAGCATCTGAAGTGGTAGGTGGCCAGCCATCTTGTGGGGCTGAGCCCATACCCGGGGGATCTGACGCTCTCCCCAGGCTGATAGTGTCAGAATGGAGTGGAATTGTAGGACACCCAGCTTTAGCTCTGTCTAGGAATAGCTCTGCTTTAGCCTAGATTCTCTAGAAGAGCAGAGCCTGCAGCAAGACTTTTGGGGGAAGGAAGGAGATGTTGCAATTCCGGGGAAGCAAGGGTGAGGGGAGAGGAAGCGAGACAAGAAAGTGGGGAGGCAGGGGTGCCTGGGTGGTTGAGTCCGCAACCCGAACATGACCTGTCCCATTATGGAGCACTCCACCATCAGCATTTCAAAGCAAAAGAGACCATGTTGGTTCATTCAGTCTAACTACACCAGTGAGAAGTCTTAGCTGTGTGCCCAAGATCACACAGTTGCTTAATGAAAGAGCCACTTTGGGAACCAGCTCTCTGCCTGCTCAGGCCTCCTGTTCACTTCCCATGTTACCTTCCTGGTGATTCTCTTGCAAGAGACTGTGTAGAGGAGCCCAGTGTTGTCCTTCATTGTGGGACACCTTCCACATGCCATGTAGGAAAGTATTCTCTTCTTTATGTACTTTTCATTTCCCCTATCTGCAAAGTCCCTCAAAATCAGAGGCTTTGGCATCTATCCATCCATCATCCAACCATCCACCCACCCATCCATCATCCATCTATCTACCTACCCATCCATTCACCACCCATCCATCATCTATCCATCCACCTATCCACCCATCCATCCATCCATCTGTCCGTCCCTCCATCTATCCATCCATCCATCCATCCATCCATCCATTCCTTCACTCCTCAAACATTCCCCAGATTTTATTCTGGGTGCTGAGGACACAAAGACAAAAATGGAGGGCACCCGCCCTAAAATAGCTCGCTGTCTAGAGAAGGAGACAGACACATGTGTAATCAACACTTGCCCCAGGTCAAAGAGGGGCGTGGAACCTGGGAGAAGCACCATATATATTGGGGATTGGGCAAAGGCTCGTGGAGGTAAGGCTCAGGGTCACTGGTTGAAGGAGAATCAGCCAGGCATCTGGCAGAGGGGTTCAGGAAGGATATGCAGGCAAAGACCAGACAGCCAGACATTGCACCCAGACTGGGAGCCAAGGCTCGGTATGACCTTGCGAGCAACACCAAGGGTGCAGCAGAGAGCCATTGAAGCCTTCAGAGTAGGGGTACCCCCAAAGACTTGGATGTTCAAAGAGCACTTTGGCAAGTGGAGGAGGAACTGGAGTACTTGGCCTCGTGCCTGGGAGATAGGGGCCCAGGAAAAGCCTAGAGGGGACAGCAATGAGTTTGATTTTGGACACATGGAATGGGCAACAGAGGAGAACTCCAACGTGGCCGAGGACAGCACCACCTGAATCTCAGCCTTGCTTTCTTCCTTAACCCAAAAAACTTCCTTTCTCACTGCCTCTCCGAACCGTGTTTCCATGGGAGGGTGGGATGGGGGGGGGGGGGGATCTGATGACTCTAAGAAGCTGGAGGCTTTTCATAGGTGGAAATGTGCAGAGTATTTGTAGCCACATCCATAGGAATATATATATGTGTGTGTATATATATGTATGACGGGGTTTTTTTGGCTTTCTCTTCATCTGCTCTGTCTGTCGTTACCCCGCATACATGACTGGAAATATTTGGTGTAATTTATAGACATGCATGAGTGCTTTTGTGTATTTGAGATCTGTATACTTTTTTGCTTGAAAGTGGTTTTTGTTAAGGTCCTGGCTGGTGGGTGCCAGGGAGAGAGACAGGCAGACATGGCAGTGAATGGGGTGAGGCTCAGAGGGAAAGGGCTTTGCCTTCTTCCCCTTTGGCGCACTCCCTTGTCGGTCAACATTTTTCAACATTTTGTGCTCTGGGCACTGGCACTGAAGCCCCCACGGTGGTATTGCCTGGGACAACAGCCCTGCAAGGGTAGCAGTTCCTCTAGCCAGCCCCCTCCCTCTCCAGGCCCACATCAAAGGGACAGCTGTGTCCTCTTGCGAGGCCATCTTTTTCCGGACCCCTCACTGGCCACACCTTCTGCTGCCTATGCTGTCCTTCCCTTGACCTTCCAGCCACCACCTACAGGCTTTCTTCTCCTGCTTGCAGCCGCTCCTCCTCTCTCCCAGCTAGCATTCACCTCATTTGAGTATTCCATCCTGCTTTGGCCTTTGGGTCCCTCAGGGGATACCCTGAACCCAAATTTTCAGCTCGATCCGTGAGAGCTGTGTTCTTTACCACAGGCAGCCTTGGATGGGATCATAAGGCAAGGTGGCCTGGGGATTATTTCCTGGCCATTGGATTTTACCGTTTGAAGTCTTTCTTGTCTTTCTAGATTCTTCGAGTGGGCTTTCTCTATTTTCTGCCTGCCCAGGCTCAGGCTCACGCCCATCTAATCCTCCTCCCATTGCGTCCCGCCCAGCACAACCTGCTCCAAGATCAGCTGTGGACCATCAGGATGGCTGCCTGGCTCCAAGATGCCCCAGTGGCCGTGTCTATGACCTTTACTTTGTCCCCAGCCTTGTCCAGTGAGTCCAAGAAAAGAAAGCACAGGACCCAGCTGAATTTTCTCTTCTGCTATGCTTCCTGCCCCCTGTTTTGGCTCCCACTAAGAGCTTAGGAAGCATTTTAAAGAGAATCTGGCTTCTCCAGCTCTGAAAAGCTCCAGCTTCCTGGGCTTTCGGCTCTTTAGGATAGAAGCCTAATTTTCCTAAAAGGGCAGAGAAGTCTTCCTATAGTAAAATTACATTTTCTCTCTTGCTTTCTGCTTTCAGATGGGCCCCCCTCAGCCCTAGGCTTGTCTCCTTGTAGGACCCTATAGAAAACTACAAGAAGCATCCAGCCCACCTCGGTGTCTAACAGTTTCCTTCTAAGCCCCCAGTGCTACAGCCTTGGGAAGACATGGTCTGTATCCCAAGGAACCACAGATCACTGTTAAAGACCTGTTTTACATCTGCAAACCAAGAATGCCAACACATCAACCCCAAATGCTGTCTCCTTGCTAGCTTCCATTCATCCAATCTCAGATCTTAAGTTTCATGTAATGACTACACTTCCTTGTACGAAATTTGGTAATGATGATGTTGAAATTTGCAACTCAAAGTGGTTTAAGAGCCCACTGACTCTTTCAACTAAAAAAATCAAGACTAGTTCTGGGTTTAGGATCGAGTCGATCTAGTGTTTTAACAATACTAGATATTCGTGTCTGTCTCTCCATTCTGTCTTTGACCAGATTGACTTCATTTGAAGGTTGGCTGTTCTCAAGGTTACAAGATGAAGGCCACCAGCTTCTACGAAAACTATGCTTGCTTCTGTTGATATCCGGAAGGAGAGGGAGCTTCTCCTGCCTCATTCGTCTAACAAAAATCTTTTGCTATAGTTTGATTGGAGCAACTGTCTCCATGGCCAGGGAAATACTCTAAGTGGCTTGAGGTTGGACCACTCACCTTTCCCTAGAACATTAATGGAGGCAAAGGGAGATATACATGTCAAGGGGGTGATGTTAGTGGCTCAGAATGATGGGGATCCCCCTTTAAAGCTGCGGTGGGAGTCATCTCATCCAGACTCTATGGCTTCTACACATTGGGGGGAGGCGGAAGGAAAGCCAGAAGGTGAACACAGTGAGCAATGCCGTGTTAGTGCACTCACAAAAGTACTACCACAAAATACAGGTGTAAGCATCTTCCTAATGTCTAACCTCTTCCTGCTTCCTTTTCTGTCTGACTCTTAGCATGTTTTTACAGACAAGGACATTAGAGCTCACTTATATATTGGCAGTGAAAAGCAAAGAAGTTTGTATCTGATTGCTTAGGTCTCATTTCAACCCCAATATTACAAAAAGAAAAAAGTAGTTGCAATGATAGCAACTCTTCACATCATAGTTTACAATGTGCTTCCTTTATTGCTCAAAATAACCATCTGATGGCTCTAGTGAGTATTATCTCTATTTTGTAGAAGGCAACCGAGAGTCAAAGAGGCAGAGCGACTTGTCCAAAGTCACACAGCTGGTACATGGCAGAGGTGGGACTTGAAGCTTAGTTTTCTGGCTAGAGATCCAACAGGTCTAGATAGATATGGCCTCAGGGCATGGAATGACTTCCCCATCAGAAGTAGAAAAAGGCCTCTTTTCTTCTTGAGAGTTTCATGTTGTGCCACTTCTTGTTGCCTTCATGCCGTGAACTCCCCATCTCTAGAGGCATCCAAGTTAAGACTGCGTGCCTGTGAGGAGGGATACAGTGGGTGAAAAGTTGACCTAAATGATGTTTCCTTCCAGTTCTGAGGTTCTGGGTCTCCAGGCTTTCTGGAAAACTGACACCCCCCATGATCCATCTATATCTCTGGGAAGTCTTATTTGATTATCAGGACTATACGAGGAAGAAACTTCTGCTCCCCAAAGGGCTCTGCCGTGCAACACATGGTGTGACTAATGCACAGGAGGCTCCCAAGGACACTTAAAGCATATACATTGATGACTGGATGCTGACTTGGAGGAAGGCACTGAGCTCATGACATCATAATTATTTGGTTCTCCTGCACTGAAACATCCCACAAATGACAGTAATGATCAAGTCCTGCCTGACATGACATTTTCTTCAAAACATGAGAAGACATTCCTGAATTTTCTCTCTTTATTCCCATCCACCTTCCCTCCCTCTATCCATCCCACCTCCCACTCTGCACCTGGTTCAGCCTACACCACTTTCCTCTTTCCACACCATGGCCTTTCTCTGCTCATCTGACCATAATGCCCCCACCTCTCTCTCCCTCCCCATTGTCTGGCCAGGAGCAGATATGAGCCTGGGGGCACCAAGAGACAAGCGGCTGTCAAATGTTCCCCAGGTGGGACCCTGAGGGGCTCTGAAAGTGTGTTATTGTCAGGGGCTGAGCCCACATGTGTGATGGGCCCTTTGCTGAATCCCATGGAGTGTAAGGAGGCGGTAGCTCTCTTCATGCCTCAAGTTCCCTTGCCCCTGTGCTGAGCTGTGGACTGGATTTCCTACACGGCAGCTGATCTTCAGTGAAAACCCTGGACTTAGACATTCACACCCAGATAGATTTGTCTTAAAATCATTACTTACTGTAAAAATTGAATGAACTTACTTTTTTAGGGTAGTCTTAGGTCTAGAGCAAAACTCAGTGGAAAGTATAGCATTTTCACCTACCCCATTTTTAAATCAGGCTATTTGTTTTCTTATGGTTGAGTTCTAAGAGAGTTCTTAGTGTATGTTGGAGAACAGTCCTTTATCAGATGTATCTTTTGCAGATATTTTCTCTCAGTCTATGGCTTGTCTTCGAATTCTTTTGACATGGTCTTTTTCAGAGCAGGAGTTTATTTTATTTTTGTAAAGTTCATTTATTTATTTATTTTGAGAGAGATAGAGAGCATGAGAGCAGGAGGGGCAGGGAGAGAAAATCCCAAGCAGGCTCCACACTGTCAGCACAGAGCCTGATGCGGGGCTTGATCCCACGAACTGTGAAGTCATGACCTGAGCCGAAATCCAAAGTTGGAAGCTCAACCACCCAGGTGCGCCTCAGAGCAGAAGTTTTTGATTTTAGTTAAGTCCAATTTATTGATTATTTCTTTCATGGATTGTACCTTTGGTGTTATATTTTTGAAGGGACCCCTATACCCAAGGACATCTAGGTTTTCTACTACGTTATCTTCTAGGAGTTTTATAGTTTTGTCTTTTACGGTTAGCTCTGCGATCTATTTTGAGTTAATTTTTGTGAAAGGTGTGAAGTCTATGTCTAGATTCATTTTTCACATATGGATGTTCAGTTGTTCCAGTACCATTTGTTGAAAAGACGAATATTTGCTTTGTACTGGCTTTGCCATTTGTCAAAGAACAGATGACTATTTTTATGTGGGTCTATTGCTGGGCTGTCTACATTATTCTCCTGACATATTTGTTGATTTTTTTTTTTTTACTGCCATACTGTCATGATTACTATAGATTTATAGTAAGTCTTAAAGTCAGGTAGTGTCAGTCCTCTGACTGCATTCTTGTCCTTCAATATCGAGTTGGCTATTCTGAACCTTTTGCCTCTCCATATAAACTTTAGGATGAGTTTGTCAATATCCACAAAATAACTTGCTGGGATTTTGACTGGCTGCACTGAATTTATAGATCAAGTTGGGAAGAACTAACATCTTGATAAACTGAATCTTCCTATCCATGAACATGGGATAACTTTCCATATATCTAGTTCATCAGAGTTTTGTAATTTTCCTCATACAGATCTTGTTTAAATTTTGTCAGATTTATACCTAAGTATTTATTTGGAGGGGGTGCTAATGTAAATAGTAACATAATAGTGTGTGTTTGAGTTAATTAACAGGGACATTCTTCTGGGTGGGCCTGGCCTAATTAGGTAAGCCTCTTAAAAGAGGGCTTTGGTCTTCACTGAGATCAGAGAGGTTCTGCTGTTGGTCTCAAAGAAGATTAAGCATCCACGAGTCCTATAGTTGCAAGGAAATTCTGCCACATGAGCAGGGAAGGGGGGCCTGAGCCTCAGATGAGACCCCAACCCCAGCCAACACTTTGCAGCCTTGGGAGACCTTGAGCAGAGGATCCAGCTAAACCTCAGCAAGAGTCATGGAAACTGTAAGAAATGTTTGTCATTTTAAAATGACTAGTGCTGAGTTTGTAGTAATTCATTACGCAAGAACAGGGAAGTAATGCTCTATGTACGGCACGGACCTTTGGGGACTAGGAAACTGGGGAAGGCAAATAGGGGCTTTCTCATTTTTAAAATTTTTACAATAAGCATATGTTAATTCTGCAAGCAGAGAAAAGGAAAATGCTAAAGGACTTGTTTTCAAGGGAGTTTTCTTCTTTTATACTCCCAGCGTGCTTTAAAAGCAAGTTCAAAAGCAAACAGCATCCACCTCTCTCCTGGTGACTGCTCTACTCCCAACTGATGGGGCCTGAAGCGTGAGAGCCCTCCCATTGTCTGTTTTCTAAATGTGCTTTTCTTTCCCTAGGAAAGTCAAAGCAGCTTAATCTCAGGCCCAGAGCGGGAACTGCCTGCCAGCCTCTAGGGCAGATGCACTCGTGCAGCAGCTCTAACATCTTCGTACATATCTGGGACGCACAGTGGCCTGTCATGTGCACTGTCCTCCCACTCACGACCTGAGCTGGATGAGTCACGGTGAACGGAGCCAGGGAGGCGGAGGTGTGTGGGCGCAAAGGCACATGCCCCCGGCGGGAGCGGCATCCGAGAAGTCGAAGTCCTTACTTCCTTTTTCCTTTTGCCTTCACGTTTTCAGCACCTTACAATTCATAAGGCCTGTTCACAAATTCATAAACCCATGGTTTTACTTGTTCCTTATAAATCTTATTCTCAGGAAGGAAACGTTCACTAGTTCCATTTTGCAGATGAAAACACTGAGGCAGAGAAAATAAAAAAAAAGCAGCTCAGGAGCTGGGACAAAACTGACATTTCCTGATGATTCCGTTTCCCGTCATTCTCTCCTCTACCCTTGTTCTCCATCCAACACCCCTCCCGCCCAGCCGGCCTCCTGCACTTGGCTCCCAGGGACAGTTTGTTCAGACAGGAGTCGGCGGGCTTCCAGCCAATCAATTCTTTGGGACCCCAGGGGCAGCTCGCCGCCCTGATAGGTGTACTGCAAATAATGACATGTAAATTTCCAATGGAGCACAGAAGTGGCTCCTGGTGACAGGTATTATTAAATTCAGCAAAACACAAAGAAATTTTAACTGAACAGAACTGATTATTCCATAAAAAGGGGGTAGATTGCAGCTTGTATCGTTTGTTGTCTAGACAAATCACTTAGATACACATGTGCTGGTTTTAATTAGCGCCATGAAAACTGAGCATTCTGTAGCCCAAAATGTTATTGTTCAACAAATAAAAAAAATACATATTTAATAAGGAAAACTATAGCTCAAACAATCACTCCCCATAATGCTTAAATAGACTGTGGGTTTTTTTCCCTTCCCTATTTAAATGAAAAGCCTACACGAGTCAAAATTGCTGTTGCTTCTTGTGTCTAATAGAAGGTTTTGTGTTCCCCACCCCCCATGATATCACGAAATGTACAGTTCTAATAGGAGTCATATGCAGGACTGAATATACCACAGCAAGATACTCCCTATTTTTAGCCAAAAAGTCCAGGCTTTTTTTTTTTTTTCTTTTTTTTCCTGGTTTGATCCCTCAGGAAGTTCTTGATGTCTCCGGCCTCTGGCTCAAGTTTCTACACATCAGTGACCCTTGATGAGAAGACAGACAATGGATGTTTTTTAACCTATGGTATTCCAGTCTAACCCTCCACGAAATCCAGACCGAGTCTCGGGGTCGAATGAGGAGGGGCCTGTGTCTAGCGTGGCGGAGCAGCGGGAGGTCTAGGGAGGATGCGGCAGGTGTGGGGGAGGAGGAAGCACGCCTTGGCCTGCTTGGGCTGCTGTAACGAAACTCTTGTGGCAGCCGGAAGTCCAAGACGAAGGCCCTGATATGGATTCTGGTGAGGACTCTCTCTCGGGCTTGCAGACGGCCACCTTCTTGCTGTGCCCTCACGTAGTTTACTTCTGTGTGTGTGTGTGCAGAGAGAGAGAGAGAGAGAGGCGATCACTAGTTAGTCTTTTCTTAAAGGACACTAATCCTCTTAGATTAGGGCCTCACCTTTCTAATTTTAGTCATCTCCTTAAAGGCCCCATCTCCGACTACAGTCACGTTGGGGGTTAAAGCTTTAACATATGAATTTGGGGGAGGACACAAGCTCTAAGCTTGTGAGGCTTTCGGAAGGAGGCTAGGAGGCTGCGGTGTAGGGCTTGCTGGTTTGGAGGGGTGAGTGTGTGCGGTCTTCTGCTCCCCTCTGTGTCATGCTGGGGCTGCTCCCCACAGGGCAGGATTCCTGTGCTTGCCACGCCTCTCCCCCCTTGTAGGTTCTGGCTTCAGGCTGGCCTCAGCGCCTCCAGCAGGGGTCCCCCTCCCTGCCCTCCTTTTGTTACCATCCCTCCGACTGCAAATACCTCTCTGGCCTTGACCTGTGATGTACAGTTGTCTCTCTCTCTCATGCACCTGCTGTCAGTGGGCACCTGCTCTGCCATGAGATGCTTGGTGACATTTTCCTCTGCCGTAGGTTGCATTTGCTACTCCACTCCCCCCCCATGTTCACAGACTCTGATGTTTTCTACACTATCTCGGTAAAAATGCAGGTTAATAATAAATAAATTGCATAACCAACCCACTGCCTGAGCAGTGACCTGAGCCCTAAAAAACTGACTGTTGTCCAGATTCCTCACAGAACCTGCTAGGCTCTATGTGGTCTGTTTCTAGCTTCACCCATCAGGACTGACCCACCTCCAAAGCACATGTGTCGCTCTGCACAGGCAAACTGGGGAGGTCCTCAGACGTCAGGGCTCAACGCCCATCCAGGCTCTTCTAGACACCTGAGTCCACAGCCCTCCAGGGCTGGCGGGGTCTCTGGAACCCAGAGACCTTGGACCTAGAGACCATACCGAGGGGTGACTGGAGTCGGGGGGGGTGGCTACCTGCCTGAGGGATCAGCATCACACACCCCAAATGCACACCTAAGCCAAGCAAATGCCTTAAGCAAACACAGCCTCTCCCTCTTGCAACTTCTTGCCGCCATTCCCAGGGCCGCCCTTCGGCGCCCCCTGTAGGGAAATTCAGGAAGCGCCGCTCCTTAGGCGCACCTCTCAGCTACACTGTTACCAGTACACACACTATTTGTACTAGCTACAAAACCCATATTCTCTGCTAGAGTAGGCACCCGGCTTCATATTCAGGGTGGAGTGTGTGTGTGCGTGCGTGTGTGTGCATGCATTTTCCACTGCAGCTCAATAAATATTTGAATAAACAGATGGGTATTTTAAAGCCCAAAAAGCTTACACTAAGCTGCAAGGAGCAACTGAGAAGGCCAGCGACACGAGTAAGGGACTGGAACATGAATATGGGGCGTGTGTAGGAGGTGGCGTGCTGGACTACACCGCAGAGAAGAATCGGCCTGAGTGCCAGGCAAGTCTCAGTTCAAATCTTAGCTCCATTACCAGTTGTGTGACCAAGACATGGTGGGGGTGTGTGAAGCGTGTAGGCTGTGACAGCAGGGGAAGGGGGTTCAGACCCCGAGCTTGGCCACCTGCCGGCTGGGTGATCTTTGAGGGTCACCTGACATCTTATTTCCTCAGAGACACGCGCGTGGAAGTTACGTGAGCAAAGTGCAAAGCCCTCAGAAAGCACTTGGCTCATGGTTCATTTAAAATAAATATTATTATTACTCAACCTTTCTGAATCTCAGCTTCTTATTCTGCAGTAAGGCTGATTTTAAGTGGAAAAGAAATTTGTAAAACAAAATTTCACCAATTGAGACGTACTTTGTGTGATGTATTCTAATATCATCAGTTTGATACAAACTCATTAAAGAAAAAAAAGTCCAGTCAGAGGCCCAGCAAATTGATTTCATAATCCATTAATGGAGAGAAACTTAAGGTTAAAAAACCCAGCCTAGAGGCGCCTGGGTGGCTCAGTCAGTTAAGCATCGACTTCGGCTCAGGTCAGTATCTTACAGTTCGTGAGTTTGAGCCTACGCCGAGAGCAGAGAGCCCACTTCAGACCCTTTGTCCCTCTCTCTGCCCTTCCCCTACTCGTGCACACATGCATTCTCTCTCTCGCAAAAATAAGTAAACATTTAAGGTTATATATTTTTAAAAAGCAGCCTACAGAATTGCGTGTGCATATGTGTGTGTATATAAATTTTAATCCCAATAGAGTTAACATACAGTGTCATGTTAGTTTCAAGTGCACAATGTAATGATTGAACAATTCTATACTTTACTCAGTGCTCACCGTGATAACTGTGCCCTCAGTCCCTTTCACCGCTTGCACCCTTTCCCCCTCCTCCCCTCTGATAACCACTAGTTTGTTTCTATAGTTAAGAGTCTCTTTGGCCTGCCTTTTTCCTGTTTGTTCCTTTGTTTTGTTTCTGAAGTTTCACATATGAGTGAAATCATTTGGTATTTGTCTTTATCTGACATTGTGCTTAACATTATACTCTCTGGCTCCATCTGTGTTGTCGCAAATGGCAAGACTTCATTCTTTTTTATGGCTGAGTAATATTCCATAGTATATATATCACATATATATATATACCACTTCTTCAGTCATTCATTTGTTGGGGGACACTTCCGTAATTGGGTGCTTCCATAATTTGGCTCTTGTAACTAAGGCTGCTATAAACATAAGGGTTCATGAATCTTTTCAAATTTGTGTTTTCATGTCCTTCGGGTAAATGCCTAGTAGTATTTACTAGGTAGTACCTAGTAGTAGAATCACTGGATCGAATGGTAATTCTATTTTTATTTTTTCGCGGAAACTCCATGCTGTTTTCCGCAGCGGCCGCACCAGTTTGCATTCCCACCAACACCACATGTAAGGCCTCCTTTGTCTCCACATCCCCGCCAACACCTGTCTCTTGTGTTTTTGATTCGAGCCATTTGGGCAGGTATGCGGTGATATCTCATTGTGGTTTTGATGGGCATGTCCTTGATGAGGAGTCTACAGAATATATTTCTAATAGACTTTATTTTCCAGAGCAGCAAAACTGAGCAGAAAGTGAAGAAGCTTCCTGCATACCCCCTGTCCCGCACCTGCGGGTTTCCCTATCAGTACCCCCACCGGGAGGCACGCTTGCTAACACCCAATGAGGGTGGAGTGACACCTTAGCACCCCAGGTCCCTAGTTTTTACACTGGCATCCAGTCTCGCTCTTGTACATTCTGCGGGCTTGACAAATGTGTAATGACATGCATGTATCCACCACTAAGGTGTCACACGGAGTAGTTTTACTGCCCTAAACACCCTCTATGGTCGCCTAGTCACCTCTCCCTCTAGAATGTTTTTTTAACAGTCTCTGGGTCACAGGTGATGCTCAGTAGTTTTCAGTACAGATCACCCGAGAGCTACGGCAACGGTTCAGGCATGTGAGCGGCTGAAAGACAGCTGTGGCCACCAGCCCGGAAGAGAGCGAGCGGAGGGTGTGGGAAGGGCAGGCAAGCCTTGGAGACAGAATGGGGAACGTGGAGAGGCGAGGAGGCCGGGGAGGCAAGGGCTCGGGCAGCCAGCGGGTGGGCGGCGGGCTGCGAGAAACAGGCAGCGGAGGGCAGCCAGGGGTCACGGCAGAATGTCAACCTGCGAACCCTGGGTAGCTCCACCGGCCCGGGCTGCAGGAAGCTTCTGGATTCAGAAGGAGCCACACTGGGCTCTGCTTCCGTTTCACTGCGAGAGCTCGGACGAGTCCCTTCTCTCTCGCACGGGGGCCGGCCTGGAAGTCCTCCCTGTACCCCGCGGAGGTGAAGGTGAAAAGGCGGCGCCCCCGGCCAGCGGGGCAGCGTCAGGGGGCGGAGGGAACCTTCAAGGAGCCGGCGAGGCCGGGCGGGAGTCTGAGACCCGGAGGGACCGCGGACGCCGGCGGGGGCAGCCTCGGAAGGGGCTCCCTGGGGCACGGATTCCTGCCGCGCAACAGGCGGCCGGGGGGCTTTCGCCGCCCGTCGTCTCCGCGCTGCGGGGCCCGAAACTCTCCGGCCAGAGCCGCCGGCCGCCTGAAAGCGGGCGCTCCGGGCCGCGCGGTGGGGACCCGCGGCTCGCCGGAGGGGCGGGCGGGCGCGCGCGCCCAAGGGTTAACCCGCTCCCCGCAGCCGCCGCGCGTGCCTTGCAGAATTTCACCAGAAGAGGGTACAGTTGGAAAAGCTCTTGACGTCAGGCTGGAATCCCTATTGTGTTTAGAACCGGCTCGGGCAAAGCGAGCCCAAGTTGGCTCTCCGCACGCCTGGGCGCGCGGCGCGGGTCCGCCGGCTCCGGGACGCGTCCCGCGCGGGGGGCGCACGCGGGGACCCGCGCGGCTCCGGGAGCTGCCCGCCGCCGCCGGAGGACCGCCGCCCGCCTAGGGCGACACTAGTCGTGCAGGGAGGCCGAGCCGGAGCGGCGGGTCGCGCCGCCCGGGCAGCCGGGTGAGTGCCCAGGGCGAGGCCGGTGGCCGCCAGAGTCCCGCCCCCCCACCCCCTACCCCACCCCCACCCCGGCCGCGCGCCCGGCGCCCGGATGCCCGCCCGGAGCCCCGCCGCTGCCGCCGGGTGCATGCCTCCCCCGCGGCGCGCAGCTGCCGCCTGCTGCCCGCTGTGACCGCCCTTCCAGGCAGGCGGGCGCCGGGCGGGCTTCCCCGAGGGCGGCGCGCGGGTGGGACCCGCTGGACCCGCGGCGGCGGCGGCGGCGGCGGGGCGCGGAGCCGAGGCTGAGCGGGCGCTCGCCGGGAGGATGGACGGGGCCGCGGAGCGCAGCCTCCCGGAGCCGGAGCCGGAGCCGGGCAGCCAGGGCTCCCGGGCCGGCGACGACATCGAGATCGTCGTCAACGTGGGGGGCGTGCGGCAGGTGCTGTACGGAGACCTCCTGAGCCAGTACCCCGAGACCCGGCTGGCGGAGCTCATCGGCTGCCTGGCGGGGGGCTACGACACCATCTTCTCCCTGTGCGACGACTACGACCCCGGGAAGCGCGAGTTCTACTTCGACCGCGACCCGGACGCCTTCAAGTGTGTCATCGAGGTGTACTATTTCGGGGAGGTGCACATGAAGAAGGGCATCTGTCCCATCTGCTTCAAGAACGAGATGGACTTCTGGAAGGTGGACCTCAAGTTCCTGGACGACTGCTGCAAGAGCCACCTGAGCGAGAAGCGCGAGGAGCTGGAGGAGATCGCGCGCCGCGTGCAGCTCATCCTGGACGACCTGGGCGTGGACGCGGCCGAGGGCCGCTGGCGCCGCTGCCAGAAGTGCGTCTGGAAGTTCCTGGAGAAGCCCGAGTCGTCGTGCCCGGCGCGGGTGGTGGCCGTGCTGTCCTTCCTGCTCATCCTCGTCTCGTCGGTGGTCATGTGCATGGGCACCATCCCCGAGCTGCAGGTCCTGGACGCCGACGGCAACCGCGTGGAGCACCCGACGCTGGAGAACGTGGAGACGGCGTGCATCGGCTGGTTCACGCTGGAGTACCTGCTGCGCCTCTTCTCGTCGCCCAACAAGCTGCACTTCGCCCTGTCCTTCATGAACATCGTGGACGTGCTGGCCATCCTGCCCTTCTACGTGAGCCTGACGCTCACGCACCTGGGCGCGCGCATGATGGAGCTGACCAACGTGCAGCAGGCGGTGCAGGCGCTGCGGATCATGCGCATCGCGCGCATCTTCAAGCTGGCGCGCCACTCGTCGGGCCTGCAGACCCTCACCTACGCCCTCAAGCGCAGCTTCAAGGAGCTGGGGCTGCTGCTCATGTACCTGGCCGTGGGCATCTTCGTCTTCTCAGCCCTGGGCTACACCATGGAGCAGAGCCACCCGGAGACGCTCTTCAAGAGCATCCCCCAGTCCTTCTGGTGGGCCATCATCACCATGACCACCGTGGGCTACGGCGACATCTACCCCAAGACCACCCTGGGCAAGCTCAACGCGGCCATCAGCTTCCTGTGCGGGGTCATCGCCATCGCCCTGCCCATCCACCCCATCATCAACAACTTCGTCAGGTACTACAACAAGCAGCGCGTCCTGGAGACGGCGGCCAAGCACGAGTTGGAGCTGATGGAGCTCAACTCGGGCGGCGCCGGCGGCGAGGGCAAAGTGGGGTGCTCCCGCAGCGACCTGGACAGCCTCCTGCCGGAGCCGGCCGGCGAGGAGGGGCCCAGCTGGAGCAGCCGGCTGAAGATCTCCCATAGCGACACCTTCATCCCTCTCCTGACCGAGGAGAAGCACCACAGGACCCGGCTCCAGAGCTGCAAGTGACGAGGGGCCGCCCTGGGCACCGACGGACCCGGATGGACGGGGGGCGACAGGCCCGTCGGTGACTTCTTGGGAGGGGCTGTCCTTTGTCCCCTCAAGGATCTCCTGAACAGAACTCTGAAGGCCCTCTCGGGCCCCTCTGGTGAGGCTGGGTAAGACCCCTTTCTGTCGCCGGCTGTCAGGAGCCGGGGGGCGGGGGGGGGGTGGGGACGGAGAGGGGCGTCTAGGAGTCACGGGCAGTGCGGGGTGGTGGAGACCACGGTCTGGCTGATGGCAGGAGCCCTCGCCCGGTTCTGTATCTCCTTCAATAAAGCCTCCTGCTCTGTGCACCCACCTGCGTTATAGGTTCTGTCACAGGCTGGCGGTACCCCCCCCCCCCGCCCCCACTCCACCCCTCAGAAATGGCTCAGGCGCAGGAAGTAGGTGTGCCGCCCCGGGGTGGAGGGAGGGGCTCTATTTAGTTGAGAGCTAATTAAAGAAGGGTTCATGCACAGGGTTCGGCGCCAAGAAGCCTTGCCACATTCCGGAGGCTCTGTGCTGGCGACTCCTTCCTTCTGTTTCCTTCTGAGGAAAAGCTTGCTCCCTGGAGGGGAAGAGTTCGCAGAGCTCGGAACCCCCAGTGGCGTGGTTGCTGTTTATTTAGCACCTGCAGGGAGCCCTGCTGGATAGGTGTCCCCATTTCACAGACTAAGAAACTGAGGCCCAGGACCACACAGAGCGGGGTTGCAGCCCCAGGTGTGAGGATCCCAACGCCCCGGGCATTCTCTTTGCTGCGAGGTGGCCTTGGGGCAGAGGCAAGTGTTTGAGTCTGGAAGTGGGGGGAGCGGAGCAGGTGTGCCTGTCCTCCAGCTCATCCTTCCTTCTAGAACCAGTACCTCCGAGGTACCGGCTGAGCGGGCAAGTCTGAGCATGCGCAGGCGGACCACTTCCAGCCTGGTCTGATTGCCCCAGAGGAACAGAGACAGACGGACGTGGGCTGGAAGCCCCGAGAAGGAGGAAGCTAGCTCGGAGAGGCCTTCAAGCTCAGACACTTTTCTCTAGCACCCCTCCCTTGCCACTTTCCTCGTAGCTGTGTGGTCTCGGGCCTGTTGGTTCACCTCTCTGATCCTCATGGTGACCATTCATTCAAGCGAGACGTTAGAAGTAACTCCGAGAACCATGGCGCGTAGTAGTTGCTCGGCTAATGGCTGTCATTTCTGTGACTGTGTGCTGAGAGGGAGGTGAGTCCCACAGCTGTCCACTCTGGCCTCCAAGTTCTGGGCTGGGCGTGCGGGGCGGCAAGGGGTGGGGACAGGGCCCCGCCACATTGGTGATAGTCACAGGCAGTCCGCTTGGCACAGAGTTGGCCCCGGCAGGCCCCTATCTCCGTCCGTCTCTCTTCCAGGAACCCCAGAGCTCTGTTCTACCTTCCCCAGCTGGGGCAGCTGATGCCCAGAGAGGAGCCATGCGGGGGGAGGAGGGTAGGCGGTCCCCCAGTCCTCCCCTTTCTCTGGGCCCCGGTTTCCCCACATGCATACGGAAGGGTGATTTCTCGGGGCTCCTTCCAGGATTGCGAGGCCTAGGGCGTGAATGTACTGTGTTGGGGACTCCCTGGGGTGGGAGCTGCCCTGTGGGTAGGGGGCCTTGGAGAGGAGGCCTTGAGAAAGAGGGGCGCAAGGCCCTGAGTCAGTGTCGTGTGCACCTCCCCTAAGTTTCACCAGGGAAGTATTGGGTCAGGTGACCAAGGAGGGCAGGACCGGTGGGGCCGGGGTTGCGGGACTCAGCGGGAGGGGGAGGCATGGGGAGAAGGGGGGTTGCTGTACGGGGTCCTGGTCTGTGCGGACCTAGGCTGAGGTGGGGGGGATGGGTGGGGAAGTTCCCGGATGCGGGAAGGCCAGGAGGACCCTGGATCACGAGGTGCCTTCCCTTGGATTCACCTGGGGGGCAGGGGACAGTATCTTTATAGCTGCAAAAGCATCTCGGAGCCCAGCTCATCTAGTGCCAGGAGGACACTGCGTCTGGAGAGGACGACTGATTTGTCCGAGATCCTTGATGGTGTCCTGGTGTCAGAGGAGCTCCGAGAGTGACGGGCGTGTCGTGGAGGCATGGCCAGGGGGCGGCAGGAACCCCACTCCGTGGGGAATCTTTCCAGAGCACATTAGAACCACCTGGGTCCAGACTGCACCCTCACCTGTTACATTAGAATCCTGGGGTGACACCCTGGCATCAGAATTTTTTACAAAAACTTTCAAGTGCACACGAGTCATTTGGAGATCTTGCCAAAACGCAGACTTTGAATCAGCAGGTCTGCCTGGGGCCCCCGAAATTCTGCGTTCTCCACAAACTCCCAGATCCTGCCGCTCGCTCCCTTCCGGGAACCCCGGAGCTGATCCTTCGGCCACACTTGAAGTATCAAGAGGCCAGAACAGGAGCTGGCAACCTCCTGTTCCTGAACGCAGCCCGCAGCCCGCCGCCCGCCTTTGTACGGCCCGCGGGTGAAGAATGTTTTTTACATTTGTAAACGGTTAAAAAACAATCGAAGAAAGAATAACATTTTGTGACACCTGGAAAGTATCTGAAATTCACATAAAGTCTTAGTGGGACAGGGCCACGCCCATTTCTCAGCTCTCTTGGGCTGTTCTCAGCTCCAAGGGGGGAGGTGAGTGGGTGTGGAGGAGGTCACGTGGTCCTCAGAGCCTAAAATACTTCTCTTCAGTGACAGCGTGCCACCCCTGGGCTGTGGGAAATGAGAGCTCAGGCAGGCCTTGGAGAGTGAGTAGGAGCCTTCCCAGAAGCAGAAGGGGCCCGGGCCGGGCTAGGAGCGTCATGAGCAAAGACAGGAGTGTGGGGCGCACTTCAGAAGGGGCGAGACTTGTATCCTTGGGGGGGGGGCGGGTCACGGCTCCCCTCCCTTCTTTCCTTTTGAGAATCCCCGAGTCCCGGTCTCCTGCCTCAGGTTCTCAGCAGTCCCCAGCCCCTGCTTTGCAAACCAGTGTCTCCCTCCTTTCCTGCCCTCTGGTCCGGAGTCTCACCGAGTTTCCCTGACCCTGGGCCCAGCGCCGAACCCGGGTGATTCTGGCAAGCTTCCTGGGACTCGTTAATTTCTGAGAGAGAGAGAGAGAAAGAAAGAGCGATACATTTCTTGGAATCGCAGACTATCCAAGTTACGGAAAATAGGGGTCGTCGAGTCCAACTGTCCCCCCATTGCACCGATGGGAAAACCGAGGTGCCGAATCGTGTGCAGTAGGGCGAGCGGGGGGTTAATTCAAGGCCAAAGCTCACGGCCGGCTCGGGGGTCCCCTTTGTTCTCACAGCGTGGGGAGCGTTGAGTGAGTGCCATTTTGAAAACATAGAATGGTGAGTGCAAGACTGGATGTGGGTGTGTGTAAAATAAATCACGAGGGAATTAATTCTCAGTTTTACAGATAAGGAAACGGAGGCCCAGCGAGTAGAACCAACAGGCTGGTGGCCGTGCCACTCCTTGGTGGCAGAGGTGGGAGCCGTGCCCACGGCCTGCGGTCGCCATGCCCTCCCCCACCCCGACACCTCCCTGTCTCCATCAGAACTCAGGGCCCCACAGACCCCACCTGGCATTTGTCCCGAGAGCTTCTTAATGGTACAAGCTGCCGTCATCTCATCTTTTGAGAAGCCATCCTTCCAGATGGACCGGTTCTGCTGGTGGTGGTTTTTTTTAAGGAAAGAAGGAGAAGGAAAACACATTTCCTCGGGCAAGCGGCTTCGGTCCAGATGCTAGGGCCACGCAGAGTTCAAGATCCGCGTTGGCCTTCGTAGGAAGTGCCTGGAGCATCGATCCTGCCATCTGGGGTCTGGAGGTACAAACAATGAGACGAAATACCCAGAAAATGGAGGGGGCGGGAATCTATGAAAATGGCAAGACCTAAAATTCCTTCACACGCACTTCCCGAAAAACCCAACCGAGGTGGCAGCAGGTGCCCCGGGTTACAGTGAGGAGTGCACACGGCCTCGGTTCCAGGGGTCCTGCAAACAGGGGCATTTTGGTGGATGATGGGCTGGGGCGGGGCACGCTTGGGAGGCAGGGGGCCCTTGCCGGGACTGGGAAGGGGCCGCCTGCTCCTCCTAAGCCCCAGCCAGGCCCGGGCCGCCCCGCCGGCCTGCAGGAAGTTAATTAAATGTCTCCCTGAGCCTCCTGACATCTCCTGGGAAACGAGGCACAGGTGTTTCCGGAGAGACCCCCGACCTTTCCGCCGGAGTGGAGACAGCTCCCCGCGCGGTGCCCCCGGGAGCATCTTTGGCAGCAGACTTCTCAGGGGATCCTAGCTGTGCTCAGGACGTTCCGAAAGGGAAGAAAACAAATGAACAAAAAAAAAAAAAAAAACAAGAATTAGGAGGCTGTGCTCCGTCTTTTCATTGTTTCGGAAGCTGTCCCTAGCAGCCCGCCAGCCCGGGCGCCGGCCGTCATCGTGACCGTATCTCCCCCTCTCGACAACCGGCCGGGAAGGTGTGACGGCTCCGGCTTCGGCGGAGACTGCTGTGTAAATTGCCTGCAGTCACACAGCTCACGGGAGGTCGGCGCGGGACGCCAGCCTAGGCTCGGTGCCTGCTGCCCTGCGGCGAGGCAGCGTCCCTCCCCCGGAACGAGCCACCGCTGGCTGGGAGGGAGAGAGCAGCCCCGAACGGGGCGCCTGCCAGCAGCCACAACACGAACACGATGCCTGTTGACGAGGGCTTGGCTGGGACCACGGGACCTGCACCTGCTACCGCGGCAGCCCGGCTCTGGCCGGAGGTGCAGATGCTCGTGGCCAGGCCGGTTGCCGCTGGCACGCGTGCTGGCTGAGCGGTCAGGTGCCGGGATTTGAGGCCAGCGACCTTGTCTCTGCCGTATTCGACTTGTCTGGCTCCTTGGCTGGAATTGAGGGGGTGGGTCAGTCCCAGCCTTGGAGTGGAGGCCCCAGGGGAGGCCCAGCAGGATCACAGGTGAACTGGAGCCCCCGGGAGCTCCTGCTGCCACCCGTATCTTGCACCCGCGGGGTTACCGCAGGTGCGAGCCAGAGCCCCCTCCCTGGGGGGGCCTCCCCAGCCCCTAATAGCTCGGCGCTCAGGGCCCTCCAGGGCGGGCTCCCAAGTCTGTCTCCAGCTTCATCTCCCGCTGGCCCCACCTCCTCACCCCTCCGTTGCCCCAGACCCAGAGGCTTTTCAGATCCCAAACACTGGTGCACTTGAACTCTCCTTGGAGCAGGGGACTCCGACTGTCCCTGTGGCCCTTCCAGCCTTCTACCGTCAGAATTCTACCCCGGCCTCCAGACCAGGCTGAAACGCCCTCCTCCCTCTCAGAGCCACCTCGCTCTAGCCTGGGGGCGGGGATCGGGGGAGGAGAACGGCCCGCAGGGGAGGTCCCGAGGCTGCGGAAAGCCCCCGGCGTCAGCAGCAGTCAGAACGAGACCCCTGATCCTGTCTCCACGCTCAGCTCCCTCTCCGGCCCCTCCCCACCCACTCGTGGCTACAGGCTTGGGCCAAGCGTCAAAACTGAGGTTTTAGAAATTTGGCTGAAAGGTGGCCCCTAACAGCTGCCCCATCACAGACACATGGGCCGCCGCCCCGGGCACGGGCACGAGGGCAGAGCCCAGGGCTCACCCTCAGAAGACGCCTCGCTGACTCCGATGGACACGTCTTTGCCTTTTAAACCTTGAAGTTCACAGGCAGAACGAGGGGTCTACGTCCTTCTAGTTCTCAAAGACCCGGGAGCACACGGGAAAAGGGCCAGGTGGTGTGTGTGTCTGTGTGTGTGTGCACGTGTACGCGTGCAAAAATAAATCTGTCCCACCTTCTAAATGAAGACACGGAGACTCCTGGTGGTTCCAGAGCCCCCGCCTGGGGACCGAGGCCCCCACTGTCCATGCCTCACGCGGCCTTTCCTGGTGCTGCTGGTCATGGGAGTCGCCCGTGCCGTGGGACCCCTGAGGGCAGGCTTGCGTGTGGGCCACGGGTCTATCTGCTGGCACCAAGGTCCGTGCCTGGCACCCCTGGCACACAGCGGGCAGCGGGTGCATTCCAGAATGCGAGATGAATTTGTTATCGCCCCTGCTGGGCCGTGCGTGGCCAGACTCCCGGCCAGGCCTGGACCTTCTGCTCCTTGCATTCCACACGGGGCTGTCCTCTCTCTCGGCGGTGGGGTCTGAGCATCCGTCTCCAATGTAGGACGGGGCGGGTCCCCAGCCTGACAGTTCTCTGTGGCACCAGCGGGCTGTCTACCACTTAACGCAATTCTGACACCATCTGCCCGGGGACAGCATCAGGTTAGGGCCTCGGTCCCGCAAGACCGCCCGCGCCAGCCGCCGGTGGCCTGGGGGTTTCCAGCGGCCTCCTCTAACTCAGGACGCCTGTCCCCAGCTCAGGCTGGCTGTCACCTGTGCTTCTGACCCCACCGGCTGTGGGTCCACCACCCCTTCCTCGGGTCTGACTAGTTTGCTAGAGGGGCTCACGGAAGTCCGAGAAACACGTGACTTATTCGATGACGGGTTTATCGCAAGAGGACAAAATTCAGGAACAGCCGGTTGGAAGGGACGCGTTGGCAGGGTTCAAGGTAAGGGTGCCAAGCTTCCGGGCCCTCTCCGAGCATGCCCCTTTCCCCAAACCTCCACGTGCTCGCCAACCCCAAAACGCTCAAAACCCTGTCTTTTTGGGGTTTTATGGAGGGCTCGTTACATAGGTGCGGTTGATGAGCTCATCAGACATTGGTGCTTGGACTCAACCTCCAGCCCCCCCCCCCCCTCCCCGGGGTGGGACCAAATGGCCCAACCCTGTGATCCCGTGGTTGGCTCGCTCTGGTCCTCGGTTGAGTTCGGAAAGTCACCTGGACAACATAAAAGAGCCTGTATTGCTCTCTCATCATGTAGGAAACCGCAAACGTTTTAGGACCTTGGGGACAAAGACCGAATATCTATTTCTTATGATAAATCACAGCCTCACAACGTGTTACCGCCACGGCTGTGCCTTGCGGAGCACCTGCCCCGGCTCAGAGGAGCGCTGAGTGCTTACACTGAAAAAGCAGGTGCTTAATTTCTCGGTGAGAAAAGCCCCAATGCCGAAGCTACATCCCTGCCCCGCGGGGGTGACTCTACGGAGGCTGCTCTTGTGCCTGGGGGAGCCCCCTGCCCAGCCCCGCGAGGGAGGAGCCCTCAGCCTGCTGCGTCTACAGGGTTGTTTCCCCCAGGCCCGGTCCGCTGGGCATCTGGAGGACCGCCGAGGCCTTGCTTGCTCCAGCACCCGGGGGTTTTCCGAGAGGGAAGCCAGCACCCTCCTGGCACCACCATAAACGGTCAGGGATTTATAGCAGAGTTGCCCAGAGCAGAGCCCAGAGCGGGGCCCGATAAGTGAAGGGGGCTCCGCGGCCCAGCCCACAGGCCACAGTTTCTGCCGCTCCTGGGGGCGGGGGGAGACTTGCTTCAAAGTGGAGGCATTCACTCTGTTCAGGGAGCCCGGGGGAGGGTGGAATCACATCTGGGAGACAAGCAGGTGGCTCCCGAGGCCCGCACCCCCTCTCTGCTTCCGGGGGGCCTCGCACTGCGGGTCTGGCGTTAGAAGCCATATTCTTCCCAGATCAGGTGCTGAAGCAGCGTTCGGAATACAAGGCGAACCCCCTGACATTCTCACTTCCAGAAGCCAGCACCCCCAGGGAGAATGGCACCTCAGGGGTCTGGGGAACCCAGGAGCACAGTGGCCAGAGGGCCCCTGCTGCCTCTAGTGTAGACGGTTGATGACAAAAACCCACTCACTTGTCCCCTGCTTCCAATCTGGGTCCTGAAATCCATTTACTGTGCCACCAAGGGATTTGTCGAAACTGCTGATTCAACAAGTCATCACCTCGCTTCGCTTCCCCTTCCTTCCCGCCCCCCAACCCAGCCCTCGAGGTGAGGTCCCAATTCCTCCTCGTCCCTTCAAGGCCTCCAGGATGAGACTGGGTGGCTCCTTCTCCCCTATCTGTCTCCGTTCCACTCTCACGCTGGCCGGGCTGTGGGAGGCTTTGGGCTGCAAGTGACCAGGAAACCTGAACCACACTGACTTAAACCACAGGCTTACGCTTCAGGCCGAGGGCAGGTGGGCTTCAGGTGTGGCTTGATTCAGGGGCCCCCCTTTCCCTGCAGTTCTCCCAGCTCTGCCTCCCCGACGCGTGGGTCCCCGTCCTCAGAAAGCAAGATGGCTGTGGCAGGTATACGCTCACCTCTACGGAAACATCCAGAAGGAGAAGAGACGCACCGAACAGAGAAAATGTTCCCAGAAGCTCCCAGCAGGATAACCCCTCAGCCCCTTTTCAAAGGCCTGAGTTGGACACTGTGCCCATTGTCAGATCCGTTCTTGTGGTCAGGGAAAGGCTGTTTGCTGACGTCCGGGTGACCGCAGTCCTCACCGACACGGGATGGAGCCATCGTGATCAGGCTGGAGTGTTCAGGGTGCGTGCTTGGAGGTGGCCAGTCCCCAGACTGCATGGCCTGACGGGAGGCTGGAGGCTGAAACGTCCACGGGCCCCACCTGATGTTCACGCTTGCACCCTGCGGTCCATTTTATTAAGCACCTACTATGTGCCGGGCATTGCCCCTACCCCCCACCCCTGGGGATGACGTAGTGAACGACAAAGCACCGCGTCCAGGTCCTGATGGAGTATGTACGGGCGTCACCTTCAATGTCAACATCAACTACTCTCTTATACTTGACACCCAGATGGCTCCTCCTGGACGCCAGGCACCCGAAAGGCACAACTCGCCATTGAGTCCAGTCCGGGCCTTTGTGAAATGCCTCCGTGCCCTGCGAGTCTGGACGTTGAGCCTCATTGGTGACCTGTAGCCACGGGTGAATCATCTAGACCGACACACCCGAAGCCTATGGCATTGGAGGGAGAGCAGGAAAACGCCAGGGAAAAGGCCTCGTTCGCCACGAGGCCGGCCGAGCTCTCCTGGCCTGTAGGACTTCCCACACGGCCCCACCGGGCGGGGCTCCCTGGGATCGAGGCGGGCAGCCGTGCTGTGCACTTTGGGGGGAAATATCCTTAGTCCGCTGCCCCCCACTGTTCCCAGTCTGCCCCCGGGAGACCCTCCCTTGAGCGTGGTCCTCCAAGGTCAAGGCCACGAGGGGCCCTCCTAGGCCTGCCTCCCCCCTGCAGCCACAGGCAGCAGGTGCCGCGTGGGGCCGGGGGTCCGCTGTCACACGGGGCACCAGGCTACCGTGAGCTGCACCGGGGGTTTCTTTGACAACTTCCCTCTTGATCGCTTCTCTCCCAGCTACAGGCCGTGTCTTTGCCCCTCACCCCGGACCTCCGCTTCGCGGCCTCCCCCGCGGCGAAAGTGAAGCTAGTGCTTACCGTGGAAAAGCAGAGTTCCTCCCAGTCCCCGGGCCGCTCGCTCGGTCACAGGCCCCGGGCTTCCTGGGACGTGGTCAGGGGGCTCCCGCGGTGGGGACGGCTGGCGAACTGGCGGCACGCCCCTTTCTTAGCTCTCATCGGCAGCTTCCAGCCCTTCTCTGCTCGTGTGTGACACGCATCCGTCCCTAACAGACACCCCGTTGCCTCTCACTGGCCGGAAATGGGTCACCCCTGTGGTGAGGGGACGGCCGTGCCCTGGCTGGCACAGGCCTGGGTTCCTGAGACAATCCCTAGTGGAGGAGGGTTCCTGCAAGAGGAGGGGAAGATGCTGAGCAGAGATGGCCGCGGCGCCCATGACCCTGGCACACCGGCGGCCTCCCAGCCCGCCCCCCACCTTCCCCCTCCCCCCCACCCCCCGGGGCAGCCTCTGTTGCTCCCTCCCCTTCTGTGGAAACACACCACAACCGCCCCACGTCTGCCTGATTACCTCCCGCTCACTCTACAACACATGTCCTCTTGGTCACCTCCTCTAAGAAGCCCTCCATGATAGCACAGTGTAGGTGTGCCCTGCAACTCTGAATCCCTTGACCTCCCTTTATCAGAGCGCCTGCCTCATCTTGTCGCTGCTGTCATGCCTGGCCTCTGGGACAGTTGTGTCTTATCTCCCTGTGTCATGGAATTGATAGTAAACCGACTAAACGTTTAAGGGAGACGGGGTTCTGTGAAACCCCAAGGCCAGCCCAGCCCGGGGCCGGAGCGTCTGTGGAGCGAGGAAGGGAATGAGGAGGTGGGTGAACAGAGGCATTGTGGGGGGACCCGGCTGTTTCAGAGCCGGGGTGGGGGGGTGCAAGATGGAAGCTAGTGCCCCCCAGAGGGGGTGCCGTGAGGTCTTCACCTGGGATAACATCTGGGCCCCTCGGGGCTGCTCGCGGCCTCCTCTCCAGACCTGCTCGGGGTCACAACCGTCTGAGGCTGACCTCAGGCTCTCTCAGCCTCAAAGTGTTCTCGGCACTTGGGCCCAGATTATTCTGGGTCGTGGGGCGCCGTCCTGTGTGCTGTAGAATGTTTCCCAGCAACTCTAACCTCTACTCTGGCACCCCCAGCCCCTAATTGTGACCACCAAACGTGTCTCCGGGCGTTGCCACGTGTCTTCCGGGGGGGGGGCGCAGTCACCCAGGCTGAGATGTTCTTCCTTAAATGTCCCGGGCTCTTTCTGTCTGTTCTCTTAACTCCGGGGGACTTGCTCGGAGCGCTCGCCCTCCTCGCCAGCTTGTCTCTATTTAGATCCCCGCCCCCCCTTCCCCCCCCCGCCCCCCCCCGTGCTTCAGTCATTGCTTTGGACGTCCCCTTCCTTAGGGCAGCTTCCTGGCTGTCCCCTGCTCCGCTGGCTGCCCTCCTGCTCACACCTACACCGGGCCTTCTGCCTTCGCGGTGCCTTCACCCTCTCGTGGTGATCTGTCCCATGTCTGCCTGCCGGGCGGCGGAGGGGGGGTGCCTCCCTGAAGGCAAAGACTTGGTGGCTGTGTCGGGGCCAGCAGGACCTAGCAATTCCGTTTAGACTCTGTCTTCATGTAGGCGTGCCTGGGTGGCTCAGTTGGTTAAGTGTCTGACTTCGGTTCAGGTCATGATCTCTTGGTCTGTGAGCTTGAGACCCACGTCAGGCTCTGTGCTGACAGCTCAGAGCCTGGAGCCTGCTTCTGCTTCGGATTCTGTGTCTCGCTCTCTCTCTGCCCCCTACTCTGTGTCTCACTGTCTCAAAAATAAATATTAAAAAAAAAAAAGAAAAGAAAGAATCAATGTTTGATTCCTTTAAAGAAAACAAAGTGGAATCTGTCTTCATGTCATCCTGTCCTTGGGCGGGTCTGAGGGTTCAGGCACCTCTGTGCTCCATCTAACTCTGGGAAAACCAGCTAGAGGGAGCCCTTCAGGATTGGGGTCAGCTGGTCCCTGCTCCGGGGTTTGGGAGCCACCCTGCTCCGGGTTCTCAGCTATTTCTTCTGGGTATCCACGGCCATCCACGGCCATCCACGGCCATCCACGGCCATCCACGGCCGTCCACGGCCGTCCACGGCCGTCCAGACACTAGCAGGTGCAGTTCCCACCTCATCAATCCAAACACAGCCCGCGGCCGGCAGTCATGTCAGGGACCCCGGGGTGAGGCTCCCTGGACGGCAGGGGAGGGGGGCCTGGGTCCCTGGGCAGGGTGGTCGCCCCTCCAAACGGTGGGAAAACCGACACTCAAAGATATGATGACTTGTCCAAGGTAATTCAGTTCAGGAAGCCCCGGAGCCTGGACTCAGACTCGACCCCCAGCCACTCCCCACCCCCCACTCCCCACCCCCGCCGTCCGCTCTAGGCCCAGCTCCTTCTTTTACTGGAGGAGAACGGTCCTCAACAGAGAAACAAAATTTGGTCTCTCCGGGCAGTAGAATTTTGCCTGGCCGTCAAAGGCAACGAAGTGCTGATACATGATATGACACAGCCGAACCCCAGAAACGTTCTGGAAGTGAAGGAAGCCAGGCACCGCAGGCCACGTGGCGCGTGAGTCCATTTGCATGAAGCGTCCGGGGAAAGCAAATCCGTAGAGACAGGAAGTGGACTCACGGTTGTCCAGGGCTGAGGCGGAGGGGAGAGGAGGGGTGGGGCGTGACCGCTGAAGGGGAAGGGTTTATTTCGGGGGGTGATGAAAACGTCCTCAGATGGGCCGCGGTGATTGTTGTACCAAATTGTACACTGTGCTAAAGGGGCCACGTACTAAGAACCACGGTCGTCTACGTGGGCGAATCGTATACTTTAAGTAGGTGAATTCTATGGGATATGAATTATATCCCAACAAAGCTGTTGAACCTCACACACGAACCTAACATGGAAAATGCACGTATATTTTTTAAGTTTTATTTTATTTTTGAGAGAGAGAGAGAGAGAGAGAGAGAGGCAGAGAGAGAGAATCCCAAGCAGGCTCCGTACTGTCAGCAAAGAGCCCGATGTGGGGTTCAGTCTCACAAACTATGAGATCATGACTTGAGCTGAGATCAAAAGTCTGACGCTTAACCAACCGAGCCCCCCAGGCGCCCCCCATGTTTCTGTTGTGTTCTGAAGAGCGTCCTTTTTTTTTTTTTCAACTCTATTTACACACTGTTTTTAAGCTGGGATTCCTTGTTTGTCCTCCGAAGCCTTAAAGCCACGGTTCTCAAACTTCTAGCATCCACCGGAACCTCCTAGATGGTTTGTTGAAAGACCTACCGCTCCACCCCCTCCCCCAGTTCTGACTCAGCAGGTCTAGGGGCGGGCCTGAGTGTCTGCATTTCTAGCAAGTTCCCAGGGCTCCGCCCGCTGCTGGTCCAGGGCCCACTCCTAGAGGGCCCGTGTCTGAACTCTCTCGTGCGTTCTGAGGACTCTTCCGTGGCTTTCCTTTGATTTTTAAGTTCTAAAAACTTACCTGCAAAGAAGGACAGTTCTGTTTTTTTCACTTTTTGAACTCGCGACCCTGAGATTCAGACCCCAGCGGAGATCAAGGGTCGGACGCTTCCCAGGCGCCCCTGTTTCTTCACTTTTTAAGTTACGCCCGATTTTGTCTCCTGTGTCTGTGTGGCCGGGGATCTCGGCCGCGGGGTGGGCTCAGATGTCTTTTTCTTGGTGATGCTTGCGTTCTGCTTCTGTTTGAGTCTTTCATCAAGTTCAGAAAGTGCTGCTCTTTTCCTGGCTTTAAAAAAAAAAAAGATGGTTAAAAGTCAGGAGTAAACTTTTATTTTTATTATTTTTATTTTTAAATCTTTTTTTTATGTTTTATTTATTTTTGAGAGCAAGGGAGACAGAGCGCAAGCAGGGGAGGGGCAGAGAGAGGGAAGGAGACACAGAATCCGAAGCAGGCTCCAGGCTCTGAGCTGTCAGCGCAGAGCCCGATGAGGGTCTCGAACTCACAGACTGTGAGATCATGACCTGAGCCGAAGTCGGACACTTAACCGACTGAGCCACCCAGGCGCCCCAGGAGTAAACTTTTCAATGTCACTAAATGCCTCTTCCGATCTACCGAAATGTAAAGCTTTCGTATCTTTCATGTTTCCTTAATGAATTAATGCGGAGATGTAATTATTAAATGATTTCCTGATGTTTCTTGGGAGCAAAACCTATATGGTCATCAGGCATTTTTCTCTGAATTCACGGCCGGATTTCGCTTGCTAACGTTTTATTTAAGTCTGTTACCTCCACGTTGGCCAGTGAGACTGGCCTACGGTTTTCTCGTTTTGTGCCTTTTCCCTGAAGAGGCTGCTCTCGGGGTTACATTGGCCTCACGGAGTGAGCTGGGAAACCTTCTGTCTTATTCCGTTCTTCGGAGCAGAACGTGATAATGACCTCAACTTTCTTAGACCCAAATCCTTCCCACCGGGCTGTGTATCCTCTACCTCCTCCCAGCCTCCCCCTCCCCTGCCTCCTCTCCCTTTTGCCCTGTCCTCCAAGATCTTGGTTTTCTTTCAGACTTTTGCTTCCTCCTGCCACAGGGCTTTTGCACATGCTGCTGGCTCCCCCTGGGAAATGTTCTTCTCTCCTCTGCACACTTACTTAGATTTTCAGCGTCCTTCTGGTTTCAGCCTGATTGTAGTCTCTTTCCTTGATTTCCCTGACTGGGTCAAATGCCTGCAAACTACCCTCTTACTTCACCATGTGCCTCTCTACTTTGCAATTTTACCTCTATTTATATGATTTTTATTTATGCAACTAACATCTGTCTTCCCCCACTAGACAGCCAGGTTTTTGAGGACAAGGACTGGGTTTCTGCTTACCTTTGAACTCCCAGCACAGGGCCAAGCACATAGTAAGTGCTTAATAAACTTGTAGTGAATGAATGGAGGAATTCACTCCTCACAAGGAAACGAGGCAGTTTCGCTTGTGTTAATATCGCTTCCCAACAACCCCAATCTTTGCCGGAGATTTTGAAACGTTTACTTCTCCTAACGCCCTTAGTGCTTCACGTAATAAACTTCTCTTTCTCAACACACCATTTCCGGTCAGTGTCTCCTGCCTTCCCACTACACGGAGGTGAGATTAGGTTCTCATGGTTCGCTCTGCCTTCCCTCCCTCTCCGGCCCCCATGCCTCCAGTTCCTACTTGGCCCCAAGCTTCAAACTGTACTCTGTTCTGTGACTGCGATTATTTCTGTGCTTTGACTGTCAGCTGATTCTAAACAAATTCGAATCGATGGCCAGCTTTTTCCGTATCACGATGATGTGACAATCCTTCCTGGCAGAGACAGGCGGGAGGAAGGAATCTGATGTCGACAGGCGAAGGGGGCAGCACACAATTTATTATTATTATTATCTATTATTATTTTAATGTTTATTTTTGAGAGAGAGAGAGAGACAGAGCAAGGGCAGGGGAGGGGCAGAGAGAGAGGGAGACACAGAAGCTGAAGCAGGCTCCCGGCTCTGAGCTGTCAGCACAGAGCCCGACGTGCAGCTCGAACTCACGGACCGAGAGATCATGACCTGAGCCGAAGTCAGACATTTAACCGACTGAGCCACCCAGGCATCCCGGCGCACAATTTTTTAAAATTTCATGTGTCGATTCGCCTTCTCCGTATCTCTGGGATGGTCCAGATCTTTGCTAGAGTCCTTGCTAAGGAGGAACGTGCCTTTCCTGTTGGAGAGTTCTTTCCGGAATCTTCCAGTTTCCTGACTTGGCGCCACTGGCTTTCGAAGCGAGTTATCCTATTGTCATCCCGTGATCTTTCTTCACGCGGCACCCCTGGGTGCGGAGGGAGTAGAGTTTTTAGCTTCTTGGCTGCCGTGACATCCTCTTTCTTAGGTCTCTTTGGCGTCTTGCTGGAGACCTATCCCTGGAGTGTATCTTCCAGGGTGGACCTACGGATGGAGAACTTTCTAGTCTGTGTCTATTTGGGTTTGTTTACTTTGCCCTTGTGCTCGGGATCGACAGTCCGGCCGGACGGCACCTTCCAGGCGGATTCGCCTGAGGACAGCTGCTTTTCCTTCTTTTTCGGGTCCTTTGATTGGTCACTACCCAGGATTTTAGCATTTTTCTACATCTTTGGAATTCTGGAGTTCTTTCAGGACATTTCATCTAGAAAGTATGCATCGTTTGAAGCTTTTTCCATTCAACACGTGGTAGTTTGGTGACTTGTAGTTTGGAGACTCAAGTCTTTCTTTAGCCCAGAGAAATTACTTCCATCATTGCTTTATTTTTTTTTTCTCCTGTATTTCTACTGGTTTTTTTC
This sequence comes from Paguma larvata, assembly GCA_030068075.1. Taxonomy (NCBI): domain Eukaryota; kingdom Metazoa; phylum Chordata; class Mammalia; order Carnivora; family Viverridae; genus Paguma; species Paguma larvata. The sequence goes on from CM057836.1 coordinate 7,559,390, forward strand.
TTCAAGGACTCTTATTAGATAATGAGGATCAGAGGGGCACCCGGGTGGCTCAGTCGGTTGAGCGTCCAACTTCGGCTCCGGTCACGATCTCACGATTCGTGGGTTCGAGCCCCACGTCGGGCTCTGTGCTGACAGCTCAGAGCCTGGGGCCTGCTTCTGATTCTTTGTCTCCCTCTCTCTCTGCCCCTCCCCTGCTCACGTTCTCTCTCTCTCTCAAAAATAAAAATAAACATTAAAAAGAAAAGAAAGAAAGAAAATAAGGATTGGGGCACCTGGATGGCTCAGTCAGTTGAGCGTCTGACTTCAGCTCAGGTCGCGGTTCACGGGTTCAAGCCCCGCATCAGGCTCTGTGCTGTCTCTGCTGTCAGCACGGAGCCCGCTTCCGATCCTCTGTCCCCCGCTCTGTCTGCTCCTCCCCAGCTTGTGTTCTCCCTCTTTCTCTATCAAAATAAAATTAAATAAGCTTTCAGAAAGTGTGAGCATCCGTTCTACACGCGTATTACTGCTAACTGTGTGTGTGTGTGTGTGTGTGTGTGTGTGTGTGTGTGTGAGACGGTAGTCAGTGTTTTCTTTTTCCTTCCTGCCCCATGTTTGAAGGTTTTCTTGGCTTTATCGTCTACACGATTGCTTTGGTGTTCAGCTATGCCCATGTTATCGTTCTTCTTGTTGTCTGTATATGTTTTCTAGAATCAGAACTCTTTCTTTATTTCCAGGAAACCTTTGCTGTCTGATGGCCCCCGTGCAGCACAGGCTACACGGTCTCGCGTGGCCGAGGTCTCTTGGGCAGATGTTCAGGAAGCTGGAGTCCGTATCGTTTCTGTGGAACTTGCGCCTGGAGGAGTCTGGGGGGTGGAAGGGACTCTTTTCTGCGTCTAAGCAGCCACCGCATGGAAAAGACAGGGCTCTGGGCACAGAGAGATCGCCGCCCGCCTTCCTCATTGGGCACGAACCAGCAGGACGATCTTAGCTCCCGCGGCCTCAGTCTCCCCGTCTGTAAATGGAAAAGCACTTCCTACCTGGACGACGGGCCCCGCGTGGGCAAAGCTCCCGGGGTGGGGAGCCGGATGTGCATGGAGGCCGTGAATGAGTCTTCATCAGTTAATCCAGCGCAGGGGCCCTCCACGCTTCCCGCCCCTTCCACCAGGGTGGAAACCTGCTTGCTTGCCTTCACCCCAGACCTGTCTGGCTTCTTGACTATATATGTGTGTGTGTGTGTATTTTAGTCATTTCTGGGCAGCTTCTCATGCATATTCAAATCCCAGCCGTTCGGATGGGGAATGATTCAAATGTTTGTTGCACCGGGTAATTGATCTTAATATAGCCGCCATCACCAAAGGCCGCGCCTCTCTGCCAGCCTCCTCGCGCCCCCACAGCCCGTCTGGGCCAAGGAAGATCAACAAACGGATACACTTCCGCCCTCAGGCCCGACGGGAGACTAATCGGAAGGGCTGGGAGAGCCCTTCTCACCCCGCTGGGCTTTTGTTTTTCTTTTAAGCCCGTGCCTGCTTCTTTGCTCATGTCCTTTCTATAGACAACCTAAAGGCGAGGGGAATATGGGGGGGGGGGAGACTGTGGGTGCCCCTAAGGTCTGGGCAGAGCCAGCTTCTTTTGCAGAGCCCCAGGATTCAGATCCTGAGTGCTGCATGTTGCGGACTGGATGGCTGCCCCGGGGCATGGAAAAGAGGTGTTGTAGGTCCCGCAATAGAAAGGGAGAGGCTTCCGGCCACCTTCCTGGCCCTCTTCCCGGTGTGAGAGTTGGGACAAGTCACCCACCTCCTCCCATGGCCCCGTGGCCTGGGAGGGGATTCAGTGTAAGGGACATGCTGGGGTCCAACCTGGCTGACCAAGCGACCAGTGGTGGGAGCCAGGGTGAATGTCCCCATCCGCAGAATGGGGGTGGTGGCCATAGACCCGAGCTAAAGAGAATGCAGCCCTGTGCGGGGCAGGGACGGGCTGGCCGTGGAGCCCCGGTGCTCCGTGGGGTCGGACCCAGCGCGGGAGCTCAGCGGTGTTTGCAGAATGAACCGAGTGGACCTGGAGCCCGGAGGGCAGACCCCTGCTGTGGAGCAGGCAGAACCAGGACTGGAGAATGGACCAGTTAACTGCAGGGTCGGAGGTCCCACACACCAAGATGCCATCACAATTAAAGCCACAAACGGGGGGCGCCTGGGTGGCTCGGTTGGTTAAGCATCCGACTTTGGCTCAGGTCACGATCTCGCGGTCTGTGAGTTCGAGCCCCGCGTCGGGCTCTGTGCTGATGGCTCGGAGCCTGGAGCCTGCTTCTGATTCTGTGTCTCCCTCTCTCTCTGCCCCTCCCCTGCTCATGCTCTGTGTGTCTCTCTCTCAAAAATAAAATAAACATAAAAAAAAACTAAAAAAAAAAAAGCCACAAACGGGAACCCGTTTGTTGAAGGGTGGCCTCTGGCTGTGTCGCAGGCATCCTGTGGGGGTCGGAGGGGCTTGATGGAAGCTCCCACGACCGTCCGCTCCTCACTGCCTCATCCTTCCCACTTCTTCTCACTGGGGAATCCCCCCAGCCCTCAACCATCGCTTCCTGGACAAGGAGGCCCCCTTGTGCTTGCTTGGCTCTGTCCCCCAACTCCAGGGCCTGCAAAGCATTTAGACCAAGACACCCAGCAGAGACAAGCCCTTGGGAAGGTGCCTTTGCACTTAGACACCCAAAGCTCTTCCTCCAAAGGCTCCGGGAGAACAAAGAGTCAACAGACGCTCATCACTAAGCACCTGTCATCACCAAGCGTCGCTTACCCCCATCCACTGTCTCCTCCCCACCATCAGCAGACTTCCTCATTCATCCTCCGGGGATCCGCCCAGACCCCACCTGTCAGCCCCCCGGTCCCGTTCCTCTGAGCGCCTGGCGCCCTGGTGTACTCGCTCCGCGGCACCCCGCCTCCAGCCGGGATGAGCTCATCTCTGGGCGTGGAGACCGCGCTCTGGTCCAGTGCATCGAGGGGTCAGAGTTCTCACCCTTGAGCCTGGTCCCGAATCCCCTCTGGGTGTGAAAATACACACCGGGCCGGTGGGCTGGGGATTTGCATTTGGAAGTGTTTCCGGTGACACTGATGTTGCCGATTGGGCACCGCATTTTGAGAACCGCCGGCTTAGGGCCGCGAGAGCCTGGATGGGGACGGGAGAGTCGCTCCCGGCCACTCCAGGTGTGGGGCCCATCAGTCTGGAGCTTTGACGTTCAGCAAGCACGCACTTGTAGAACTGAGCCCAGAGACTACAGACCAGTCGCTCAGCCTTCCGGCCTCCCCCTGGAGAGGACAGCGACTCCAGGACGACGGGGAACGCGACATCACAAGAAACATGTATTTGATCTCAGTCCCCCGTGCCTGACCCAGAGATCCTAAGACCCCTGGAATTTCCCGAGTGAGGGGAGCGATAGGAGCGTCTACGCAGAGCCCCAAAATCTTCTGGAATTGCCCAGGTAAAGGGAGCATGTTTCGTTCTAATGACGCAACTCTGGGTGGCTCCTGGGTTAACTGCAGGGCCGGTCGCCAGAAAGGCCAACCCACGATCGGAAGCTTGGAACTTTCAGCCCAATGAGAGGGGGCTGGAGACTGAGTTGAGGATTGATCATGTCCATGTGACGCTGTCCATAAGAAATCCCTAACCTACGGGGTAGGGTGAGCTTCCAGGTTAACAGGCACGTCAAGGTGCCAGGGGGGTGTTGCACCCCAACTGCGCCCCTTAGCTTGCAGCCTGGAGGAGGGTGGAGATGTTTCTCACATTGAAATAATGTTCCCTGACCCTTGCCAGTACACGCATGCGCGTGCACGCACGCGAGCACACACACACACACACGCACAGACACAGAGGCATCCAGGGCCCCAGACAGTTAGAAGTTTTCAGCTGGGAAGAGTTTAGAGACACCAAGTTCAATCTTTCCCGTTTTAGAGACGGAGAGACAAAGGCCCAGGGGAAGGTGACAGTTTATTCTTCTATTCAGCAGACTCTGACGGAGTGTTTGGTCTATGGCTGGCTCATGAGGTGATGTTGACAGAGAAGAATAAGGCACTGTTTTCCAGCCCCCAGAGCGTTACGGGCTCAGGGGAGCAAGGGCTCCCCAGGAGAGGGTGCAGGGGCTGGAGAGGGACTGACAGTTGCTGGAGGGGCCGGGCCAGGCCGAGGAAGTCTCTGCAGAGGAGAAAGTGTTGGATCTGGGCTGTGAGGGGCGTGTGTGGAGTCGTGTTGTCATGGGGGACTTCGCAGGCCCACGTGACATCGCAGCCCCGGGCACGGGATGGGGGCTCCGGAGAGCTCAGGGAATGTGGGTCGAATGAACGAACATGAGGCAGTTCCATTCCGGAGAGCCGAAAAGGCGACTCGCGGGGGCTCTGGCTAAACCAAGGGTGGGGCTTGGAGGCGCTGGTGGAAAGCAGGCGTGCGTCGGGGACAGTCGGCAGCTGGGGCTTAGGTCAGGAAGGGCCTGGCCTAGCAGGGTCTGTAGGTCACTGGAGGAGATGGGTGCGCCAGCCCCTGGGGGTGGGGGGTGGGAAGGACCGTTCTTGAGAACCCACGCCAGGCCCGCTTGCCAAGCCTCTCTGGGGCTGGAAGGTTTAGGGTTACTCCTAGGTCGAGAATCCAGTTGGGGGAGGCCCAACCTAAGAAAGGGTCTCATCCGACGCACGTGACACCTAACGTGGTGGGGGCCACCAGGTGGCACTACTACGTGACTTCTAGAAACTGACCTTCGAGGGCAGGGAGGTGACCGTCTGGGTGTGGGATTAGTTCACAGGAAGACACCTCCGCGCGCTCACCTCCCTCAGGTCTGTTCCCATCTTCCCGACGCCAGCCACCCAAGTTGTGTGGGGAGACATTTGCCTTATCAGACATGTCTGGTTTCAGCCTTCTTTCCCCTTGGAGAAAAGACGGGTTAAATTTCTCGGATCTGTAGCTCCCTCAGACAGGCACGTGGAATTGCTTCTTGGGATCCAGCCTTGATCTGTGGGATCGCCCATGGGTCACAATCAGCCATGAGATTGGTCACGCACAGCCTCGCCGACCCTGCCTGGGCCCTGGCCTCAGGAAGGCGGGAGAGAAACAGGGCAAACATAGGGTGCTACTCCATTCCGAAGAAGGATGTCAAGACGAGAAAAAGACCCCAAGAGGGGCAGAGCCCCTCAAGAGGCCCAGAGCCCAAAGTTTGGGGCTGGTGATAAACCTTTTCGATGTATTAGAAGTCCTCTGAGTGCGCAGAGAGTGGGATTTCTGAGACGTTGGCACGGATTAGGAGGCAATCGAAAGACATCGTTTGAAACAAAGACCGTCTCAGGAATTGGTGGCCGTCCGCTCTGTGTTCACACAAAGTTTCCTGCTACTGGACAGCAGTCAGGGCATGCGGCTGAGAGCTTAGTCCTGTGAACCCAACTGTCGCTGGACCATTGGATGAGACATGGTCTGGGAGAAAGGACGAGGCCTTGGGGGTCCGCAGACCTGATTACACGCTCACTTAATGATTCTGCTGGGTCAGAGGGGTGACTTCATATCTGTGAGCTTGGAAGTCACAGCCCTTCCGGGGGCTGATGGGAGTTACAGGTAACAGGGCCTACTGTCCAAGCCAGAGAAGGGGCTCCTTCCCTGACCCCCCCCCCACTCCGTGTCCTGGACTATACTATAGGCCCTCCAGAGAGGTCTGTGGACCCTACTTACATCTGACTGATGACCTCCGATGGAACTAAAGGTTTCGCTATGTGGAGGGGACTCCAGGACATCAGGTCGCCAGCATCGAGCACTCTGGGGTTGAGAGGGCCAGGAAGCCAAGGGTGCCGTGTGGGTCCGAGGAACAGGTACCAGCGGTAAGGGAGAACAAGACTGCAAGGGGCCTGGGCTGGGGGCTCCGGGGCCTGACCAGGCTTGGGAGGCAGATGGCGGGAACCAGCTTCCCAAGACCCAGAGTGTCACTTGAGTCCCAGTGTCACCGAAGGGAGCAGCCAGAGAGAGCTCCTCCCTCAGCACAGCCTCCGGAGCGAATGCCTTTTCAACATTTTGAAAGGTAAAGCATCGACTTGGGATTTAAGGCTCCACTTCAGGGACATTGGAGGAAACGAAAGGATGCGAAGCCAGAGACGAGACAGGCGGAGAGACGACACAGCGAGAAGCCTCTTGCACCCGCACCCGGCCCCAGGCCGCCTTCGCCTGACGCTAACGGCTAACCCTTCCGAGTGCCAGGCAGTTGTAAGTGACATGCACCCTCCACCCTGGCCCCTGACTCCTGTCTGGACGACCCGCCCCGGGCAGTGTTATTTTGACTCCCCTCGCTTTGCAGATGGGAACCCGGGGTGCAAGAGGTGTCCTAGAGCTTATCGGAGGGGAGCGGGGCTCGAACCCTACAGGTCTGACCCAGAGCCTCACAGGAACCACCGCACCGGCCGTGCTCCCAGGTTAGGATCCGTGGGTGTCTCCCCACCAGGGATCTCGGTGGGACAGGCCCCCCCCCACCCCACGGGGCCTTCCTCATGGCCCCAGGTGCTCGGGCCTCAGCCACGCAGCAGGCAGAGAGCTCAGTCTACTCACTGCTTTTCTTCCACCTAAGGATACTGAGGTTCCAAGGGCGAGGGGGCCCTCCCAGGTCAAAGTGTGCACGGCTCCCAGAGTCTGGCAGAAGCCCGGGGTCTGGAGACAAAGCCCCACGAGAAAACAGTCGGCCTTCCTTGCATCAGGGGAGCTTTGGGGACATGGAAATATTTCAAACGTTTAAAAAAAATGCTTAAATCCATATTTATAATTCGTAATAGCAACTAAAAAAGAATATCTCCACCAACTGTCAGCAGCCAATCGATGGGAACTGATTCAGAGGAGGAAATGTGCCCATAGTACAAAAAGTAAGCCACCTCCGTTTGGTTTTGGGCATTTGACGCGAAAAGCGTGTTGATTTCTGTACTTCTTTGCCTGTGACCCGCGACACAGACGGCACAGCCCACCAGCCCCGTGTTCCCTTCTAAACACACAGAAGAGCCCAGGGGAGCGGAATCTGTTTGAATCGAGATGATAGAGGCGGGTCGCTCGCAGGCAGCGGGGAACCGTTGTCTTCTGCGCCCGCGCACGGGCGTCGTTTCCTCCGTCTCTTGAGCTGACAGCCTGCTCTCCTGTCTTTCCAGAAGGACGTGACGGCCCAAGGAGGCAGGGGCTCCGGGGAGAGGGGCTCCGGGGAGCTCCCTCAGAAAGAACCTACCAAGCCTTTTTCTTTACTGTAAACATGCCAGGCGCTTATTACACAAAATGAAAATAGTTCGTAGAGGTAGGAAGTAAAAGTGTAAATCCAGCCTCTCCAGATTCTTCCCTCTGGGCACATTCGGTTTTCCCCGCGGGGAGCCCGGAAGCCGAGCAGGGAGGGAAGGGGGCATGGCCAGGTCCGAGCTGCTGGCCACAGGCAGGGGAAGGAGGCAGGTGTCTTAGTCACCCTGGGCTTCCGAAACAAAACATCAGAGGCTCAGCGGCTTGGACAACAGAAGCTTCTTTTCTCGCGGCGCTAGAGGCTGCGCGTCTGAGCTGAGGCGCGAGAGGGGCTGGGGTCTGGTGAGGCCTCCTCGTGGCCTGCAGATGGCCACTTCCTCGTGGAGCGCCCACGTGGTCTCTTCCTGGGTGTACACACGTGGAGAGAGAGGGCAGGCTCTCTGGTGTCTCTTCTTCTCCGCAGGGCCCTAACCCCATCCCGGGATCCCGCCCTTAAGGCCCCCCCCAAACCCTAACTGCCTCCCAGAGGCTCCATCTGCAAACACACTCACAGCGGGGATTTGAGCTTCAACACACGGATTTTGAGGGGATGCCAACATGGGGTCCGGGACAGGGGAGGCCCTCTACGGGGCACCTACTGTCCACCAGCGTGGTGGCAGATGCTTCGTATCCACTGGCTTACTGGTCCCCCCACACCCTGAAAAGCACAAACGACTGTCTTCATTCTACGCATGGGGAAATCAGGATTCGTGGCAGAGTCAGAATTAAACATCATGCCCCTTCTGCTAACTAGGTAAAGCTTTCAAGGAAAAGAAAATTCCAAAGTGGCCCCAAAGGGAGGGAACAGCCCTGCTGGAGGTGATGGGGACAGTTCCGGGTCCTCTGCTGTCCCCTATCAACCCTCTCTGCCCACATTAGGCTCCCCTGGGGAGGACGAGGCCAAGGAGTCCCCTTGGCAGGTGCAAAGGGGCTCGATGGACCCAGGACGTGCCCTGCACCGACCCCACGCATCACAGAAAGTGTTTCTCAGAACCCCGTGGCTTGTGACATCCAGCCTCAAATCGGGCCGACTAAGTCCCTGAGGATAGCTTTCTCTAGCGATTATCCTGGCTGTTGAGTAAACCTTATTAGTAATTAGTTTGCCAAAGATAGCAGCCCCTGGGAGAGCAGGAGAAGTGGTAATTACGCAGCCAGCCCGGCCAGCTATTTCCTGCAGAAATCGACACCCACACCCTGGGATTTCTCCAGACCATTTTAAACCCTGGAGCCTCAGGCCCAGGACTCTGCTGCTCCCCGCGCATGTCAGCCTCCTGGAGACTCTTTCTTCTGGTTCCCTCAGCAGCGATCACAGCTTCCCATCTGACCCTGCCGACTCGCGTCCTTGCCAACCAGCTGGGGTGGGGAGGGTCTCCTGGTGTGTTTCGCTGACCCGGGGACAGACATTCGGGATGAGCGGCCGGGGCCCTGTAAGCCGGGGCGTGGGGAACCCTGGGGAGCACCTACGAGGGAGGAGTCTGAGGCCCGGCTGTGTCCGAGAGGACAGTGCCCTGCAGGCGCCGGGAGCTCACACCAGGGTGAGCCGGGAGGAGCGACTGGGGAGCCTAAAGCAGGCAACAGACAGGATCGGATTGTTGGTTAAAAGGAAAGCGTTCGAGGTAGGGCGGCAATGGTCTGGAAAGTGGCAGAAATGGAGGCAGGGAGGCTGGTGAGGAGGCCACGGCGGTGATTAAGCGGGGGCCATCTTAGATCTGCCGGGGAGCGATGAGGGGCAGACCTCTGCTGACCTCGCCACGGAATTCACCAGATAATGGGGAGTCGTGTGGAGTTTCCCATGTGATCTGGGATCGTCTGGGGCCTCTGTCTCCCGCCCCCAAAACTCCCCATCGAGTGGTGACCGAAGATGGTCCCTGCAGCCCAGCGGTGCGTGGACTCCCCAGAGAGGGAGGGCAGACCGGGCAGAGGGGTTCCTGGGGATGACGGCGTTTAGGGGGTCCTGGTGGCTGGTGGCTGGCGGCCGGTGGCTGGCTGGCTGGACGGACAGATGGCCGGATGGGCATATAGGTACGTGGGTGGATGGAGGAAGAAGCTAACTTGCCAATAAGCGCATCTCATCTCTTCCGGGCTGCTTTCTTCAGGGTGCCTTCTGTCTTGGGTAAAAGCTCAGACTCGCACTCTCCCCCCCTGCTCCGGCCCGCTCCTCCTCTGAGATGCGGGTGTGAGCGCGCGTGCGCGCGTGTGCCTGGGCGTGCACCTGGGAGTGTGGGGGAATGTGTGGGCATGAGTGCGTGTGTCTGGGTGTGAGCCCGTGCGTGTGCGTGTGCGCGCCTGTGTCTGGGAGTGTGTGAACGTGTGAGCGTGTGCGCCCGGGGGTGTGCCTGTGAGCGTGTGTGAATCTGGGTGTGTGAGTGTGTGGGACCGTGTGGGTGTGTGCGTGTGCCTGGGTGTGAGTGCGTGCGAGTGTGGCAGTGGGAGTGTTAGCGTGGTCTCGCGTGGCCCCATGGAGATGCCACGGGTCCCTTGCTGTCTCCGGTGCAGCACCCAGGTTGGTCGGGCTGGGCCGTTTGCCCTTCCACGGTTCTCGAGGCCACACATGGGATTCTGGCCCCAGTCTGGCCCCAGAAGCTTCTCCATTCTGCCCCCCAGGCCGCGTCTGGTCCACCAGCCTCCTCGGCACCTGGGCGGCCCCTCCCCAGGGAGCCTGGGGACTTAGGGATCCTCTGCCGCGTCCGCAGGTGTCTGCTCCGTTGTCATCGCCGGGACGCCTCCTCCCCAGGGCCACACGCCGGCTCCCGCACACCAGGAGGAAAGCGGATCCCCGTGCCAGAGAAGGGGTGAGGGCACGGGGACTCTGATGCGCACCGGCTTCCCCACGCCTTCCCGGATGTCTGCATACCGGCCCCTGCCCGGGGCTAGGCGTGGGGGGGGCACAACTCACCGCCCCTCTCCCTCCCCTCTCCTCCCCCTTCCACCCCACAGGGGGCCAGGCCAGTGGGGCAAGTGTCCATTCCCAGACTCCAGCGTGGCAGATCCTGAGGGACCGCTTCTCCCCCCGGGTCACTGGCCGGGTTTCGTTCTCGATGTGTTGGGTAAGATTCAGAAAGCATTTCTTTCCGGACAAATCCTGGTTTTTGGGGAGATCGCTTAGCCGCAGACTCAAAATCCCACTCCGGAGGTCAGCGCTGGATGTCGCCTTCCTGCCTCTCTCTGTGTCTCTGTCTCAGTAACCCAGATCCTCCCCGAGGAAAACCCAGGATCCCACGGTGGCACGTGCAAAGTGGGAAGAAGAAAAGCACCGTTGCAGGAAGTCCGCGTCACCATCATGCTGGCTCTGGGATTCGAAGGCTGAAATGCCTGACCCAGAGCTCGAACGTTCGAAGGGACAGGGTGGAGGGAATTGGGCATTTTTTTTTAACGTTTATTTATTTTTGAGACACAGAGACACAGCGTGAGCAGGAGAAGGGCAGAGAGAGAGGGAGACACAGAATCCGAAGCAGGCTCCAGGCTCTGAGCCGTCAGCACAGAGCCCGACGCGGGGCTCGAACTCACAGACCGCGAGATCGTGACCTGAGCTGAAGTCGGCCGCTCAACCAACTGAGCCACCCAGGCACCCCAATCGGGCATTTAATAAACCCCCTGCGTGGCCAAGTGTGCTCCCTCCGCCTCACAAAATCTCCCCAGCCCCCCCTGAGGCTGGAGTTTCACACACAGGAAACAAGGCTCAGAGACGGAAGGCAGCTTAGCCAAGACCACTCGACCAGAGTGAATGAAAGAGCCGGACTCAGGGCGCCCGGGGGGCTCAGTCGGTTAAGCTTCCGACTCTCGATTTCGGCTCAGGTCACGATCTCACGGTTGGCGGGATCGAGCCCCGCGTCGGGCTCTGCGCTGACAGTGAGGAGCCTGCTTGGCGTTCTCTTTCTCCCCCTCCCTCTGCCCCTCACTTGCTCTCTCTCTCTTAAAATAAATAATCTTTAAAAAAAAGAAAGAAAGAAAGAGTCAGGACTTGAATCCAGAACTCCTGATCCTAAGCCTGGGCTCTTTACAGCTGCCATGCCGTGTTCTTCCTGGGCGTGCACACCTGCCCGGGGCTTGACTGCCCGGGCACCGACGTCACACCCCGCCCCCGCCCAGCTTCTGCGCTGTTTGGAAGGGAGGTAAGGACACAGTCTCCGGTCCCCACGCTCCAAAGTGCAGCCGCTGGTTTAGAGTGGCACGTAAACACAAGAGTGACACCCGGGAGGCGAGAGAAGGGAGGAGGGAGGACACCTTCGGTGTTGATGGGCACCTCCAGGGAGCGGGGGTGGGGGGGGAGGAGGGGCTCAGGTCGGGGGAGACCTGGGGCTGCGAGAGCCGTCGCCTCTTCCAGGAGCTGCGGGCGGGGGTGCTAGGATGGCCACGGCAAGTGCACGGGTGGACCTCCCAGCCGGGAGGTCAAGGACCCACCGAGAAAGGGGTGGGAGCCGGCGGGGGTCAGCGCCGGGCCAGCCGCCGCCGGCTTTCAGAACTTTCTCTCCCCGCGGTGGCGCCGATGGCTGGAAAAGGTTCGCACGACAGACCAGTCTGTATTTCGCGGGCCATCAGGAAACGTTCATCTAGCGCGTGCGACTGCGTGGGTATCGTGGGGACGAATCCAGATGGTCTCTGACTATTGTTCATTTGTACGCGCGCTCCTGGAGGCGTGAGAGAAACGGCCTCAGGGACCCTCTTCCCAACCCCCTCCCTTCCTGGGGCCTTGGCAAGGGAGGTCCCCCGGGCGCCCTGGACGCAGGGCTCTGGCCCTCTCCCCGCTGCCCCGTGCCGCCCCGTGTGCCATCTGGCAAACCACCTGGAGTATGGTTTCTAAAAGATATATTTTGGGGTGCCTGGGTGGCTCAGTCGGTTGAGCGTCCGACTTCGGCTCAGGTCATGATCTTGCGGTCTGTGAGTTCGAGCCCCGCATCGGGCTCTGTGCTGACGGCTCAGAGCCTGGAGCCTGCTTCGGATTCTGTGTCTCCCTCTCTCTCTCTGCCCCTCCCCACTCATGCTCTGTCTCTCTCTGTCTCAAAAATAAATAAACATTAAAAAAATTTAAAAAAGATATATTTTCCTGCTAATAAAAGTAATTCGCATTTAATAAAACACACAGAAAGCCGAAGCGTAAGGAAGAAAGTAGGATGAGACCCTCGCTATCTACATATTTCCCGCCTTGCCCGTATCTACGTCATATCTTTATGGGTATTTTACATCAATGTCCGATGTGTGCATTAGATACCCCTGTGCGTACAATGCGTTCATAACTGGTCACGGACGGTAACATCGCCTTGGATTCTGTGTGTTTCGGAGTCATGCAAAATTCCTCAGAAACACACTCTTAGTGACGGCCCGACAACATCCATCATATAAATGTTTACTTATTTGGGGGAGGGGCAACGAGAGGGGGACAGAGGATCGGAAGCGGGCTCTGCGCTGACAGCAGAGAGCCCGACGTGGGGCTGGAACTCACGAACCGTGAGACGGTGACCTGAGCCGAAGTCGCACGCTCAACCGAGCCACCCCGGCTCCCCGCTGACCCCTCATCTAAAAGTTTCATCTCGCACATTGGGGAGCGCCTGTTTGTCTACCAGAAATACTGCAGGGACGCACAGTGCTGTCCCCTCCGGGGACCGAGGGCCTGACCTCCGCAGATGCTTGCAGAAGATGCTACAAACCAAACCAGAGGCGGGGCCGGGGGGGCGGGGGGTGGGGAGGAGGCAGGATCCCGGAAGGCCTGGACCCTTTCCCCTCCCCAGACCCGAAAGGTAGACCCGTTTCCCTCGCCATACATAACCCGTCTGGAGCGTTAGAGAATGTCGCCGATGCAAAGACAAAAGGGGCCCGGCTTTTGACGATCTAAAGGCTCTTCGAGTGCTAACCCCTTTCAACACTAAAGCCACGGCCCCGCTCGCAAGCCCTTCACCAGTTCCTGGGACAGAGCGATCGGACGGCCAGGCTCCCAGCAACCTGTCACAGCCCAGCCAGGCGGGAGGGACGGTGGCAGTGATGCCCGCTCTGGCTCTGCTTCCTACAAGGCTGCGTCGCCCTGCCTGGAGGCGGGAACTGACCCTCCCCAGGGTTCCGGCACATTCTCCGGGAGCCCACGGCCCAGAGGCCCTGCCGCAGGCCTTTCCTTCCGCCTGGTGGAGGCAGCCGACCTCGCTGCTCTTTGTCTGCACCGGGAACTCCTTTGCTCTGGCCCAAACGGCCGGGACCGACTACGGAACCGACCTCCAAAGCACAGCGCGTCAGAGTCTGCGGGCTCTGAGACGGGGCCCCAGAGAGCGAAAGTCACTTCTCCGGGGCCGCGGATCTTGGTCTCTCCTCCAGCTCCTCTAGGGCTCTGCGGATCTTTTCAGAAGGCCCCATGCTCATCGTTAGATTCTGTTCTCGAAAGACTCCTGTGAGGCGGGCAGAGCTGAGCGAACAGGTGTGAAGTCACACCGGTCCCGGAGCTGAGCCTGCGTGGCGGCAGCCCTCGGCCTGCGGGCCTTCTCAGAGCCTTAGGGTCCAGTTACCCGCTGCCCCTCTGGTGTTCCCCTTACCTTCCCAATTCCTTGCGTTTTAGTTCTGTTTCAGGGTCCTCTGCTGGAAGAGCCCAGAGGAAGACGGGGGTGGGGGGTGGGGAGTGGGGAGATGGGGGGGGCTTGAATACCTAATGACACTTATCTGAGGTCAAAGAAAGGAGTTGCTGAAGGTTCTGGAACAGCAGGAGTGACGCAGCCAACGCCGCCCTTCTGGAACCGCAGCGGGGAGGCCCAGCAGAGGGACCCTGGACCCCCGGCCTCTTTGAGGTCATGGAGCCAGCCAGCAGGGAAAGAATGGGACCTGTCCCCGCACTCAGAGCAGGAAGGCTGGGGGATGGGCAGCAGGGGGCGAGGGTGGGATAGGGAGGTGGGGGGTGGCCCCTCGCTGCTCCCCACCCTCCCCTGTCTCCTGGCCCTGCTCTCCCACGTGCCCCCTGGGGCTCTGCTCATGGCCTGGCCCCAGGAGCCGCCTCCCCCGGGGAGACCTCCGAACCTCCAGGAAGAGACGGCTGTGCTCTGCTTTCCCCTCTCCTGCCACCGTAGTTTCCAAAACCAATTCCCGCCCAACTCCGGCTGCGAGGGCCTCTCCCATGTGCATTCCAGGTCGCACTGGAGGACCCATCCGCAAGAGAGCTCCAGCCCTGCACACGGCCCCCCGCACCTCCACCCTGCACGTCTCTGGACAAACTCACCGGGGGGGGGGGGAGGGGGCAGAAAGATACCACTGGTCCAGGGGGAGCCTTCTTTCAGCCCCCGAGGCCCCAGCCAGCCCCACTTGGCCATGAGCCTGTTACTTTCTGGGCCTCAGTTTCCCCAGAGTGAATCCCTGTCTGTCACCTCAGCTGTGCAGCCATGGCCAGCGGGTGACAAATAAGCCCCCAGGCTGCCCCTCGGCAGCCGGCCGCCCTCGCCCCCTGGTCCGCGGGCTCGCGGGACACTCCCCTGCTCGTCACGCTCTCTCGCCCTGAATCTGTGCACACACTGCTCTTCCGGCTCGGACTGCTGTTCACACCCTTTCACACCAGGGACGTCCCTGCTCCTTACTTAACACCTTGGCTGAACGTCTTCTGAGTTATTAATTCTCGGCCAATGACTCCGGCACCAGCTCCAATCAGTCACCCCCTCTGTTGTCCCAGGTTGTGCCTCACACACGCCTCCGGGGTGGCCCGGACGCAAGCGCTTCTGTCTCCTTGTTCAGGTCACCGACTTCCCAAGGCCGCCGTCCGAATCCGTTTTTGTTCCCGGTGGCCGGTTCACATGAACGTGGGACCAACGAGGGCTGAATGCATGACTTGGTGAATGCAGGGGGGTCTGGGAGCTGACTCTCGGTCTCTCTCTCTCTCTCTCTCTCTCTCTGTATATATAATCTTCCTAAATGTATAGGAAAAAGAACTTTAAAAGCCTGCTCAGCACCCGCGTATGAGCAGAGCTTTGGGGAACTGGGAGGAGGGGCTGCCTCACATGGAGGAAGCAGGGAGGGAGGAGACAGGGGGTGCAGGAGACGGGATGAGGAGCAGGGTGGCCAGAGTCGCCCCGAGATCGGCAGAGCCCTCCTGGGGGTCCGGGGAAGGTCCGAGCAGGACTACCCGCTGCCCTGGGGTGGAGGCTCGAGTCGCCTTAGTGGGATATTTAGGAAGAGGCAGAAGGAGTGAGGTGGCCAAGCTACAGTCACTAGGGTTACAAGCTGGGACGTCTCAATGTCCCTGTGCCTGCCTCCTGTCCCTCAGGAAAACACCAGAGGTGCCGCTCCCCAGTTCAGGAGTCTGACACCACCCCCCCTCCCCCAGAGGCCTCCCAAGCCCTTTCTGCCCTCTGGGGGCTTTCCAAAAGTCCACCCGTGGGGACCGACAAGCCTCACCCCCTCTGCTCGCTCTCTGGGACTCTGTCCAGCCCCACGATCCAGGCGCCGTTCCCGGGGCTCACCCTCCCCTGCTGGCCTCCTCACTCCTGCACGCGGGCTCTCTCCTCCCTACCCGCCCTTCCTCCTCTGCCCCGGCTTTTTCTCCGTGGGGCCCAACGCACGTTTATTGAGGGGCTACTATAGGCCACCAAGGAGAAAGCCTTCCCCGGTCATCCCCCTGGGCTGGCTCCGGTGCCCTCTGCCATCCACCCCTCCCCTGTGGCCTTTGGCAGTGCACCTGCGCACAAGAGCCAGCGGCCCGTGAGCTCCTGTTTCTGGCCGCGGCCTGGCCCGGGACACGAGTTTAGCGGCGGCCCGTGGGCTGAACGAACAGCCTAATGAGAAGCGCTGGATTCCACCGCGTTGGAATCCACAAGCCCCATTTCGTGAGAGGCCATTTCCTTATTTAGAGGCTTCCCGGCCCTCCTCGATCACGGCGGGACGAGCGGCCGCGGCTCTCAAGTTGACCTTTCCGGGCGTTCATGTCCCCGGTGCGCCTCGCCTGCGCCGAGCCCCTCCGCTCCTGGCCCCGGTCCAAGGTGACCCCTTCCCGGGACTCGCTCCACCTCTGGGACTTGCAGAGAACCACACTTGCCATTCCGGGGACATATGGACACTTCCCATTAGGAGCGTGTCCTTGGCTCCGTTCAGCCAGGAGATTCGGAAGTGGATGTAGAAACTTTCCGACTCCAGGGGAGGAATCGGTACAAAGTCACCCAACAGATGAGGCTTCTCTGCCTCCCCCATCCTTTCTCACTAACCCCCAAATCCCATCGCGGTCACCTTGCCCCGATACAGAATTTATAGATGTCTTCCTTTGCTGCAAAGGAAAACCAAGTCTGAGACACAGACCGGGTCCTTAATACGACATTTCTCCCTCCCGAGGGTCCCCTCTGCGTCCTGGGGAGCACTCAGTCAGCGTCAGTTTCTGGGGCCAGGCAGGGGTCTGCACAGGAGGTGGAGACTTTGCCTGCCTCCCTTCCTCCGAGGGCTGTGAGGTCGCGGGTCTGGGGGGCGGGGGCAGGTCCAGAGGGAGAACGGGAGCCGAGTTTCAGTTCCGCCATTGGCCTGAAGGGTCGCGGTGGTGAGTTAGGAGATCTTGGTCACCTCTAGAGTCTCCTCCTCGTAAAACGAAACAGTAATACTTTCAGTTTGAGGCAAGTAATACTTTCCTTTCGTTTGAGGATCGAACCCCCAAGTTACTCAAAGGACAGGTCTAACCCGGAGATAGTATGTGATGAACTCTGCATCTTGCCTCTCCAGCCACACCTGGGTACAGCTCCTAACAGGTGCTGTGGCTCATGTCGGGGCTGGGGCCCGGGGCGGGGGCCCAGGGGCGGCGGCCGGGAGGGAGGTTGAGAATCAGAAGAATCAGCCGCATTAACCAAAGTTGATTTTCAAACAGCAGCAAAAAGCAGACATACAGCCAGAGGCAAGAAAATACCTGAGAGGTGAGGCAGAGAGGTGCAGGGGGCGGGGGGGGGGGCGGGGGGGGCAGGGAGGGGGGAGGAGGGAGGGATGAGGGGGAGACATATAACTCTAAATATGCTCTTTTCATTTCAGATAAGTGGTGAAACAAAAGAAGCAAAAGAAACTCATCCCATAGAACCAAATAAATTTGAATTAGATTAAACATGAAGTGTTAAAAAAATCTAGAAAAGGACCAGGAGACACTACTGTTTCATATCTACGTGTCTTCAAGGGGATGAGACTTTCAAAACCTGATACAAAGGTAGAAACCATCAAAGAGAAAATCGATACATTTGGGCATAAAAACAGACTAGCTCTGGGGCGCCTGGGGGGCTCAGTCAGTAAGTGTCTGACTCTCAGTTTAGGCTCAGGTCATGGTCTCGTGGTTTGTGAGTTCGAGCCCCACATCGGGCTCCCAGCTGATGGCTCAGAGCCTGCTTGGGATTCTCTCTCTGTCCCTGCCCTGCTTGCATGTGCTCTCTCTCTCTATCTCTCCTTCTCTCTCAAAATAAATAAATAAAAGCTTTAAAAAAATTTTAAAGACAGCTCTACTTCCCAAACCAGCCATAAATACAACCAAAGCACTCTACAACCTTGGAAAATATACTTATAATGTACCTGGTTGTAAGAGGTCCAACAACCATAATACATGAGTAGCTGTTAAAGTCAGTCGAGGGGTGCCTGGGTGGCTCAGTTGGTTGAGTGGCCGACTTCAGCTCAGGTCACGATCTCACAGTTCATGGGTTCAAGCCCCGCATCGGGCTCTGTGCTGACAGCTTGGAGCCTGGAGCCTGCTTCGGATTCTGTGTGTATGTCTCTCTCTGCCCCTCCCCCACTTGTGCTCTATCTCTCTCTGTCTCTCAAAAAATAAATAAACACTAAAAAATGAAAACAAAAATCAGTCGAAAAGAAATACTCCAGTAAGAAATGACGAAAAAGCCTGGAAAGATGTCACAAAGAGGAAATATAATTGGTCAATATGAATAAATGTTCAACTGTGTATTAATAAATAAACGCTAAATGAAGTATTATTTTGCCCTATTCTTCAGCTGGTGGTAATTCATGCATAAAGGTACAGAAAACTCAGCATTCTCATATATTAGTCTTGAGACATAAATGGATATAACTTTTATAGAAGCATTTTGGTGATGCATTTTTAAAATCTTAATTTTTCTTCATACCCTTTGACCCAGTAATTTCATCTTCAGAAATCTACCCCAAGCAAATAATCATGATTATATAGAGAGATTTAGCTACAAGGACACTCAGAGCAGCCTTGTTCACTGAAGCAAAAATGTCCATAAAATAGAGGTTTGATTTAAACAGTCTTTAATATTATGCAGTTGTTAAAAATAATATAGTGGAAAGATACTATACGGGAAAATATATGTGCATATATACATATACATCTTACCATTCACATGGACATATATGCATTTGCATATAAGTAAATGGCGGCTAATCCGTGACATGCACAGAAGTTATCCTATATCGTTAGCTGAGATATAAAGTAGGTTACAAACTAGTAAGGTGTTTATCACAAGCCCTGATGCGTCTTTTGGAGTTCGCGTAGGCATAGACAGTAATACTGAATATACATTGACAGCCGCGATCTCGGGGGAATAATTTTTCTTTTCTCCTGTTTGGTCCTCGGCATTTTCTCTTTCTCTCCGCAATGAATATTTATTACGTAGCAACAAGACAAAAATGTTATTTTAAGAAATTTTTATTTAAAGGCAAGAATGCTCCACTTTGCTGCCGATTATATCGCTCTGGGTTTAATTCCGAAATGTAAGCTCGTCAGGGTGGTCGATGCCACGTGAATGCCAGTTTACGGACGAAAATATCTCCTGCAGAAGGTGGCGAAACAGAACATCTGGCCGCAGCATCTCCACTCTGGGAGAATGAGTGGAACGGAAACATATTTGAAAGGAGAGGGGCAGATTCGAGGCACTTAAATTTAGAACCAAGATTAGACAAGCCGGGAACATTATCACATGAGTATTACAATTTCAAAATAAATTGTATATTATAGTTAGAAGATATAAATATAATAGAACGATACGTTGAGCATGAGAAAGGAAGAGAATGTTAACGTGTCATCTTCCGTACCAGTGAGTCAAGATCCTGTTTAAAATTTCAATATACGGTTATAATTATTAGTCTAATTTAAAAATTTTCATGACCTTGGTATGGGTTTTCTCAATCTCAACAGTGTTGACGTTTGGAGCCACGTAATTCTTTGTTCGGGAGACTATCTGTGGGGACGCCTGGGGGGCTCAGTCGGCTAAGCGTCTGACTTCGGCTCAGGTCACGATCTCACAGTTCTGAGTTCGAGCCCCGCGTCGGGCTCTGTGCTGACGGCTCAGAGTCTGGAGCCTGCTTCGGATTCTGTGTGTGTGTCTCTCTCTCTGCCCCTCCCTTGCTCATACTCTCTCTTTCTCTCTCTCTCAAATAAATACATAACATTAAAAAAAAAATAAAAAAGAAGAAGACTATCCCGCGTATTGTAGGCGGTAGCAACGTCCCGCCTCTGTCCACCAGAAACGGGTAGTAACTCCCCTTTCACCCCTGATGCAACAACCAGAAGGTCTCCAGACGATTCCACGTGTCTCTAGAGAGACAGCCCCTCTTAGGAAGCACCGCCTCAGAGGGATCGTTTAAGGACCTTTCCTTGTAATTGGAAAAATAAATTTTCTCAAATTACGAAACTAATAGGGCCAAAGATGGTCTTCAAAGTCCCGTCTAGATATGAAATCTTAGGTTCTCGGCATCCTCTCGCCAGCGGTGGCTTTGTTGGCTGTGGTCACCGTCCAGATGGGCCATCCCAGAGCGAAAGTGTCTGGCGGCCGCGGGCAGGGCTTGGAGGGTCGAGTGGGAGCCGGCAGGGTGGTTGTGATGGTGGCAAATGGGTACCAGCGACACAGGAGCCAGCGTCAGGAAGAGGAGCAGCGGCCCTAAGAGGGGGCCTAGGGGTCACAGCCAGGGCCTGGGCTGTGTCCACTGCATCTTGCAGCCTCCCCAGGGAGGGGGACGGCTTGGCTTCCTTCCCACAACCTCCTTGCTCAGCTGGTGCCGGTAGGTCCCCTCAGATCAGAGAAGCAGCAGCCTCAGTCCCCTGACAGCACCGAGCAAAGAGGACCGTGAGAGATCATTTGCATCTGGCAATGGAAAACGGGGTGGGCGGTTGGCCATGGCCCCCCTGCGTCCAGGGAGGTAGTTCTGATGGAGAGCTTCCCGCCATCCACAGGGGGTAACATTGGATTTCCAGACTCAACCACAGCCCAGAGTTGCCTGGAATCCAAGAGACGGGATGACTTCTCTTCACTAGATGAAGCTCAACATGAGGGTGATACCTTGGGTAGGGCAGACCTTTCAAATGGAGTCCCACCCCCCAACGCGGGATATGGTCCCACCCCAAGTTGTGCTGAAGGAGCCTCCGGCTTCAACCCCTAAGGTCCCCATCCCGGCTACAGCTGAGGGAAGCCCCATAGGTACCTGCGATCTGTGCCTGACACGGCTGCTGGGGACAGGACCACACACCCCGCCCCCGCCACCCAGTGAGCTGGCCTGGTGGATCCCTTCCTTAGGAATGTGAATGCTGAGGCATAAGGAGGGTCCGAGTTAGCGGGGGGAGGTGACAGGAAAAGGAACCGAGGAGAGACAAGCCGGCAGAAGCCCTAAGAACAGGTTCCGAGAAGGGCTGACGTGAGCTGTGGGGAGCCGTGTGGGGGCTGGGGAATCCTGACCCCAGGTGCTCCCAGGATGGGCTCCCGTCCTGCCTGTGCACGTGTGGCCTGGGTGGCAGCTGGAAATTCTTAATCACATAAAAAAAATTTTTTTAATGTTTATTTATTTTTGACAGAGAGAAAGAGACAGAGTGCAAGCAGGGGAGAGGCAGAGAGAGGGAGAGACACAGAGTCCAAAGCAGGCTCCAGGCTCTGAGCCGTTAGCACAGAGCCCGACGCAGGGCTCGAGCTCACGGACCTCGAAATCCTGACCTGAGCTAAAGTCGGGCGCTCGGCTGACTGAGCTCCCCAGGCGCCCCAGAACTGCCTTCTTTTTTACAGCTAAGAACGCTCATTTGCTAACCCATGCACCTGCCCGTGTATACTTGGGCTGCTTCTATTTCTCGGCTGTTCTAAAATAATCCTGCCGGTGGCGGGGGGAGGGGGGGGGACGACACTGGCGTACACGTTTTCCTGTGGCATACGTGTTCATTTCTCTTCGACGTACACCTCGGAGGAGAATTGGGGGTCGTAGGGTAACCCCGGCCTGACTTTTGCAGGAACCGCCAGGCCGTCTCCCACAGCAGCCGCCCCGCCCGCACGGCCTCGTCAAGGCTCCGTTCTCTGGATCGTGGCCTCCTTCTGAGCCCCAAGCGGTAGCTCCTCGCGGCTTCGCCTTGCGTCTCCCTGACGATCACGACGCCGAACACCTTTCCATGCGCCCATCGGCCACTGGCGGGTGTCCCCTGGAGAGGTGTCTGTCCGGCCCTTTGCCCGTCCGCTACCGGGCTGCCTGTCTTTTTGTAGTTGAGCTGATCCCTGATTTTGGATTTCTTCGAGGGTCCCTCAACCTCATTTCCCTCCTCCCCCCAGATCCTCACCGTGGTCCGTCTCTTCCCCCAGCCGGCCGGAGCCTCTCTTACCCGAAACAGAACACAGATACTAAACTTTCTACAGTTTCCTCCCCCCTTTCTCCCAACCTCCCCCAAGGTGCTAGTCTCTCCTTGGTTTAGTCACCATCCCGCCCCAGCACCCCACTCCCAAGGGGTGATATCACAGGATACTTGGGCCTATTTTTAAACTCACCCGTTAAACCTTAGACAATTAGCAGCAGAATCCTGAGACGGCCATCCCATTCGGGAGGAAAGAAAGCCATTTGCCTCACTCCGCACGAATTCATTAAGAAGCTCAGCAGCAAGGGGCTGTTCGTGGGGCACTTCCCGGGGGAAGGGGTCGCCAGACACCAAGCAGTGACCCCTGTCTTCCTAAGCCCGACACCGTGGGCTTGTACTCTGACGACTCCCAGCGTATCCCAAAAGACTGGCACCTTCAGACTGTGCTCCAGACGACCTTATGGTTCTTTTTTCTAAATGTTTTTATTTTATTTTTGATAGACAAAGACAGAGTGTGAGCAAGGAAGGGGCAGAGAGAGAGGGAGACACAGAATCTGAAGCAGGCTTCAGGCTCCGAGCCGTCAGCACGGAGCCCGATGCGGGGCTCAAACCCACAAACTGTGAGTTCACGGCCTGAGCTGTAGTCAGATGTTTAACCGACTGAGCCACCCGAGTGCCCCTATGTTTCTTTCTTTTTTTTTTTTTTTTAATTTTTTAAAGGTTTATTTATTTTTGAGAGAGAGAGAGAGAGAATCCAAAAGAAGGCTCCAGGCTCTGAGCTGTCAGCACAGAGCCCGATGTGGGGCTTGAACTCATGAACCGTGACATCATGACTGAGCTGAGGTCAGACACTTAATCGATGGAGCCCCCCAGACACCCCAGACATTATGTTCCTGATGAGCCTGGAGAACAGTGATTTCTCCTGACAGAGTCTCGCGGGAAGGTGTTTTTTTTTGGCACCCCAGAGTCGCTGAGAGAGAGGCCACCAACCCTCTGGCTGCTGGGATCTCACAGGGTTTTAATTCAAACAGAACACACCACACGCTGTGTTAACTCATTCTTGCCACCTTTTTCCTGGTGATAAGAAATGACTGTAGCGGGGGTGCCTGGGTGGCTTGGCTGGTTGAGCGTCTGACTCTTGATTTAGGCTCAGGTCATGATCTCGCGATTTGTGGGTTCGAGCCCCGAGTCGGGCTCTGCTTGGGCGCCGTGGCCCCTGATTTGGATTCCCTCTCTCTGCCCTGCCCCAGTTCACTCTTTCTCTCTCTCTCAAAATAAATAAACTTTAAAAACATGACTGTGTCTTCCAGCTGTGGTAGATTTTGGAAAAGAGGAAATAAAATCGAGAAACTTCTGTTGCAGTTCAGACTAGTACGAAGCACCAAAATCCCAAGTAGAGATGGCGGGAAAAGCCACACGACGGCTCAGCTCCCTGCAGTCCAGGCCTCGGAAGCCCCTACACTGTCCCCTTTGGGGAACCGGTTCCCGCCATGGTCCTCGGACAAACTCCAGGGTCCCTATCCCCTCTCCTGAGACATCACATTCATGCCAGAACACAACAGGGCACAACTCGGGGAGCCCCACGCAGGGTCCTCAGAAACCTTGGTCTTGATACTGAACTTGGACGGCCTTTAAAAAAGATAAAGAGAAAAAAAAAAACGGCAAATCTCCCTTGAAGAAGGAAGAAGGAAATATAGGTTGCACTTCACTGCGTGGGGCCAGGTGCTGAGGGGTCCGTATCGTGACTGCGTTGGCCCTTGGGTCACCTGCCATGTCGTACGTCATACATCTGTGCCCATTCCTCATTCTTCTGAGCCCAGACATCTACAGGGGGCAAACCTCCCGTGCCTATTTCAGCTCGGTTTACTTCTCCTTCCGGGCTTGCGGGAGGCTGCCTGCTCTGTGCCAGGACCGGGGGTGAATAAGCCTTGGTCCAGTCTTCCAGAAGCTCAGCCCGAGGAGACAGATTCACACTGAAATAACCGTGGGCCAGGCAGATGGTGATGAGGGCAAAAATAGAGGCTCATAGACTATGGGAGCCGCGAGGGGGAGGACCGACCGTGATGTGGGGCTGGGCGAGGGCATCTATAAAGAAGCTTGGGAGGCTGTGGCTTAGGGGCTGGACCCTGAAGAACAATGGAAACTAACTGTTGTCGAGACTGGTGACAATAGCTAACATTTGTGCCCAGAACTGTACTAAGCACTTAACCCGTCTTGAATCATGTAACCCCCCACAACCCCTCTCAGTGAAAGATGCTTGTGTTAGGGGTCATTTCACGGGTGAGGAAGCCGGGGCCTGGAGGTGTGACGTCATTTGACAGAGGCCACGTGACTCCAAAGCAAAGGCCTCTCTGCCCGGCCGTCCTCTGGAGTCTGACCGCCAGAGTCAAAACTCTGCTCCCCGGGACATGGGAACCACAGAACACGCAGAAGACACTGGGGGCCTAGGCGGCGGGACAGTGAGGTGTGTGCTGTGAGCTGACTGTCCAACAGGGAAGGGCCTAGAATCCTGGGGTGGGAGACTGAGGCACCGTCACGTGGTGGGGGGGGGCTCAGCAACGGCCGGGCAGGGGACACGGGCAGCGTCGCAGTTTCTAAAAATCCTAGGATGGGGACACGTGGCCTTGGAGAGAGGGCAAGAAAGGGAGAAAGGCTGCTGAGTCACACACTTGAGGAGGCTTGCTGAGTCGTTGTGCGTCCAGACGACGTGGGAATCCCAATCGGCTTACACAGCGGTTCACTGGCCTGCGTAACTAGATGCTTGGAGTTAGCCTCAGAGGGGTGGGCCTCAGCCCTCAGCAGCCCCCTTTGCCCATGGCCCTCTGCCCTCTTTTATAAAAAGAGAAAAATACATGGGGCGCCTGGGTGACTCAGTTGGTTAAGCGACCGACTTCGGCTCAGGTCATGATCTCACAGTCTGTGAGTTCGAGCCCCGCGTCCGGCTCTGTGCTGACAGCTCAGAGCCTGGGGCCCGCTTCGGATTCTGTGTCTCCCTCTCTCTCTGCCCCTCCCCCACTCATGCTCTGTCTCTCTCTGTCTCAAAAATAAATAAACATTAAAATAATTAAAAAAAAAAAAAGAGAAAAATCCAGAATGACGGGTTTTGACCACAGGTCAGATCTTCCCTCTAGGCAGTTTCTGACCTCTCTCTTGGGACAGAATCTCCTCCATCTGTCAATGGTGGACTAACACCCATGACCCTGAGGGGAGGCTTGAGGGCTTCCTCAAGGACCCTTGCATGATAGAAGGCAGAGGGACGGCCTGGAACGCAAGCTCACCTTGCGAGTCCACCCTCTTGTCAGCCTGGGGACGGGCGCAGGGACAGGATTTGGTGGCCCTTGGTCTCAGGGAAGCCACCTGAAGGCAGGCAGTTCCTCTGGACTCATCACGTGGGGCATAATGTTTCTCCCTTTGGACCCACCAGGGAAGCCTGCCCACACAGGAGAGAATGGTTCCAGAACACACAGGTGACGGACACTTTCCCGGAGAGACTGCTTTTCAGTCCCAGGGACCGCAGTCTAAGAGCAAGGAAATGCCATTCCTCCAACTTCTGACAAGCCTGGAGTCTTCGGGGAGGCGGGGGAGGGGGTACAAATTGTTTTCAAGCTGAATCTCCCTTCGCTTGTTCTGCTGCTCAGCCTTCTCTCTGAGTGTTTCAAACCCACACAGCTCTGCTCCTGGGGCTGCGCCTGGGCTCTGTGAGCCGGAGACGCTAAGGAGGGGTAGTGGCGGGAACAGGGAGGCGTCTGTGAAGGAAGCGGCCTGGGCTCTGGCAGGCAGCGCCAGGAAGCAGACACCTACCTTATAGGGACTGTGGCGTGGTGGCAGGGGACAGACACCGAAGCCAACGTGAGGGGGCCATAAGCAATGGGCCCATGGAGGGCCATGATGGGGGGCCTTGGCAGGGTCAGCCCTCCCCAGGACTCCAGGCCCCAGATTCTAGACCCTTCTCCTTGTCCACAGAACCCCCGGTCCTTACACACTCGGGGGGGCTGGAGTCCTTTGTCCTGACTCAGCCAGCTGAGACCCGCCCTCAGCATGGAGCTGGCGACAGAGGAGGCAGGCCTCCCGCTGCCTGGGTGTGCGGCTGCCCAGCTCCTGACATATCTGGAATGAACCCGTTCTGAGCTGTAACCCGCTTTTATAGCTTCAGGTGTGCCCCTCGTCCCTGACTGTGGGCACCGAGCGGTCTTAGAACAAAGGAGGAAGTATGGAGGGTGGAGTTTCTGGAAGCAGGGGCTTTCTGAAGGGTGGGGGCAGGGGCAGCCTCCCCGAGGCGCCTCTGAAGTCACCTCACACGGGCTGTTTCCTGCCTCACGGCTGCGTGGGACCAGCCCTCGGAATAGATTTCCAGCTGGTCCTGTTCTAGACCGAAGTCAATTTAAATCGAGTTAAAATATCAGAAAGGATATGCTTGGAGAATTACGCGCCTCCTTCCGCCCCCCAGGATGGGAAGTTTGGAGTGAGAGGAGCCGCCCAGGAAGGGCTGAGGATTAGGGCCCCACGTCGTCAGCGTGTGGACGCACATTGTCTTCCTCAGCGGCCCACCAGACCCTCCTCGGCGGGCACCCCATGCCTCGTGGCCCGTTAGCCTCAGGACTGCGTGGTATCCCAGTTCCCATTTTCTGGAGGAAGAAACTGAGGCTCAGGGAGATGAAAAGGCCTCAGCTAAAGCCACTTCGTTCATTGACGGCCAAGTCGGGGTTCAAGCCCCAGCTTCCTGAGCGCAGAGTCCATTCGCTCCAGGCCACGGGCTGCATGAGGTAGCCACATATCCAAGCACAATAAAAAGTGTTTAAAAAGGAACCGGAGAATGTTTGGCCACTGTTTCCTGGCCCCGTAACTCACTTGGTGTGTTTACAAGGGGACAAAATGCACCTTCGTAAAGATTCACAATGGGTCTGAGAATAACTAGTGTTTGTAAAAGCCCCGGCAATGTTCTTTTTGGTTCTTTTATGGTGTCATTCATTCTTCCTTTACTTTATATTGAAGCTTGGGTACGAGTGAAAAGCTGACCATAAAGCCTCGATGGGCGCCCGCGCGCTAGTCCAAGGCAGGGCAGTGACGCTGGCTGTGCTTGGAATCTTGCCCCCAGGGGACAGGTCTGTCCTTGGAAGGTGTCAGACACAGGTAGGAAGTGGCCTTGGGTGCCCTTCTGCCCTGGAGCTGCTGGGGGGCACATCTAAGGTCCTTGCCCTCGGGACATCAGTGACCGTCTTGCCCTTGACTCTATGCTCCCTCCTTGAACTTGTCGGGGACCAGGTTATGAATTCCCCAGACTCTGGGCAATTTCTGCCTCTTCAGCGGCTCAGGATTAATTTTTTTTTTTTTTAAGAGTGAAAACATGACTTTCATAGAAATAGGAAATGAACACAGGGCAAAATTTTTTTTAATTAATGAACGAGACATCCAGTAAGATAAAAAAAAAAAAAGTTTAAAGGAAAATCCAAAGAAGGGACATCTGTGTATATGTATACATGTATATGTCCGTATATACGTCTATATTCGTGTGCTCAGGGATGCAGACATAAATTTGCTGTTAGATGCAAGGCTGGCTTCTTCCAGAGGCGTGCCACTCAGTTGTGATTTGACAGGACAAAATTATTTACATTTCTACGAACAGAAATAATTTGCATTACCATCAGCTCTCCACAATTAACTTTAATCTTTAAAAGTGAATAATAATCAAAGACGATGAAAGACACAGCTTCCTGTAAATTACATAACCCGGGAGTTTCTCCTATACAAGGTCTAGCAACCCATCAAAGGGACATCCCATCAATTTTTTGCCCCTTTCAGAGTTTCGATTCTTTCTTGCCAGGTCACGTGCCCTGAGGCCAACAAACTGCAGACAGGGTGAGTGGCTCTGCCTGGGGGCAGGTGTCCAGCCCTACTACCCACCATTCCGTCCAGAAGGCAGGGACACAGAGCTTGACCACAGCTACAAGGAGCCCATCTGAGGATACTGGGGTCTTTCCCAGGGACGGCAAAATAGCTTTTTTGGAGTACCACCTCCATCTTGTCCCCACGTTGTCCACCGCGAGAGCTGACACTACGTATCTAATTGTCTTTTGCTCGTACTTCTTGAGTGCAAAGCCCTGTTTTTAAGCAGTTTCCTTGTGCCCCTAAGTTTCTAATGTTTTTTTCTGGTCCAGTTTTCTGAAGGCTTCATACTACTGATCTTATGGCATCCATTCATTTGCTCAGCATATGCTTACGAGTACAAGCCAGGCTCCGTGGTTGCTGCTGGGTGTTCAGCTGCAAACTTCGAGCACAGAGTCCTTGTTTCACTGGGCTTTCCTTCCAGTGGAGAAGACCCAACAGCACACAGGTAAACAAATACATAATATTATTATTTCCTGTAGTAACGGTTCTCAGATTTTAGATAATTGGACCAAAGGTCGTGGGGCAGAGAAGGGTGAGGCAGTCAGGGGTGAGACCACTAAATGGGGTGAACCGGCCCTACAGACACCATGGTTCAGAGCACCCCCTGCAAAGATCCAGCATGGACGGGGGCTCCAGGGAAGGGGCCCTGGGGATGAGTTCACCCCATGGGCAGCCGGACATACACAATATTAAATTCTGCCATCTTCCACATTTTTCCAAAATGCACGCAGGTTAGCTGTGTGATTACATATTTTTTCATTTTGTGCTTGTAAAGTTACACCAGTCAGGGTAGTAGAGCACGGTGTATTTTATTGAGCAGTTTGTTGGTTTGGTATATAACCTTTACATATTTACGCGCATAGTGTGAGAACCTTCCCTTGTCCCAGGTCCCCAGCCTAGAAGCAGGGTCGGTCAACTGCAGAGGTCCCCTCTGCTGACCCCCTGTGGGTCCTTCATGGCTCTGGATGTAGAATGAAAAGCCACAGAAGGTGAGGACCTACTTGAGGGCAGGTGAAGGCCAGGCTCCCTGTGCCCAGGCCAGTTCTGCCTACGCTTCTACCACCAACACGTGTCCTCGCGCACCGAGCTCTGCTCATCTCCAGGTGAGCCCGACTGGCTGACAAGTGGCTTTGCACCTGTTTTAACCCTTAATCCCAGACAAGCTGACCTTGACCCCCGAATGAATTCCTGCTATTGTTAAGGGCTCTGTGCTTTCTTTCATGGAGAACAGAGGCCGGGGAGGGGGCATTCTCAGGTATCAGGTCATGTAAAAGGCCAAGACAAAATGCAAGTGGCTTCAAACCCACTGAGAGAGTTCTGGTGACAGGCAGGAAGCAAGGGTCCACCCTTGGCTCCCTCTGCCTCAGACTCTAGGGTGAAACTTTCCAGGAAGCAGGGTGGGATTGGCTACCTGAGGCTGCAGGGACAACATTGGTGACTGGCAGAGCAGCTTGGACGGGGACCCTGAAAGGCACTTAAAGGATGCAGCAAGAGTCGCTCACCTCTGCAGGGGGACCTCGGTAATGAGCCACTATCAGTCCCTTCAGATGAGTGCATGATGTGGCAAACTGCTATTCCCTGGGCAATTAGCCATCCAGTTGTTCTGTAATAATACTGAGATGATCTAACCTGCTTCGTTCCAGGCCCTGTTTCCCTGTCTCCTGCATATCTAATTAGCACCTAGTCCAGGAGGCAGCGGGGAGGAGCGTTGACTGCCAGGGGCCCACAGTGCCTGCTTCCGCTGTGCTCAGCGCAGGGCCACACACCCTTTGGAGAGGAGAAAGGCGGCCAGTACGCCACAAGGCGATGACCGTGCTGGACCCTGGGGATCAAGTGGGAGAAACTGGAGCTGAGGACGGGAGGGGTTGGTGGCCTCCCGTTGGCCACCTTTGGGGGATCGAGGGGATTTTACGCAGGTGATATTACCCCCAAGAGGGCAAAAATTGGTTCTCGGTGTGAAAAATTGTTACTCTTTGCATGTGTAAAATGCAGACAGACATACGGAGCATGAGCTGATATGCTGTGTGTCTGTGGTATTAAAGATTTCAGTGGGGGAGTGAACAGGAAATCTAAGTCTCGAAAGGCCATTTAGGAACAATAATGAAGATATTCTGAGAGACGCCGGGCTCAATGGAAAGGTGCCTGATGATCTCCGCACCCTCCCCCGCCCCCCATTATTTAAAAGGCAGGTTTGGAAGTGAGTTTGGGTGCTGTGGAGATTAGAAAGGATGCATAATTTATCCATTTATTCAGTTGTTCAACAGAGAGTACCGAGCACCTATTACATGTCAGGCGCTGTTCTAGGTGCTGAAATAAAAGTGCCTGTGCTCAGGAGGTTTCCTTCTAGGAGGAGGCAACAGACAAGAAACAGTAAGCTGAAGTAGGGGGTGTCCTTGGTGAGAAGCACTCTGGGGAAAAGCAAGGCAAGGGGGAAGCACATGGTTTGGTGAGTGCAACTTAAAATGGGTCTCACCACACAGGTAAGGCTGGGGTCAAGTCCTGAGGGCGAGGAAGCTGCCACAGGAGCTCTGGGGACCGTGGTCGTGGTCAGGGACAGAGTTCCAGGCAGAGGGCACTGCAAGCACAAAGCCCCTAAGCAGGAGGGTGCCAAGTATCTTCAGGGGGCAGCAAGGTGACAGGCGAGGGGAGAAGAGGAGGTGGCGAGGGCAGAGGGATGGGGTGGCATGTAGACCATGCTGTCCCTGGTGGCCACCACGAGGACTTGGGCTGTCACTCTGAGTGAGGTGGATGGAAGCCCGTGTTGGTTTTGGGCAAGGAAAGACACATGCTAGCATGTTTTTGAAGGTACAGCTGGCCAGGTGTGTTCATAGGCTGCATGTGGGCGGTGGAGAAGCCAAGTGACTGGAACCCTGAGCAATGACCTAACTACACACGGCTTCAGGAGTCGGAAGAGAAATTATCAGGGAGAACAACATTCTACTCCCTTCTGAAAAAAAGACGATCATATCGGGGTTCACATGTGCGTGCAACTCCTGGGGCTTCCAGTACAAGATGGTTGGCTGCACATTTGCAAAACTCCTTGGGTGGTCAAAAACCATCCTTCTCAGAAACGCTTTTAAGTTGGCAGTAAGGAGGTTTACAAGGGAGTGAACTAGAAACTGTTGAGAGATGGAAGGGGCACAGCAGCACCCCCCAAACCATGGTGCATCTCTGGAAGTTATGAGGGCCTGTATACAAACTAATAGACATGTCAGCAAAGAGAGCCCAGCTCAGAGCTGGTGAGAGAGAGAGAGAGAGATTACCGAAGGGAGCTAGTTTTCACGGCTGAAGATCCAGGGTCCTAAAGGGAAAGAACAGGGTGAAAGAAATGATGGAAAATGAGAAGATTCAGTGCCCCCATCCCCCAATATGAGCACGGACACACACACATACCCCTCCAAGGCTGACACCAGGCAAATGCTCCCATAAAAGCAGTAGCTTCTAGGGGTGCCTGGGTGGCTCAGTCGGTTGAGCGTCTGACTCTTGGTTTTAGCTTGGGTCATGATCTCGTGGTTCGTGGGTTCAGGCCCCACATCAGGCTCTGCACCGATGGTGTGGAGTCGGCTTAGGATTCTCTTTCTCCCTTTCTCTCCACCCCTCCCATGTCTCTCTCTCTCTCAAAATAAAATAAATATACTTAAAAAAAAAAAGCAATAGCTTCCTTGACATGGTATTTCCTGGGGATAAGTAAAGTCTGCCAGTTGTAACAAACCTCCTGGGTACAAAGAGTGAGCATTCTCATTCAGAGAGAAGCTGATAATGGCAGAAGAACCCACCACAGCTGCTCCCTGTAATTAATCTTCTTGGACGTTCATTGAAAATATAAATTAAAATAACACTGGCCAGACACCTGTGGGGAATGGCATGAAGGAGAAGGACCAAGATAAGCAAAAGGCCCCCAGGAAAACAGAAATAATTTGGGAATGAAAGAAATCTTTAAAAATAATTATAATTAGTATCCTCAGGAAAAAAAAAAGAAAATATTGCATCAATAGAAGTAAAACACTCTGCTACAAAGAGAGAGAACTCAGAGAGCATAAGGAGTTTGTTGAAATAAAAAAGATGTCATTGCCAATGTTATAAAACAACAAAAGCATGGCAGTGAGAGAAAGTCAAGAAAACCTCCCCGAACAGAGAGCAAGGAAGGACATGGAAAAGAAAAATCTAAGGACAAAGAGACACACGAGTTTCAGATGGCATGGAGAAGAACTGGAGAAGAACTTCCCAACCTGGAGGGCACAGTGAGTACAGATGAATAAGAGATTCAAACCCAGATCTACCCTTATGAAAACTTAGAATGCCAAACAAAGAGAGAGGATCCTGAGAGTTGACAGAGAGAAAAAAATCATTACTTTTTTAATCTATTTTTTGTTACTAGTATTATCATTACTTTTATAGCTATTCGTTTGGCTTCAGACGTCTTATCGGCAACATCGAACATGAGAAGACTGTGGAACTGGGCCTTCAAAGTTCAGGCAGAAGATTATTTCAATCCTGGAATTCCGTACACAGCCAACCAGACAGTCGGGAAGAAGAGAAGAGTAGAAGCTTTGTAGACACACGAGTCTTATACAAGTTACCTTCTGTTCGCCTTTCTGAAAATATTACCCAAATAGGCACCCTAAAAAGATGAGAAAGGCATCCAGCTGCTTTGTGTTCAGCTCACATGGAATTAGGACCAGGCCTACGAGGTCTGTATAAAGATTCTGGGAAAAAGTTGTGTCAGCAGGAGCTGGGATGCAAAACAGTTGTCAGCCCAGAAGTCAAAATGGTCAAATATGGCACTGATATATGAGAGATATTATTATGATTCTCGGCTGCCCGCAACGTGGCCTGGGAATCCTGCACTTTCTGGTTGGCAGTTTCTCATGAGGATACAGACAGGATGTTGGCTCACGGGCAGTCAGCTGAAGGTTTGCCTCAGGCTGGGGGATCTGCTTCCAAGGTGGCTCATTCACGGGGCTGGAACACAATTGGTGGCTCTCGGTGGAAGGCCTGAGTTCCTCTTTACGTGGGGCTCTCCCTACGCCTGCTTGAGTGTCTTCATGACATTCCAGAGCAAATGATCCAAGAGAAGCCTGGAAACTTGCACATTGTCACTTCTGCAACATTCCACTGGTCGCCCAGCCCAGCCGTGATTCACCGTGGGAGAAGACTACACAAGGGCATGGGACTAGGAAGTGGAGACCATCGGTGGCCATCTTGCAGGCTGGCTAGCACAGTCTGCCATCTGACCCCCCATGATTCAGGTTTCTCCCACACACAAAATACAGTCCTCCTTCTTGAGGACCCTCAAAGTCTCATCTCTTTACATGTTTAGTTTCTTTGTGATGGCGATCGTCTTTTTCCAAGGATTAAAGTCTCCTTTAGTTAAAGTCTATATTAACAATAAATTACCACGAAACTTAAAAGCTTGAACCAGCCATAAATACTTATTTTCTCTTACAGTCTCTGTGTGTCAGGACATCAGACGTGGTCGTCTAGGTGGTTCTGCTTCAGGATCTCTCAGGAGATGCATTTCAGGGTGAGCCTGGGCTGCAGTCATCTGAAGGCTCGTCTGGGGTAAAGGAGCTGCTTCTGGGTGGCTCTCTCATATGATTGGCAAAAAACCTCGGTGTCCTGGGTGGCTCAGTCGATTGAGCATCTGACTTCAGCTAAGGTCAGGCTCAGTTGATAGCATGTGACTCCTGATCTCGGGATTGTGAGTTTGAGCCCCACGTGGGGGGTAGAGAGTACTTAAAAAATAAAATATTTAAAGGGAAGCAAAAAAATAATATGAAAACAGGGAGGGGGACAAAACACAAGAAGAAACCTTAAATATAGAGAACAAACTGAGGGTTACTGGAGGGGGTGTGGGTGGGGGGAATGGGCTAAATGGGCAAGGGACATTAAGGAGGACATTGGAATGAGCACTGGGTGTTATAGGCAGGGGCCGAATCACCAGATTCTACTCCTGAAATCATTATTGTACCATATGCTAACTAACTTGGATGTGTATTTAAAAATAAATAAATGTAAATAAAAATGAAAATAAATAAATAAAATGTTTAAAAAAGTAAAAAATTCCAAGAAGTTGGGGGAAGGAGGTTTTAGTCTCTGTGGCTGAGAGTCAGTATCTACGGACTTCAAATTAATAAGGCAAGAGGAAAGGACTAAACGTTTTATTAAGACAAAACAAAGCAAAATCAGGCGAATGGTTTTTTAACCTTCAAAACGTATACCACATGCTATATGTACACTGCTTGATATTGTGGCTCCGTGTACATGTATTGCTTTTTTAAAGAAGAGGTATTTTAGGATCTCACTCTGCCTTTGGAGAGCCAACGTTTGGAGAATCCGAGGTGGAGTTAAAAGACACAGAGAGGAAGAAGCCCAGTTTTCCCAGTGCAGAGAGGGGCTGGAGAACTTAGAGTACAAGCGATGTTATAAACTAATAGGTAATAGGAGCTATAGGCCTGTTGTGTAGGTTAAACAAAATATTTCATGTAAAGAGTTAAACACAGCGTCCGACACATAGTGAGTGCCATGCAGATTTTCATTGTCAGCCTGTTTTTTTTTAATTTTTTTAACGTTTATTTATTTTTGAGAGACAGAGAGACAGAGTATGAGCAGGGGAAGGGCAGAGAGAGAGGGAGACACAGAATCGGAAGCAGGCTCCAGGCTCTGAGCTGTCAGCACAAAGCCCAACGCGGGGCTCGAACTCACATACCGTGAGATCATGACCTGAGCCGAAGTCGGCTGCCCAACCGACTGAGCCATCCAGGCGCCCCTAAACGTTTACTTATTTTTGAGAGACATAGAGACAGAGCATGAGCAGGGAAAGGGCAGAGAGAGGGGGAGACACACAATCCGAAGCAGGCTCCAGGCTCTGAGCTGTCAGCACAGAGCCCGACACGGAGCTCGAACCCACAGACTGTGAGATCATGACCTGAGCCAAACTCGGCCGCTCAACTGACTGAGCCACCCAGGCGCCCCCCATTGTCAGCCTATTTTTGCAAATATAATACTACTGATACAAAAAACATAGAATGTTGATTAAAAAGTCAAAGGACCTCTCGATGTTAAGTTGTAATGAGGTAATAAATTCATATATATTCATTCACTAGTTCAGGAAAAACACGACTGCAACACTACTGGTATGCCTGTATTAGTAGGAATACAACGAACCCATTAAAGATGATTTTAGATCATTTTACTGTTACAGAAGGATACTAAGTGAAAACCGTGTTTCAAACCAGTATATTCCACGTGACACTAGTTTTAACGGCTAAGCATATGATAAATGAGTACCAGTAAGTATTTTTTAACTGAATAGATGATCGAGTGGCCTATACACATTTACACACACACACACACACACACACACACACACACACACACACTCATACACCTCATCCACCAAAACATGAACTGCTTATCACTAAGTAGAAAATTTGGAGCGATTTCTCCTTTCTTCCTTTTTAAATTTGCATTCTCTAAATAATCCTTAAAAATTTCATATTACCTTGGGGCACTTGGGTGGCTCAGTCAGTTAAGTGTCAGACTTTGGCTCTGGTTGTGATCTCACTTGGGTTCAAGCCCGTGTCAGGCTCTGTGCTGACAGCTCAGAGTCTGGAGCATGCTTTGGATTCAGAGTCTCTGTCTCTCTCTGCCCCACCTCCACTTGTGTTCTGTCTCTCTCTCTCAAAAATAAATAAACATTAAAAAGATTTTTTCTATTACCTTTGTGGAGCAAAGCAAACAAACGAAAATAGAGAAAGGTATCATAGGACGTTATTTAAAAGTGTATGAGAAACTCTAAAAAAAATTGTTCACATCTCGACTTGTCATTTTACTACAATGAGCATCGTGGTAGAAAATGTATAATTGGCGGAGGAAGGCAGCTCTGTGCTAACTGACCTTTGGGAAGGTGATTTTCTCCATCATTCCCAAGTGATGAGCATGAGAGTTGTTGGCTTGGTTGTCTGGAAGGAACTAGTCGATCTTTGAAGGCTTGGCCTCACAACCTAAGATCAATGGTGAAACCCCTGGGACTGGGGAGGGTGTCTTCGCGATGCCTTCCCTGTCACCCAGGATGGCCCAGCGCCCACCATCCAGTATCGCAGAACAGAAAACACAAACCGAGCCTGCTCGTTGGCGGACCTTACTGTTTTCTGGACCTAATTTATCCATTTGTGCAAGTCTGATCCTTGCTTGGGGTTGAGAGAAATTCTTTGAAATGTTAAATGTGGGCTAAAGTGTTTTTTGGGGAGGGAATTGGCTGAAAAGCTTTCAGTTACTTTATGATCATGCTCACAAAGAAGAGTCGTTCCCAAACTGATTGTTTGCTGAAGACGGTCTACCCTTGTGTGACGGACTATTAGCATTTATCTTTTGAAAATTTGGGGGTTCCGTTTTTGTCTTTTTCATGGCATTAAAATGTTGGCCATTTTACAGAAAATGCCATTCTAATGGCTTTAGAACTCTTTTGAAAAGGAAGCTTTAAAAAAAAATGTGTTTTTCCTGAAAAGAAAGGGGGTTATCAATGGTCTCAATAGGGAGATAAGAAAGGAAAGAAACAGACGTGTTCCTAGACATTTCTCTGCCCTTCCAATCCTTCTGCCTGCCCTCCCCCCATGTCTGCCACAGCCATATAGAAACTCTTTTGAATGTGAATCAGAGCTGAGCCCCACTACCTGCCAATTTTCCATAATTTTCAAGTAATATTTCCTTTAAAACTTTTTTTCTTGAAATAGAACATGGCTGCCAAGTCTGCACTGACTTGCGCGAAATTCTTTCGAAGAAGAGATACAGCCGCAAGAACAGGAAATAAATATTTCTTGAAAAAAATTAAATCGAATTGAGAGCAAAGGCAATGAAAGCGGCTTTGCCCAGGAGAAAAGCCAGGAGCTGGAAAGACCCCGGGGAGACCCTCTTGGAACTCAGGAAGGCAGGCAAGTTCACGGGCAGGAAGGATGGTAGAGACAATGGCTTCCTCCATCCGCTGAGAGCTGCCGGCCAGCTGGCCTGTTCCCAGCGCTCTTCACTCGCTACCTCATTTAGAGGTCTTTAAGAGGTCAAAGTGCAGGTACAGTAGGGGTGAGGGAGAGAGGGATCTAGAACGTTGGAGGCTGTGGTCAGAGTAGACACTGGCTTTCAGGATTTGCAGGAAGACATGCATCCGGGTGGTGGTAATTTCTAGCACTACCAGACACCACAACGAGTGACCTTTCCCTGCTGGGGCACTGAGAGTCCCAGGAGCCGCCGTAGGAGAGGAGTCCTATGCCAAGTCCTGAGTCAGTCCGAGATTTCTCGATTCATCACTGTATGTTGTTTTTTCTCCCTAGCTCCCCTGATTTCTTTCAAGTGCCTCCTACAAAGGTTCTTTAAGTAACCTGCTTTGATTTTTCCCTTCACTCAGCCTTTGGAATACCTGAAGGATGTTCATTCCTTTTTTGGGCAAAACAATTACTGTGCAAACAGACTCTTTTTCTCCTGCCAGTTACCTTAAAGTTATCACTGCCACTTAAATAGAATCTGAACTAAAAATAGGGGTGCTGAAGTGGATTTCCACCTGTCCTAGCATGCTTCCTGACACCTGCGGTCCCATCCGATTCAAAGCAAAATAAAGCTGTGTGCAGACACACAGACACCCACCCGCGGATGCGGGCTCATTCAGGGAGCGGACATCAGGTAACAGACCCTTTCCTCTCTCAGCCTCCGGTCTCCCTGTATTTCTCAAAAAGCTAGGGAACAGGATAGCAGAAATGCCAAACTACTTTTTTGGCTGAAGCGCCGGGGAAAGAAGGATCTGAAAAGCAGTCGGCCTATAAGATAAAGACGTGGGCTGGATGTGCTGCCTGTTTAAATGTCAAGGTTTTTGTTGAATAGGCATTGAGTTGGAACAGAAAGGTCAAAGCTGACAGACTAAACTCATACTCGGAAAAGCAGCTCGACGTTCCTTTTTTTCCCAGATGGAAGGAGGCTCGTGTCACCCGAGCCTCAGCACAACAATTAACGGCTCACGAGTCCAAGCCCCAAAATACAAAATAAGCCGAGGAACTTCTCAGTAAAATGTAACAGCTGCTTAACGTCCTCCTTAAACCTAAAACGGTGCGTGACAACTAGAAATCTTGTTTGTTTGTTTGTTTTTGATTTTAATTAAAGAAAGGCTTCATTTCGGCAACTCATCAGAGGGAGTGTCAGGTCCCGTGAGGCCCCAGGCTCCTCCTCTTCTCGCAGTGACATCGTTTGATTCCTGATACAGGCTCAGGGTCAGCCCAGGCACTAGGACCCACCCAGCCTCTGTCGGGGGAGGGAGGGGAGGGGAATCTAGAAGCATCAAATTGGCCTCGAACAAGTCATCCATGATGCTGTCTTGTCCGTTCGTTACACACCTGCCAGGGGCGAGGCCTGGTGCTTGTCCCTGGGGAGGCTTAGATTTAATCATAAATAAATGGCAGAGGCCCTGCCTTCCGGAATCCCCCTGTGGCCTGGGCGAGAGACAGGTAATCAGATAACTACAGCACAGGGAGGTGGGGGCTCTGACCAGGCGGCGCAGGGAGCTTGGGGGCCCAGAGGTATGAAGAGCGAGTCTCCCTTTGACTTTGAACCAAATCCCAGGAAGTGGGGCTCCTGCCAGTCTTCTCTGGCTGGGCTTCTGTGTTCCGGCCCCGAAGCTGGTCTTATTTTATCCTTCGCACATCTGGCTGTCCTCACATGTAGGCGTCTGACAGAGGACGCCCACCCCTCCACCGTCTTCTTCTCTCCAGATGCACTGCTGTCTGCCTCACTGCTCTCACCTTGGCTTGTGTCAGCAGCACCTGGGGAACTTTGAAAACGCTGCTACAAAGGCTACGTCTGAAACCAATTAAATCATAAGTCCTGGGGCGCGACCTGGGCTGTAAGAGTTTTTAAAGCCTTCCAGGCAATTCCAGTGTGCAGCCAAAGTTGAGAACCTCTGCTTCTGGTTCATCCCCTGACCAGCCCACTCATCTCCTTCCGGGAAAGTGTGCTCTGGGCGTACTCTCGCCTGGAGTCCACCTGGGGGCTCCTGCCCCGCCTGGGAGGCCACATCCATCGCCAGGTCCCAGGACCTCCCGTTCCGGCCCATCCTAGGCTACAGCTCCCAGCATCCGCTCTGACAGCTGGGGGCAGTCAAGGGTGCCGGAAGGATGCTTCTATGACTGGTGCCTCACAGGGAGCCCAGGAGTCTGTCAAGTCTATTTGTTTTGAATTTCTCTACAGATTAGACACAGGGAAGAGACCCAGGGGGTGAGCGGGTCTGTGACATTGACAGCGCCCACCATGAGTTCCTAGTAGGCACAAAAGAAAGTTCTGGTATCCTTCTCTCGGGGATGGAGAAGCCGGCTGTAGGACCTCAGGGCATGAACGACGTTTCCTTTGTTGAATGCCTGCGAGGCGTCCCTTCTCTCCGCTTTTCCAGGCGTATTTCAGTTCTCCCTCATCTGAACCCCATTTAATGAGTGAAGAAACTGAGGCCCGAGGAGAATGACCGGATGTTTGAACGGGTCCAGCTGGCAAGTGGAGAAACCAAGATGTGAATTCAGACGTGATGCCAACGTTCCAGTTGTTTCCACCGCGTCTAGTTGGAGCTGGCGGGTACCACGGACAGCTCAAGGAGACCACTGGCGTCCATCCCAACAGGCCTCGAGTACCTCGCACGGGCCGGCTCTGCCCAGGTGCCTCAGACAGGCCCCGGCTGGGAGGAAGAGGCTGGCTGTCACACGGACAACTGCGCCGGGGTGTCTGGGGGCTGGGATTGGCGAAGGTATCCTGTTTTTTAGGTTTTCCAACCCGTCTCCTGTGAGTCTGGATGCAGGGCCTGGCGGCCGGCACGTGGGCCCCAGGCCCTTGGGAGACCTTGGCCAGGCAGGCAGTTCGGTATCCACAGGGCACAGGATCTTTCCGGCAGGAACATCAAGGGAGCCTCCCTCCCGGCCTCTTGGCTCAGGAAGCCTCAGTAAACCTTAGAGGTTTATTTTCTCCCATCGCTCCTTCCACCTGATGATAAACCTCGTTGCTTTGTCATTGGAATGACACTGGATGACGTGTGTTACTAAGCCAGGACCCACTTACGGTTGAAATAATATGAAAAACACGTGTGGAGCCTCAGTGTCGTTTCTCAGTAGATACTGGGTGAGGGGACAGCTCAACAGTGAAACTTACGAGTGATTTCAATTACTATTGGCCGTATGAGATTTTTCAGCCAAATAATAATTTTTTAATGTTTATTTCTTTTTGAGAGAGAGAACGAGAGAGAGCCGGGGAGGGGCAGAGAGTGGGGGGGCGGGACAGAGGATCTGAAGCGGGCTCTGTGCTGACAGCAGAGATTCCAATGCAAGGCTCAAACTCACAAACCTTGAGATCATGACCCAAGCGTAGTCAGAAGCTTCACTGACTGAGCTACCCCAGGTGACCCAGCCAAATAATCATTTGCAAAGGAATCATTTGCAAAATAATCAACCAGCAAAGGATCAAATTCCAGGACATCGCTTTTATCTCTGCTGCATAGCGCCTTCTGACTGAAAGAAGAGCCCCAAACAACAGCGGGGCTTGCAATAAGCCCTGCTTACAAGAATGCATGGCTTGGGGGTGCCAATATCTCAGAGATCCCACCTGACTTCAAATCCCATGGTCTTTCTACAATGCGGCTTCTCACACAGGATTCCTCTTAAAAATAGCCTGATATAACCCAGCACTGGGCTCAGGCTAGTGCCCCCTGCACTTCCCAGCTGTAGGCTCAGCCTGGGGCAGGGGTTCTGCACACCCGTTCCCCTCCCTGCCCTCCAGATTGCTGTGTTCTCGCCTCCCCAGGCTCCTCCACCTGGCTTCCCGCTTGGCTGACATTAGACACCAGCTGGTGGCTTAGATGTTTTCTCTTTCAAGACAAGGAGCCAGACTGAAGGTTCTCTGGAGAACCCTTCCGGCGTTGAGAGTCCAGGAACTGGGGCTATGAGAATGGCGTCTCTCCAAGGAAGCGATCCAACTGGAGCTGTCTCCTCCTCCTCAGGGCCTCTTGAGGAGGACACAGCGCTCAGGCCGGGAGCCTTTCCCATCAGGTGCCTTTCCGAGCTGCTCTTGGGCCAAAACATTGTGCCCTTTCTAGCCCCGAAACAGAGAAGTCCACTTTGGAGGGAGAGCGGGCCACTCCCAGGTGTGGTTGTCTGCTTGGCCCATTGACCCGAATCCACTTTCCCCAAGGCCGTGCCGTGTGGACCGCTGACAGGGGACAGAAACAGCAACCACGCAGTACCAAGGCGGGGCGAGCCACCAGGCATCCAGTGAACTTTCCCAGAGGTG
Source organism: Paguma larvata (assembly GCA_030068075.1). Classification (NCBI taxonomy): domain Eukaryota; kingdom Metazoa; phylum Chordata; class Mammalia; order Carnivora; family Viverridae; genus Paguma; species Paguma larvata. The sequence continues at coordinate 7,600,302 of CM057836.1, forward strand.
CATCCATTCGTAAGGGACAAGTGTTTGCAGGTGTGCTCCTCGTGACAGGCCGACCCCACAAAGAAAGCTGTTGGTGGGGGTGCTTGTGTCCAGGCGTCACTGCTGGGGAGCCCTGGAAACCCTCAAGGCCAGACGGGGACGCGTTCTCAAGACTACGCTGTCTGTGTTTGTCACAAGTTGCTAAGATGCAGGATGGCAGCCCAGGGCCCACTATAAGGAACGGTTTCCACATTGTCTGGCCTTGGGACAATGACCTCCCTGCCTGCAAAGGTTCAGTCAAAGACTCACAGTCCTGTCACTGGCCCCTAAGCCCTCCATGGCTCCCTTTGTCAACTGCGTAAAGGTGGAAGCTTCGAGATCCATGTGAGGTTCTCCAGCACTGGTCCCAACATGGCACTCTTCGTGTGTGCATGTGCGTGTATGTGTGTGTGTGTGTGTGTTGTTTCTCCTCTTCCCGTGAGGACACCAGGAATGTTGGACTAAGGTCCCATCCTTCTCCAGTGTGACTTTTTACTTAACTAATTACATCTACACAGACTCTGTTTCCAAGTAAGGTCGTATTCTGAGGCTCCAGGAAGGACCAGGGGATATTTTTCAATCCAGTACATTTATACTTTTATCTCAGTTCATTTTTAGAAATAACATATTGCTAAAGTGGTACTAAAATATGTTTTTTTAATATGTAACTACACATATCATGGCAGTGTCTACTCAAAAGATTTTCCCTGACATTTGGAGATCGTTTGTTCCTGTCACACTTGTCCACATGAAGAAACTCAGGTGGGTTTGGGATGAGACCGAGATGGTTTGAAGGCAGGTCATCTGGAGCAGAAGGTGAACCGGGTGTTCCTGGATAGCTTTTGGTGAAGGGAAAGATAAATTCGGATTTTTCCCATGGTTCAAGGAGCTGTATCCCTCCAGAATGCCTGCAACAACCCGGGACCTGCTGGGCGTCCACAGCTGCTTGGTGTTTTGCTAATTGCTGGGAAGGCATCGTTTGCCCAACGCATGTGTTGATTTGTTCTGTTATTTGAAAGCAAACAAGAAAAATAAAACAAAACCCAGAAAGCCTTCTTGTTGACGGACATCCTTTAGAGTTGTCTCCAAGCTCACATGTTGTGTCCAAACACCCTGACTCTCTCCTGCTGCAGTGCTCACCAGGGGGTGGTACAGAAGGGTCGGTTATAACAAAATTGGAGAACTGAGTGAGCCCAGCGCCCCTGCTGACCTCCCCTCCAGAACACATACTCCCTCACCGAATCTCCCCCAGTACTTTCGCATTCTTAGGCTGGTTCCATTGGGGACGTTGTGTTGGCAGCATGGGGTACATCAGGGCACAAGAACACTCAGGGCTGTGGTAAGAGAGAGGGGGCTGGCCCAAATAAGAGCTTCATCTTAGGGTCTTTGTTTCTAGAACATCCTGCCCAGAGGTAAAGTGGAGCTTTTCCAGCTCAGGTCTTGCTCTCTGTCCCTCAAGAAAGAGTTTCTCTGTCCTCACAGCTTTCTCCCTGAAGGTCCAGCCCCTGGGAAGTGGCAGCTGATTTAAGCTTCTCGCTCCATCTGTGTCTGGTGCAGATGGCCCCCAGCCTCTCAAAGATCGGGTCTCCAGTTGTCCGATTCAACCTCTCCTGCTCTGCGTCTTTCTCCCTCACAGTGCCCGGGCTCCTTCTTCCTCTTTTGGTTCCCAAGATCTGTTGAGTCTTTTTTTTTTTTCCAGAAAGTTCTAGAGGCTTCTTCTTGCTCTACGTTACCAGTCAAACTTGGCAGCATACTCTATTTTATGAACACAACAGAAAGATAAAGATGGGAATAATAATGTAAAGAAAGTGGTGACTGCTATTCTTCCATGCTCCAGGGACTAGGTACCCTTCTCCTCAGAGGTGGACCAAGTTCTGTTGGAGACAATGTTGGAGGGCATTTGGACCATGAAAGGCAGGACGTCCTGGACCAGACCAGGTGGGTGGGGAGTGAGGCAGAGAGCGTGCTACATTTTCCGTATAACAAAGTAAGAGGAATTTGGGGATCGTTCACTGTCAGCTTCTTAGTGACCAGAGAAAAGACTGAGGATCCGAATGAGGAATCTGGGGAAAAGAGAGACCTGGAAATGGGGAGGAAGCCAAGGTCTAATGGGGGAGCCAAGCCAGTGAGAAGTTCCCCTCTCGAAGGGATGACTCGCCAGTGTGTAGCGACTGAGACACTTGACTTTCCATTTGAAGCACCATTTACCCAGCTCTTGAGTGACACCTGTTATGCACAGCCACCATGTGACTGCAGTGCTCCGAGGGGGTGAGGGGAAAGGGTGACTTTCATCCCCCAAGTGGTAAAGGGCAGAGAGAGGCCAGGGGCCCCAAGAGACAAGAGGGAAAGTGAAGACTGGAATTCAGCAGGGGAAGGAGAGGCATGAACAATGACCTCAAGAATGGTTGGACATTGGAAGAGGGCACTGGGTTTGGATGAGGTTCGAGCAGTTTTATTTGAGTGTTAAATAGAGGAAAACACTGTAGGATGACGCCTTATGGACATCTGAGTTCGATAAGCAGGGACATTTCTCCAGACTGCAGCCACATCCCTCCCATTGACCCCTACTGGGAGTGTCATCAGCCCCATGAGTAAGCTCAGGTGGTAACATAGGGAGGGACCCGTGGAGGATGGGGCAGGTGAATCCCAGGAACTGACTGTCCCAGGCTGGGTGATGGAGCACATCCTGACTCACTCCTCCAGCCTCGCCCCCGCATCAGGACCAGCCAGAAGGGAGGAGGAGCCAGCCCCTAACCATCCAGGGGGGAGGAGGGCTTCCTTCTCTCTTCTTCCCCCCACCCCCACGTGGCAGCTGTCCTCTGTCCCCATTCACCTCTTCTTCCAACGCAGCTGCCACTCACTCCAATCCCACTGTGGTGCCTCCCTTGGCCCTTGCTGCCTGGGTACAATCAGGGCCACGGTGTCTTCTACAGCATGTCTGCTGCAGTAGAACGACTCTTGTCTAGCATTTTCTGTCCTTTGGCTCAAGAGAGCAGACTTTTGTTGGGACTCTCGCTGACTGTTCCCTCTGGTGTTTCTGGCCTCTTTTGCCCCAAGTCCAGGTATATGAGGTGACAAGAAAACCCAGAAACTCATCGCCGAGCTCCTCGGATCTCCATCCCTAACTGGTCTGCCTTCTCTCTGCTCTTCAGATCCTTCTTGTGTTCGTTTTGCATCTAATGTCCAGAGTTTTATTTTTTATTATTTTTTTATTTTTAAATATTTATTTATTTTTGAGAGGTGGGGCAGGCAGGGGCAGAGAGTAAGGGAGACACAGACTCGAAGCAGACTCCAGGCTCCGAGCTGTCAGCACAGAGCCCAGTGCAGGGCTTGAACCCACAAACTATGAGATCATGACCTGAGCCGAAGTTGGATGCTTAACCGACTGAGCCACCCAAGTGCCCCTTCTAATGTCCAGAAGTTTAAACCAGACCTCACTTGTTATTTTTTGTGGTCTTATTTTTGGAGAAAGGTTTATTTCTCACAACTAATTTGATCTACAGCCAGAAAATGTTTCACTTCAAAGATTTGTATAGTTAACAAGAATCACCAGCCCAGACAGTCCTGGCTGTCCTACTTTTTAGATATTATAATTAATTTTAAGGTCCCCTACATTACAATATTGGAGCTTGGACTTTGACAATGAGCTTTGATCTGTAGAGCATATATTGTTATGCTTCAAATGTCAGCTAAGGCTGAGCAAGTTTCTATTTTCCTTTTTTTTTTTTAATGTTTATTTATTTTGAGAGAGGGAGAGAATGAGAGCACAAGCAGGGAAGGACCAGAGAGAGAAGAGAAAGGGAGAATCCCAAGCAGGCTCTGCACTGTCAGTCCAGAGCCCGATGCAGGGCTTAAACTCATGTACTGTAAGATCAGGACCTGAGCTGAAACCAAGAGTCAAGAGTTGGATGCTCAACCGATTGAGCCACCCAGGCACCCCAAGTTTTTGTTTTTCTAAAAAAGCAGAGGAAGAGGTGTGAGAGAGAGTGTTTGGAGGAATGGCCTCTTCTATGTACACATCAAGGCTTTAAGCCACACCTTAGTGAACTTGCCCTCCAGGGAATTCACACAGGGGACCTTCCTCCCAGCCTAGTGGGTCCTGTGTGGGGTTGAGGCTCACAAGTCAACCTTCAGCCCCAAATCCAGTAGAGACGAAATTACTCTTGGTGGTGGGATTTTAGGCTTACCTTTTCTTTCTTTCTTATACTTTGACGTGTTGTTTGAACATTTCATACTCCAATATTCTAATCAATTCCTTCTTTTCTATTCTGTTCTATTCTATTCTATTCTATTCTAGCCCACAAATGGCCATGTACTCTACCCTTGCTCCCTCCCGTCCTAGACGGGTAGGCCCAACCCCCCTGGATGACAGGCCATCTTAGGGGTTCCATTGCCCCCAGCCCAGGTAGGACAGCCCCTTAGGAGTAAAAGAGTTTCTGGTACACCACTTTTAAGATATAAACTGAGGCATCTTAAAATCTTTAAGAGTTTATTTGAGTAAAACTCAACTCCAACTTGAAGGTGCCAAATGGTATGCTCCAGCAAACAGAGCTGGGGGAAAGAGGGTTGCACGGAAGAGGCAGAAGCAAAGCAAGGAAAGTATCTGAATGGCTGTAGCCTAAGTGGTTGCCTTGTTTGGAAAGCCTGGTTGGCTGTTTGTGATCGATTACCCTTAAGTTTCTGTCCCATAACCTTGAGGCAATACGGGCTTAGGTTTTAGTTTGCTTACAAAGCCACTAAGGCATTAAAGCCTCTTGCTTTGGTCCTGCTAATGAAGACCCTAAGAAGGCCAATAGGCTGGCAGGATGGCCTCAGAGTTCTGGACAATTTCATCACCTCCCACACCTCCACCTCATCCTCCAGAGTACGAGAGGCAGGCCTGATTCATCAGATCAGAGCCGTCCCCATCCCCCATCATTCCTTCCGTACTGACCATGGCCTAATAGCCTCCTTGTTTAATTAACTTAACACCACATCCCCCATTAACAGGGGTTTGGCATCAGTCACTAGCCCAGGAGTCTCTTCCTGGTTAAACCTAACCCTCCTCTTCTACAAAGCCCCAGGAAAATTCTCACTGTTCTCTGCATCAGTCAGAGCCATGCTTTTCCTTGGCAACGGGTTTATTTTTACCTTACAGACACCGAGAGTCAAGGGAACAATCGTGCTATCATGTTTCCTATTCCCATTGGCTGCTAGAAAGCTCAGAGCCAGAAGCGGCTTATCCCCAGCGGGTGCTTAGGATGTAGAGGCATGGATTTCGTGTGACAATCTCACTCCTGGCTCCGTGCTTATTTTACTTTTCCTGTACCTTTCTTCCAGTTGCTTTTACAGATCTATCTTGAAGTATTATTCGTGTATTTGCAAGATTTCTTTTCTTTTCTGGAAAGAGGTAGAGGATGGACAGGTGGAAAGACTGAGCAACGAGGGAGGAAGGAAGGAAGGAAGGAAGGAAGGAAGGAAGGAAGGAAGGAAGGAAGGAAGGAAGGAAGGAAGGGAGGGAGGGAGGGAGGGAGGGAGGGAGGGAGGGAGGGAGGGAGGGAGGAAGGAAGGGTGAATGAATAGACAGATGACAGATGGGTGGATGAGGGTGAATTGGTGGGGGGATGAGTAGAGAGAGAGGGAGGGAGAGTCCTCTTCTCTGCTAGGGTCTTGATCTACCATTATTTCTCGAATTGTCCTACAAGATGAGCTTTCCCAGAAGATGGAGACCCACCATTCCTCTCAGAAACCACTGCCCTGAGGCTATACAATTGGCATGGAAACTACGGACAGCCTCAAGCTCCACCTGGTCCTCCAACCACAAAGACCGGCTCTTGCGAGGTGTGCATTCTGTGAGGTGTGCTACACTTCTCTTTATAGCCATCCTGGACTTTGCTATCTCACTTCTAGTGAGGGGGTCATGGCTTTCCCTACGTAGAAAGGAAGAGGAAGGGGAGATCCGCGAAGGACGTATGGTATCTGAGAGAGGTGCCAAGATCCTGGGGTTCTCAGAATCTGGAAGAGATTCCAGCGATGTGGGCTCTCAGGAAGACTGTCACAAAGCCAGAAGTAAGCAAAGAAGGTGTTGGAGCGCTGGAATATTACCGTGCCCACAAACATCGCCCGGAGGAGAGACCCTCAGAATGAATTCTTACTTTTCTACACAATTCTGACCATCTCGGTTTCATGGTTTCTACCTTTATAGTAGATTACCAGCTTCCCCCTGGGTTCTTCCTTGCACGGACGGAGCACGGTGCCCCTCGGACTCCCTTTGCCCTTACACTCTGCGTTTGTAACAGTGAAGGACCAGCCCTCTCTTTTCCTAAACTAGTCAGTACGACTTCTCATGTATTATTCATGTCTTTCCAAACAGTCTATAAACAAAACAGTAAAAGAGCGCCTGGTCCCCCTCTTTGTAATGTTCCGGCTTCCTTTGATCTTGTTGATATTTCTTTTTCTTTCTTTTGTAGTTTTATATAAAAGTGCCATAAAAATTAACATTGCAAATGTCTCCTTTCATTTCATTCTCCTCAGGAAGAGTTGCGTTGCTTCAAAGGCTTGAAGCCAAAAGAAAGAAGCTGAATCTATCATTTATTTTTGGAATAATCAGTTCCTAGCTAATTTGCTCATTAATTTCATGACTGCGTGTGAGCGGGGAGCACTAGACTGAGGCTTGTCAGCCTCCTCATCCCGTGTCCCCCCTCTCCTACGGAGCTCATCCCCAGTAAGTGCACAGCCCTAAGCTACAGAGACCGCACATGGTAGGCTGGAGAGAGAGGGAAGACCCCTCAATGGGAACAGTCAGGGAGGGAGCAGCAGGTGAGGCAGGATGGAGAGGAAGGAAGGGGCTAGACCTCACAGGATTGAAGAAGGGACAGACATGGTCCGATGATCGTGTGAAAATCACTTCACGGCTGTGTGGAGAACGGACCGGGGAAACTAGTGAAGAGAGTCTTACCGGGACCTAGGGAGAGATCGGGTAGTCTTTAATGAATTAATTACCTTAATTAATGTGACCCTGAATTAATTGAGGGTAGGTTTGTGGTTGCCAAGATGGGGAAAGTCACCTCTTGGAGGTTGAACAGCCCCTCGACAGGGCTTGCTAATGGGTTGAGTATATGAGGAGGGGGAGAGAGAAATGAAGAATTTGACCTTGATGTTTGCCTTGAGTTCTGGGTTGATATTGATCTCACAAAGGCAGGAGGGAGACGGGCATGGGAGCTGGCAGAGAATCTCAGCCGAGGTGTCTGGCAGCTGTTGGGAACATAATACCTGAGTCCTACATGAGGTGCAATTGTGTCTCGATTGCATCAACGCAGAAAGGAAGCCTGGGAGATTGAGGGTTAAGTTGCTTGCCACACACACCCCACTATACAGCGGAGCTTGTGTTTGAACCCAGTTCTACCTCTAAGCAACTGAGAAAATGAACTATTTTGCATAACTAAAGTTTTCAAGATACTGGTTTATCCTTTTAAGAAGTGAAATACTTGACTTTCAAAGGTTGATGAGATTTGCACAGACCAAATCAGAGTCTGTACTGCGTCCTCACTGTCCCGCTGGGTGCCCCGCACGGCCCTAGGGGGAAGGTGCCCGTCCAGGTTCTCCAGGGTGTGCGGGCTGTGCCCTGCGCCTGCTGGTCCGGATCGCCTTGCTTTTCCCGGGCCGCCGAGAAAAACGCCTTCGCGTACCAACCCTTCAGTTTCATTCTTCGTTGCCATCGACGAAAAACAACAGGCTGTTCTTGCTGTTGCCAGTTCTTACTAATTTCTGGGATTCGTTGGCTGCCAATGAAGGCTGCAACATCAGAGATGAAGAAAACACCCTGTTAAAAAAATATGAAAAATAAGGCAGTCTTGGAGGGAGGGCCAGAGAGTTTCCCTTATGGAACGAGTGGTGTGCCTGGGCGTGGGGCTTTGGGCTGCACGGAGATCTTCGGGGTTCACAACCAGAAACAGAAGTTTGCAGAGGGGCTGGAGAAGTCTGATTTCTGGATAAGCAAGGAGGTTGCAAGACCGAGCTCTCGGCCTCCCTGGGTAAGGCCGTAGCTTCTACTTAGACCACTGTCACGGACACGGCTAGTTACTAGCTGGATATACATTCTCCTCGTTGTACTAATTAAAGGAATCCCAGGCAGGAAGAGATATCAGTGTGTCTAGCCACGTAGTTACTTTCTAGTCTTCTAGGCGTCCTTGCAGCTCAGGGTGGCCCTGTGACGTTGTACTTGTTATAAGCTTAATCGTGCCCCCCAAAACACATGCTGAAGTCCTATCCCCTGGTACCTGTGAACATGACCTTATCCAGAAATGATATCTTTGCAGATCTAAGATGAGCTCGTTCCAGAGGCGGGTGGCCCTTCTCCAAAATGACTGCTGTCCTCCTAAGAAGAAAAGACATAAAGAGATCAAAACACATAGGGAGAAGCTCCCATGATGACAGGGACCGAGATTGGAGCGATGCATCCAGAAGCCAAGGATTGCCAATCACATCGGAAGCTGCAAGAGGCCAGGAAGCACTCCCCTGCCCCCAGAGCCTTCAGAGGGAGCATGGCCCTGCTGACAGCTCGATTTCCAATTCCAGCCTCCAAACTGTGAGACAATAGCCTTCCATTGTTTTAAGCCACTCGGATTGGGGTACTCTGTTGTGGCCGACCTAAGAAACGAACACGGTCCTGAGGAATGGGAACAAAAATCCCTAACTGTGTCCCATTCCTTATGGAAAGGGAAGGCTCCTGGCCCCCTTGCCCTTCCTGCCCGGTAAGGCAGGTCTGAGGCACAAGCACAAGACCCAAGCCAAGGGCAGCAGAGCAGAAAGACATGACGCCTGCAGGTAACGTTCCCCACCCACGAACAGGGCAGTGACATCTGAGTGGCACACCCTGACATTTCCTCCAGATCCGAGGGTAAGAGTGGAGAGCTCCTGGAATCTGTTAGAAAAATAGTAAAAGAGGGGCATCTGGGTGACTCAGTCGGTCGAGCAGCTGACTCTTGATTTCAGCTCAGATCATGATCTCACCATGTGAGATCTGTTTGGGGCTGTTTGGGATTCTGTCTAGCTCTCTGCCCTGCCCCCACTCACGCTTTCTCTGTCTCTCTCTGTCTCTCTCTCTTAAAATAAGTAAATGAACATTTAAAGATAAACTAAAAAAATAAATAAATGAAAGCAGTAAAAGAGCATACCACAGCAGGAAAATAAGAATAAACCATAACAATTGTTATTATTTTAGACACAGTCACACCGTAAAACAACACAACAAAGCATTTAAAGTCACATAAGAAAACATAATAATCAATGTTAGAAAATAAAATCAAGATGCTATGAGAGGAATGATCTTAGAAACACAAGATGAGGCTGAGAACAGAGAGGGTCACGGAATCTGACGAAATTTACAGAGACACTCACCAAGACCACGTCTCATAAAAATTTTAAACCACAAGGGAAAAGATAGAATTCGGCAATCACCCAAGCAGACAAGGCAGGTTACAGTGAAAGGGTATAAATCACAGCTGTCTTTGATTTCTTCAGTGCTCTAACCTCCCAAAGACAAAAGAAATATATCTATAGGTCCCAGGACGGCAGAAAACAAATACTCTGAAAATTAGTTACGCAAACAACTTGTCATTTATTCCTGACACTGCAGAATGATCCCTCAGACCTGCAGAACGTCCTTATATGGCCCTCCATAGATCAGAACCCCTAACAAGATCCCACTGTGTTTGAGAACCTAACATGCACTAAAATAAGCAACAGCAAGGGAGCCCAGGTGGTTCAGTCAGTTGAGCGTCCAACTTTGGCTCAGGTCATGATCTCGCTCATGGGTTCGGGCCCTGCGTCAGGCTCTGTGCTGACAGTTCAGAGCCTGGAGCCTGCTTCAGATTCTGTGTCTCCCTCTGTCTTCCCTTCCCCTTCTCATGCTCTCTCTCTCTCTCTCTCTCTCAAAATAAATACAAAAAAAAAAAAACATAAGCAACAGCAAACACTGAGGAAATAAAGGGCTATGTATTAAATGAAGTTAAGCTAATTGCATAGGGATGCGGAAATTAATTTAGACCTACATCTAACATCATGCCCCCAAAATAGACTCCAGATGCTTCAAGAAGTTAAACCATTTTAAATATGTGAAATCAAGGGGAAACTTGCAAAAAATAGATTTGAGTATTTATCTCAACTTCAGAGAGAGGCTAGCTTCTTCAAAATGGAATCAATAGAAGACATTTCAATGGAAAAGTGCATTTGGCCACCTCGTTGAAAATTTAAACCCTGAGTATTGCAGAAGCCAACGAACCTCAAACCATAAAGTCATATGGAACTATGATGTGTGAAGCAGGTGCTGAGCATCAGTTCTACTAGCAAGGGAGACGGGGACACATAGCTCAGTGGCTCCTGGCCCCAGCAGCACGTGGCAGGCAGAACGATGGCCCCTACCCTCATCCCCAGACCCTGTGAATGTGCCCAGGTCGATGGCAGGGAGGACGGAGGTTGTAGGTGGAACGAAGGTTTGTAACCAAATGACTTTAAAAGCGGGAGAGTATCTTAGAAAATCCAGCTGAGTCCAATGTTCTTAAAAAAGGAAGCAGGGTGGGGGCGCCTGGGTGGCTCAGTCGGTAGAGTGTCGGACTCTTGATTTCAGCTCAGCTCATGATCTGAAGGGCTCCGTGGTGAGCGTGGAGCCTGCTTGGGGTCATCTCTCTCCCTCTGCCCTTCTCCTTAACTCACACATGTTTTTCTTTTCTCTCTCTCTCTCTCTTTCAAATAAAAAAAAAATGGAAGAGGGAATCAGAAGAGAGACCAAAGAGAGCAGGGTGAGGATTCGTCTAGCTTTGTTGGCTCTGAAAATGGAAGAAGGGGGCAGCGGGCCAAGCAGGCAGCTTCTAGAAATGCAAAAGACACGGAATCGGTGTCGCCCTTAGAGCCTCCCGGAAGGGAACGTGGGTTCATTGGAGCCCAGTGAGGCCCGTGTTGGACCCCCAGGCTACAGAACTCTAAAGAGTCAGTCTGTGTAGCGTTAAGCCACTCAGTTTGTGGCAATTTGTCATAACAGCTGTTGAAAACAGATGCATTTTCCCATCTCAGAGGAACATTCTGAGTCACCCAAAGAGTTGCTGCTGCTTGAAATGAAAAAGCGAGAGGCCCAGGACTCTGAGTTAGCAGAGCCAAACTCCCCTGTTCGAGGGGCCTGGAGCCTCCAAGAAAGGTGCCGTGAATTAGCTCTACTTTCTAAATGAAGAGAGGGAGGCACAGAGAGGTTAAGGACCCTACCTCAAGTCACCCAGCTGTTTCGTGGCAGTTCCGGGATTCGAGCCCAGGCGGCTGACTGCAGGCCGCGTGCTCGTCTACTACCTGGTACCGTCTTCTGCGTGATGAACTGTGGCCATGCGATTTATAGCAGCAAAATACTGGAAAAGCCTCATTGTCCAACAACAGGACTAAGGCGATTGTTACCGTGCCTCAACCCAACAGGATTATGGAGGTTTTCGGAACGAGAAGTATGAGCCACAGGGGGAAATATTTACAGCGTGAAATGAAAACAGCAGAATGCAGAATTATTCTCCCCCCGATCCCAATATGCCGAAGCCTTCACAGGAGGGAGAGGAAATGGAGAAGTCACTGGGGAGGGGGCCAGGAACGAGGGCCCACCGTGGCCTTTCGTGGCTCCTTGACACGAAGGTGGTGCCAGAGTTCCCAGCAGGGGGATGCCGAAAGAAAGGGGAGTCTGTTGTCAGACAGACGGACGGGGAGCCACCAGATGCCACTCGAGCTCTGTGACTTGTGTAAAACGGGGAAACCACCCTCCCTGGGTTCCCAGGCCGCTATGACGGTCTCTTCAGGTGATGTTTGCAAAACCCTGGTTGCCGTTTGGTACCGTCAGCACCCCCCCCTCCCCACCCCCCCCCCCCCCCCCCCGCCGACCTTGACTTTAATGAGCGTTCTAAACAGCACAACCCATTCTTTAAGACCCTAGCGCTTTTAAGGCTTATTTTGAGGTCACGAAATGTTCAAAGCTCGCTTATGGGGGCACCTGGGTGGCTCAGTCGGTTAAGCGGCCGACTTTGGCTCAGGTCATGATCTCACGGTCTGTGAGTTCGAGCCCCGCGTCGGACTCTGTGCTGATGGCTCATAGTCTGGAGACTGCTTCGGATTCTGTGTCTGCCTCTCTCTCTGCCCCTCCCCTGCTCATGCTCTGTCTCTATGTCTCTCAAAAGTAAAATAAAAATGTTAAAAAAATTAAAAAAAAAAAAAAAAGCTCGCTTATGGTGAGGAAGATGGGCAGGGCCATTTTGAACCCCGGGAGGGGTCACTGGCCGTCAAGAGGCTGCACGGGCTCCCGGCTCGCCCCCTGAGGTGTCCAGCGTGTGCCTGTGCTCCGGGGGACCCTCGCCAGTCGGGGCGACCGCTGTCCATCGCCCAGTCGTCTCCGGGCGCCCCGCCGTGCCTCCTGCCTTCTCCCCGGCCCCAGGCAGCCGCCGTCTGCTCTCTGTCGGCCCGGTGGTTTTGAACCAGCGGTTCGGATCCGTTGTCAGTGAGGGCCGCAGTCCGAGTCTACACTCTCTTTTCGTAATGAAATGGTGTCGTGAGCTTCTGGGACGATGCGATTGCAGCCCCCGTTTGCACGTTGCTAGCCGGGCTCTAATAAAATAACTGTCAAGAGAACACTCCTTCTTAAATATCTCTCAGGGTATGATGTGTACTCGGGTAGTCAGCAGACTGGCACGCAGGGCCTGAATGTCTCCGCTGTCACTCGGCAGACATCAGGCATCCTGCTGGAGCCCTTTTGGGTTTAGTCAATGTCGCCGACACTGGCCTAGATGATTGACGTCCCCGCTGGCTGGGGCGGGAGCCCTGGTTCCTGATGTCCACCTGTCTCCTTCCCTGTCCCCTCCAGCCCCTCCTCCCCCGCATTGGAAACTCTGCCCCTTCCCGTTGCCTCGCTGCCTCCGCTGTCCTCTCTGTGCAAGTGCCAGGTGGCTCTCTCCCGTGCCTGTTCTGGGAGGGTCCCTCGTCTGAGCCTTCTAGAACCACACCGGTCCGACTCCGGCATGTATGAGGCTGCTTCTCTGGATCTTATTGCCTGGGCTGAAGGGACTCACAGAGAGGCCTTTTTCGTTCTCTGCCTGGTTTCCCTGAGGCCGGGGGTGGGGGGGTGGGGAGGGGGTTCAGAGCAGGCCGGAACAGACAGGAAGGACCAAATCTGGGACATCAGACGTATAATTGTGCTTTCAACTACAAGGCAATTTCGCTACCTTAAAACAAATGCAGAAAAGTCTCAGCTATAATAACAGGCCTTGGTGGATCCTACCGACAAGTTACAAAATAATCACAGCCTGTAGACGGGAGCCAATAGAATGTGAAGCAGTAACCGCCGGCCAGAGAGTGGTTGGTGGGGTGGAAAGCAGGCTGAAGACCAGGGGTTTGGGCCCCTGCTCCGTGACCCACAGATCGCGTCCACGTGACTGTCGTGGAAACTCCCAGCCTTGGCTTCCCCCCAGGATGACGCAGCTACTTCTGTGAATCCCAAGGAAACAGTCAAATAACCGTGAGTAAAACATCTCAGTATCCAGGAACAGACCAATAAGTGCTCAACAAATGCTCCCTGTCTCTTTAAATAGCACTGAACACTTTATTTGCTCTTCCAAATGGGAGACTTTTAAAAAGATTCATGACATTCGGTTCTTAAAAATTTACGATGGATACACTCCAGAATGATTCCCGGGGTAGATGCCTCCCGGGTATCAGTGAAAGTTACTAACAGTGCAGGTGACAGCCGATGGCCTGTGGCCGGCCCACTCTGCATCCCGGGAGAGTCATGACAACCCGACCTTGACTGGGGCTGTAAGGCGCTAGTCACCCCTCCGGAAGGAGGCTGCCAGGCCAGGAGCGGAAGAACGAGACGTCCCATCTTAAATTCGGCGCAGCGCGACCCAGGGTGTGGATAACCGTTTGCCAGCGCGAGGACCGAAAAACAAGGGAAAATTTGCCCCAGTGTGATTCGTTTTCCCAGACCTCAAAAGAAACTAACCTCAACGGAACAAACATCTCGTGTATTAATCATTTGGAATTCTACTCCTCTTCAGAGACTCAGGGAATGTCTTATTAGCAAAGATGCTGAAAATAATTTCTAAAATAATCACATAGAAGTCTCAATTATTGATTTACATTATTTCTACAAGCGTTGGGGAATACCAGACGGCTTGTAGGGACAACGGATTCTACAACTATTCTTGCAAAAAAGTGAATTATGGGTATCCATGGATATTCTGGCTCAGAGCCTCGAGCCTTCCAAAGGCAATTAAAACCTGTGACCCGGGTAAGGGGATAGAAAAATCCAGGGAACAAAATAGCGAATCCAGAAGCAGACTTCTATGTTACCTACTAAGAGTCTGATGAAGATGCTATTTCAAAGCAGTAGGAAAAAGACGGGCTAAGCAGCATATGATGCTGTTATCACGGGCTACCCGTTTAGAAAAAAAGAATTAAGATTGTGCCCTAACTCTTATCTCATCCCTAAATTTTGGGCGCATTAAATAGCTAAACATATGTCTTCAAATCTGGAAGGAAATCTAATAACCTTTAAAAAGGAAAAAAAAAAAAAAAAAGCCAAAGTACCCAGGAAAGGTTCATTATGAAGTCTCTCCAATTTCAAACCCCCTTCTCCCTGACACCGTGAAAGAGGTCTTTTCCCAACAGGTCTCCCCATTTGGTGGGGACAAGTTATGTCGTTTCGGTTCGTACGCTCATGCCCCTCCTCACCACCACCCCGCACTCGAAGCCAAATGCCAACGTGGAAGAGAGGACGTAGAAATTACTAAGACCTTTGGGAAGAACGCAGCCTCCAGCCCCCCTTCTCTCCGTAGTCAATTTCAGCTCCTTCCTTGGAACATGTCAATATATTCTGGGTGAAAGGAAGGAGGGAGAAAAACATGGCTGTACCCGAATGAGGAAACATCTCAGATGTGCCTGTTAAGTGGAGCCTAACGGTAAACGCTAGTCACAGAGAAATAATGGAAACCCTGTGAATTACAAAGGCTTCTAAGAGGAGTCACCACGGCTCAGGAAGATGAGTGGGAATTAAACCAACAACAGGAGAGTTGATGAAAAGGAAATTAACACGAAGGCAGAAGGTAGAGGGGTTTCTTTCCGTAAAATGATCAGCACCCAAAAACCGTTCCAACAGATAACAAAGACTCAGAATAGAACAAGGAAGGAACGCGGCGGAAGCAAATTCCAAGGAAATCAATTCTCATGAATGAACAAGCGGGAAATGGGCTCCGAGGGCTTCGGGTTTGCTGACCGAGGCTTTGTGCCTCGCCCTGCAAGGTTAGCCTGATTCTCTCCAGGGGGAGAGAGCAGGCCTCCGAAAAGTGAGACTGTGCCCAAGGCCACGTGGTCAGCGAAGGCTGCAGCGGGGAATGCAGACTTCACACGTGGGACAATTTCTATTGCTTCATAGAGGCTTTGTTCAAAATTAAAGGCAGGGGAGAAGTGAAGTCAGGAACCAAAGCCAGACCTCTGTTGAACCTCAAGAGGTCCCAGAGGGACTCCAGGAAACCCCAGACCGCCACCAAAGCACAACCGAAGACTCATTCTGGGAATTTAGGGCTTTGAGGCACATATTATATATTTGCTGGCAAGCTTCCTAGTTTTAAGAGCAGAATTGAATGCCCGGAAGACTTACAATTAAACCCCACATGAGCAGTTTCCATGACTGCACTCCAGCCTGGTCAGAGAGAGCGTCCACCCCACTCCCCACCCCCCGACCTTGGACCAGGCGGCACCTCCGAGGCACCACGCCCCAAAGCAACAGAGACTGGATTTCAACGAGGGCACTCACAAAAGCAAAGAGCCGCCGCATTTATTTTTAACAGACTTTAAAACGGCATCCTCGGGACCAAGTGTTTTTTCTTTGGAACCATGCTGCCCCCAATCCCTCTTCAGAAGGCAGGCAGGAAGGGCCTGCAGAAACGGCTCTCTCAGGGGACGCGGGAGGGACAGGGGTGGTCTACGTCTACTCTCAGGATACCCTGCGGTTTCAGACCAAAGAGCAAGGGCTGGAGTTGAGAGCAGTCTCCAAAAGCAGAGAAAAGCTGTCAGAGGACTACACTTTAGCCGAGCCCAAAGGTCAGAGAAATCACGGTCTGTCGGGATCCAAGCTGACTTCCAGGCTGAGCACTAAGGAATCTTGCAGGACTCTGGATAGAGCGGCTGGGGAGCCCGGGCAGGAGACCGGATTTGTGGTGAGGCCAACTCCGGGCTCAAAACCGCCAGCGCCGCGCCCTTGAGGTGATTATCTACCTGTCCGAGACTTGGTGCCTTTCCTGGCAAAATAACGCAACCATGCTGGCCTCCCACTTGGAAGAGAGAGAACCCAGGAAAAGCAAAAGGTGCAGAAAACATACTCAGTAACCACCAACGCTTGTGGGCTGGGCTTTGGTGTCTGACACCTCTGCCTTTAATTCTCGGCCAGGCTCTGGCCAAGGTTCTGACCTCTCTGGACCTCAGTGCTGCCTCCTAGAAGAACAGGGCCAGTAATTCCCGGCTCCGGAGGGCTCTGGGAAGTCAGCTGTGGTGGGGTGCGGTCCCCCTACTTTCCGATGAGTCGCATCCCCAGAAAGGAGTCAACATGGAATGGTTTTGCTATTTTTCATAATTTCCCACACACTCTGCTGGGTCGCACCCTTCTTTTCTCGACAGGCGGCAGTTCCCAAACGAGTGGATCTCATGACCTTCTAAGCCCCTCCGGTGACTAGAAAAGTCCACAGAAAGGGCCGGACCCCACCCGTCGTCAACTCGGCCTCTGGTCCGCCCCTCCCCCATCCCACTGTGACCTTAGGGTCTCTGGCAGAGAGCAGAGGTGGGGGCAGGTCCCACAGGCTTCCTCTACCGCTGACGCCCCCCCCTCACCGCGCCCCTGCAGTGGAAACAGATGGATTTCCTTAGATGAGAGCTGTGGCTTCCTCGGGTTTCTCTGGCCCACCCCGAACAATCCTCGGTTCCCCTGGTGTCCACATGGAAACAAGACAAGTTAAAAGGCCATTCAACAGGCTGAATGAAAGGAGGTAGAGTGTGGAATACTTCGAAAGGAACCAATGAAAACTTGGGAAGGAGCAAATGCAGGAGGACCCCGTTTGTCCCCCAAGCCCTAAAACACCTCGAGGCTGAGGAACGGGTGATAAACCAAGGACAGCTTAGTGAGGACGCAGGGAGCTTTGCCAGCCGATAGTTCATCCAGTCCCCAGGGCGACGTGGTCAGGTGGATAAGCAGGTGTGAAGGTCCCCACGTGGACAGAGGATGGGACGGGAGGCAGCAGTCGACCCGGGGCTGGAGCCTCGACTTCCTGTTTCTCTGTCCACAGTCACCCCTCCCCTGTCCTGGGCTGTTCTCTGCCAGAGAGTGCTGGAAGGTGGGTGTGACGTGCACCCCCATAGGGGACATGAGGTCTCAGAGAATCAATGAAGACATCTCTTCCCTCACGGAAATGGTATCCGTACATTTAAATTGGTATCTTTATAATCAGCTTAAGGGCTTTTTATTTTAATATAGCAGCTGAGAGGCAAAATCAGGTCCCACTCCAAGTGCTACTAAAATCTGCTGTGTGGGCAGCCCTCCGATGTGGAAATGAGGCACCCTTAACGGCCTCCCACACAACAGCCTAATTTTCACTCAAGAGTCGCTATTGAAAAAAAAAGAAGAAAAGGTGACTCAAAACCACCAGCAACTTTGAATTCAACTTCTGAAAATCTCCAGTCGATGGAGCAGGGAACTCGTCCAAGCAGCCAGAGCGAAGACCCCAGTGGGGGCGGGGCTGGACTCCAGCTTCAGGCCCCGGTCAAGGTCTCGTACTCAGCGTGTCCCTCAGTCCACACTACAGCTGGGTCACCGTTCTCGGGCACGATGGGTGTGCACGGCCAGACTCAGGCCCACGTCCACACCTGACCCAGAACCACAGTTGTGAAGGCATCATTCACGAGCAACCGAGGGAGAGTCCGGGAGGAGGAGAAGTCGGCCTTCATGGATCCAAGGAAACATTGATTCCTTCTGCGCCCCCTCAAAGCTCTCGCTCAGCTGGCCTCATCACCTTCTGAGTGTCGTGGGGACGGCTGGTAAGCTGGCCTTCCTGCCTCCACTTGGCCCTGCCAGCCGCCACTCCCCAGGGATGCTGTGGTCTCTCTCAAACCCTGCAAGGACATCCTGGACTCCCTGGAGCTGGCCCTTCCCTCCCCCTGCATCCCACAGCCTCCTTGGCCTCACGCACTCCCCCCTTCTGAGGGACCCTTCGGGGCTACATGGCCGAAAGCAGGAAATACACTTGATAAATACCACAGGCTGGTCAAACGCGATCCGCAATGGAAAGGAACAAAGCAAAGAACAAGGATGGACCAGAGAGAGCCTTTCCCCCAAGTCCTGCTAAGAGACAGCTGATGCTTCTCTACCAACCCTGACCGAGGAGCTGGGCTCAGAGAAGAAGGTTCCGGAACAGACTGTAAGGGGTGGGAGAAGCCTGCTCACACTCAGACGAGCCCCTCACATGGGGTGAGACATGCACACAGCCCAGCAGGAGTGCTCCCGGCCCAGGCTTCCTCACACGGTTGTCAGTAGGAACCAGCCCGGGGGACCGCATGCCCGCCCAAAGGGTCTTCTGTTTTGTCGCCCCTGTGCGCACCTGTGCTCTCCCTCTGCGGCTCCCTTCACACTCCCTCAGATATCGAGAGCCTGAGCTTTGAAAGACAACAGCTGCTTCTTATTTATGTTAAAATATCCACAGAGAGTGTTTGGAGATGAGAGAAGGAGAGAGGAAGAGAGAGGCAGGGGACGGGAAAGGGTGGGTGAAATACGCAATCGCACACAGTTACAAAAATTAATCAAGAGTGATAAAAAAGTGTCATGTCCCCCATCTGTCCCCATTACCTGGCCTGGGTCCCCCAACAACATGCCTACAACAGATGGATCCTCCCGGCCCCAGGGGAGGCTTTCGGCTCCCACCGTCTCCCACCCTCTCCACTTCCCTGCGGAGTTTTCTGATTATGCCGTTTGAGTCCTTAACCTACGATAGAAAAAAGTCATTCCACATCTTTGCTAACGGTTTTATCTTATGAGACATTAATGTTTTGTCAGTCTCGGGGGAGGGAATATTAAGTGATATCCTACAATGGTTTAAGTTTATGTTCCTTTATTTACTAATACAGTTAAGTTTCTTTTCATTCTTAATTGTGTTCATTCTTTGTCTTTCCTTTTCTGGGAAATGCTTGCCTTTTCTTTTCCTTCCGTCTTTCTTTCTTTCTTCTTTCTTCCTTCCTTCTTCTTTCTTTCCTTCTTCCTTCCTTCCTTCCTTCCTTCCTTCCTTCCTTCCTTCCTTCTTTCCTTCCTTCCTTCCTTCCTTCCTTCCTTCCTTCCTTCCTTCCTTCCTTCCTTCCTTCTTCTTCTTTCTTCCTTCCTTTCTTTCTTTCTTTCTTTTGTATTGGATAGTCGTGTCTTATTAGAAATATTTTTCGATTCTGTATCTTTCATCTGCTATGTGTTGAAAATACCTTCTGCTACTTCGTGGCTTACCTTTTTAATTTCTTTATAGCATTTGAAAGAACAATATTCCTTTAATCCCACCCAAATGTTTCCATCATCTCCTTTAGGATTTGTTTAAGCAACCCCTCCATGGCCTGAGACTGTAAAGAGAGTCTTCTATATCTTGTCTAACTTTTGACTTTAACACTTCAATCTTTAATCCACTCGAGAGTGATTTTTGTATAAGGGTTGAAGTCAATGTCTGATGACCAGCTTCCCCAACTCCACTCATCAGACAGTCCGTCCTTCCTCTGCTGAACTTTAGAACCAGCTCTGTCAACATCACGTGTTCTTGGGAGCCCGCCTTTCTGTCGCCCACGCTCTGCTTGTCCATATCCGAGTCAACACAAAACTGCCCTAGTTACCACTGCTGTGATACACTCGGGGCCCCAGAGGGCAAGCTTCCGCCCAACTCCAGTCTGGTTTTCCTTCAAAGAATTCTTGACTGTCCTCAGCCTGTTATTCTTCCATATAGATTTTAGGATAATCTTGTTGAGTTTAAGGAAAAATCCTATTGTGGGGTTTCAACTTACAATTACATTAAATCTACGAACCAGTTTTGGAAGAATTTGCATCTTTATCATATGGAGTCTTTCTATCGATAAAAGTAGCTGGATGTTTTCCTTAATGTCGCTCAGTAAACTTTGCCATTTTCACCACAAAACTGTGCATATCTTTGTTAGATTTATTTCTAGGTAGCTGGATTTATTTTCATTTGTTTGTTTTGTTTTGCAGCAATCGTAAATGGTCTTTTATTTTAAATGACATTTTATAACTGATGTGTGGTGTATGGAAATACAATTTTTATTTATTTTTTAAAAATTTTTTAATGTTTATTTTTGAGAGAGACAGAGTGCGAGCAGAGGAGAGACAGAGAGGGAAGGAGGCACAGAATCTGAAGCAGTCTCCAGGCTTTGAGCTGTCAGCACAGAGCCCGATGTGGGGCTCGAACTCACAAACTGTGAGCCCATGACCTGAGCTGATGTCGGATGCTTAACCAACTGAGCCACCCAGGCCCTCGAAAATACAATTTTTAATTTAAAAATGAATCTAGTCTCTCGTTGGACTCTTATGAATTCTAATTGCCGAATCTCTTGGGTTTTCTATATAATAGTCCTATCATCTGCAAAAATATGACAGTTTGCTTTCTTCTTTTTCAATCTTTAAAACTTTTATTTCCTGTTCTTACTCCTCTGGCTGGAACTTCTTGTACCACATAAAACTATGTTGTGGGGGTGGGCGTCACTAGCTTTCTTTTTCTGGGTTTTACCAGGAATTACTTTAATGCTTCGCAATTAAGTAAGATGGCATCTGTAGCGTTTCCGTGGATATCCGTTATTAGGTTACAGATGCTTTCTTCTGAATCTTCTGTGCTCATATTTCTTTCCTTTTTAAAAAAGTCACATGTGGAGGTTAAATTTTATCAAATGCTTTTCAAGCATTCTTGAATGCTCTGTATTCTTTAACCCGGTTTCTGTGCTAAATTACATTAACAGCATTCCTTTGGGGGCAGGAGAAATTAAGGCTTAAAAAAATTAAGATGCATCTCGTAATCAAAATTCTTTGCGTAAACCTCAGCCCTTGTTGGCTGATTGGATCGCCAAGCCTGGAAGACACACACAGCAAAGTACAGTCGGCATGTCGTAGGGACAAAAGCTATAGGAACCCGATAGCACCACTTCCTGGAGGAAGAAATGAAGGCTGTTGCTCTAAGTATGTGCATCTGGGAGGGAATTCGGATGCCCCAGTCCCTGTCAAATGTTGCTTGGAGGAAGAAAGCTCAGGCTCTTAAATTTGTTGTCAAATTCATTAATTATTTAGATAATACACACTGACTCCTTTGTTCTCTTGAATCGCTAACGATGAACCCTTCTGCCCCTTGGCGGCTTGGCCTGCCATGGTCAAGAACAGGAGATCTCAGATGACTTCAGCTCTGGCCCCTGCAGCCCCTCCTGGGCTGGTTCCCACAGCAACCTTCACTCTGCTCCATCACCGGGGCCATCGTGCTTGTGACTAATTTTCTTGAAACCCACGAAGATATCTGGCCTTCTGATAGCCATCCTGCATTCTCCTTTTTCTGATTAATTTCATACTTCTTTAGCACCATTTCAGCGGATGTTTTGGAGATGGGAGAGGTATGCTCAGTCTGCCATTTTGAATTATAATCCAATCATCCCTTAAACACCCAGGAAGTCGGCCAGGGAGCTCAGAGACAGAATGATGGGCCTCCCTGGCTTCGTGCGCCATCCCCTGTCCTCTGTCATCAGACCTCCGTTCACATCTGCTCCCTGGGACTATCAGCCTGTGAAAGCAGGAACCAGGTTCTTTCCCCGGCACCAAGCACACGGGCTGGGTGGGCGGCCGCCGCGCAACACACATGCACGGCTTCCTGAAAATAAATATCTGTTGAATGACCGAACAAACGAATTAATACTAACAGTGCAGTCAGATTTTAACACCGCCTCTGTAAATATATCGGACGAAAGACTTCCTTTTTCTTCTGCGTTTGAAAACCCAGGGAGGGAATCTTTTTAATTATGAAAAAAAAATTGATTGTTTTCTTATCTCCGTTCCACAGCGCAGTCTGCCAGAGCCCCAGCCAATCCGGCCGAGAAATAATTCACAGAGCCTGGCGGAAGTCAGGCCGCAGCCCAAGCACGAACAATGCCCGGAAGATTTCATCCCTTTTCAATCTCAGGAGCGGGTTTTTCAGGCCCAGGAAAAGCCCTTCGGTATCAAAGTTCCTGCCAGATTTATGAAAATAAAGGCAGTGATTCTAAGGAGCTTGGCTGTAATGAGAAACGTTAAAAGTCGCACTAGAGAATTTCTAGGGCTGAAGCCAACCAAACGTATGCATAATGAACCTCTCCACAGCTTTCATTGTTGTGCAGATTAAATATATAGCAAACCGAACTACGCTACCCCCAGTTCGCCAAGTCTCATAACAGAACCTACGTCCTCTGCCATTGACGTAGGTGGGCACCTCTATACGGTGTATCTTGTGATACGCTGGAGATAGTGTAGGCTCTGGCTTCTCTCGTCAAAGGGGAGGCAGCTCCTCGGGGAGGAAGGCAGCAGGGACCCTGGAGATGTGGTCTCGGCTTCCTCAGGGCTCTGCCCGTGGGCCGGGCTCTGCCATCCCCCGGTGGCACCGCCTGCCTCAGCCCACACGCGGCTGGAAGCAGCGAGGAGAGAGACAGCACACAGGCTCAGTCCCAGGCACCGCGGAGCCCTGGTTCTGCTCTGGCCCTCCTGCCTCCCGGCGCCAGCTCTCACGCCTTCCCCCCTGAGCCGACATGCTACGTCTACCCCTGCCCACTTGCCAGGTCCCCCCCACCGGACATGAGGGCCAGGAGCCCGGGTCTCCGGAGAGGGTCCGGATTTCCACTCCTCTGGCCCAGTGTCCTCCGAGGGCACTTGCTGAAGGTTCCTTGTTTAGAACCTGAGCTTGGTCGTCTCTCCTTCCGGCCCGTCTACCTTTCTCAACCCTGCGCTCCAGTCCTCCTTGGAATACCAGCCATCCTGGCTCCAAACCTGACATGTTCCAGAATGTTCAGCCTTCCTGCTGCCCACGGCTCCGATTGGCACAACTGTGGGCATGTTTGCAACCCACCCAGATGAGAGGAAATATCTCAGCGTAACCCTTTACGATATGGGCTCTGGCGTCTCTGCCCTCACCCCGTGCCCTGCCCCCCCAGGGGCAGCCGTGAGAAGTGAGACTTTTGGGAACCTATCCCCAAAGATGAGGCAAGCCTTGCACCGACCACCTATTGCTTTAGACGCTAACGGTTTGGGTCTGCGCTCACGATGGCTGACCTCTTATGCTGGGGTCATGGGCCGTATCTGCTGGTGGCGAAAGCAGTCAGTGAATGTTAACAAAACCTCCTTCAAAGATCAGGCATCTCATCCCCAGAGCCAGGAGCCTGGTTTCTAAAGAGAATTCTCCTATAAAAGGAGCCAGGGCTCCCTGGAGAAATGCCTGATTCCAGGGATGGAGCAGGAAAAGCACAAGACAGACCTCAAGTATTCTGTAGTTATCAGAAGGTAAACCAGGGTTCCACAAACAAAAGGATGGGGTGCGTTAAAGGGACCCAGGAGGCAGCCTGAAAGAGCCAAAGGCTGGACTAAATAACGTAGGATGGACGACAGCTCAGAGCACGAAATATGTAGGCAGGGTCCATGTTGATTATAAAGAAACACTTGAAAAAGGAAAGAAATGGGATAAGAGACAAGTCTTTCGTACAGAAGAATTCCAAGAATATATGTACATACGACCCATCCAACAGGTAGAGGTTTTCCTTGGGTCCGTGAGCTCGAGTCTCGCGTTGGATGAGCGCAAGTCCATCTTTGGGTGAGCCCCGCTTCTCTCTCTCTCTCTCTCTCTCTCTTTCTCTGCCCTTCATGGGATTCTCTCTCTCTCTCTCTCTCTCTCTGCATCTCTCTCTCTTTCTGCCCCTCGCTCACTTGAGCCGTCCACATAAAGGCTGGGGTTTAGTGAGCAGTAAGGTATCGATGTTGATGTTTTCATTTTGGCAAACAGATCACGGTGATGTAAACTATTACTGGGGGAAACTGGGAGAAACTCTCTGTACCATACTGTTGCAACTTTTCTGTGAACCCCCAAATTAAATTTATCCCAAAATAAATTGATTCTTAAAAAATTTAAAAACAGGGGTCTCTAAATCCTCAAGCCCTGCACAAATCAACACGGCCTCTCCAAGGAAAAGCGTCAGGATGGAAACCCCAATATTGTTTCTGCCTCCAGCGACGAGGGAACCCGAGAGCCTGCCCTCCTTCGTTGGCCTCCGTTCCCGGCGCTGGAGCAGGGCTAGCTGCTGGCCCGGCCTGGCTCTCTGAGTCTTGTCTGCTCGACCAGGAAACGCAGGGCGACCCCAGGCGGCTGTGAAATGAGGTGTGACGTGAACAGCGGCCCTGCAGGCGGTCCCGTCTTGATTTCGCCCCTCTCTCCCGTGGATAAACCTCGGACACCCGGTACCTTCCAGAATGTTCGCAGGTGATGTACAAACAGGGAGCGCGCAGGAGGGGGTCAGGAGACAGCGGCGTTGGCTCTCTGCTCCCCGAAGCCTAAGATGAAAATCCTGCAGAAAGTAGGCACTTTTCGGGGAGCCCGCCAGAAATGCCAAGCACAAAATGCTGCCAATTCCAGCAGACGGGTCTGTGTTCCTTCAGGGCGGCTCCGGACGGGCAGCATTCGAGGGTGTCTCCCACACCCAGGGGAGGGTGGTCACTTAGCAGTTACTAGTCCAGAGGACTTACCTCGTCTGACCCCCCAAACCCTGGGAGGCAGGGTTATCATCCTCCTTCTAAAGAGGGCCGAGCAGGTGCACCAGGCGTCCAGCCGGCTGGTTCGTGGCAGGGCCGGGCCATGGAAGAAGGGGTGTCGCTTTACTAATCAAGACGCTAAATTATGAGAACCACCGCACCCCCCTCCCTGGAGCCCACCTACGGAGAAGGGGGTGGGGGAGGACAGGGCTGGGTCCCACTGCCCAGGAAGAGAATGGGCTTGAACCCCTAGGACGGGAGGAGGCACCCGGGTCGGAGGGCTGAGCTGCCCCAGAGGCTGCCCCCAGAGGCCGGCAGGGAATGGGGTCGGACGGCGAAAGCTGACACGTGGCTGCCGGGCCCCGGCTGTGGCTGAGCTGACGCGAAGGGGTCACTCCGCAAAACAGAGGACACTTGAGGGCAATTGCTGAAGGTGAGTCGTGTCCCTCCAGACTCACGGGTTGAAGCCCTGACCCCAGTGTAGCGACTGTGTCTGGAGACAGGGCTTTTAGAAGGGAATTAAGGCAGGGGCCCCCCGGGGTGGCTCAGTCGGTTAAGCATCTTGATTTCAGCTCAGGTCGTGATCTCATGGTCTGTGAGTTCGAGCCCCGAATCGGGCTTTGTGCTGACATGGAGGAGCCTGCTTGGGATTCCCTTTCTGCCCCTCCCCTGCTCATGCGCGCACGCACACACACTCCCTCTCTCTCTCAAAACAAACAAACTTTAAAAAAAGAAAAAATACAATTAAGATTAAAAGCTGATGAAGTCAGAAGGGTGGGGACCTCATCTAATAGGATTGGTGGCATTATAAGAAGAGGAACAGAAAGAGATTTCTCTGCACCAAAGCAAGGCCATAGGAAGACGCAGGAGAAGGAAGCGGGGTAGAGAGTGCTCACCAGAAATGGAATCCGCCTTGAATTTGAACTTGCAGCCTCCCGAGCTGCCTGTTGTGTAAGCTCCCCAGTCGGTGGTGTTTTGTTACAACAGCCCGAGCCAACCAAGACAGGGGTGCAGATGGGGTGCCACGTAGAGTCACATGCCCGAGGCCCCCGGGGCTGGCTGGGCAGCCGGAGAAAGCTTCCTGGGGGAGGAGGGCCTTGGCTGAGAAGTGGGGATGGAGGAAGGACTGGGTGGGGGTGGGGAGCTCCCCAGGAAAATGGTGAAGGAAGAGACAAAGCCATCTTCTCAAAATATGTTCTGGAAAGACGCTGTGCTCTTTTCTGCGGTTAAAATTCCACGTCGTGTCAAGAAGATTTATATTTCCATCTTAAAAAAAGAATCATCCCAGGCATTTTAAAAAACCTCTTAAAAATAGAAAAATGAGGAGAAACGAGTGGTTGGCGAGGCAGAAACGTGAAGCCGATGTGTTTACTGCTTCGGACCAGAGGAAGCGTTGGGGGCAGTTCGTGGGCCTCCCCTTCTCCCTGCCCCGAACCCAGGCACCGAGGTGCGGGGCACACACCTGCTATCAAGAAGGCCCGTCCGGAGCATGCCGAGGAACGAGCGAGCCCATTTCTCAGGTCCAGACTGTGCCTGTCGCTGACGGAACCAGTTCCAAAAAGAAGGGAGTCTGAAGAGAATGCCTCGTTTCCTCTATTTTGCCCCAAAGTGATTGATTGCCAAGGCCGGTTTCACGGAGAGGAGCAGAGTCTGCTTTTATTCCCAAGTCAGGAGACGTCCAAAGTTGCAACCAAGTACAATCGGAGAGGCCAGCGTCCGAGCAGAACCCCGGATGGATGTGTGGGATCCCCGTGCAAAGCAGGCCTGAGGCCGGAGGGCCCCAAAGAGGGGTGGCTGGCCCTGCGGTCAAGGACGGCACTGGCCTAGAAGGCCCCAAAGAGGGGCACGTCCATGCAGGGCGGGAGGATTCCCAGGCCGGCGTGACGCAGACCCTGGGGCCCTCCCGTGTGGCGGAGGACGGGGCAGGGGTGCCGAACCAGACAGAGGGCGGGCGTCCTTGTAGACACAGAGAGCCGAGTCCCTGGTGCCCCCGCCTGCCCTGGAAGCTGCCCAGGGAGAAAGAGGGGGCCCCAGATTGACCAGCGTAGGTCTCTGCCACCTCTGGCGAATGGCGCTCTCAATTTAAATTACGAATACCGGAATCCAAGAGGATTTATTTCTCGTCTACCACTCTCTGCTACACTTCACTTCGCGCAATAAGTTTTATCCTCAGTTCCTATTGTGGGAAGAGGCACATCTGGAAAGAAGAAACATAACTCGCCCGTGGGTCTACTTGCTGCCCCAGAACCGAGCACTGAGACCAAGGAGAGGATTCGTTTCCGGAAAAAGAGTCACAGGACGTGAGGGTAGAAATGCGAGTGACTAAAGCTCCCTGATGGCCTCCTAGGTGCTATCCGCGGGCCCAGGGCGCCACGGGGAGTCTGCGCCTGACCCTCGCCGGCCGGGAAGCGCCACCGTGTCGCACGCCTACTTCTCTCTGCAGGTAGAGGCCGTGTTCATTCGCCTCTCTGGGCTTGGCACAAGGTCGGCCTTCGCTAAATGAGTGTTTACCATGTTTGGGGAAAGGGAGCGAAGGCAACAAAACATCAGAAAACAGCCTCTCAAGTGTTTAAAAGGAGAAAGAAAAATGAAGGCTGTGTCTCTTGAGTACCACCTGCTAGAAGTTCGTCGCCACACGTATTTCAGTATATTAATTTGGGGCACCTGGGTGGCCCAGGCGGTCAGGCAGCCGACTCTTTAAAAAAATTTTTTTTAATATTTAATTTCGAGGCGGGGGTGGGGGGCACAGAGACGGGACACAGGGTCTGAAGCAGGCTCCAGGCTCTGAGCCGTCAGCACAGAGCCCGACGTGGGGCTCGAACTCAAGAACTGCAAGATCATGACCTGAGCTGAAGTCGGACGCTTAACCGACTGAGCCCCCCAGGCGCCCTGGCAGCTGAGTCTTGATTTCAGCTCAGGCCATGATCTCATGGGTTCATCAGATGGAGTCCCGCTTCGGTCTCTGTGCTGGGATTCTGTCTCTGCCTCCCTCTGCCCCTCTCCCCTGCTTGGCCACTCTCTCTCTCTCAAAATAAATAAATATTAAAATATATATATATATTAATTCTTTCAGTGTACCCAACACCCTAAGGTAGCTACATTAATTGCATTTTGTAGATGAGGAAATGCACCCAGGGAGGTTTAGTGGCTTTCCCAAAGTCGCTCAGCTAGTAAATGGCAGAGAAATTATTTGAGCCCAAAGATGTCTGACTCTAGCACCTTTGCTCTCCCCACTAAATTGGTTGCCCGTGACAACCGTGAAGGAACGTTTGTGGGGCGAAGGATCGCTAATCTCCTCTTTGAAAGTCACAACCCCTTCTACAGGTGTCACTCATGAAATGACACCTGCTGAGCGTCTTGCTTGCATAAGGTGGCAGCCACGGGTGCCGTGGGGGACAGTGGCTCCAGGCACACAGCCCTGCCTTCCGCTGCTGGCCCGACGCGCCCAGGGCGGGGTGGGAGGCTGAGGGAGAAGCCCCTGACTCAATCACAAGTCTCAGAGCTCAACTCAAAACCCGTCACAGAGGATCCGGTTCAATTAGCATAAAAGCAAATTAGCAATTACCAAGCTGTCGAGTCACAGCGGAGGCTCAGGAATTTCAACAACTATCAAGACATCATTTAAAAATATTTAATTCCACTCACATCATTCCAGCTGGGGAATCAGACTGCTTTTGCTTGGTTGGAGGTGTCCTTTGGAGAAAAGCACTAAAAGTGCCAAAAGATGTCCCCCCCCCCCCAATGTGATGGGCAAACACGCGGAGAGCTGTGTAGACACGGCACGGAATATCCTTGGGCAAATGGATTTCTCAGTGTTTCCTGACTTAACTGGAGAAGCAATGTCGGTTTTCAGCCCGTGCGTTTGAAGTTTGACAGTACACGTTAGAGGTTCACAAAGCATTATTACCCGCCGTCTGGAGACAGTATAAACTTTAAATAAGATGAAAAATTCATCATACCTTTGTTTATCAGATAATTAATAACATTTGCTGTCTGTGGCGCCTAAGGCTGTGACATCTCGTGGTCTTCTGCTTCCACACTGACGCTTCTGAATAAGGCTCCGTGGACAGGTAGTCACAGGTCCTGGCTCTCTGAGGGGGAGCAGCTCTCTCGGAGGGTGTCCCCAGCATCCCTCTTTCTCTGAGGGGTTGTCTCTGCATCCCTCTCCTGAGGGTGTCCCCAGCATCCCTTTCTCTCTGTGTTCCCAGCATCCCTCTCCCTCTGTGTCCCCAGCATCCCTCTCTCTGGGGATGTTCCCAGCATCCCTCTCTCTCTGCGTTCCCAGCATCCCTCTCTCTGGGGATGTTCCCAGCATCCCTCTCTCTCTGAGGGGTCGTCTCCGCATCCCTCTCATGAGGGTTTTCCCAGCATCTTTCTCCCTGACGAGTGCTCGGAGTGCTCCCTCGTTCCGACAGCATGTTCCCAGGTTCCGAGCGTGACGAGGCCATCCCCATCCAGGCACCATCTTCTTCTAGTGCCTTTTTCTAAACGGCCACCAACGTCTTATTTCAGAGGGTCCCTTCGGGTGCGTCTCAGCCTCTGGCATCCCCTCAAAGGACGTGGAGACAGCGACGGCAGAGGTCTTTAGCTGCAGCCGCAGGCCGCAAGAGGCTCACAAGCCAAGGTGGCCATTGAGTCAAGCGAACAATATCGATGACAGAACCAACTTGCCTCGTGACGGGCCACGGACGGTCACCCTATGAGACAGAAATTATTGTCCCCATTTGATGGGTGAAGAAACGGAGGCATGGGATGTTTAAGGGACTTGACCGAGCGATAGAAGTCGCATCATATCCAAATGACTGCAAATCTAGAAAGTGCTCAGGTGAAAAACGCAATCTCAAAAGGTTCCATGCCGTAAAGGTCCACTATGCAACATTCTTTGTGGTGTTAGAGGCGTGAACCTTCCCGTGCGATAAGGTCACAGGATCGAAACACACGCAGAATTGAACACGGGTGGCACTGAGGTACCTGAAGCAGGTGTGCCGACAAGTGTCAATGTCGCGGTGGTACCATTAGACCACAGCTCCGAGAGGTGCGCCCGTCACAGGAAAGGGGGTAAAGCGAACACGGGATCGCGCCGCGTTATTTCTTAGTGTAACTTAGAAATGTATCATCACCTCAAAATAAAAACTTCAGTTTTAAAAACTAGTATTTGTGACGTGTGCACGGCAAAGCCTTATCGAACTTAGGGTTTATCTAAGAGGCTGCGATGCGATGTGCAGAGTTTGTAGCTGTTTCCATCTGTCTAACAACATTTTTACAGAGAGAGTGAACAGCGAGGGGAGAGGGCAGAGGGAGAGAGAGGATTTTAAGCAGGCTCCGTGCTCAGTGTGGAGCCTGCTGCAGGCTCAGTCCCACGACCCTGAGACCATGACCTGAGCCCAAGTCAAGAATCGGACTCTCAACCGACCGAGCCACCCAAGGGACCCCTTCTCTAACAACTTCTATAAATTCTCTTTTAAGGTTCTGTACATGTTGTGAACTTCCACTAAAAAAATAATAAAAATAAATGCATTTTAGCATTTAAAAAAAAGTGCTCAAAAATTTAGAGGAACGATTCCCTTCTTGCTGAAAGAGTGATGAGGACGAAGTTTGAAGGCTTGAAGTTTAGTCTTGAAGGCTAAGGTTAAGGTGTGTCTTGACAGATCAAGTGGAAAGGAAGAATGTTCCATGGGGAAAGGACAGAAGCCGAGTTCAGACAATTCAAGACAAACACGGCTTGTGTTCTCGAGAACTGGTCCTATTCAGACGGGAAGTCCAGTCTCGATCCGTACTCGCTTAATCTGCAACTATGTTGCTGTCTTTTCTTTCTCTCTCTCTTTCTCTCTCTCTTTCTCTCTTTCTTTCTTTCTTTCTCTCTTTCTTTCTTTCTTTTTTTTTTTTTTTAGTTTTGGGGTAAAGTTACCTTCAGTTTTTGTTTTCCTTATAACATCTTTCCCTACTTACTTAAAAATTGTGTGTTTCCTCCTCCGCTTGTCCTCTCAATGCCCCGCTCTCAGCCGGGGGTCAAGGAGACTCTGCTTGTGGTGACGGAGAACCCGAGGCTTGGGATTATTTTGTTTAGAAAATTTTCTTGGAGGAGCGCCTGAGTGGCTCAGTGGATTGAGCATCTGACTTCAGCTCAGGTCATGATCTCCTGGTTCCTGAGTTTGAGCCCTGCATCGGGCTCAGTGCTGACAGCTCAGAGCCTGGAGCCTGCTTCGGATTCTGTGTCTCCCTCTCTCTCTCTGCCCCTCCCCTGCTCGCACCCTGTCTCTGTCTCAAAAATTTTAAAAAAAATGTAAATTTTTTTTTCTTGGATTATCATTTTAAACATAAGCTCTGTCTCATTTTATTTCTTTCCTCGGGGACTCCGCTAACACAGATGTAATTCCCTCCTTGACTGTCCTTCCCACAACTTACTCTCTAATTTTATTTGCTTCCATCTTTATCTCATTTTCTTTCTTTTGGTGTTTTTCTGCCTTTCTTTTGTGCCTCTTCATAAACTTTCTTTTTAAAAATTTTTTTTAATGTTTATTTTTGAGAGACAGAGAGAGAGAGTGGGTGTGAGTTGGGGAGAGGCAAAATGAGAGAGAGAGACACAGAATCTGAACCAAATTCCAGCCAGAGAACCTGACTCGGGGCTCGAACTCACAAACTGTGAGATCATGGCCTGAGCCAAAGTCGGACGCTTAACCCACTGAGCCCCCCGTGTGCCCCTCGACTTCACTTTCTACAAAGGCTGAGGTTGGGTGAAGACAGGGCGAAAACATGAGCAATTGTATTACTGGTTTTGGTGGGTTTTTTCTCTCGTAACTGATTTTGAAGAATGGGCATTCTCTGCCTTCGAATTCTTCTGAGAGTGAACACATATACAGATATTTTCCCCGAGCACTAGAAATGAGGAAAGACTCCCGAATTCCTTTCACGAATCAAGCATGACATTGGTACCCGAGCCTGATAAAGAGAGCAGGACTATGAGACCTCTACGAACCAACATCACTCATGAGTGTCGATGCAAACATGCTAAATAAACTATTAGCCAGAAACATCCAATGCCACATTAAGAAAACACTTAAGAAATGAACAAGCTGATTTCATCCCAACGATGTAATATTTACAACACGAGGGGCTACACAGATCAACCACAGGGCTCAGTCGTACAGGTGTCTGCCAAGGCATCGCGAATATACAGAAAGTCAACTTGCCAAATGAGGGGAGGAATATGACTTATACGTCCAAAACCCCACCCAGACAGCGCGCAAAGCTTTTAGGAGACAATATTCGTCAAAAATCGAATTAGCGAAAATATCAAAACACATTTAAGGCAGGGTTTCGACTCTCGCTGGATGAGTTTCAAACACCTCTGTGTCCATATTAACGCTGCCTCCTTCTCTGAGCTGGGTTCAGATATAGATGTTGTTGTCTTTTTCCAGCAAGGCTGGGGCCCAACCATCCTCAGATGCCCCCTCCCCGGGCCTCGGTCTCCTGTGATCTGAACTGAGCCTCATGTATGTAGACTAAGCTACCATGGTGGCTTAGTCTGTCCTTCAGCCCTCCTACCTCCTGTCTCCTCCAGCTCACCCTGGTTTCCGACGAAAGCGGTACTAGCAGTAGAAAGAGGCTAGTCTTACATTCTAGGCCCTGCTGTGCTTCGTAGGTGTGAGATTGTAAACCAAACACATAGTGTCCTACCTCCGTTTCCTCGTATGTAAAAGAGATCTTCATCCTTCACGAGGTGGTCATAAGGCGGGAACGATCTAGTCCCTCGAAAGGAAGAAAGAGCCAAACGAAGAAATGCGCAAACGTGCAGACACACTCATGGTCCTCGCTGAGCACGGAAAGACGGGAAGGCTGTTATCGGAAGCTTTGCGCCAGGAAGTCTGTCGATGATTACGGTTTAATCAAGGATACGTCCTAGTTCTTTCCCCACGATCTAATTTTACAGTTGAACAGTAACTACTTTAGCCAGGAAGCTCTGGCTGCTTTCATTCAATGAAATAAAAGGAATGTCTCCCTTCGCTCATCCTTTCAAACAGAGAAGATTGCTGTCAACGATTACAGGAAGAAACCACGTGACGGAGACCTGTCTCCTGTGACTCATCTTGTGGAATACCTGTCTGTCTCCTCCTCGGGTTCCAGAACAATCTACCCACTGAGAACAAAGCCGACTGACGTGCTCTTCCCCACGCAGAGAGTGCACGGGCTCGTTTCCAAGGCTTGAACGCCCACCATCTCTCCAACAAACAGAAGTCTGACATTTGTGCAACGCTTTTTTTTTTTTTTAAGGTCAAAATACCAAGTCAAGACCGAAGACGTTTGAATTTGAAATCTACAAATCCCTGATACCTGGGATCGGGATCTCTGCCCGGGAGCACGAAAGAACATTGGAGTCCTCCAACATACGTCCGCGGCACGGGGTAGGCTCCCCCTACCCTCAAGATCCCTGTCAGAACAGGTCTGCATAATATAAGCCCACACGTGTCTTGAGCCCCGCGTCGGGCTGTGCGCTGTTGGCGTGAAGCCTGCTTGGATTCTCTCTCTCTTTCTCTCTCTGCCCCTTCCCCACTCCCACTGCTTCTCTGTCTCTCTTGAAATAAATAAATAAACTAAAAAAAAAAAAGGGACAAATCATTAAAAAAAAAACTTTACCCCATTATGGGGCGGGCACTGAGCTGTGTGTCAGCTGCCCAGCAAAGACCACCCAGATGGGGTCCCCCCCTGCCTGCGGTGATCTGACCATCCAGCCCAGCAGACTCAGACATTAATCCAATGACTAGACAAGCACCTCGCTAGTCCAAGGGGTGGGCGTCGAGGAAGGCTTCTGGCCTTCATGGTCGCAAAATGGCTGCAGGTATCCAGACATCACATCCAAATCTCACAAGGGCTAGAAGAGGTTCTCATCGGCCAGAGATGTTTCTCACACCCGGCTCGAAACCAGTCACAGAAAAGAATGGGTCCTCAATGACTGGATTGGACCTTCCCCTCACGCCACGGTGGCAGGGTGAACATGTAGACAAAACCAGCCAAGACGAGGAGCAGATGGATTTTGAGCGGCAAGCCGGCTGCCCACTTCCCCCTCCTGGGTTCCAGGCACTTCTTGTTTTCTCCTTGTACCATTTCATTTTTAGTCACTATAAGCAAGGACTTTGAATGCCAACCGCACCGTCATTACAAAGGAGCTTTGCTGCATAAGACAATAGGCGGGCCCCGTGGAGTTTATTACAATGGATTTAAATTCCATTTCATTCTGTTTAGTCGAAAAGTCATATTCAAAACTCACATTTTCCTCCCCTCTGGGGGCCTCCGCTGTTCAGATTCATACCATCAACGAGCAGTCCTAAAAGCCTGTCGGATAATATAAATGAAAATGAGAACAAGAAAGATTCTGTGCTATTTGTCCTTAATGTCCTAGGGCAAGACTGGGGTTTGTTTATTTGGAACAATATTGCAGCTTGCGAAGCCTGTGAAAACTCTCAGGGCTAAGAAAGCATCTAATAAATGCAGCTCCTAAAAACAAAATTCTTACAGGAACTGAGTTTCTTTGTTATTCTGTAGCTCTCAGAGCACTAACAAATGAAGTTAATGTGATATCTTTAACTTAAAAGCATCGGATGATTTTAGTATCCAGGCTACAGCAGGTGTTGTTTTATGGAATTTGCAAATACGGAGACCACAGTCCATTTTAGGAGAGTACTTTTTAAAAAGTTTATTTATTTATTTTGAGAGAGAGAGAGCGCGCGCGTGCGAGCGAGCGAGCGTACAAGCAGGGGAGGTGCAGAGAGAGGCAGAGAGAGAGAGGATCCCAAGCAGAGCCTCTGTCAGTATGGAGTCCCCTGCAGGGCTTGAACCCACGAACCGTGAGCCCAAATCAAGAGTTGGATGCTCAACTGACTGAGCCACCCAGAGGCCGCAATAAAAGAGCACGTTTTGTGTCTGAAGATGCCTTACCCAAGGATGCTCCCACCCGTCCTCCTATTTCTTTTTTTTAAAATTTTTTTAATGTTTTATTTATTTTTGAGAGCAGGAGAGGCAAAGCATGAGCAGGGGAGGGGCAGAGAGAGAGGGAGACACAGAATCTGAAGCAGGCTCCAGGCTCTGAGCTGTCAGCACAGAGACCAATGCGGGGCTCGAACCCACAGACCGTGAGATCATGACCCGAGCCGAAGTCGGAGGCTTAACCGACTGAGCCACTCGGGCACCCTCCTCCTCCTATTTCTAAAGTGTTGCCTTTAATTTCCCGATGAACGCCTTCCCACTTTCCCCTAAGCCCTCACCCCACCCCCACTCTGGTCCCCGAGATTCACACATGACTTCTCTGAACTTTGTATCTTGTCTCTTACCTCCATTCCTTGGCCCAAGACACCCCCTCCCCATCTAAAGTACCCCCACATCGCCGCGCCCTTCTTTGCTCAGACGATTCAACTCATCCTGCTTCTTAGCCTCTGGGAACCCGCCCTCAGCGCCCACCCCGCTGCCGCCAGTTGTGTGCTGGGACACTTGCTGGCTGCTCTTTGCCCCGCCTGACCCCTCGTCGCACCTACTACCCTGATAAAGTCAGCTTCGCCGCGGACGCTGCCCTGGGCCCCACGGTTTCGGGGTGCCGCTCTGACCTTCCCCAGCGACCCCTCCCCGTGGGTCAAGGTCGAGGAGATGTGCCCACCTGGAGCTCAGGCCCCTCCCAACCCAGATGGCACTCCAGGTACCCAGGCTTCCGGAATTCCCACTCGAATGACCCCAAGTGTGCGTCGGGCCACCCTCCCAAAGGGGACACAGGCTGGTGGGCACACGGGCTCCTGGGGCCGAGGAAGAGCCAAGCGGTGGCTGTTTGCGAGGCCAGGGGCTGCTGAGGCTCCTGACTCCAGGCACGGGGAGAGAAAAGACGAGCAGACCTTGACATTGGCCTGCTGGGGCAGGAGGTCGTCATCCAGCCACCTCGCCACACGAAACCCCAGCTCACCCAGGAATTCTAAAAGCACTCCTTGCCTTCCAGGCACACGTGTCAAGCCCCCGTAACACCTCATAGTAGACAGATGGGCCACGGGCGTCCCCTCGGGCCCCCGCCCCCCCCCCCCGCCAGCTTTAGGGGCAGGTCTACGCCAGCTCCCTTTGCACGATGCTCGGTATGACGGGGTCCTGGGAGTGTCGTTGGCGCGGGTCGCCCTCCAGACTTCGGGGCATTGGCTGAGGTAACCTTTCCCTCCTGGAGTAGCCGGCGGCGGGGGGGGGGGGGTGGCTTCTCCAGGGGACGCCAGCCCCCGCCCTCCAGAACATTCTCTCGAGAACTTCTTACGGCGTCGACAAAGCAGCGTGAGTTCCAACCGGCGCGGGGTTTCATGCGAATTGTTTCTGTTCGAAGTTCGCCTCCCGGTCAGACTTAGGTCTCAGCTTTTGTGATTTGATTGAACTCTAGGAAATTTCATCTGCCACAGTAAGTTCGAAGGAGGATTTCTGCGGCCGCTTGGCCGGCGGAATATGGGCCTCGCACGTAGAGACGCATCTGGTGGTCACGGTTTTGTACCTTCCAGCAGCTCTGGCCCGCGGCTCCCAAGTAGGTGCGTAGAAACGACACAGGACCACGAAAGGCCATCTGGGGCAGGCACAGGGGGTCTGGGCCGGCCAGGATTTTACGAGTGTAGGTTCGGTTTTGTTTTCAGCTTCCCACGTGATTCCAGGGGACTCTGAGTGGGGGTCATCGCCCCAAACGAGAAACGGGCCCCAGGTTCCGTTCGGCGGGCCCGGTGCCGTACCGTTTGACGGCCTGCGTGACCTGGTCTTTCCTGTTCCCAGCCACCCAGTGAGGCAGGGGTACCGAATTCTCCTCCCCAGCAGAGCAGGAAAGACACTGAGCTACGAGAAGGCTGGGTGGCCCTCGGGCTCGCAAAGCAAGTTAACAGGCGGATCCAGGGCTTCGTTGAAGACTTGTGGCCTCGAGCCCAGCGGCCTTCCACGGGGGCCGAGCCACCAGCAGCCTGGGGAAATCGCTCGGCCCTCGAAGCATTAGCAAAGAGACTTAGGGCCTCGCTTTCTACTCAGAGACGTCCGTCTGTCGGGGTCATGCCCGGCGGCTGTGCCTTCTCCACGTTTAAGAGAAGAGCCTGGCAGCAGCGCTTAGGAGTTCAGGCGCCTCCGTCCACGGCGCAGTCGGGGCTGGCCCAGGGGAACCGTGCCGGTTCTGAACACGTCGGCCTCTGAAGCGATCGTGGGCCTTAAATGAAGGGAGAAAGCCCTCAGTCCCCTGATGATGCTGTTTAATGCAAGAACACGAGAAAGCTTTCAAAGCATCAAGAGCGAACACGCGAATTTTCACGCTTTCCAAAGAAGTTCCCCAGCGAAAGCTCTGCCCTTAGAACGCTCCCCAAAGGGTCTTCCTTGCCATTAGTTTTGCAGTCGTAACGGCCTCGGCTTGTCTTCTACAGCTGTTTTCAGAAAAGCGGGTGCACGGAGCCCATTGCTCCAAACATAACTCGAGAGACGGAATCTGCGGGTAGGGGTTGCTGCCACCCACCCCCACAATGGCCTCTTCTCTCCGGAGGAAGGAACTCAGGGACTCCCCCATCTTCCTTCCTGGCTCCTCGTCGCCCCCTCTCGTTGAGTAACTTGAGGTTCTTCTCCCTCCCTGAAGGACCACCGTTCTGCAGTCCAAGCTCACAGCACCCCTCTTTCTGTTCTTGTTTCGCGTGACCGTTTCCTCAGACCTCTTTTCTTCCTAGATACGCTGGATTCTTGGCCACTCTGAGGTTTCTGGGGAGCAAAGGGCAGGGTCGCCAGGAGTAAATGTTAGTGCTAAGCCTGAAGATGTCTTCAGGTCTCCGGCTTTCTCCCCCTGAACACAAGCAGGGGTGCCCCTTCCTGGGTGTCCCTCCAGACACACTCTTTGCAGGGATAAACATCTCTGGGTTGCTACGTGGCTTCATACGCAAATGTTTACAAACCTGTGTAGCTAGTCCTACACTATGCTTCTGACTATATATGCATATAATTATATGTTATATTCATAATTAATATATAATATTTAATATAATGTATACCTATATTTGAAGGGTATCTATTTATTTTTTTGGTTTTTTTTTTTAGTTTATTTTTGAGAGCAGGAGAGACAAAGCATGAGTGGGGGAGGGTCAGAGAGAGAGGGAGACGCAGAATCCGAAGCAGGCTCCAGGCTCCAAACTGTCAGCACAGAGCCCGACATGGGGCTTGAACCCACAGACCTCAGGATCATGACCTGAGCCGAAGTCTGCCGTTAAACCAACTGAGCCACCCAGGCGCCCTTGAAGGGTATCGATTCATATGTACTTTTTTACACAACCACATTTCTGCATTCCCTTATGTTATACAGATTTTTTTGTGGGTTCTTTTGGGTTTTTCAGCTAAGCAATGGTAACACGTGACAATAATGGTTATTTCACCTCTTCCTTTCTACTTCATTTGCCTCATTTCTCTTTCTCGTCTAATTGGTATCAGCTATTTAACAATGTTAAATTACAGTGTGATACATAGAACTTTCAGAAAAATTAACCGTATGTCAGGCCACAAAGAAAACCTTAGTAAATTTTGAAGAATGGAAATTGTACAAACAACACCCTCTGACCATAATACAACAAAAGTCGTGATGTTAGTAAGACAAGAAACAAAAAAATCTCTTCTACCTGGAATTAAGATACATACTATTAAACAATCCTTAGGACTAACAGAACCTACAGGATGAATTTACACAACTTCTTGAAAATAAAATGGACTAAAAACATATCAGAATCAATGGGATATG
Source organism: Paguma larvata (assembly GCA_030068075.1). Lineage (NCBI taxonomy): Eukaryota > Metazoa > Chordata > Mammalia > Carnivora > Viverridae > Paguma > Paguma larvata. Next base: position 7,638,884 of record CM057836.1, read on the forward strand.
CAAAAGCCATCATCACAGGAAAATGGATAGTATCAATGTCGCGTATTAGTAGAGTGTTACTCTGGATAACAGAGGAAGCTGAAAGAAAACAGAAGAAAAAACTTCATAAGGATAAAGCAATTTCAGGAGTTAGAAAAAAAGAAAAAGAGTTGTAGTAATAATAAAAAATCTGGCTCCGTAGGTGAAAACCTTCAACAAAAAAAGACAGATCATCAGCTAACCAGGAAAGAAAACACCAATACACAAAGTTAGAAATGACAAGTGGGAAATAACCGTCAAAACAGATACATCAAAATAAAAAAAAAAATTGTGAGACTACTTCACAGAATTGTATGCAAATAAATTTGAAGACCTAGATAAAATGGATGATACTCTACAAAAATCACAGTTTACCAAGTTGGCAGCAGTGGAGATTCACACCACCACTAAGCCCATATGGTTTCACGGGCTTTCGCAGGCTCAAATACTGAGCCATACACCTGATGAGTATACTCCAAGAGAAAAGCACAGTCCCATCTCACTTACGAACATCAATGCAAAAACCTTAACTAGAAAATTAACAGACAGAATCTAACAGCTTATTCAAAAAAATGATACACCGTGATCAAGTACAGTTTATCCCAGAAATGCAAGGTTGATTCAATATTAGGAAGTTCATTAATATAATCCATAAGATTAATAGTGCTAAGAAGCAAAATCAATGAGAGGCTTTAAACAGAATCCAAAACTCCTTCATGTCGAAGACTCAATAAAATTGGAATTAAAAGGTATCTTCTTGGGGTGCCTGGGCGGCTCATTTGGCTAAGCGTCTGACTGTGGTTCGGGTCATGATCTCACAGTTCGTGAGTTTGAGCCCCACGTCAGACTCTGTGCTGACAGCTCAGAGCCTGGAGCCTGCTTCGGATTCTGTGTCTCCCTCTCTCTCTGCCCCTCCCCTGCTCACATTCTGTCTCTCTCTCCTTCAAAAATAAGTAAACATTAAAAAAAAAGATAATTTTCTTAACATGATTTCATATATATATCTATATCATACATGTCATATACATATGACCCAACATTGCATTAAATGGAAAATGAAGATTTTCACTAAAGTGAGGAACAAGACAAGGATGCCTTTCATTACCATTACTATTTAGCACTGTAATAGCGTATTAGCCAATGCAATTAGGCAAGAAAAAAAACAAGAAGAGGCATAAGAATTGGAATAAAGAGGTAAAAATGTATCTACACGTGATGTGATTTTATCTGTGGAAAACCCCGAAACAGCAATGGAAATACTGCTACAAACAATACAAATCGGTTAGTAACAAATATAGAAAAATCGACAGCTTTTATATGTAAAAACAGAAACCACTTTAGAGCATACGCCATTCATGTAGCAAAAACGGAAAGAAACTATGAACACTTATGTCCAAAGTGTGCAGTGTCTGTCTGTCACAATTTGTGTTCCCTGGGAAGCAGATGCCAGGATGGAATTGGGAGTGCAGGAAGATGAGCGTGGAGGAGGCTGAATGGGAACGGAAGAGCCCTCAGACCCCTCATCCGTGACAGTCTCCACCAGCCCTGCAGGAGATCTGGAGTTAGAGTCGTCCTGCGTTGGACAGAAGTAGCCAGGCTGTTCGAGGGGCCTTACTCAGCCGATGGCCAGGCCCCCCCTGAAATAACATAACTGGCACCAAAGCTGAGGGGGGCTCTGATATTTTGTGATTTACAATAAGAAATATATATATGGTCTCCTTCCCATTTCTGGTGAAATCCTTGGAATTTCCTAAGTGAGGAGAGCAAGAAGTGTCTTTTGTAATGTTAATGGGCTGGTTGCCAGGCTGGTTCCAATCCACGTGATTGGAAGGTTGGAGATTTCAGGGCCCCTGCCTGAACTCCAGGGACAGGAGAGGAATATTGCGAAAATGATCATCAGAGGAATTGATGGCCAATGATTTAACCAATCATGACGATGAAATGAAGACTCTATGGAAACCCAAAAGAATGGGATTCGGAGAGCTTCCGGGTTGGGGAACACATGGAGATTTTGGGAGAGTGCATGCTAGGGAAGGCACGGAAGCTTTGCACGCTTTCCCCATACCCTGGCCCTATGCATCTCGTCCATCTGTCCATTCCCGAGTTATGTCCTTTTATAACAAACCAGTAATCCGATAAGTAAAATGTTTCTCTGAGTTCTGTTAACTCATCTAACAAATTAACCCAAGAGAAAGTCACGGGAAACCCCCATCTGTAGACGGTTGATCAGATGTCCAGATGACAACCCGGACTTGCTACCGGTATATGAAAGGAGAGGTGGAGGCCGTGGGGCGGGGTGCAGTCTGGTGGGACTGAGCCCTTAACCTCTGGGTTAACGCATAGCATTTTGATTAAGGAGACAGCCTGACACTGTCTCCAGGTAGGGAGTGTCAGAATTGAGTTGAATTGTAGGATACCCCGCTGGTGTCAGAGAATTGCGTGATGGTGGGAGAAAACCCACACACCCATTGGAACTGGGTGTAGAATCTCGTCCTGAAAAAAGTACCTGCTGGAGGCTGTCACCTAACTGCCTGCTGATTCTTCTTCTTCTTCTTTTTATTTTTAATGTTTTATTTATTTTTAAGAGAGAGGCAGAGTGCAAGTGGGAGAGGGGCAGAGAGAGGGAGAAACAGAATATGAAGCAGGATCCAGGCTCTGAGCTGTCAGCACAGAGCCTGACACAGGGCTTGAACCCACAAGCCACGAGATCATGACCTGAGCCGAAGTCAGACACTTATCCAACTGAGCCACCCAGGTGCCCCGCCTGCTTCTAACTGAAGAGACATCTGAGGCGCATGTTTCTTTGTCTTCCAGAACATCCAAAACCTACATGGGGAAAAAACTAGAAAACCCTCCTGAGACAACAAAAGAATATGAACAAATAGACAGACATCCAATGTTCTTTGACAAGGAAACTCAACTTCATAAAGATGTTAATTCTCCCTAAATTAAGTTAGAGATGGAAATGCAATCCAATAAAAATGTCAGAGCTTGAGTTTCTTTGTTTGCTGGAGCTGAGCAAGTTGATTATGATGTTTATTTGGAAAAACAAACAAGCAAGCCAAAAACAAGCAAGTTTTAAAAATTGTTATTTATAGGAGGAGAGACGGAATGAAGGATAGAGACAACAGGTTTAAAGGTCAGTCGTCCCTGAATATGCGTGTTTAATAGATTTGATGTAAATATTTTACGCATTTTAAAACAATATTAAACTTTGAAAAGCAATCCATTAAAATAAGAGCAAAATGAAACAGACACCCCTCTGGGTCTCTGGATGTGACCTCTCCCCAGAGACAACACTATTCCAAGTGACTTTAGAGCATAGCATTTTGATTTTACCCACCGAGTGGGGTACAGCCTCTGAACAAAACAAACACCCACCCCCCGCAAAAGGGGCTTAAGCTGATTTTTTCTATTCATATTGCTGCTCACAGTTTTGTAGCATTATTCTGAAACCATTGTGTATGCATTTGTGGGATTTAAAAACAAGCAATTACATTCGAATCACTGAAACTGGAATTTTTGGAGTGGGAGAAGGAAGTGCGGTGTAAAGTCAACTATCCTAACAAAAACCGTGTAGGTCTGTAAATTGCTAGTGTGGACCACTAGCAAACATGAAAACAATGACTAATCCAGAAATAAGATGCATCCCCGGCTCTCAGTTCTGGTCGCTAACGCCATTTCTTTTTATTTATTTGTTTATTTGTTTGAATTTGTAGGGAGAGAGAGAGAGTGCATGAGGAGAGGAGAGGGGCAGAGAGAAGGAGAGAGAACCCCAAGCAGGCTTCAAGTTCGGTGCGTAACCTGACATGGGGCTGGGTCCCACAACCTGGGATCGTGACCTGAGCTGAGGTCAAGAGCCAGACACTCAACCAGCTGAGTCACTCAGGTGCCCCAATCCCATTTCTCACTAAAAGGAATCCAGGCATCCCTGGAGAAATAACTGACTCGAGGCCTGGCGCGGGCAAGGTGACAAAGAACCCAGAACGTCTGTCACACCAGACGCAAGGAAGTGGTCAAAGATTACCAGAGTCGTGGTGAACGAATCTCTGAGTGAAGAGAATCCCACAGCCTGGAACTGGATAATTTGAGCATTAGTGAGATTAATCATTTAAAAGATCAAAACATATCAAATATGTCTAAAACAGTAAGTTCGTAATGATAGGAAAAACAAAACGTAAAATTCCTCTTTGGTTGCCTTTGGGGAACGCTAAGAAACCAACTCTGTTTGGAAAACTGGCAGAAAGAACCAAGCATTTCTCCTACTGTTCCCATAAGAAACGTACCTTGGGAGGGCCCAATAGTTGATGAGGAGAATATTCTTTCTGTTGAAGGATGACAGCTTAAGATGAAATGGTAGTTAGAATATTACCATTTAGCAACCTCTGAGTGATTAATAGTTCTCGGCAATAATCATTAAAGCCTGCCGACATCACAAAAAGAGACAATCAGATACTATGTGCCTCCTGATGGAAATACGTAGCTCATCTATGAAGTAGGATTTCCCCCGAATTAAATCTAAGATCGATTAAGTCTTTAGATCTAACTACCAATTTCAAAAAAAACCGTGGACAGGGGAACATGTCAAATGACACCATGGAGGTGTAATCAGCAAAATCCATACCGTGGGATATTGAACAGGACAAACAATTGGGTTTCTTCACAATAACAAAGAGGAGGGGTGAAGTGGGACAGGGCACAAGCCTAGATGACAGGAGTCCTAAATGCTTACACTGAGAGTTCTGTCAGCCTCTCTCAGTGTAAAGTTTTATTTTCCTATATGTTGAAACAGTTTAAGCAGCATTTGGATTTTCCGTTCTTTAAAATTTTTGTAGTATTGTTTTGTGAAGTCATCCGGACCTCGTATTATTTGTTTTGGAGGTAGCTCTTTGACAATTTTTCTCTTTTCATCCCACGTTAATTGTTACGTGTTAGGTTTTCTAGCTCCTCTGGGGTCATTCTCCGTCGTGTGTATTTTCATCGAATGTTGCTAATTCCATCCAGGTGCCCACATGTATTTGCAGAGAGTTGAACAAATAGTAGATTGGACCATTGACATACGATTCCATCTAATAATTTTCCGCAGAATTATTTTGTTTTATTTGCGGCACCTGGGTGGCTCAGTCGGTTAAGCGTCCGACTTCAGCTCAGGTCGTGATCTCACAGTTCGTGAGTTCAAGCCCTGAGTTGGGCTCTGTTGGCAACCTGGAGCCTGCTTCGGATTCTGTGTCTCCCTCTCTCTCTCTCTCTCCCTTGCTCTCTCTCTCAAAACTAAATAAACATTTAAAAAAAAGAATTATTTTGTTTTATTTGATTGTTTCATTATAGTTTCTTGTTTTGTGCATTTGTGCTTCCCTCCTTTTTAGAGACCAGGGTAGCTAATGGTTTATCCTTTTTATTTCATTCTTTACCCCCCAAAAATCAGCTTTTGGATTTAATTACCATTCTTATGTGTTTTCTGGTTCATTTTATTTCTGTTTTTATCTTTATTCATTCCTTCCTTCTGTTTTCCTTAGGATTATTTTGTTTTTATTTGGCTATTCGTTTGTGTTGGAAGCTTAACTCGGGAGCAGGACAAGGCACATTGGGGCTGCCTGTTTCAGAAGACAAAAGGGGGCTGGTGGGGAGCTTCGGGCTTGTATCAGCTGTGACATTAACAGAAGAGCAAATCTGGGGGCTCAGTTGTGTACGAATCCAACTCTTGGTATCCATATAGGTCATGATCTCAGTTTCAGGAGTTCGAGCCCTGCATCTGAGTCTGTGCTGGCAGCTCAGAGCCTACTGGGGATTATCTCTCTCTCTCTCTCTCTCTCTCTCTCTCTCTCTGCCCCTCCCCAACTTGCTCTCTCTCAAATTAAATAACAAAAAAAAAAAAAAAGCAAATTCTGGCCACAGACATGTGACCCACATGGAAAGAGAAGGCAGAGTCAACATCGTTCCAGTTCTACAAGTCAGGGCGATTAAGAAGCGCATTCAATGTGTAAGCGACCCGAAAAGGCGATGTTAACGCGACTGCCTTGAGGCTGTGCGTTTCAGATCTGTCCGCGGGGACGTGACTTGCGCCTGCGCAGATGCATTCTCGACTCACGACCGAGGGGCGGGGACTCGGAGGCAGGTCCCGTTCTTGGGAGATGGGTCGCCTCCAACAGGTCACGTGGCTCAAGGACTCCCTGATGGCCACGTCGCCGCCCCGCACCCCCCGAACTCCCCTCAGGGTCAGGCCTGCGCCGGGGTCCTCCGGCTCCCCTGGCCTGTCCTCAGTCCGCCTTTTTTTCTCCCACGGGCTCTCCCCAGATAAACAGGCTCCTCGGGTCTTTAATCATGTGCTGGTGTCGCTTCTCCGAGCTCCCAAACCAACCCGGCGGTCGGAGGGCTGGTCCCAGAAAACAGGCGGTCGGATAATGACAGGGGGCTGGCTGGGAGAGTTGCTGCTTGGACTGGATGCGAAGTCTTAGAATGTTAGGACTGGCAAGCAAAGTTCTTTGATTGGGACACCAGCTTGAGATACAGGATTTAACACCCTAGCAAGGACCCTTGCTAGGGGACGTCAGGATCCAGAGTTATAGGGACCAGGTGGTGGCACTGAACCACCAGAAGTCAGAGGCCACAATTCCCGTGACTGGCAAGGCCCCCGGCTTCCTTCTTTGTGGTAAAAGAGAAAGGGTACAACAGGTTACATTTACTTCGGAGGGTATATCTGGGCCTACCCTTGACCCATCAATGGGCCCCTACAACTTCCCTGAAGCATCACAGGGTGTCTGCAGGGGGCGCTCCCAGCATGGAGCTGAGGGGGGCTGTGAGCAGAGCTTGGTGCCCACGGGGGCAAGTCAACAGGCAGCCAACAGGGCACACTGTTAGCCACACTGACATCCACTAGAACACAAGAATGAGGGGGCCAGGGGCCGAGGGCAGCCGCTCTTATTTAAGAAATTCTGGTCCCTTGCTCTGTTCCCAGACCTAAGCCAAATTTTCCGATCCCAAGCCTACTAGGTAAGTGGCCAGTCCCCAAGGGGAAGGACCCCATGACGTCGTGGCAAGTATCTGCCTTGATGGTGGCCTGAGTGGGTCCCCACAGGGACCCGGGGTTCTCCACTCGGGTGACTGGGCACCGGGAAGGGAGAGCAGGCAGGCATCTTGAGGATGACTGGACATGGGGCCTGAGGTGACTCAGATCCCAAAAGACTCAGCGCGGCCCCCTGTTAGAGTGGGGGCCCGCGACAGCCGCGTAACCAACAGGGGCCTGACGAGAGTCCAGCTCGCAGAGTCCCTACTGGATCCAAGTGACCGCCCTGTCACTTCCCCAGGCCCCGGGAGTGCAACTGGAACGGATACACGTGGCGGCTGGCGTATTCCCCTCGGGTGCCCCAGCTGACCGTGACCCAAACTCACCGTCTGCCCCCAACACCTGCTTCTCCTGGATTCCTCTCTGAGAACACCGCCGTCCACCGGGTCACCCGAGCCACGGTGTGACGGCGCCTGGGCCATCCGGGTCTCTCCCCAAACCCCAAAAGGGACACGAAACCCGTAGAGCCAACACATCCTGTAGAATCTTCCCCAAACCAGGGACGGCCCTCGGGGTCAGGCCTGCTTTGCTTCCCCTTAATAAGCAAGGCAGAGGGGCGCCCGGGTGGCTCAGTCGGTTAAGAAAACCGACTTCGGCTCAGGTCATGATCTCGCGGTCCGTGAGTTCAAGCCCGGAGTCGGGCTCTGTGCTGACAGCTCAGAGCCTGGAGCCTGCTTCGGATTCTGCGTCTCCTTCTCTCTCTGTTCCTCCCCCACTCACATTCTCTCTCTCTCTCTCTCTCTCTCAAAAATAAATAAAAATTAAAAAAAATTAAAAAAATAAAATAAGCAAGGCAGAGACGAGGGAAGGCAACGAGTCAGCGAAACGCCTAGTCGATCACCTTGAGACTTTCTCTGCGCAGCTGTTCAAGCTCAGAGAGGGGCGGGTTTGCCGGCGCCTGCTTTTTGACCCAAGGTGACACCGCACAACATTCAGGCAGTGGCCACATGGCTTCAAACCCCTGTGCTGGTGAGGCTTTTCCTTAATGTCCGGCCTGCTCGGGACAGGAGTGGCCTTCTGGGGGGCAGACCGGGTGGGCGGTTTCCCCACACCCCCGGAGACCGCCCCGGGGGGCCTTCTGGACGCAGCTTCCTGAGCAGAACGGCCTCGTTCGAAGCAGGTTTCATGGGCCATCCTCTCTCTACTCTTTAGTAGACACGTTGAAAACCACCCAGGCAAGTTCCAGGCAAAGCGATTTCTCAGAGGGATTTTGTAAGTAGTACGTGTTCCGAAGATGTATAATTTATCTTCGAGAAAGGGGCACACAAATCCTCCTGTCACTAATGACAGCAGGCAGGCAGCACTCTCATTTGCTCCCAGATGGCAATGGAAGATAAGTCGTGAATCGAGTGTCACGTGTTGGGGTGCCCTGGTCCTACGAAGGGGGTCCCCAGCCTGGCCCCTCCCGGGACAGGCCCTCCCACATTCTGGACACCACCCAGCCTCCCTGGGACCCCGAGGGTGCGGGCAGTTGCAAAAGGAATCTCTTCCTGTTTTATCTTCTAACGGTTTCTGTGGGTCTGTGAGAAAGCTGGCGACACGTGTGGGTTTTCTGTATGCGGACGTCCTAATGAATTCTCCTACTAGCACCGTAGTTTTCAGCTGATTCTCTTGAGGATTTTGTGTGTCTCCATCCATCAGCAAATAGCGACAGCGTTGGCTCCCCTTCGGCAGCGGTTATTTTATCTTCATTCCGTCTTCTGCTTTTTGGCAACAACTGTCGCATAGATCCCTTGAGTTGTCCGGAACGACGAAAACGGGGCCGAGCAGCTACGGGTGGCTGGGTTTGGGAACACCAGGGACTGCGCAGGAGCCGTCACAGTTGTTTGGATGGATGGAATAGGAAGTCGCTGGCAACTACGCTAAGGTAGAGAATTCGCTAACATTTCAGGTCTTCCTGAACATTTCAGTCCAAAGCCCGTTGGTGGGCGCTGCAAGGCAGGTGTCCCTACAAGGGCCAGAAGGAGCTGCGGGCCCAGAGTAAGAAGGCAGAGTCCAATCGCAGAGGAAAGAGGGCGGGGGTCTCTGAAGTCTAGCGGAAGCAGCCTGCTTGGGTGTCAGAGCCCAAGAGCGTGAAGAAGGTATTCAGACAAGGAGGTGGCCCTATACCGCTGCTGGAACCGGAGCAGAATAAGCGGATGCCCACTTACGATGGGGGTGGCATGAGGTATCAGAACCCCGGGGAGGCGGGGAGGCAGCCCCACAGGGGGAGGGGCAAGAGGCAGCCCAGCTCAATGGGTGGGAGCCCCGGCAAGGTGAGGAGGACATCTGTGGGGGGCTACAGCCCGGGCAGGGTGTCCAGCAGGTGAGGACGCCTGTTGGGCGAGCACAGCATAGCGTCGGGAAGGGGGGCAGCTGCTTAGGGGGGGCAGTGCCAGTGAGAAGGACTGGTTACGTTGATCTAATAAGTAAACATAAGGATAGTGGGAGCAGGTCTCCCACCGTCGAAGAAGTGGGTTTACAAATTTGGAAAGAAGGAATCCTAGAGCCAGCCCTAGGGGGTTGAATTGGATTCGAAAGTATCTTTGTGAACTTGGGGTTCGGCGATAGATAGATAGATAGATAGACAGACAGAGAGATAGATGATATTAGGGGTAAGATGTCATTTGACTCCGTTCTCCCTTCCTGCTTTGCAATCGCACTAACTCACACACACTCGTAGGTTGTGAGTCTGCGTGCTGTTTTTTTAACAAGTGGGTAATACCGTCTCATCTCGTTCACACCTGGCTTTTTCCACTGCAGAATGTCTTGAAGGCCGACCACCCAGGTCAACAGAAACAGATCGAGGGCGCCTGGGGGGCTCCGTCAGTTGAGCGTCCAGCTCTCGATCTCAGCTCTGGTCATGATCCCAGGGTCGTGAGGCTGAACCTCGCTGTCAGGCTCCATGCTGGGCGTGAAGCCTACTTAAAAAGGGGGGCGCCTGGGTGGCTCGGTTGAACGTGCAACTCTTGATTTCAGCTCAGGTCATGATCTCACGGTTGGCGGGTTGGAGCCCCAAATCAGGCTCTGTGCTGACGGCTCAGAGCCATGAGCCTGTTTCAGATTCTGGGTCTCCCTCTCTCTCTCTCTCTCTCTCTCTTCCCCTTCCCCACTTATGCTCTGTCCCTCTCTCTCTTTATGTCTCTCTAAAAAATAAACATTAAAAAAAATTTTTAAGCGGGGGTGGGGGCGTTGTGCACCTGGGGGGCTCAGTCGCTTAAGCGCCCGACTCTTGATTTCGGCTCGGGTCATCATCTCACAGTTTGTGAGTTCAAGCCCTGCACGGGGACTCTGCACTGACAGATCCGATCCTCTGTCTCCCTCTCGCTGCCCCTCTCCCACTCACACACGTGCGCTTGCTCTCACTCTCTCTCTCTCTCCAAAATAAATAAACATTTAAAAAATTATTTTAAAAAGGGGGGAGGGGGCGCCTGGGTGGCTCCGTCAGTTAAGCGTCTGACTCTTGATCTCAGCCCAGGTCGTGATCCCACGGTTCGTGAGATCGAGCCCCCAGCGGGGAACTGAGGTAACAGCGTGGAGTCTGCTTGGGATTCTCTCTCTCTCTCTCTCTCTCTCTCTCTGCCCTTATCTCCTGCTCTCTCTCTATTTCTCTCTCTCTGTCTCAACTAAAAAAATAATATATATGTAAATAGTTTCAGACTTGCGTAGCCTTAAGGGAGAACCATTCGAGAGTTTGAAACCCCTGCGGGTTGATGTGTTGGTAATTAGCCGTCTCTGCGACCCGAAGGGAAGACTCAGGCTGTGATTTTCAGCCCGCGTCCAGCCGGACGAACGCTGGTGCGGGACTACTGCCGCTCAGCGGTGCCGTCCCCCCCCCCAGCACCCCTTCTCGACAAGGACAAACATGGGAGAAACCAGGGCAAAGCGCGGGTCCGTGGGAGGCACGCAGGCGTAATCTGTTTCCCTTCCCGTTTGTCCCCCGCTGACCCGGCGTGCGATTGTGGATGGCACGGATGGTGGGTGATCCTGCTCCCGGAAGGCTCGGATTGAAGGTGGCAACAGAGGCAGCGGAAAGGTCTCCAGATGTCATATCTGAGAGCAGAGAGGTGACGGCCCCGCTCCGCCGTCAGCCGGCCCAGGCCCGTGTCGGGTCACTCGCCGCCCCGTCCTGGGGACCTCGGGCTTCTCACCGGCGTGCCTGGCAGGGCAGTGTAGAGGCTCCATGTCCCGTCTCCACGGGCCTGAGCCGGGGTGGGCAGGACGGGGTGGCACAGCTGGACGGGGACGGGACCTGAGGGTTAGTGAGACATGGCGTCCCAGGAGGCCAGGGAGAAGCTCCAGAGGAACAGAACAGGGCAGGCAAGTCTTGGGCGAAAAAGGAAGACAGAGAAAGGAAGCGGGGGTTCAGGGAAAGCGGGAACAGGGAGATGCAGGAAGAACAAGAGGGAAACCAGCGCTGTGGGCCGGGGTACCCGGGGCTAGCTGTGTGGGTCAGCGGGCCAAAAGCAAAAAACCAGGCCACAGGGTCACCCCCGCCAGCCCCCGTTCACCAGACCAGTGTGTTTCACCCCCCAGTGTGAGCGAGGCTGCCCTGGGGCACAGTCCTGGTGCAAGCGGACTTGCCCTTGGCCTGTGGGAGTCACCTCGCCCAGACATGCCTGTGGGCTGCCCCTCCCTCCTCTCCTCACCCAGACACCCCTTCACCAATGACTGGACTATGTGGGGGCAAGAAAGGCCTGAGTGCTTATCTCAAATGGCTGAGAGAGCCCTTCTTCTTCTCTTTCTCCTTTTCTGCTGCTTTGACTGTGGACATAATGGCTGGAGCTGCAGCAGCTACTTGGGACCATGAGGTTGCCTTGAGATTGGGAGTGATCCACAGCAAAACAGAAGACAGAAGGAACTTGGGTCCCTGATGAAGTCATGGAGTCACCACCCCAGCCCTGGGTTACCTCACGGCCTAGCCTGTTTGAGCTGCTATAACCCACTACCGAAGGCTAAGTGACTCACAAACAAAAATTTATCTCTCACAGTTCCGAAGCCCGGAAAGTCCCAGATCAATGTCTCCAGAGATTGGGTGTCTGGTGAGAGCCTGCTGCCTGGCTCATAGACGACCATCTTCTCGCTGTGCCCTCACATGGCAGAAAGGGCGATGGAACTTTCTGGAACTCTTTTTTTTTTTTAAGTGTTTATTTATTTTTTTAGAGACAGAGTGAGACAGAATGTGAGCCAGGGAGCAGCTGAGACAGAAGGAGACACAGAATCCGAAGCAGGCTCCAGGCTCTGAGCTGTCGGCACAGAGCCCGATGCGGGGCTCGAACTCAAGAACCATGAGATCATGACCTGAGCCCAAGTCGGAGCCTTAACTGACCTGAGCCACCCAGGCAACCCCCCACCCCAGAACTCTTTTATAAGGGCCCAAATACCATTCCTGTGGGCCCCACCTTCATGACCTAAGCACCTTACAAAGGCCTCACCTCCTAACCCCATCACATTGGAGATTAAGTTTCAACATATGAATTTGGCTGTGGGGGGAGGGGACACACACACTCAGTCCACAGCAGCTACCTCTGAACTGGTGTGTGTACTAATAAACTCACTTTGTGCGGCCCAGCCTCTGTGGTTGGGCGGACTCGCCAGCTGTGAACCTAATCCTGATACGGTCTTTGCTGTTCCCTGAGTGTTCTGTTCATGGGAGACCCCATTTGTCCCCTTTTGTTCTGCGTTCTCATATTTAGTGCGGCTGCTGCGGCATCTAGGTACACAGTGTTTTATTGCCCTTGGTCATCTTTCTCCCTTAAGAGCAGTAAAACACAAGGGATTCTTTGAGCACATGATATCGGGGGCACCTGCGTGGCTCGGTCGGTTAAGCATCTGATTCATGATTTGGGCTCAGGTCATGATCTCACAGTTCATGAGTTCAAGCCCCGTGTCGGGCTCTGCGCTGGCCATGCGGAGGCTGCGTGGGATTTTCTCTCTCCCTCTCTCTGCACCTCCCCGCCCAAAATAAAATAAACTTTCTTTAAAAAAAAAAAAAAAAAGAACGTAATATCAGCCATTGCCATCTCAGGAAGTTAAATATCTCAAGAGTAAAAGGGATTTATTAAGTTTATTTATTTTCAGAAAGAGAGAGAGCAAGGGCAGGGGCAGAGAGAGAGAGGGGGACAGAGAATCCCCAGGAGGCTCTGTACTGTCAGCACAGAGCCCGATAAGGGGCTCAAACCCACACACCGAGAGATCCTGACCTGAGCTGAAATCAAGAGCCGGATGCTTAACCAACTGAGCCACCAGGCGCCCCATCAGAGTGAAAAGGGTGTTTCTGACCTGAATATTGGTGCTCCTAAGTGTGGGGCGGAAAGGAGCCCCAGCCTGGCCGCCTCGGGGGCTCACTCTTCGCCCCCAGACCCACTGCCCCCTTGTCGGTTTGGAGGTTACATCTGCCGTCCCTGGGGAGGGGGCATCAGAGGAATCAGGAGACCCACGATCTGGCCATAGCTGCGACAGGCAATTACCAGACGAGGGGCCTCGGCCGCTCCCACTGCTCCCCGAGGCCTCGGTTTCCTCACCTGTAGAAAGAAGGTGAGATGAACGTTCAGTGACTTCGGGATCACATAACAGCCCCATGGCTGCCAGGACTCAGATCACGTTTTCACGCGAGGTGAGGCTCCCTGGGTATTCTGCGTGGAGGGACGCGCCCAGAATGAAGGCGTGCCGGGCAGAGTGGACCTACGTCTCACTAACTACCCCAGCACCCACTAGCCGGCGAGGCCAACAGTGCTGAGCCCCTGGCCCCCGAGATGACCTGAGCCATCGCCTTCCCGCTATCCCCATGGCAACAGGCGCAGAGGGTCGCTCTGCGGGACTGGTTGTACAAAGGCAAACAGGTTTTCTGCTCCCTGTTTGTTAGCGCCTTGGGGTTTCACAAAATCCACGGAATAACTTGCTCTTGGCTTCTTCCGTATTTTCCCCACAATTCCCTCATCGTGCCCATAGCTCATGAACCCAGAGTCATAGAGGAGGGAGGAGGAGGAGGAGGAGGAGTCTACCACGTCCTGGAGCAAAGGCAGCAGAGAGGCCTCATGACCCCCGATGATGGCTGGGCAGGGCCCAGGTCGGAGTGGGACCCATGGTGCTGAGCAGGGCTGCTTGGACCCTTCCCAGTGCCAGCCTAGGGCAATATACAGAACAACGGAATTTCGATAGATGCTATGACACGATGGACTTGAGAAACATTGAGGGAAATAAGTCAGACACAGAAAGACAAATACTCTAGGATTCGCCTTAACCGAAGTACTTAGAGCAGACAAATTCACAAAGGCAGGAACTAGAGTAGAGGCTGGCAGGGGCCGGTGGGGGGAGGGGGGAGGAGGAAGGGAGAGCTATCATTGGATGGGGACAGAGTTCGAGGTGATAAAAAGTTGCAGGCATAGATAATAATGATGCTGCAGAGCAACAGGAATGTTTTGAACGCCATGGAATTTAGCCGCTTACAAATGGTTAAGTCGATAACATCACGTAATGTATATTTTACCGCAATGTAAACAAAATACCTAGGGACTCCTGGGTGGCGCAGTCAGTTAAGCATCTGACTCTTGACGACTTTTTTTTTTTTTGATGTTTGTTTATTTTTGAGAGAGAGACAGAGACAGAGCATGAGTGAGGGGAGGAGAGGGGGAAGCAGAGAGAGACTGAGACAGAATCTGAAGCAGGCTCTAGGCTCCCAGCTGTCAGCACAGAGCCGGACGCAGGGCTCAAACTCACGAACCATGAGATCGTGACCTGAGCCGAAGTCGGTCGCTTCACCAGCTGAGCCCCCAGGCGCCCTCGACTCTTGACTTTGACTTAGGTCACGATCTCATGGTTCATGCGTTCGAGCCCTGCACTGGGCTCTGTGCTGACAGCACGGAGCCTCCTTGGAATTCTTTCTCCCTCTCTCTTTGCCCCTCCCCTGCTTGCTCTCTCTCTCTCTCTCTTTCTCTCTCAAAATAAATAAATCAACTTAAAAAAAACTTTTTTTTTTTTAAATTTTATAATAGTTTATTTTCAAATTGGTTTACAAAAAAACTTTTTTTTTAAATATCAGGTGGTCCAGGAACAGGTCCTTAGTCTTGGCATCAGAAATGGGGTGAGGTTTCGGGGACGGGTGAGAGGAGTGTGCCGGGCTGGGAAGGCCAAGTCTGACACTGACAACACCACGCTGTTTCGAGGGACCTAGAGAAGCCGTTACCCGGGTCTTTACCGTTGACCGAACTTGGCCTCCGGGTGCCCCCAGCACCGCCCGGGAACTTACGGCTCATCCACCAGGCAGGATCCACTCAGCAGATTAGGCAAATGAGCACCCCCGGCCTGTCCCTCTGCCACCAGCGGTGACGGACGATCGTTACTAAGGAGGGAAGCATGGTCCATTCGTCATTTCTGACCTGAGAAGCCCGGAGGGCCCTGTTGACTGTGCACTTCCCTCCCTCCAGGACGTGACGGGCCGTTTAGCAAGCCTGCGCTGAGATCTTTTCCGCCGTCCAATTCACGGGAAGCCAGCACAGCTTGGGGACGGAAGCAATATAATTTTAACGCTTAATTACTTTGCTTCCTCATTGAGGAGACAGCTGCATCCGATGCAATTTGTCATTTCATTAGGCGATAAATATTGAAAACAGCAAATAAACCAATGTGTGCAAGCATCGCTCGACAGCCCGTGAGCCGACGCAGAGGGAACGGCGGCACCGGGGACCCTGTGCGCCTCTTCCTCGAAGTCAGATGCAACCACAGGTTCGGGTCACATCGGCCGCCACCGGCGTCTCCAACCACAGGTGCACGATTCGGGGCCGTTTTGACCCCAAACTGCCGGTTCTTTATTTTAAAGACGCAAAGTCACCTCTCTCGGGTCCCTGGCAGGCCGGCCATCAAGAAGGCAGAATTGTTTCCCGGCCCCACCCGGTGCAGGACTCTGTAAGGCTCAGAGCATCTCCCGGGCCGCGTGGGAGGCAGAGGTTCGAGGGAGGAGAGAATGGGGGGACTCTGGACCCAAGAAGGGGGGATGAGGAGCTGGTGCCGAGGCGGCCGGGCTGGGAAGAATCAAGAGAGGAGTGACGGCTGATGGACGGTCATTCCGGACCAGGGGGACCGTGAGCATATAGGGGGACCCACGGCCTGGCCTGGCCAGCGAGGAGCCCCAGCCAGAGCAGAGGGACCGCTGGGGACCAGGTCGCTGGGAGAAGGCGAGCTGATCTCACACGGTTTCAAAGCTGTCCAGGCACAGGGCCTGGCCCAGGACTCTCGTGCCCTCTCTCTCTCTCTCTCTCACACGCACACACACGCACACGTATTCTCCGATACTCAGCTCCATTCAGTCTCCCAGCCGATTGGGGTGACGGCAACAAGAAGAGCCGCTGACCCCCGCCCCCCACCCCCCGCCAGCTCCCTGTAGGCCGAGGACGTGGCGCCAGCAAATGGTCAGCTCTGGCAGCGACCCCTGCTCCCGTGGCGGGCACCGCAGCTCTACTCTGAGCATCCCGAACGGGAGGAACAGAAAAAAACACCTGCATAGCACTGGCTAAACATTTACCTCGCGGGGTGCCTGGGGGGTCAGTCAGTTGAGCGTCTGACTCTTGATTTCAGCTCAGGTCATGATCCCAGGGTCACGGGATTGAGCCCTGAATCGGGCTTCGTGCTGAGCGTGGAGCCTGCTTAAGATTCTCTCTCCCTGTCCCTCTGCCCCTCTCCCCTGCTCACGCTCTGTCTCTCTAAAAATAAATAAATAAGTTTAAAATAGAATGAAATAAAAGAAATTGTTTAAAAAAAAACATTTACCCTGTGCTGTGTGTGTGTGTATATATATATATATTTATACCCCATTTAACTATGGAACAGCCATGTTGAGGTAGGTGCCTTTACCTCCACCTGCCTCAGATGACACCTCCCATAAATGACACAGTGGAGACTCGAACCCGGATCTGTATGTTTTTTCCGTAGCAGAGCCACCAAAGCCAGCAGAACTATCACTTCTCCTCTTAACCTTTCTACCCACAGAGTGACCAACTTTCTTCAGACTCGGCGCTCCCTCCAAACCTCCCCCCAAAGTCAGTTCACAGATCTGGTAGTAGTCATTTACACTTTAGTGAGAATTTAAGTCCCTGTGCTACTTGTCCCTGAAGCAATTTGCATGTTCCTGCTCCACTGTAATGGGAATTGTCTCAGTCAGCTTGGTCCCTGTAACAAAATGCCACAGACTGGGTGGCTTAAACAAGTGTGTATTTATCACACGTATGGAGGCTAGAGGTCCAAGATCAGGGTGCCAATAGGCTCTGGTGGGATCTCTTCCTGGTCGGTAGGTAAGTGCCTTCTTGCTAACTCCGCCCACGGCTGAGAAGGAGGGCACTCTGGCCTCTTCCTGTTCCTGCGAGACTCTCACCCCATCGCAAGCCCTCACCGTCAGGATCTCGTCTAAACTAACCACCTCCCGGAGGCCCCCCCCCTCCAAATGCCAGCACTTTAGGGGGCAGGTCTGCAATGTGTGAAGGGGGGGATGGTGGGGCCCTCAGTAGGGATGGAATTCGTGAAGCAAGCCCGGGCCCGAGTGAGCAGACGCAGGAAGGCTTGAACTCCTGCCGTTGGAGAATCCGGCACCCACCCCGCGAGCCTGTTCTCGGCTCTGTCGGGATGCGCAGCCCCAACATCCTTATCAACTGTCTCTCTTGGGGCCCCTGGGGGGCTCAGCGGTCGGGCGCAGCGGTCTGGCCTGACTTGGGCTCAGGTCATGATCTCTTGGGTCACGTGTTCGAGCCCCACGTCGGGCTCACCGCTGTCGGAGCAGAGCCCCCGGATCAGACAGATCCTCTGTGTCCTCTCGCTGCCCCTCCCCCACTTGTGATCTCTCTCAAAAATGAGTAGACATTTTCAAAAACTATTTTTCTTTTCTTAACTTTCTCTTTTATACATACGCATGCAAGTTTTTACAAAAATGTTTAAATGGGAACATGTCAATCATACCAATTGTACTGTTGTATTTGGTGGTTTCCTTCTTTCTTTCTTTCTTTCTTTCTTTCTTTCTTTCTTTCTTTCTTTCTTCCTTCCTTCCTTCCTTCCTTCCTTCCTTCTTTCCTTCCTTCCTTCCTTCCTTCCTTCCTTCCTTCCTTCCTTCCTTCCTTCCTTCCTTCCTTCCTTTTTTTTTCTTTACTTTTGGCTCCCTCCACCCCAACCTTTCCCCTGACTGTATCCTGTCAGTTCTGTTTCTCTGGAAAACCCAGCCTGAGACCGACTCGAGTACCCAGACTAATATACCCACAAACCCAAGGAAGACAATTTAGCATGTACACGTCCAGTGTGATAGGAGAAGTAGGATTCCGTAGGCAGAGAGGGAAGGATTAGGGTCTGAGGCCCCTGGGTGGGGAAAAACACCGATTTTGGGACAAAGCTGGGAGTGTCTGACCACGGCACACCCCCTCTGGGTGTCAGGTGCCTCTTAAAAATGTAGAGGCGCCTGGGTGGCTCAGTCGGCTAAGCATCCGACTTTGGCTCAGGTCATGATCTCACAGTTCGTGAGTTCAAGCCCCACGTCAGGCTCTGTGCCTGGAGCTGCTTCGAATTCTGTGTCTCCCTCTCTCTCTGCCCCTTCCCTGCTCTCTCTCTCTCTCTCAAAAATAAACAAACATTTTTTAAAAAAATTTTTAATGTAACAGACCCCACCTACTCCCCCTCAGGTTTCCCCTCAGGAATTTGACAGAAGACCGAAGTATGGCCGTGGACCACCCCTCAAGCCAATCGGGAATGGACAACCCAGCGCCTAGAGCTCTCCCGCCAGTAGGGGTGGGACCTGAGAAGGAACAAGGGAAGGGAAGTGGGGAGGGGCGCTGACCAGAACCTTATAAAACAAGGACCCTCGCTCGCCTGGAGTCACGGGCGTTCACTTTCGAACGTCCCCTCTCTGTAAAGAGAACTTTCCTACTATCCTCCCTTTCGAATCTTAGACTCTAATAAACTTTTGTCTGCTGCTCATTCTGTGTCCACTTCTCTATTCTTCGAAGCGGCGAGACACCGAATCCGGGTATTGTGGTAAAAAAAATCCTGCAACACTAGGTTCCTCCACACCATGTAGCCCTTTCCAGACCAACACACGCGAAAGCCATCATGTGCCCCGGAGGGAAGTTACGGGATTTCTTAGAAAAAGTCTTTAAAAATTCTATCGATTCTACTTCGTCTATAACCCCTCGTGCTTCCATCCTGTCCGACCCCACCGTGGCCCCCAGGAAAAGACCCCCCTCACCCCATCTGCAGCCTGTCTCTGACCCGTCTCCTTGGAACCACCCACCCAGCCGCCCAAGCCCTGGCATGCCTCCTCCGTGCTCCAAAGGAAACTTCTGTCTGTTGTCCAAACACAAATCATACTGAGGTGTAACTTCTTGTTTAATGTTTTTTTGTTTGTTTGTTTGTTTGTTTTAATAAGAAAATGGAAGTTTCATGACAGCAAGAACCCCGCTTCTCTCGGTCACCACCTGGCGCTCTCTGATCTTCGTTGACCTTAAACACTCCGGGAAGAAGATAGTTTATCAGACAGTGGCGGGGAGAAACAGGAGAGTCTGGACAACGGGGTCAGAGGTTGTGAGGGCCATTTCGACCTGGGAGCTCTGGCGAGATGATTCTGTCCTCACTGCCGTCGATCCCAGCACGTGGGGACTATGCGAAGGGGCCTCTAATCACGAGGAACGTCAGAGGCTGAGTCTGAATTTAAGCCTCTTTAAAGATACACATGATTCAAAACTTGTATTAGCTGCCGTGTGGACATAAGGCTGGAAGTTCTTGCAGAACTAGATCTATGATTCCGAAACATGGTAAGCAAGAATTTGGAAATCAGCGACGTGGGTAGTTACTTGAAAATACTAGAAGTTGAAATGATCAAGCTATTCCCAAGAAAGCACCCCAGAGAGAACACGAAGCCAATGAGGAATCCACCCTTAGTTCAGAAGCGTCTTCCCCCACAAGGAGCAAGGGATGACTGTCCCTCGTGACTGAGTTTACAGCCCCTGCTTGTAAACTCCTCTGCAAAAGAGGAATCGAGGGTAGACCTGCTCTCTTGGAAGCGAGAAGCTGAGAACTGCAGAAAGGTAAAACACACATCAGCCGGGAAATGACCAGAATCCTCCTGGCTTTCAGACGAAGAGAAGGATTGGAGCACATCTCGGAGATTTGACAGAAACGACTCATACGTGAAAACCTTTGAAATAGAGATACGATTGCAGGTGTCACGGAGGAAAGATTAGACGTTGTCTACTCCTGGATTTTCTCATCCGACGGAGTTTGCAACTCGCATTTTACCTAAGCCATTCTGCAGTCCCTAAGGTGGAAGCTGGATCTGCTTTCTATGTTGGCCAAGGGTTTCTTTCTACATCGTGTCGATCCTTTTGTACTGATCGTCTTGGTCCATTTGAGCTGCTGTCACGCAAATACTGTGACTTAGGTGGCTTAGAAACAACTGGCATGTGTTCGTCACAGTTCTGGATGCTGGGAAGCCCACCATCAAGGCCCAATTTCTGATTCAGAGACTGTCCTTTCCTTACGTGAGGAGCGTGGTAGAAGTACACTCGAGGCGGGCGAGCCTTACGGCATGGAGATGATAGCTCAGTTGAAATCGGGCGGCCGTCCCAGTCGGTCAGCTCGCACAGGCTGAAAGGAGCTCTCCTGGGGGAGTGGAGCCCGGGGAGTGGAGGACCAGCGAGAGAGCTCTCTGGGGCCCGATTGTAAGGGCACTAATCCCATTAATAAAGGCCCCACCTCTCAATACCACCGCCCTGAGACTTAGGATTTCAACATTATGAATTCAGGGGTGGGAGACAATGCAAACATTCAGTCTATAGCATGGGTTAATGCCCTGGGCTTTTGGATCATTTTTTTATGTTTTTTGTTTTTGTTTTTGTTTTTTCTTGAGAGCGAGAGCACCAGTGGGGGAGGGGCAGAGTAAGAGGCGAAGAGAGGATCCAAAGAGGGCTCTGTGCTCACGGCAGCGAGTCCGACGCAGGGCTCGAACTCACGAACCACGAGATCCTGACCCGAGCCGAAGTCGGACCCTCAACCGACTGAGCCTCCCAGGCGCCCCACGATCGTTTTTGCTAAGTGATTAACGCTAATGTCTAAGTCGGATCTCAATCCCCAAAATTCCTCCAAGGTACCCGAGATCCGTCTGGACACACCTGGACAAAGAACGTTGTCTAAATTTATGGACTGCAGCTTCATTCCCACGAGACCCTTTTCCAAACCGACTGATGACACGGCAAAATGTTAACATCGATTTCAGTTGACCCGCTTACCATCTAGAAGGTCGTGCGCCAAAGAGGGCTCCATGTTTAGGAAAGGTGCAAACATCAAACCGGGTTGTCTTTGTTGGTGAAACTCTTTGAAATGTACCCTGAATGGAAAGGGATTTCGCTGCTGACAAACCCCAGATGTCCTCTCTGGTCTTTTTTCCACCACTTTATAAAAGTCAACGGATTTCACAATCTTAAAACTATACTCGAGTGGACCACGGAACCCCCGAACGGAGGGAATGTTGGCTAGCAGACTGACGGCTCCGCCATATTGGTTTTGCTTCTGCTTTGCCCCCTCTCCCGCTCTGGCCTGCATCGTTATAATTTCCCTTAGTAAGTGCATCTGACTCATCGCTCACCTAGCAGCGCTTTTTAAAATTGTCCCAGCACAGAAGAAGCTCTCGGATGGGCAATTAAGGAAATTACAAGCTTGTATTTGTTCGGTAATGGTTTTTCAGCTCTGTAGAAGCGCTGTAATGAATTCAACATTCCCAGGCATCGCTTCGACAATGACCAAAGAAATGAATCCAATTTACCGCGGCATCCTCCGGAGCTGGAAACACAGGAAAGAGACAGCTGCCCTGTCCCCCACGGCACAGAATCCCCAGTGCAAAAGCACGGGGCAGCCATAGAATACTGGCTTTTGAGGGGAACGAGGTCGCATTTCAAAGGCTCGATAATAACGGATTTTAAAGCACGTTTCCCCCACATAACTATGGTACGAAGCTCTCCCCTACGAGAAGACTGCAAAACTGTGCTCGTAACTGATAAGCTCCACAGACACGTTTTTTTAAACGTTTATTTTTGAGAAAGAGAGAGAGAGCCCACACACGAGAGAAGGGGAGGCGCAGAGAGAGAGGCGGACAGAGGATCTGAAGCGGGCTCTTCGCTGACGACAGAGAACCGGACGTGGGGCTTGAACGTAACGAGCCGCAAGATCACGGCCTGAGCCAAAGTCGGAGGCACAACCGCCTGAGCCACCCAGGCACCTCAGACAGACGCAGTTCTATTTTTGTAACAGGAACGATCCAGAAAACAAGATTTCACCACGCTTCCTTGGCCGCCTCCCCGGAAATATCGTTGTCTGTAATTTGGCCGAAATAAGTAATACTGAAAATTCCAACAAGTTCAATGTTACCATGTCTTTTCCCTCCTTGACTGATGGAACCTCTGTCTGCGTCCCCTCAACTTAGTTTAGAAAAAAAAATCTATTGCGCTAAAATACACATAAAATTTACCATCTCAAACCATATTTAAGTGTATAGTTCAATGGTATGAAATACACTCTATTCCTCTCCAGGCTCTTTCGTCTCGTAAAACTTAAACTCTGTCCCCATGAAACAAACAATTCCGCATTCCCTATGGCGGCCCCCATTCCATTGTCTATCTGTGGTTCTGACCACTCTAAGTACCTCCCGTAAGTAGAATTTTTTTAACCTTTTAAAAAAATGTCTATTTATTTATTCGGGGGGAGAGGGGCAGAGAGAGAAGGAGAGAGAATCCCAAGCAGGCTCCATGATGTCAGCGTGAAGCCCGACGCAGGGCTCGAACTCACGAACCGTGAGACCACGACCTGAGCCGAAATCAAGAGTCAGGCGACCGACAGAGCCACCCAGGTGCCCCCAGTATTTGTCTTTTTGTGACTGGCTTGTTTCACTCAGCATATAATGTCCTTGAAATTCATCTGCATTGCAGTATGTGCCAGAATTTCCTTCCTTTTCAGGGCTGGGTAATACCCCACCGTTCGTACGCATCGCGTTTTGCTCACCCACGCCTCTGTCAGTGGACGCACGGACTGCTTCTGTGTTAGAGCTATTGTGAGCGCCGCTGCGGTGAACAGGGCTGTGTGTCCGTAGAATGGGAAGTTTTTTACCTCCAATAAAGGAACAGAGTACTGACAGGAGCTACCACCTGGATGAATTCTGAGAAAGTTCTGCTACGAGAGAGAAGCCAGGAACAAAAAGCCACATAGTGTTATGACTCAACTTCCATAAAATGTTCGAACTGGGCAAATGCATGGAGACAGAGGATTAGAGGTCGTTGGAGGTTTGGGAGGGTGAAGACCGAACGCTCACGGGCCCAGGGTGACGAAAGTGTTCTAATATTCAGTGGTGGTGATGGTGGCCCGGCCTGGTGAATTTACTAGAACCCACTGAATTGCACACTTGAAGCGGGCGAGCCTTACGACTCAGAGATGAGAGCTCGATTGAAATCGGGCGGCCGTCCCGGCTGGTCGGCCCGCACAGGCTGAGAAGCCCTCTCCTGGGGGAGTGGAGCCCGGGGAGAGGAGGGTCAGGAACGGAACGGGCTGCCAACCGCAGGAGGGCAAGGACGTATATTCCCCCACGTCTGACCCTCGGGGAGAAAGGACCAAAACATGGGAGGGGCCCACGCACACGGGGCACCAGAGGCAGATCAGGCAGCAACAGAGAATGTGCCCATAGAATCTGGAGGTGGAACTGGGTACCCCAGCGTGTCACCGGCTCCCATGCCAGCACAGCCGCCAAGGCCACCAGGAGACCGTCCTGAGCCCACAGAGGTGTCTACACCTCGTGCAAGAAGTGGATTTCTACAATCTGAAAAATCGATGAAGTCCCCCTTGGAATGACGTGTTTAGAAGAGTTGAATGCTTGAAGGGACTCCTAGAATGGGATGGATGTGTCAGAAACCAGAGTCGGCCAACCCCTGTTCAAGGGTGTTGGGAACCCCGGCTGCTCCTGCTTTCCTCGGTGGAGCAGTGAATAATCGTTAGTTGCATACTGCGTGCCAGAGGCCACGCCCGTTCACGTGCTCACTCGGGACCCGTCACTCGAGGGGCACACAACTCCCCAGACGGGTCCTGCCCTCCCGGGGCTCACCCTGCACCCCGCACCCGGTGGGGACGACGGCGCCAGGCTCCGGCTTCGCAGCTAGCGGGCACCTCCCCCTCTGGAAGGACAGTTCCAGCCCCGAGGATCGGCAGCCCGTGGGAGAGGTGGGAAGTGCAGGATCTCAAGCCCCACCTGAGGCCTGCCGAGTCGGAATCCGATTCGAACGTGATCCCCGGGTGGTTTCTCCAGACGTGAGCGTCCTACACCCTCCTGAGCCGTTAGCTTCTTAGGGTTTAAAAAAAAGGGCATTCGTGTCCCATTTATTCTAACACAGTGTCGTATTACCGTAAGCAACGCTTCTGGGTAAGAGGCTCATATGCGTGTGTGTGTGTGTGCGCGCGTGTTTGCACGCACAGACGCACACCTAGCAGGGGTCCTGGCCACTCCAGAGAGAAGCAGGTCTCACACGAATGGCTGTTTCGATGAATGATTTGCGAAAGCCCGACATTCCCTGAATACCTAGTAAGTGCCAGGGTCTGGGCTGGGGGCTTTCACGCACGTGACCTTCCCGAATCCCCCTACAAACCCTCTGAGCAGGCTGCTTGCACCGGCTTCCCAGGCGGCTGCAAGTCCATGAACAAACAGTAGCATTTACTGGGTCTCATGACCCAACTGACCAACTGAGGAGCTGGGAGGAAAGAAAACTCAATTAAACTAGCCGAAGATCATCCTTCGCGATTTTAATATTTGTTGTAAAACCCGCCGCATAGGAATTTATCGGTTGCATGGTGCGGTTGGACACAGTGAACACAATCTTCTTCCAGAACTATCTATCCTTGTAATTAGGATATACAGGTCTGCTTTTCCCAAGACCGAAAAGTGCGTTTTCCGCCCCGTCTTTGTGAATAAACCTCAGCCTCCTTTCCTGACCCACTAAGTTAACATTTACAAGTGTAGTTCTTTCCGGTCCCCCACTGCCTTTTCAGTCCAAGAGCCAGGCGAAGCTGCTCAGAATAATCCAGCAACAGAAACCCGTTCTCTCTAGTCGCGTTGTTAGCAAGGCAGCCAGCATGTAGATTGCGGACCTTGGTTACTGAGTTAGAGCGATCGTCACTGCTGAGTGAGGGGAGAGCCCACGCGGGCCCAGGCCCCTGAGCCAAGGGCGAGGGTATGTGTTGCCTTCTGTCCCCGCCGGCGACCCCACAGAGGGAGGGAGGTGAGTGATCTCGGGTAGCCGGACGACGCCAAGCATTCCAGCACCTGAGCCCGCAGGGCCTTCGCAGAGAGGACTCCCCGTCTGCCGCGTGCCCTCAGCCAAGTCACTCCGTCTTGCGGCTCCAAAGTCCCCTGGCAACAGCCGGCGCTCAGCGATCACAGTGACAGCTACCGATGCCTTCGCCAGGCCCCGCTCTAAGCTCCTAACCCTCCAGAAGCACCATGAAAAACGCCAGTGTTCTGAGACAGTCGCGTCCATCAGAATCACCCAGAGGAGCTCTTAAAATGCAGATGCCTGGGCCCCGCCCCGACACGGCTGCCCGACCTGGGAAGCGAACAGGATCCCGAGTTCCGTTTGGATTCCAGAGCGGCAGCAGATACTGCTGACGGTGTGTGTCCCCAAATAGTGGATGAGCAGTCTTCACCGTCTGTCTGAAATTCAAATTTCCCTGGAAAGTTTATCTGGGGAACTCACCCCTCCCCCTGCCCCCCACCAGGGGTTTCTGAATCAGCAGGTGGGGCTTGAGAATTCGCATTGTCGGGAAGTTCTCAGGTGACACTGAGGCCTGAGGGCCACACCTGGAGAACCACCGAGGAAGGTACCGTGATTATCACCGTTTTGTAGGTGAGCAGAATGGGGCACAGAGAGGTTCGGCAACTGGTCCAGGGCCACGCGACCGTGACCGAGCCCCGGCAGCCCGAGGTTGCCGCCATGCTCATTGGCCACCACGCTATGCTTCAATGAGAGGCCTGGTGGGCTGTTTCCTCACACCCTCGCCGCCTTAACGCTGTTCCCCGCACAGAGCCAGAATAATTCTTTTAAAACTGAAGCTGCATCGTGTCACTCCTCTGCTCAAGACCCCGCGGTGGCTCCCCATCTTCCTCTGAGTAATAGCCATGCCCTCACTGTGGCCCTCGAGGCTACCCGAGGTGGCCCCGGCTTCCTCTCTGCTCTTGCTTCCTTCGCCGGCCTTCTTGCTGATCTTCGGACACTTCAGGCAGACCCCTGCCTCAGGGCCTTTGCACTTCCTGTGCCCGCTGCTTGAATGCTTTTACTCAGTGTAACTCCATCAGGTCTGCGCTGCCATGTCCTTCATTAGAATCTTCCCTGATTACGGCACCTAAGACAGCACCCTCCTTCTTCTTTCTCTAACCCTTCGTCCTGACGTATTTCTTTATTTTTTAAGTAGACTCTAGGCCCAAAGAGGGGTTCGAACTCATGACCTTGAGGTTAAGAGTCTCACACTCTACCCACTGAGTCAGCCAGGCGCCCCCCCTGACATATTCCTTTACAGCACTTCCGACCATCTGACATTCTGTGTGTTACGTTCTTAGCTATACGCCTGTTTATCATTTATCTGTTTGTCTTCATTCACTAAAAAGCAAGCTCCGAGCTCCATGAAAGCAAGCCATCTGCGTCACTCGTCGCTGCAAACGGTGCCTGGCGCAGGGGTGAGCCCTAGAGAAAACATATTAAATAGAATAAATAGAATAGACGTCCATCCGTCATCACTAGCCCGCTATTGCCCAGAAATGATGCCAACTTGTTATAAAAACAGAGTTAGACATTTTAGGCCAAATAATCACTCAAACTCGCTACCAGAAAAGCCTGAAAAATACCGATCGTCCTTGGCTTTGGGGAATAAACACGGAACCGAAAGATCGCGTGGCGTGCAGAGTACCTCCCGGCCCCACGGACAAAAAAGCTGTCTTCTCGCCGTGCTGCGGCTCGCCCGGCACGCACCGTGTTAACGCGCGCGGACTGCTCCCCGGCAGAAGCTCCACATCCGAGCAGAGGCCTAGAATTAAAACGTCTCTCCTTTTCTGTAGCCGATGGTAGTTCTAATTATAGCGTTCAGACTGACATGCATATTTATTTACTCATCCCCAGTTCTGGCTTATAATTAAGAGTTGGCGCATTCTACCTTGGAAAAGGGGTGACACGCTGTTACAGTGCGCCCCGGGGCGGTGCGTGATTCGGGCGGGGTGGTGAAGGAAGTTGGGGTGTTGGCCGTTTTCCTGTAATTACGCTGTCGTGTTACAGCTCATGTGCGTGGCCGCGACCGCGCACGCGCGCGGGGAATGAACCTGTGAGTCTGTGTCCCACGGGAAGGGCGTGCGAGCCACGCGCCCCCCCGTTCTGGGCCTCCCCCTGCCCTAACTGCCTGGCGATATCAGAGCAGCCCCTTGGGGGGGCTCACGAGACCGCATTTGTGATATTTATTTACAATAAATACCCGTAAGGCGAAGGAGATGTATAAAATAAGTGAAATAAGTAAAGAAAAGCGCTTGGCCCCACTCTGAATGTTCATTCCTTTTTTTTTTTTAAGGTATTTCTTTTTTTTTTTTAATTTTTTTAATGTTTATTTATTTTTGAGACATAGAGACAGAGCGTGAGCAGGAAAAGGGCAGAGAGAGAGGGAGACACAGAATCAGAACACAGGCTCCAGGCTCCGAGCTTTCAGCACAGAGCCCGACGCGGGGCTCGAACTCACAGACTGCGAGATCATGACCTGAGCCGAAGTCGGCCGCTTAACCGACTGAGCCCCCCAGGCGCCCCTAAGGTATTTCTTTTTTAACGCGTATTTATTTTTAAGAGAGAGAGCACAAGCTGGGGGAGAAGGCAGAAAGGAGAGAGAGAGAGAGAGGGAGAATCCCGAGCTGTAAGGACAGAGCCCAATGGGGGGCTCGAACTCATGAATCGTGAGATCATGACTTGAGCCAAAATCGAGGGTCTGACTCTTAACCGAGTGAGCCCCCCAGCGGCCCCCGAGCGTTCGTTTCTGACGGCGTGTCTCTTACGACGGCGCCCCACGGGAATTGCGTTCCTGCTCAGGAGCCCCAGGATTCAGATCCTGCGGCGTTCTGGGTCTCGCTGCGTGACCCCAGACAAGTTACTGAGACTCTCTGAGCTGCAGTTTGCCTGCGTGTCCAAGGGGACATAACGACATCCAGGCCACACGGCTGTCGGGAGAAATAAGCGAGGCGATGCGTGAAGCATACGGCATCTGGAGACACTCGACAGGCGGTGGCGCCCTGGCTTGTCCCTGCGCCCTCCCCCGCTCCACCTGCGCAGTCGCTCGAAGCACTGATCCTGGCTGGCTGCGTGGCCTCTGCTTCAGGTCACCCCGAGGGCCACGGTCCGTCTTACAACTCTCCTCGTTTCTTCCTCACCAACGTCGTCGCTGTCATCCATCAGCTCCTGGCCGGGGCTCAGCCGGGGACGGGGTTCGACGCTCCCTCTAAGAAGAGCAGGGTTGGTCAGCATTCCCAGTCCACAGCTCCGAGAGACGGCCCCTGTGGCCGTGGGGCTGGCCGCCCTGTCACACTGTCCTAGACACAAGGCGGGGGGGCGTGGGGGGCATGAGGACCCGTGTTGGTCAGCAGTCCACCCTCACGCCTCTTCTTGTCCACGTCGCCCCCAGACGCACACTGGATCCTCCCCCAAACTGCCTCTGATTGGCCCTGGCCTTAACGTGTCTCAAGCTAAACAGCACTTCCTGTCATGAAGAGCCTTTCTGAGTGATTGCCCAAATCTGATCTCCGTGGTTTATCACAATCATCCAAACAACTATTGTGGGAAAGTAATGTCCTTCGATGCTTCGCAGAAAAGTAGACAACAGTGTTTCTCAAAGAGTGTTTCTCGTGTCTCCTGTGGGAACCAGTTTGTGTTTTCATTTGACGCAGATATTGGGGGCACCTGAGGGGCTCAGTCGGTTAAGCATCTGCCTTTGGCTCGGGTCAAGATCTCACTGTTCGTGAGTTCAAGCCCCGCGTCGGGCTCCGTGCCGACAGCTCAGAGCCTGGAGCCTGCTTCGGATTCTGTGTCTCCCTCTCTCTCTGCCCCTTCCCAGCTCACACTCTATCTCTCTCTCCCAAAAATTAAAAATAAAATACATCCATCTGACCATTTGACACGGATCTGAACGCATCGGGGTGGGGAAGCTCGGGGTCAGTCGGGTAACCCCACCCCCCCGCTCGTTCACACACCTTCCTACTTCCTCGCCACACACCCACCGCAGCCCAGACCCTGCCGTCGGGAGCCGGGGGACGAATAAGACACCCAGGACTCTGACCTTGGGAGCTCCCGGTCTAGGGGTGTAGGCTCGGGGCTCGGGCTGAGGGAGAAGGGTTCTCATTTCTTTCTCTCCTCAAATCCTGTCCCCCAGCAGCCGTCTTGGCCTCAAGGCAGGGGCCGGGGAAGGTCCCACTTCGGGAAAGAGAAAGACGTGGGACAGAGAAACTCCCAGCCACCAGTGGGAATGAGCGGAGCGGAGCCGGCAGGTGGAGGGAGGAGGAAGGGCTGGAGGAGGAAGGACCGAGGGAGGAAGGGCTGGGGTCAAATGTAGGGGTAGGCAGGGGCCACCGCTCGGCCTGGCATCGGGAAGGCTCGCTGAGCACCACCTGCGGGGCAGGTGAATGCCGGAGGGCGATGAAGAAACAGGGGCCCCAGCTGAAGAAGTTGTGTCCCCAGCCGTTGCCCAGGCTCTGGACACGATCCAAAAATTTAGCCCTCAGTGTCCCTCGCAGTGAAGGCGCCGTCAGGAACAGCCCAGGAGGTGAGGTCCCGGGAGCACCGCCCTGCTCTGCGGGGACCCTCCGACGCACAACATCGCTCCTTAGTCCCCACCACGCGTCCTGAGCCACAGCGACCCTCCTCTGTGAACAACGAGGGGAAATTCCCCGTGGAAAACGCGCCGCAGATCGCCAGCCCTTGGCCTTCCTTCTGGAGTTCCGCATCAGAGCCTCTCACGGCTGTGTTCGCGCCTGACTGGAATATTACAAGGAATAGTTTTGTGTTCCAGAATTTCTGTGCTTTGCCAGATCCTTGTACATTTTCGCGACCGTTGTCTGCGTTCCCTGGAAGGCTGAGAAATACGCCCGGAAGGAGAGCCCAGCGGAGGGGCCAGGCCAGCACGACCGATTCGCACACCCAGCGCACTAGGCAACGGATCCGTGCCCGCCTCTTGTCCTCACACCTCTGTCCTTGTAAAGTCACCTTCCAGTGGAAAAGCAAAAAGGGCATGGGAGCCCAGCACGGAGCTAACGGTGCCTGCCTGTCTACACCGAGGGCTCCCCCGTGAGGACAGGAATCAGAAGTCTGGCTGGCCAGGCCCCCTCTGTCTGCCTTCGGTTTGCCCACAGGGGCTCTAGCTGGAATTGTGACTTGGGGGTTACTACGTAGTTGAGCCATCACCTGTTTTACAGACGAGAAAACTGATGCAGAAGGGGCACGTACTTTGTATACGGCAAGCGATACAAGCAAATTCAAATAAAATATTTTTAGGGGCGCCTGGGTGGCTCAGTCAGTTAAGCATCTGACTTCGGCTCAGGTCATGATCTCACGGTTCATGGGTTCAAGCCCCGTGTCGGGCTCTGTGCTGACAGCTCAGAGTCTGGAGCCTGCTTTGGAGTCTGTGTCTCCATCTCTCTCTGCCCCTCCTCTACTCGCACTCTCTCTCTCTCTCTCTCAAAAATAAACAACAAAAAAAAGTAAAAAAAAAAAATAAAATAGGTTTAAAAGATTGATGAGTGCATAGATTAATGTCAGATGAATAAGTAATTAAACTCCACAGGGGACAAAGCCAGCTGGTGGCAGCTTCCTCAAGTCCTGCCCGGGCCACGCCACGGCATCTGATGCGTCCGGGGACTGTGGGATTTGTGAAGGTGTGGCCTGGGGAAAGGAAGGAGTTAAGTAGCTATCGGCCCCCTGACCTTTCCTCGGCTGGTCTGGAGGTTTCCCCCAAATCCTGTTCCTGCCTCATGGGGGCTTAGTTTCTGAGTCAACTCCATCCTTAAACTTCACCAGAAACCCCGACTGGCCAACTGTTTAACTTCACCTGAGGTCCACACATTCTGTCATGAGGCTTCTCACGCCACGGGAAGGGCCATTTTCTGACGAGAGAGGGGGTAAAAATGTCTCTGGTCGCGTTAACTCATTTTACATTTTCCAAACTAGCTTCTGGCCCCAGAAAGCCAAAGAGAATGCTAAGGCCCCACCACAGACCGAATGCAGGAGAGGGCAGGAAACCAGGCAGGGAAGAAAGAGTCAGTAGCGGATGAACCGAGAGTGTATCACACTAAGCAAAACAAGTCAGAGAAAGACAAATACCACACGATTTCACTCGTATGTGGACTTTAAGAAACAAAACAGATGAACATATGGGGGGGGGGAAACAGAGAGGGAAGCAAACCATAAGAGACGCTTAAATACAGAAAACAGTTGATGGAGGGGAGGGGAGCGGGGGGAGGGGCTAGATGGGTGACGGGCACCGAGGAGGGCACTCGTCGGGATGAGCGCTGGGTGTCGTGTGTGTCAGTGATGAATCACTGAATTCTTCTCCCGAAACCAATACTGCAGTGTGTGTTAACTCACTAGAATTTAAATCAGTGTCTGAAAAGGAAAAAAATAAAAAGAGTGATGGAAAGAATGAAGATTTGTACAGAAACAGAAACTAACGAATTGACCCCTAGAGCTTCAGGAAAGGAAACACCGAAGGAAGTATTTCAAAAAGAAGAAAACTAAACCTAGAAGCAGGACTGAAATGAGCAAAGAAAATAGTAACTATGCCAGAGAAACAGAGCAAGCACTGACTAAATAAAAGTTAGAGTTAATTTGAGGAGAAATAAAAACAAGGTGGAACCCAAATACCACACAAAAATAACATAAAATTAGATGAGTGATTATAGTGAGAACATTCTAACATTTGTGGATTTTATGGGGCACCTGCGTGGCTCAGCCGGTTAAGCGTCTGCCTCTTAATTTCAGCTCAGGTTCGTAGGTTCAAGCCCTGTGTCAGCCTCTGTGCTAACAGTGCAGAGCGTGCTTGGGATTCTCTCTCTCTCTCCTTTCCTCTCTCTCTCTCTCTCTCTCTCAAAATAAATAAATCAACATAAAAACATAAATAAAATAAAATTTATGTATTTTATACCAAATGTTTGGGTGAAGGATAGAAAAATTGCAGAACTTTATACACCGAGTTAAATATATATGTTAAAGATAACCACTAAGAAAAATATAGGAAATTTTCCAAAAGCTAAAGAAGAGAAATAGAGTTTATTTCAAAATAATCGAAGTAATGGAAATTTTAAAAAACCGCCTAAAAGTAGGAAATAAGATTGTAGGAAAGATTCAAAAGATCATTAATCACAATTAAAAGGAACTAAACTTGCTAGTTAAGAGACAGAATGTGTCAGACTGGATTTTTTCTTGAGGACAGCCTTATGCTGTTTATAAGAGACTTACCTCAAACATAAGTACTCGCATTTAAAATAAACGGATGGGGAAAGAAATCACAGGCAAATATTTATCAAAAGGAAATGAGTTGAGTTCTCTTAACAGGAAAAAAAAAAAAAAGATCATATGCCTCCCGAGACAGCAAACTTCTCGTCTCATGTTAAAAGCACGCCAGAACGGTCTCACAGCCTTGAGCGTGACACATCGAATGACACAGCCTCAAAACAGAGAAAAGCCTGCCCTTTGGGGGCCCTCCTTCCTCATTCACAGAAAGAGAACCAAACACCCTGGAGAAGCAGCGTGGTGAGGAATCGGGAACTGTCGAATGGGAGTCATTAGAGCAGAGCCTTAGACTGCTTAGAGGCGGTGGCCATTGTTCGGGAGACGCCCGCCTTGCACGATGGAGAGACAGGGTAGACACGTTACGGCTTCTGGAAGCTTCTGGACCACTCTGGGTTCAAGGGTCCTTTGAGAAGCCGATGAAACCGACAGATCCCCTCTGTACCCCAAAGCTGTGCACCTGCAGAAAACATCCCAAATAATATCAGGGGTACTGAAGGACTCTCCCGAGATTTTGCAGGTTTCTGAGATAAGGAGAAGAAAGTGAGGCTTCTAGAAACCATGTCGAGGAAGGAAAGTCCAGAGACTGGGGTCTCATCTTAGGGAAGGGGTCTGGGAGCCACGCTCAGTTACGGAGAAGGCCATCGTGAGTCTTGCTCAGCTAGGGCGCAGAATTGAGACCAGCGAGTGAAGCTCAGGCTTGCTCTGAGAAAGGCGTTTCTGAGAAATGCACGGGACCTGTCATAAAGTATGGAGCTCTCCGTGGGAACGGCCCAACGGCGGTGAGGCGAGGATGCGGCAGAAGGAAACGCTCCAGGCGGATGCTGGACACCACGACCTCAAGCTCCCCTTCCAATCCCTTCCAATCCTACGGAGCAGACAGGAAGGGATCAGGGGTGGGGATTCCCCTGCCTCCTCGCTTCCTTCCTCAACTGTTTACTAAGCACCCAGGACGTGCCAGGCACCGTTCTAGCTGGAGAGGTGTTTGTGGCATTTTGCCTTTAGCGAGGGTAACAGACAATGGACAAAATGACTTGAGGGCGGTAAATGAAAGCTAACAGGGCGGAGGCAGAGACTATCAGAGAGCCGGGTGGGAGCTCGCTCTTAGGGGGTCATGAAGGGGATGAATTTTGAGCTGAAACCGAATGGCAAGAGCGAGCCGGGCACAGCAGAGAGCGTTCCGGGGTCGAACAGCGTGCAGACATGCGGCGGGGCCGGCTCGGCGGAGCAGGAGCACAGGTGGGACACAGGTGCCGTCATGAGGCTGTGGGGAAGTTGTGTTTTGGGGTGTACTGGGAAGAAGGAGCCTGTGCTGGCTTAAATGAAACTTATGTCTTTGATCGCTGAGATCCGTATAATCACCGAGAAAGTGAAAATTAGCCCTGCTGGCAGGCAAACGGAGAGAAACGAGTTTTCCAATGGGACACAGATGAAGCCAACAGAACAAAGGAAACAAAGAAACCCGGGCAAGGCCACGGTGCAGCTGCAAAAATGACTAACACTCTCCCTAAAATCGCCCAGCATGAGGCTCCGTTCCAAGAGGGCCTTGAGATCCTCGGTGGGAGCGCCCCCTTGCGGCAGCAAGTCACATCAACCCAGCGCCGATGTCCTTGGTGGGTAACTAACTCTATCCAGTGGGCTGCAACATAACAGAACCAGTACTGGCCAGCATTGTTCGTACTAGCTCGCAGGCAGGTTGCGAAGAACTTTATACAGAATTTGTGACATTTCATGTTGCCTTAAGCCTCCGAGGGGACCGTTACTATTAGCACCTTCTTCCCAGGCAATGGGACTGAGGCTTAGCAAGAAAATTACAAAGTAACCAAAGGAGATCTCGACGAAGCCCACCCCGGGAAGGAGCTGTGTTCTCACAGCTGCGCATGAGCAAAGTTCCTCTCAGATTTGAGTGTTGGTGAAGGCGAGAGCTAGCCAGATCCGGGTCTGACCCCTGAGTGCTTGCTCCTAGCCAACATATTCTACCACCATCCCGCACAGAAAGCCAGTAAGTGAATTTCAGCCCTAATGCAAAAGGCAGGTGGCCTCCGCATCTGGTGCACGTGCTCCCAGGAAATTTACAAGATGCAAATGCAAATACATTCTCATTCCCAGGAGGCACTAACCCCTCTCCCAGGGAGGGCCCCAGAGTGCACACACGCCACTAGCGTTGGAGCTCGGAAGCAAACATCTTTCTTCCACTGCACGACTGTGACACTTGAAGGGGCGTCCCCAGGTCCCCGCTGAGTCCGCCAGTCTCCCGGGAACCCCTCCTGCTTTACAGACTCCCCGCCGGTTTGTAGAACCCACGTGTGCGAGGCAGCTATTGGCCTTCGGCATCAAAACGAGGCTAACATCGGCTCAATAATCAGCAGGAAATTGGGAAAGTTCCATGAGGAAGCCAAATAGTCTTCTGCCCACTTGGGTTTTGCAGCCCTAAGGCTAACTCTCGCATCCCCCGCCGTTTGCTTCAAGTATTACTTCCTCTTCTGAACCCCTGGGAGATAGTCTCTTTTAACAAGGCTTCCCTGCCTGCCTGGGTTAGAAAGGAACAGAGTTCCATTTGGCAGGAAGACCTCGGCCCTCAGAGGATTTGATGCCGGATCGCTTCCGAGCTGCTCAACCCTCCAGTCTGGGGAGGGCAGGCAAGCCCTCTGAGCCTGTCTCCTCACCCATAACATGACAACTGAGACCACGGCATGAAATCACCCAGCTCGGGGTTAACGCCAAGGTCCAGAAGGGCCATCCCGTCCCTTCACTGGTCATGTGTCCTGGCCGCCCTCCCGCTAGACCTAAGATAACAGTCACCTGTCCTGTTTCCCTCCTGCTTTGAAAACCCAGAATGGGGCTGCCTGTGAGTCCTGTCCTCTTCCCCAGGCCCCCAGCCCTCATCCCGGGAGGCGACAGCTCACCGTGGCCCTTGGGCAGCTGCTTCTCGTCCGCCCAAGCTGCAGGGCTCGGCATTTCACCAGGAGCCCGCAGAGGCAGCCCCAGGACCCGGCCAGCAGCCAGAGCACAGCGGCCAACAGCGAGGCGGGCGGCTGAAATCTTAAAAGAGGGTTCTTTTAAGAGTGAAATTTGGGGCTGGGGTCTCCTGAGAAGGTGGGCGCCGTTGGCTGGAGACCCAAGAGGTCGCATTAGGAAAACTTGGTCGCTGCTTCCTCCGGTCCCTGAAGCGTGAAAAAGGCCTTCATTCCTCACGTTGGGGATTTCACTGGGTACACCTGGTGACTGTATCTTTACGGCGACGCTGACTAACTACTTGTCCCACGGGCTCCTGTGAATGCTAAGCAGGTGTCGCTATCTCTGGAGCTCAGCCCTACACGTTCCCCCAGCGAGCGATGGGGCCCAACGAGACGGGCGCCAGCTTCGGTGGGGCCCGCGTTCCTCCGACTCCGAATCCCCCCTCCCATCCAAACGCTCTGGACTTAGTCTCCTCACCTGTAAAATACAGAAGGTAAGGCCCGCGTCTGTGACTCAGAGCTCTCTAGAGAAAAAGATGTACAGATTTAGATATAGAGAGTGAGACAGGGAGATGGGTGGCCTGACACAGGCAGACCTGTTCTAAGGAGGTGGCCCGCACGATCACAGAAGCTGACACATCCCCAGAGAGGCGGTAGGTGAGCCGGAGACCCACGAGAGCCGATGGTGTAAGTTCAAGTCCAGCCGGTGCAGACCCAAGAAGGGCCGATCTCCCAGCTGAAGACCAAAGGCAATGCACCAGCACAGCAGTCGGGCGGGAAGAGTTTTTGGTGTTTTGGGGTTTTTTTGTGTTTTTGAGTTCTTCTTGCTCCGAGTGTTTGCTCGATGCAGGTCTTCCGGTAACTGGACGAGGCGTACGGGGAGGGTGATCTGTTTTCCCCAGTCTGCAGATTCAAATGAGCTTGTTCTTAGGAGGCAAGCTGCTGGAGGTCGCTGTACGTCGCTGGATTATAATCCTCCGTGTCTCCATCCTCGGCCCCTTCCGCGTTCTAGACCAGATTCTCCCTGGAAGAACTAACCAAGCACGAAGACTCGCCGTGGGTGTGGCTGCACTTCCGAGCCTCACCGGCAGGACCAGGTCAGGGTGGAAGACAGGGGCAGGTGCTCGCCCACGGTCACCATGGTGGGGGGGGGGCGGACGAGGACGGAGGTCTGGCTGACACAAATCCCACGCTCTGTACCTGGCCAGTTCCTCTCCCCGTCACCCCCCGCCTGCCCAGCTGCCCCCAACTCCCAATCTCTCACCTGGGAGACCGTCGGGAGCAGCTGGAGGAGCTCGGGGGGAGCCCGGGGGGCAGGGGTGAGGTCCGGCAGAGCAGGCTCCCGGGGCTCGGACCTGCCGGCTCAGTCATGGGGGCTCAGAAAGCCAAGGGCAAGGCAGCCCGATGTGCTGTTAGAGTGTAATGCGTCCCCTTGATTTGCAAAAAGCTCATGTTCTCATGACTATGGATCCTATAAGCCACTGGAACCGCGGCGCTTGGGCTGAAGGGATCTTGACACCATCCTCTTCGGGCCCCCACAGACCTCATCTGAGCTGTAAGCACTGGTTAGGTTTTAAATATCGAGATCCCCTCATACCAACTGGTAAATAGCTGCCCCCAATTCCCCTCCCCCGCTCCGTCCCCACTACCCCCCTCTCAGGCCTCACCCCTGCACACGTGCAGTCCTGCAGGCAGCCTCCAGCCCTTTCCGGCTGGCTGGTGCCCGGGCCCCACCTGTGGTTAACCATTTGGGTATCACCCCAGCTCAGAGCCCCTGCTACCCGAGGGCTTCTTGTCAAGCACGGGCCTCCCCCAAGGCCACGGCCGAATTCCTTCATGGACACCTTCTCTGGCCATTACACTCGATTCCACAGTATCTCAGGCCTTCGGGACGCCCGGCTTCTCACAGTGTCTGGGATAACAGAACAGGTGGAACCCGGAGTGGAGAGCTGATGGAGGATGCAAAGCTACACGCTGCCCCCTGCTGCCCGAGATGTGCACTGCACCCACCTCCAAGTCCACTACTTTCTCCTAAAATGCATTCAGCTGCCCATGAGTGGGAAATTACAGAATAAAGAAAATAAAGACGATGCCCCCAGAAGATTTTTCCTAGTGCTTCAAATGCACCCAACTCCCAGGGATCCAGAGCCTTCAGAATACAAACCACTGAGTTTATAGGTAAAAAAAAACTGTTTCTGTGGGGTGGTTTCCTCTGCAAATAATAATTTAGGAGGAGACGAGAAATGGCAGTCAGCAGGGGTCCTGGTCCTGGCACGTCATTTCCTGCCCACGGAGCCAGTGGGGACATGGTCTTTGGAGCACGCAGGCTCTGCACCAAATCCAGATGTGACAACCACCCCCAGGAGCCTGTCACATGTCAGTGAGAAACACAAACATACTCTTCGACCCGAAGTGCTTCGCAATTATTATTATTATTATTTTTAATGTTTTTATTTATTTTCAAGACTGAGAGAGACAGAGCCTGAGCGGGGGAGGGCAGAGAGAGCGGGAAACACAGAATGTGAAGCAGGCTCCAGGCTCTGAGCCGTCAGCACAGAGCCCGACGCGGGGCTCGAACTCACAGACCGTGAGATCATGACCTGAGCCGAAGTCGGATGCTCAACCAACTGAGCCCCCCAGGCGCCCCTATTATTATTATTTTTGAAGGAGGCTTCATGGCCAACGCAGGTCCCAACCTGAATCTTGAACTCACAACCCTGAGACCATGACCTGAGTTGAGATCGAGAGTCAGATCCCAGACTCCCTGACAGTTGTGATCGTTAACGCAAATGCTTCCCAGGGAATATTTATATTATCTCCCAGAGCCTAGGTTGGTATTGAAGATACAGAGTGCCTAATTGCTGAAGATTATCAAGGGTGTTCACGGGGAAAATGGGGGCTAGGTCGGTGTTAGGAAGTGAAATCACAACAGTGCAAAATAGTTAATACAGTGTGGCTGAGTTAACACAGTGAGGCCTTACAAGTCCTGCTTCGCCAGTGCCTGGGAACCTAGATTTCAGGAGGGTCCCCTCCATTCCCTGATAACAGGCTCCCTGTGCCTCTGCTGGGCTACCACATCCATGCTGAACACCGGCTTTCCTTCTGGGAATCTGGAATTCAGGGGCGTGCTACACGGAGATGCCTATACGATTTGCTCGCAGTGAAAGCCCTGGGAGCTGAGTCTCTAAGTCGACAATCTTTACACGTGTTGTCACGACTCACTGCTGGGCACTCGGCGTGTCCTGGGAGACTCCACAGGAGAGGGCTTAGAAGCTTTTGCCTGGTTTCCCCTGGTCTTCGTCTCCTATGCCTTGCTCTCTCCTGATTTTGCTTCCCTTCTTCTGGCCAAAATAAATCCGAGCCATGAGCGTTGCCAGTGTGCTGAGTCCGGGGAGTCCTCCCGGCAAATCATCAACCTGGGGGTGGTCGCAGAGCCCCCAACACACAGCGGCCGCTTCTGGCGGGACCAGCCAAGCCCACTCGCTCCTGCCCGGCTGGAGAGCAGCATCGTCCTGTCTCCTGCGCGTCATTAAGATGTCCCTGTGCCCTCACTCAGTCATCCCACTTCGGGAATACGTCCTGTTGAAACGGTTCCACAGAAAGAGGCACGAAGATGCTCATCGGAACTCATGCCAAAGCCGGAAACTAAGTAAACGCCCAAGAACGGGGAAAATGGCTAAATTATGTCACGTCGATTCTGAGACACGGATTAAAGTGGGAAGTATAAAGATGATGAAGAAAAACATGAAAAGACGTTTCTGATGGGAATTTTCTTTTGAAGCTGAATACAAAACGGTGGGTACACTGACAGCAAAGAAATAACAAACAGTGAGATCAAAAGTGACGCTCCCAAAGCACAAGTGGCTGGGATGCCCCGGGGCTGTGGACTCATCCACAAATAAATCACCTTGAAGGTTGCTACTCTCAGAACGTTCCGGGGACTTGGTAGGAGGCGCTGGAAAGGTGTGAAAGGCGGCCCTAAGTCCTTCGGCTTTCATCAGCTTTGATAAAGCCTTCGGGGTGTGTGCGTAGGGGCAAATGGAGGTTGGTGTTAAGCCAAAAGTTTTATCCGGGACGCGGAGTTCTAGGGCACAAGGGGGAAGCCTAAACGAGGCAGGCAAACACTTTCCCCGCCGCAGCCCTGCTTCCCGGA
The DNA here is from genome assembly GCA_030068075.1 of Paguma larvata. Taxonomy (NCBI): domain Eukaryota; kingdom Metazoa; phylum Chordata; class Mammalia; order Carnivora; family Viverridae; genus Paguma; species Paguma larvata. The sequence goes on from CM057836.1 coordinate 7,678,628, forward strand.
GCCCCGCCTCGCCTCCGCGGACCCTCATTTTGCGCGCTCCCACCTCGGGCTCTGCAACCCTCACCTCTCCACCTGTTCCCTGGGGCTGCCCCGCAGTGGGGAGCTCCAGCTAGGGACCCGCCCCCTGCCAGCCCACTGGGGAGGGGGCGGGGTCTACAGGAAGTGGGCGGGGCTCTCGAGCCAGCCCCACCCACGCCTGCCCCTGGGGCGGAGCCTCACTCAGTTGAGCGAATTTTCCTAGGTTGCTGACCCTTGGCCCGGTGGGGCCCCACCTGTCACCGCACATCGGCCCGGTGCCTAGGCTGTAGAGTTCTACCAGAACCTACGGTAAGGTCCTTCTTAGCGTTGCGAGAAACCCATTAAAATACAGCTCCAGCAAGCCCCAACTCCAGGGAGTTTTGTCCTGTCCTGGAGAGTTGTATATAAAGTTACATCCAAGACGTGGGGGTGTGGAAGGGGCCATGACTTGCTCAAGGACGCCCAGCAAGTCACTGGAAGAGCCGGGACCGGAACCCAGTGTCCTGATTCCCTGGGGGAGGGGTTCCCCCCGCCCCCCCCCCCGACTGGGCTTGGTGACACCCACCCAGAGTGGATTGGAACACTTTTCCAGGTCAGTGACTGAGGAAAGAGAATTGTGTTCAAGCTGGACTGGCAGGTGAAATCTCCCCCAAACCCCCACGTTTTATTTTGAGAAATTTTGAAACATACTGAAGCGTTGAAAGAACGGTACCCTGAACACCTGTATACCCATCACCTAGATTCTACAATTAACATTTTGTCGCATTTGCTTTGTCACGTTTCCGTCCACCCCCCTACCATCTGTCGGTCTGAAACGGTTTCTAAGTTAAATGAAAAGCCAACCCCCACAGAAATATTCAGCCTCTACGTCACCAAGCCCTTGGTCATCCCGGAAGCACCTGTTGGCCTTTTTGGTCTTATCCCTTTTTCTCTGGAGCCTGCGGCCAGGAAAACTGGGCCCAAGTATCTGAGCACACCACACGGCTATTCCAGGCTGTTCCAAGCTGCTCTACGTCACAACCTGTGGTTGGCCTTACCAGAGGTCTCCCATGCAGCAGGCACCACCCTCTCTAAACATACTCATGGGACCCCTTCCAGCGGTTCGAGGAGGTTGGAGCTGCCACTACTCAGCAAAGCAGAGACCTGTCCTGGCCGTGCTGAGGGCACAGACACCAAAGAGAGAAGAGCCACTGGGAAAGTCTGTTTCTGGGCCCCCCAGGGTTCCATTCAGTTCGTCTTCCCTGGGAAAACAGCAAGGTCACCAGATGCCAGCCTGCCTGTCCCAGCTCTGGAGGAAGAACAGAGGAGAGAGGAGAGACAGACTCCACCCGCCCCACAGCCTCTGCTTTTGGACGAGTTTTGTCCCAGAGGGTCACCCCACTCAGCCACCTTTTCAGGCAAGTGCTGGCGGCTGTCACCCCATCTCTATTCCAGCGCCCTCCCCCCGCAGCCCACGGCCAGTGCGGGCCTCACCACCTGTCACCTGGGCCCGGCAGTGGTCACTCCCCGGCTTCAAGCCAGCAGGGTCTCCCCCTAGAGCACAGCTCTGACACCCTTGGCCGGGGCCCCACCCGCCGGCCTCAGACCTCCCTTCCCGCATCTCCCCCGATATCGGCGCTCCCTCTGGAATCCCCGCAGTTATATTGCCCCCAATTTCTCCACCTGACAAATCCGCTTCACCTCTTCACTCCCTGGCGCCTCCGTCATGAAAGCAGAATCCAGGGCGAGCTCAGGTGCGTTGGCCGAACTTGTCCACACACCCCGGGGCGTCCCGTGCACCCCTCTGTGGGGTGTGGCTTTGTCCGCGCATAGCCGTCCGCGAGTCTATTTCCCAGCTCTGCAGGGACGTGAGCGCCGCGCCCAGGTCCATCGGCCCCCAGAAAAGGCTCAAGGAAAGAGGGGCCGATCTGGCCCCTACCTGCGGGGGTGGGGGAGAGCCAGAAGCCGAAAGACCCGGGAGCATCAGTGCTGGGAGCAGAAGCCACGAGGGAGGGGTGTCTGAGGACGTCGGCCCGGCCACCCGAGAAGAGGCCTGGGCCGCCCTGGGTCAGAGCGGAACGGCAGCCAAAGGTTCGGAACCGGAACCCCCACCTGCCGGTTCTCCTTGTTGCCTTCGGAGGATCTGAACTCAAGGCTAAGTCTCAGTTAGTAACCGAGTGGCCTTGGACAGTGACTTAATCTTGATGGCGAGGGCCTCGGTCTCCCCATCTGTAGCATGGGCTTGGAAGTTTCTGCCTTGGATGACTGGGAGAGTCCCGCAAGGTGAAGGGTAGTGAGTGCTTTGCAAACCGCTGGGTTTATGGAGCTAGAACAGGCGTTAATCACACAGCACCGCTCGGTCCCCCTTGCCGGCCACAGGCTCACGCCTCCTCCACAGAGGCGCCCCCCCCCCCTGCCGTCCACACCTCCATCCACTTCTCATGGGAGCCGCCACCAAAGGGGCAGGGGCTACTCGGGGTCACGCGGTGATCAGGAGGCTGGGCCCAAACCCCCACACCCTGTCTGGGAGTCGAGGTCTTTTCTTACCGCCCCGGGAAGTCAGGGCTTTGATCCCTCAATGCTGGATTGAGGTCTCCACCAGCGGGGCAGGGGGCAGAAGTGAGGGGGCCACTGAGCTGGGGCTGGTACCGACGTCACACACACACACACACACACGCACACACGCACACGGCCCTTCCTTTCCTTTCCTGAGCTCACTTGGGAGCCGCCCGGTTCCCAGGGAAACAGTCAACACAGACAGGCCCACAACGCACCAGGCTCAAGGGCTGTCCCGCCACTCTGAGCTTGGGGTCTCGAGGGGCAGTGACCCCTACAAGGCTCCCCTGGGGCTCAGAGGGAGGGGGTGTCCCAGGAGAGTTCTGAGCTCAGGCAGGAGTCTCTCACTCTTTCTCTCTTTCTCTCTCTCAGTCTCTCTGTCTTTCTCTCTCTCCCCCTCTGTCTTTCTCAGTCTCTCTTTCTGTCTCTCTGTCTCTGTCTTTCTCTCTGTCTCTCTCTCTCTCTTCCCCTCTGTCTCTGTCAGTCTCTCTTGGTCTCTCTCTCTCTCTTTCGCACACACACGCACACGGATCCATGGGGAGCCACCCCCACCCTGGGTTCCGGAGAACCACGTCAGCTGGGTACCGGCTGCCGTCCACCGGGCCGTCCGCCTTATGCCCCTCCGCTGCCCGGAGTGGCCCCGCGGTGGGCAGGGGTCTCGCTGGCGGTCACCAAGCCCCCCGGGCCCCGGGAACTGACTGCGTGCAGCAGGATCAGCTGTGGAGGGAGCTCTTGGAGGCCGAGAGGCGCGGCCAGCGGCGCTGGTGAGTGCTCTGCCTGACCCCCAGCCTCACTCAGGGTCTAGGAAGCTTCTGGAAAAAGAGAGACAGAGGAGAAGGAGTCAGCCGGGCCAATGGTGTTGATGGGAAGGTGCTCGGGGCCGGGGGCCGGGAGCATACGCCTTGGCCGGACTCGAGCTAGAGGGTGGCAGGGAGAGGTGGGGAGGGGGCCGGGTGACCCACCTCGTTCATTCCGGGGTCCCACCCTCCTTTGGAAGAATCCCTCCAGCTGCAGCTCCCCGGGGCGGACTGTGGGGGGGGCAGCCTTCTGGGGTGAGCCCTGGCCCTCGACCCGGGGAAGGACATCCCTTCACGCACTCACGGAGTCCAGACGCTGCTGGGAGGGCCACCCCGTCAGGCTGCGCCGAGGGACCGCCCGGACCTGGCTCCCCGGAGCATCTGATCTCAGAGAGAGACGAAGAAGCACGGTGAAGGGGAGGGCGGGGTGCTCATGGAGGCCTCTCTGATGAGACGGCCGTCGGGCCAAGACTGAGAAGAGTTTGGCATCTGCGAAAACATAACAAAACAAAGACTGTCCATGCGGCCGAGGGCTTCGGGGAGGGGACCGGGGCCTCCGGATGAGGAGGAGGAGGAGGAGAAACAAACAACCCACGCGCCGCGAAAGACGGTGTTGGGTTCCTGCAACGAGACGCCACCAAGGAAGAGCTGACGCGATGGAGCCCGAGATCCGTGGGAAAATCCAAGGAACGCTTCTCCGCTGGAATTACAGGAAATCCTGACGGACCGGAGTGAGAACGTGCGTCCCCGGGGAGGTCTGGGCTCGGGCAGGAGTCTCGCTCTCTCTCTCCGTCTCTCTGCCTTTGTATCTCTCTGTCTCTTTCTCTCTCCCTGTCTCTCTGTCTCACAGTGTGTGTGTGTGTGTGCGTGCGTGTGGTTCGTGGGTGTGAGAGGACGTGTATGTGGTGTGTAGGGATGTGTGTGTGTGTGTGTGTGTGTGTATGTGTTTGGTGTGTGGGGGGCATAGGGGGTGTGGGTGAGGGTGTGCTGGAGGTAGGGGCGTGTGGTGTGTGTGTGTGCGGGGTGTGTGGGGTGTTAGTGTGTGAGTGTGTGGTGGGGGTGAGAGTGTGGCGGGGGAGGTGTGGGGGGGTGAGTGTGTGTGCAGGGTGTGGGGTGTGTGCGTGGGGGGCATACGGCAGGGTGGGGGGTGTATGTGTGCGGTGTGCGAGGTGTGTAGAGTGTCAGTGTGGAGGGTGTGTGTGGTTGTGTGTGTGTATGTGTGTGAGTGTGGTTGTGTGGTTGTGTGTGTGTGGTTTGTGTGTGTGTGTGGTTGTGTGTGTGTGAGTGTGGTTGTGTGTGTGTGGTTTTGTGTATGTGTGTGTGGTTGTATGTGTGTGGTTTTGTGTATGTGTGTGTGTGATTGTGTGTGTGCGTGTGCGAGTGTGGTGGGCGTGGGGAGGTGTGGCCGCGTAGAGGACATTTACAAAGACGGGGCTGTCCGGGGCAGGGAAACCTGCACCGAGTAGATGTGGGCGCAGGGGTGAGGGGGGGCGGGGAGGGATTCCTGATGGGAGGAGCAATCCTGGGGTGCAGACTCGGAGAGCCGGTCACGAGCCGGTCACTGGACCCCCCTCCCCCCGGGACGAAAAGCAGGGCGGTGGCCAGGAGTTGAGGGGAGGGAGAACGGAAGTGACCGCTAAGAGACACGGGCTTGCTTTCGGGGGTGACAGGAATCGTGGGGATGGTACAGTGTTCGCGCTGCGGGAGGGTGAACCTCGTGACCTGTGGATTCGATCTCGAGTGAATGAGAAAGAAAACCGAGAACGCCGGCCCGGGAAAGGTGACCCGCTCTCCCTGGAAGGGCATGACGTGTCCCCAGCGACAAGGTCGTAGCACAGAACTGGCAACGTTCACCTGCTGGACAGGAAGTCGCCTGGAGACTGAGAAAAGCTGCCAGAGGAGAAAGGATCCCGGAAACTAAGAGGACAGAGTGGAGAGAAACCCAGAGGCTCAGCCCGACGGAAACACGAGTCACGTATGAAACTTCCCGAATTCTAGTAGCAACCGTAGAAAAATGGAACAAGAAATTAGGGAAATCGACCTTAATAACGTATCTTTTTTATGTTTTTTATTTATGTTTGAGAGAGAGAGAGAGAGAGAGAGAGAGAGTGAGGGAGGGGCAGAGAGACAGGGGGACAGAGGATCCGAAGCAGGCTCCTCGCTGAGCGAGCCTCACGGACCATGAGGTCATGACCTGAGCCGAAGTCGGGCTCTCAACCGACTGAGCCACTCGGGTGCCTCTTAATAACATATCTTACCCAAAATATTATCTTTCGGGAATGCAGTCAATATTTTAAAAATTTTTAAAGAGATACTTGAGGGGCGCCTGGGGGGCTCAGTCGGTTGAGCGGCCGACTTCGGCTCAGGTCATGATCTCGCGATTTGTGGGTTTGAGCCCCGCGTCGGGCTCTGTGCTGATGGCTCAGAGCCTGGAGCCTGCTTCAGACTCTGTGTCTCCCTCTCTCTCTCTGTCTCTTCCCCGCTCATGCTCTGTCTTTGTTTCTCATAATAATAAATAAACATTAAAAAAAAAAGTTACTTGACACTCTTCTCTGTACCGAGTCGGTGAGATCCGGTCTGCGGTGTGCACTGACAGCAGCCCTCAGCCCACACTGGTCCTATCTCAGGCGCTCAGAAAGCTAGCCTCCTGAGGTTTGACGGATAGAAGAACTAAGGCCCCAAGAACACAGTGACCTCATCGGGGCCGCACAGCAAGCGAAGCGGGCCCCAGGCAGGGCCAGGACAGGAGCCCCGCGTTCTCTCCTCGAACTTCGCTGCCTCTCTCGAAGTCCTAGCAGGGCTCTGAGGCCAAGGCGCGTGCCTCCTGTTAGCTCAAAACCAAAACTATTGAAACATGGCTCCCTCGAGACAGGAAAGGGGGGGATGGTGGGTCGGAGGGTCCGGGCACTTGGAGAAGATGCAAGGAGATGAACGGGCAGAGTGGGGAGAGCGAGGCATAGAGGAGCAGAGGGGAGGCAGACAGCAAACAGGCCCCCGGGAAGGCTCAGGTGGAAGGTTCCGGACGTCTCTGGACAGGAGACTCAGTTCAAAGTCTGAGCACAAAACAATTAGGCAACTTGGAAAAGAACCAAAAAGAACCTCTAGAAATAAAAATCTGTGACGTGAAATACAAAACCCAGCTGGAGCGAAGGTTCATAAACTCAGACAGACTCGTTGCAATTACTCAGAAAGACAAGGAGCGGGAATGCATGGAGGAATTAGGACCCTGGAGAACGGAACCAACACACCCTTCAAGAGAGCTTCCCAAGGAGAGACTGGGAGAGATGAAATATTTGAGGAGAAAATGTCTGAGAACTTTCTAGAACCAAAGAAATGCATGCCTCCAGAGACACTCGAGGACGTGCTCCATGGCAGGAGAGAGAACGAGAAAGACAGGCCCGGGATTCAGAAAGAGAGACTCCCCGGAGCGGAGGTCAGGATGGCAGGAGCGGGTCCAGGGCAGCGGCCCCGGTGGGAGCAGGGCGACCCGGGCTCCTGGACGGCCGCCTCTAGAGAACAAACTCGAGAGAGACGGCCGACTACCTATTGCATCTAATTGTGCGGAAAGTCATACCACAAGAGGCTTCACAATTTTGTCGGAGGGTTTGGACTCCGTGATAGGAACAGAGAAAGCTAGGGGCGCCTGGGCGGCTCACTCGGTTAAGCGCCTGACTCCGGCTCAGGTCATGATCTCAGGTCTGTGAGTTCGAGCCCCGCGTTGGGCTCTGTTCTGATGGCTCATCAGAGCCTGGAGCCTGCTTCTGATTCTGGGTCTCCCTCTCTCTCTGCCCTTCCCCTGCTCACGCTCTGTCTCTATGTCTCTCAAAAATAAATAAACGTTAAAAAAAATTTAAAAAAAAAAGGAACAGAGAAAGCTAAAAACAATAAGGGACGAAAAATGGGAGGGGCGTCTGGGTGGCTCAGGCAGCTGAGCGTCCGACTCTTGATTTGGGCTCGGGTCATGATCCCGGGGTCATGGGGTCGAGCCCCATGTCGGGCTCCATGCTGTGCATGGAGCTTGCTTAAGATTCTCTCTCCCCTCTGTCCCTTTCCCCGTTCGTTCTCTTTCTCTCAAAAAAAGAAAACAGGGACAAAATGTGATCAGGAACCCTAGAAGAGGTTTCAGTTGTACACGGAAGGAACGGGGCCGATCGGATCCCGGGGGGTTCCTCCGTGACTGCATTTACAGCACCCTGGGGCTGTGAGCCATACGTACCGAGGGAGCCGAAATCCATCATAGACTAATTTGGGGAGAAATGAGGGGGGGGGAAAGGGGCAAGAGAGCTAATTCAATGTCTCCCGTGATAGAAAGGTCGCAGATATGTTTACAGTTTCAAAAACTCAAGAAATGGCAACCTAGGTTTCTTGTTCCAGAACATGGTGGCCACAGGCCCAAAGAAACAGCCCAGGCAGGGGAAGCTTGACCCGAGGCTGGGGGGGCGCAGGGGCTGTGAGGGCTGGGGCCGAGAAGCCTGTGTTTCTTACAAGTCTTACGGAAATGTTCAACTCCTTAGAAACAGATGACGAAATTAAAAATTAAATTAGCCCCGCAGGTAACGCCCTTCTCCTCGTCATCCCTGTCCCCTTCCCCATCTCCTGCCCCTCGCCACCTTCCCCTGCCGCGCACACCGGAAGGCTGCAGAAAAAGTGAGTGAGCCGAAACTGGTTTTTCTTCGCAAAATACTCGAGGGCTCCCGTGTGGCCCCAAAGAGGCGGGGACCCACGGGGGTGGGGGGGGTCGTACCTCTGGCTTTCTCATCGCGGGCCACGTCCTCCGGCCCCGTACGCTCTGAGCTAGGAGACGCTGGCAAGGAAGGAAATCTTGGTGCGTTTCATCGGACGCGCACCTGCTGCGCTTTTGGCGTTAGCTTCGCTCGATCGCCGTAGCCCCTCCGTGATGTCACGCGTGCCTCAGCGGCCTCGACTCATTCACGCGACCGTGGCGAAAGTCGTTCATAAAAAACGTCAAAGGAAGATGTAACACCGCCTGTGTGCCTTCCTTTCCAGGGCTCAGAACTGGAGTTTCCTGAAAGACTACGATCCCCTGGTAAGACCGGCGATGTTCCTGTCGCGCGCCCTCGACCCGGGAACGTCCACTCGTTTATCTGACATTGATTGAGCACCTACTGTGTGCCAGAGGCTGTTTCTAGAAACGCAGGGTCGGGGGCGGGGGGGAAGAGAGAATGCTCAGAGCGCTTAGAGATTAGTTCTCCCCGGTGTGTCTTGATTTTTATTAAGACGAACCAACTAGAAATGAGAAGTGTTTGCTTCTGACACGTTGTCCCCGGAGGAGGATGTCGGCGATGTGTAGGGAGGGGCGTGCGGCGTGTCCCGTGTGGAGAAGGAGCTTGGGGGACCGCACTTTGGAAACGAGTTCCCTGCCTTAATATCGCTGCCTCCAATTCATCTCCCACATGGCCACCGGCGTAATTTCCCTAAACCACAAGACTGACCCCGCCTAAAGTCCTCAATAAATCTGCATTTTTTGGGGCGCCTGGGGGGCTCAGTCAGTTCAGCGTGAGACTTCGGCTCAGGCCATGACCTCACGGCTCATGAGTTCAAGCCCCACGTCGGGCTCTGTGCTGACAGCTAGGAGCCTGGAGCCTGCTTCCCATTCTGTGTCTCCCCCCTCTCTCTCTGCCCCTCCCCTGCTCATGCTCTGTCGCTGTCTCTCTCTCTCTCAAAAATGAATAAACATTAAATCTGCGTTTCTCAGGGCGGCTTACAACGCCTCTCATGACCTAGCCCTGCCCGCGACCCCCTGCACTGACCTACACGCTGTTTTAGCGAGGCCTTTGTGCCTGCTATCCCCCTGCCTAAAGCGCCCTTCCCACCTTGTCGGTGCGATGGACTCTTAACTCTTATGCGTCCTTCACGACCCCACTCAAGTGCCTCCTTCCGTGAAATCTGTCCTTCCTGAGCGGGCTCAGTCCGATTGCTCTGCCTCAAGTGGCCAGCGTGTCCCACCCTCTCCTTTGACACAGCGTGTCATGTTTCAGTGATAGTTTCGCTAGGCAGCAGGCTCCCTAAGAGAAGGGACCGAGACAGCTTCATCGCCGTACTCCACCTGCCAGCTGTGCCATACCCGCATCCAATAGATAGTTAGCACTCAGTTAACATTGGATGAACGACCGCCCGGGAGAATGGCCAGTCTGGGCAATGAGCAGTGTGGCAAGTCCACCAAGGCGGTGGCCACACTGACATAGACCTCGCTAGGCTTCGGGAAGGTCTAACATCTGCGTTCCTGACTTGCTGCCTGTCCTGGGAGAGACAGAGTAGTTCATGAGACCTGAAATCCTCCACTGAGCCCGGGTCTGGGTGTCCAGCCTACGGTCTCGCTGCCAACAGCTAGGATTCGCCACCTGATCACGGAAACCCTGCATCGCGCCCAAGGTGGGGCCTCCTGGGCACAGGCTTTCCCCGGCGAACGCCAGGATCCTACTAAGTAACTGGGCCCCTAGCGTCTGTGTGACACGGGGTAGCGCAGAGTTAACCCTTGTTTACACAAGGGCTCATCCGATTATTCTCAGGTCATGCAGTCACTCACCGTTCAGGCACAGAAGTCGCCAGAAACACGTGCACAGATGTTCAGAGCGGCACTCCTCAGAAGACCCCCAAACTGGGAATAAACCCAAACGCCGCCCATGGCGGCACGGGTGAACGGCGTGGAACGTTCGTACGAGCAGTGGCATGCCGGGCAGCCAGGGCAGCGAAAGAGCTGTAACCGCACACGAAAACGTGGATGATTCCAGAAAAGACTCTGGAGAGAAAGGAGCCACGGTCTTTTGAAGATACAAGAGAAGATAAAGCTCAAATCCAGGCCAAACCGGGGGTTAGAGAGGGAGCCCCGGGTGCGTCGGGGGTGGAGACCGACTGCAGGGGTGTGAGGAAGCGGGGCTGGGTCTCGCGGTCATTTCTTTTTATTTTTTTTTAATTTTTTAACGTTTATTTATTTTTGAGACATAGAGACAGAGCGTGAGCAGGAGAAGGGCAGAGAGAGGGGGAGATACAGAATCCGAAGCAGGCTCTAGGCTCTGAGCCATCAGCACAGAGCCTGACACGGGGCTTGAACTCACAGACCACGAGACCATGACCTGAGCCAAAGTCGGACACTTAACTGACTGAGCCACGCAAGGCGTCCCCTCGCGGCCACTTCTCTATCTGGGTGCGGCCGCATAGACGGGCCCTACGCTGTGGGGGCCTCTGGAGCTGCACGGGCATGATCTGGGGGCGTTTCTGCGTGCGTGTTAGGCTCTGAGGAGAAGCTCACGGGAAACCAACCCCTCTGCACTCCCACCACCCGTGAGGCAGTGTCTCAGGTCCCGGGGAGAGAGAGAGAGGAGTCAGACCCGGGCCCTCCCGGGTGGCTGGAGGTCAAACATCCAAGTGAAGGGGTCAGGGGAACGTCCGAGGTAAGGAGCCCAAGGTGAGGAAGACGCATTTGGCGTCTGAAGAGTCTCATGACCCTCCTGGGCGCCCAGGTCAGAACTGGGCCAGGAGCAGTCAGGAGACGGCCGCCTGCCCCCTGCTCCATGTGTCCCCTTCCCTGCCCGGGGCCTGGCCGCGTGCAGGCCTCTCTCGCCTTCCCTGCGGCCGGTGACACGCACTGTCCCCTCTCCTCAGGGCAATAAGAAGGAGCCAGTGACATTGCCAGAGAACGTGCCTTTCTTTTCTGACTCGGCGCCCCGTTCCGCGAACCAGGTCGTGGGCAGCAGGGTGGACACGCCGCTGGGGCAAACCCTCGTCGGCATGGACTTCTTCTTTGTGGAGGGGTTCCGGAAGAAGAAGCTGGAGGCCGAGCTGCAGCCCGTGTAGGAGGAGGAGGGCTGGGGCCTGGGGCCGGCGTGCCACCTGGCCCCGTCACCGGCCCACACATGTCAGCCGGCCTTGCCCTCCCCGCAGGGCCCCGCGCTGGCCCACCTTTACCCCTGAGATTAGAAGGACTCCGGGGTCAGCGGGTGGGACTCCCTGGCCAGGCCGGTGACAGGCAGCCCTGTGTGACATTGGACAGCTTCTTCGAACCCTCCGTGCCTCCATTTCCGCACCTGTAACATGGTGTATTTGTTTCCTGTCGCCACCGTCACCGATGGCCACCTGCCAAGTGGCTGCAGGCGGCACGTGTGTGTTCTCTCCCGGCGCTGGAGCCCGGGAACCCAGAGCGGGTCTCGTCGGACCAAAACCCGGGTGCGCACAGGCCCGGCTTGCTGGAGGCATCTGATGCCTCGCCTCCTCCGGCTCCTGGAGAGAGGCGGCCCGCATTCCTTGGCTTGTTGCCCGCTTATCCGGAAGGCAGAACGGCAGCCTCTCCAAATCTCGCTCTCTCTCTGCCTCCCTCCCTCCGTCTCTCACGACACCCAGGATAATCTCTCCGACTCACTTAATCGTTTAATTTAACCACGTCCGCAAAATCCCCTTTGCGTGTGAGGTAACATAATCATGGGCCCCGGGGGTTGGGACACGGGCGTCCCCGGTGGGCCACGTTTCTACTCCCGCATCGAGAAGTAATAAAAGTTCTGACCGTATAAGGTTGTGAAGATGAAATGAACGGCCATGTGTAACCGCTCCGAGCCGCCCCTGGACCGTGGCACGAGGGGGTGTGTGCAGGGGACGCCCCTCTCTTGGGAGGGAGAGAGTACCATCCCGGCGAGCTGTCCAGGGAAGATGTGGGGCCTCGGCACGGGGCGCGGAGGGGCCCGCCTCCGGGTCAGTGTCTCCGTCTCTTCGTTCCTGGGTGATGGTCTGTGTGGTCGAGGTGGGCTGGAGCCAAGCCGGGAGGAGCCGTCGACGGAGCCCGAGCTGAGGCCCTGTTAGCTGCCCCTGGGACCCTGGGACCCTGGGAGCCAGACCCCCTCCAAGCCCCCTGCACCCCGGGAAGGACACGGAGGGGGGCCTGGGCCTGGGCTCGGCCGCAGCGGGAAAGGGGAGCAGGGTGCCTGGCGTCCAGATGGGGTCTTCGTTCCATTTGAGAGAGAGGGTGAAGCCCCAGAGGCTCTGGGAACTCCCAGGAGGTGGGAAGAGTCAAGGTGAAATACAAATGCAGGTCTTGGGAGCCCAGGAGACCGGAGAGAATCATCCAGAGCTTTTCTGCCTGCCCCTGGAGGGAGGGTAGGAGGCGCGGGGACAGGCGTGGGCTCCGCCACTCCCTGGGAGCACAGCCACTTACAGACAATGTGATTATTGAGCACAGACGCTGAGCTTGCCACACGCCCCGAATGGTCTCTTTTGTAAGGATTATTGTCACCATTTGAGAGATTTGGAAATTAAGCCGAAGACTCCATTCTGTCTGGCCAGGGTCCCACAGCTAGGGAAGAGGCACACTCACGCCCGACTCACCACGCTCTCCCCTCCGGGCCTCAGTCCCCACGGCTATAAAATGGGGGAGGACAGACTGTTTCCCAGGACATCACCAGCTCGGGGCTCCGTCTCTGGGCACGCGGGCAGGCAGTGGGTGCTGACTCCCGCAGGCTTACGGTGCCCGCATTGGCCGCAGTCGGCCGCTCCATCTCTGGCTCACAGGTCCGTGTGACCTTGCCGGGCTCAGCTGGACTTGGCTCCAAGCTTCGGGTTGGGTCCGAGTCTGTCCGTATGTCTCTCATCATCTGGGACCAACAGCTTCCTGGGGCCTGTTCTCACTGCACGTCGCCGGAGCCCGCGAGCCAACCCGAACCGCGCCAGGCTTCTGCGCGCCCATATCCGCTAACGTCTCATCGGCCAAGCAAGTCACACGGCCAAGCCCAGCCTCACGAGGGCAAGAGAGCATACTGTGCCCACAGCAGGAGCGTGTGAAGGCACATACGGGCTGAGTACCAATCCTGGCTCTGATGCGGCAGGTCTGACCAAGGCCGTGAGTGACTTTGGGCGACGGTTCTCTATAAATTGCTTAAAACAACACCTGCAACAGAGCTCTGGGTCTGGAATCCAGTGGCACGCGGACGAAGTCCTTGGACTAAACGGGTTCCAGACTTGGTCCTAGCCAGACGTGCACGAGCTCTGCTCCTGTCCGTCCTGGCCCCACCGTGGGCTGTGGATTCGGCACCTCTCAGCCTGAGAGACAGAAGGCTCGTCCGTGAGACTTGAGAGGGCAGATCCCCCAGCGAGGGGCTCAGGGAGGAAGTCCTCCTGCAGAAGGAGCCCGCGAGCCAAGGAGATGGGGGAGGGGAGGGCATTTCGGCTGGATGGGAAGGACAGTGCCAGAAAGAGCTGCGAGGCAGGGAGGCAGCCAGGAGACCAGCCCTGAGCCGAGGGCCCCAGGAATGCCTCCTTCTGCACCCCGCAGCCCGCCTGTGTGTGACGCCATCACCTGTGGGAAGAGACCCCTCCTCACAGCCATCCAGCCCTCTGGATCGAGAGGATGCCTGCTTCCACCTTCCCACGAACCGGCCACGTCACCCACAGGGAGCCAAGAAGATCCGGGCCACGGGGCGTCTGCTCTATGTCTCCTTTGGACCAGAACAAAGGAGGCTGGATGAGCCAGGAGGAGAAGTGGGCACCAAACCAGCACCTGCAGAGGCACCAGTAAAGCCAAAAGGGGCATTAGAGACAAGGAGATGAGGCATCTCCCCAGCCAAGGCCAGGAAGAACGGGATGCAGGGGCAGGGGCTAACGAGCCGTGTGGTGAGGCTGGACAGTTCTTTCTTCCTTTATTTTTTTTTTAAAGTAGGCTTCACGCCCAGCGCAGAACTCATGATCGTAACATCAAGCCCTGAGCTGAGATCAAGGTCGGATGCTTAACCGACTGGGGCACCCAGGTGCCCCTCTTTCTTCCCTCTTTATCGCCGCTTCTCTGAGCACCCCTGCCTCATTCTCCTCTCCTCCGAGCACCCCTGCCTCATTCTCCTCTCTTCCGCAGAGCCAGCGTCTCTGCTTACATGCAAAAAAAAAAAAAAAAAAAAAAAAGACTACTTTCCGGGAAACATACAAGGTGAGCCTGGACTTCTTCCTGCTCCAGGAAGTGAGAAGTGTTCGAAACAGGCTAGGGGAGCGTCAAAGGGATGGATGTAGGAGTCAACCCAAAGGGGCTCCCGCTGGCCAAATTTGGGACAAGGGGAGCTTCAAAATGATGCCTGTACCTCGCTGCGCCCCTTACAGCTTCCGGGCAAAGCCAGTGCCCGCAAATCCCTTCAAAGAAAAAAAAATAACAATAAATAATCATAATAAAGAAGCTGTGAGTTCATATCAATAAAGTTTCTACATTTGAAGCAGAGGAAGAAAAGCTCTTCTCTACTGAAAAACATAGAACAAAGGATAAAAACAGAAAATCACCATTTTGTTCCTGATTTAAGTAAGAATCAGTCAAAAGACACTAGACGCACTGGGTGAAGACTCACGGGGAGTGATAAATGGTGACGTCTGGGAGACTCCCGTAACCGCACCGTCAAACTTATCCTCGCTAGCAAGGGTACAGCTGACATCGCGTGGCGTGGCACGCTTCCGGCCTGACGGGACCCCCGTGGAGGAGCGCCCACCTGGGGAGCACTGCCGCCCACCCAGTCCCGTATAACCTGAGCCGCATGATGAAGACACACTGGGCACACCCCATCGGAAGGGCGTTCTGCCAGACAGCCAGACTTGATTCTTCACATCGCCAATATCAGGGTGTCCGGGTGGCTCAGTCGGTTGAGCGGCCTACTTTGGCTCAGGTCATGATCTCACGGTCTGTGAGTTCGAGCCCCATGTCGGGCTCTGTGCCGACGGCTCATCAGAGCCTGGAGCCTGCTTCGGATTCTGTGTCTCCCTCTCTTTCTGCCCTTCCCCTGCTCACGCTCTGTCTCTGTGTCTCTCAAAGATAAATAAACGTTAAAAAAATTATATAAAAAATGTTAACGATCGGTAAACTTACATGAAGAGCTTATGGTGTTCATTGAAATATTCTTGCAACTTTTCTGCTGGTTTGGGGAATCTTGAAGACAAACAAACAGAAACAGTGATGAGGGGACCGGCCGCAGCCAATGGCTCCTGAGTTGACGGCTCCCCTACTGAAGAGTCGCGATGATAACAGAATCCGTCAACGTTCAACCCCAAATTCCCCAGTTAGGTGTTGTGTGACCAGCTTCGGAGGGGTCAGGCTGGTGTGACAGGCTGTCACCCATCTAACTGTGTAGATGGGGAAGAAGCCGAGGTCTTCCAGATGGGGACGTGTGTGGTGACCTGGAGAGATACCCCACTGGGTGTGCACTTAACCTCCATCCTAGGAACTCCCCACCCGCCTACGGATACAGAGGAGTCCCAAAGGGCAGCCACTCAGACTGGGATGTCCCAGCTGAGACAGAGGGCCCGGGGCTCCCAACCTTCCTGCAGGGCCCATGCCTGACCCCACCTAGAGCCACCCGCGCCCCCCCAATGGCTTCAGGAGCCAAGCCAGTACTCACGAATCCCAAAAACGCTTGGCTAGTTTGCACTCGGGAAGGGACTACCGTAAATGAAACGCCTACTGGGTACCTCTCAGGAAATTTACGGGGTGTGTATGATTATCCCCATTTTAAAATGAAGTAATTGAGGCCCAGGGAAGGTAAGGGTTTGACCATGTCCTGTAGCCGGTGAGGGCCATGCTGGGAAGACGACAGAGGTTTGCAGGACACCTGGGTCCCCCCGTGCCCGCATCAGCCACGTCCCGGGCTTCATGCGAAGCAGCCAGTGCAGGGAGAGGCTTACAGCCATGGAGAGACCCTCTCCCTACTACCCCCCGGCTGCCGGCGGCTTCTGTCTTCAGCCTGGTGGTTGTTTGTCCCACACCAGGGAAGGAGAGCCGTGTCTCACAGAGCTGCCTTGGGCACAGAGTGCTTCCAGCAGGGCAGGCTGGGCCCCGGGCTGAAGCCACTGTTTGCTGGAGCTGGTCCTGCAGAGCCGGGACGAACAGAGGGAGAGCAGATGAGGAGGGCGAAGAGGGAACCACAGCCACGCCCCAGGGCCAGGAACCTACAACCCGGAACACTGCAAAATGGAGAGAGCCTCCTAGCTTCAGCGGGTAAGGGGAGTGCCATGATGCAAGGCACACGGCGGGCACTCCGCAGATTCTAGAGGCTTCTAGTGTGGTCACTCCTGCTGCTGCAAAGCTTTTGATGCTTGTTTAAAAGCTCCTTACTTCCCCGTCTTACTTCCTACGAGGAGTAACTGTCCGCCGATAAGCAGTCTGACCCCGCTGCACGTACGAAAGCAGGAAACAGCTTGCACCCGCTTCGCATTATCTGAGAATTCGCGGAGTTTATGGAAACGGGGGAGGGGAGGGCCACGTAGTCGGCTGTGTGGGTTCCCCTTGCCATGATGCCTCCACCTACCTGAGACTCCATCCCAAATCCAGACGGGGCAGACGTGCTCCCCGTCGGTGCTCCCCAGGGCAGCCTCACCACCTCCTCCTCTTCCAGGGGTGTCCTCTGCCCCCTGGGCATGCTCGTGCCCTCTTCCCTCTCCATCCTCAGCTGCTCACGGGACAGAACCCAGAACTCAAAACCGCAGGACCACGGCCAAGTTCAGCTGAGTCCTGGTGTTCAGGGCCGCAGGGCACTTTGGAAGAGTCAGGGAGAGAGGGTCCGGAGGGCGGGGAGTCCCCTCTGCTCTGAGACTGTTGCAGACACAGCTGTAGTGATGTCTCTGCCAGACTTCCTGCAGCCTCGGTCCTCAGAGCCGGCCCCTGGCCCTGGGGCTCAGGTGCTCTCTCTCTTCCCCTCACCCAGGGTCCCGGGCCCTCTCCAGCCCGCCCATCTCCTCGCCCTGGGAGCCCTGCCGCCTGTCTGAGTGACGCTGGAGGGAACTGAGACGGGAAATGAGATGGGAAACCAGGGCCGCGTCTCGCAGACTTCCAACAAAAAGCTCCCACTCAGCCCGGGTGGCCTCGGCCCTCGGCCTCCAGCTTCGACACCCACGCCTATCAGAGCGCCGACGGTTAGGCTAAAGGCACAAGCAACAGAAATGGTGTCTTGTGTCCAAAGCACCCCAGATCCTGGGAGCCTCGCCTTGTGGTCACTGTGCTGCGTGCTGAGACGTCACTGTCTGTGACCGTTGGGCAACACTGAGGCCGGGCCTGGCAACCGGGCCTCTCATGCGACCTCCCTCCTGCCAAGCAGGTGCAGCCCCAGGAGACCCAGCAGGCAGAAGACAGAACCCCAGGACCCTTCTGGAAGTACAGAGACACACAGCGGGTCCTTCCGGGACCTCCGAGCCTGCACGCCCCGTGGCGGGCCCCAGCTTCGAGAGCAGTGGGCGGCTGCGGAGGCCCCTCCCGTGGCGGTGGGCACGCACGCGGCCCGCCTCCCGGGGCAGCTCGTCGGCGAGTTTCCTGTTCCTTAGAGACCCTTCCTAGCGGCTGCTTCCTCGTCCTTACGCTGGCCTGTCACGAAGCTAGCTAAAGCTGGGGCCTGTGCGGTCCGTTACTGAACTTTCACCTACACATTCTCCTTGGCAGAGAACTTCCGGACCCCTCAAAGTTCCAGAACATTCCGTCGTCTGCTGGGACCCTGTCTGGGAGGCTCGCCCGGACTCATTCTGAATTTACCGCAGCGAGCAACCTCGCAAGCACGCAAGTCTGAGGCCCGAAGGGAAGTGATGTTGACCCTTTGGTTCCCACAGGCCGCGGCGGTAGTGGGGTGGCCTGTCATTGAGGCCACTCGACTTTTCTGTGAGACGGCGCAACACGACCTTCAGTGCCCGGCGCAGTAAAGGGACGCCCCTGCACCTGTCACTGTCACTGAGCTATCTTTCAAGACTCACCGCACTTGAAAGCCACGTCAGGGACGGGCATTTTAACCTCGCTGCGGTCCACCACGCACATAGCAAAAGTTTGGCCCAGAGAATCATATTCATGAAGGCGTGCCACAGGGAGCACAGCCTCCTCCCTCGGCTTCTGCAGCTAGTGCCTCTCGACTTGGCCTGCATTCGAATCTGGGTGTTTTGTTCAATTTTTTAAATTATTTTTGAGAGAGAGAGAGAATGGAGAAAGGGCAGAGAGAGAAGGAGACACAGAATGCGAGGCAGGCTCCAGGCTCTGAGCTGTCAGCACAGAGCCCAACGCGAGGCTCGAACTCATGAGCCATGAGATCGTGACCTGAGTCGAAATTGGATGCTTAACCAACTGAGCCACCCAGGTGTCCCTGGGTGTTTTTGTTAAAAGGAAGATTCTGGTTCGGTGTGATAAGATATACATGTGATAAGATATATATATGCATATATATCTTATATGCATATAAGATATATATATACATATATATGTGCATATATACAGAGTATTATGAATAGATATATATTATGGACTAAATTATATACCCCCGAATTCAAATATAGAAGCGCTAACTGCCTAAAGTGTATTTGGAGACAGGACCTTTAAAAAGGTAACTGAGGTCCTAAGGGTGTCCCTAGTCCAGTAGGACTGATGTCCTTTTAAGAAGGGAGGGCACGTGGGGGGCTCAGTCGGTCGAGCATCTGACTTCGGCTCAGGTCATGATCTCACGGTTCATGAGTTTGAGCCCCACATCAGCACAGAGCCCACTTCGGATCCTGTGTCCCCCCCTTTCTCTGCTTCTCCCGCGCCCGCACACACACACACACACACACACACACACACTCTCCCTCTCTCTCTCTCTTCTCTTAAAAAAATGAACATAGAAAAAAGAAGAAGACAGACACCAGGGATGTGTACACACAGAGAGAAGCCTGTGTGAGGACACAGGGAGAAGACAGCTGGGGAGAAGGGTCTCCCCAGAAACCAGTCTTGCCAGCACCTTGCACCTCCAGCCTCCAGAACTGGGAGAAAATAAATTTCTGTTGTTTATGCCGCCCAGTCTATGGTATTTTGCTAAAGCAGCCTGAGCAGACTAATACCCCGCACGCGCGCCCGCGCGCGCGCGCGCGCGCACACACACACACACACACACACACACGCCGCAGCTCTGTCTCCTAGAAGGGCAGAGTCCCCTGACGCCTCAAGACCACTAAGCACATCTCATCCCAGGTTTCTGTTTCTAACCACCAGGCTCTATTTATTAAAAGGATTCGAGGCTCCTTAGATGAGTGGCCGGTTCTCGGGGAAGCCCGGGAGCCCCGTGTAACAGTCAGGGCAGGGCTGAGTCAGAGAAGGGCAATGACACACGGCTGGTCGGGCCAATCCATGAGAGCCAACGTGCCGACGAGCACGGGGAAGCTTTCGTGTGCCCACCCCGTAGAGGAGAAAACTGAAGGGCCAGGAAATCGCACAGCTTATAGGTGTCAGAGCTGGAGCCACCAAGCCAACCCAGCGTCTCCGCTTACACCAGGCTCGGGGCGGGGGCGGGGGTGCCCGCACAGAGGAGAAGGGGCACCGAGCCCCGGGCACAGAGACGGGCTCCAGCTGGTGCTGGTCTCAGGACGGGAGGGAAGCTGTCTCGCCTTTCTGGAGCACAGAATCCTCGCCTGAAAATGAGGGATAACCCGCACTTCCTGTCTTCTCTGGTTTTTCAGCTTTTATTGTAGAGAGTGAGGAGGGAGCTTGGGGCAAGCTGAGGGCAACATCCAGGCGGGCACACTTCTGGGCGGGGGGGGGGGGGGGGAGGAGGCAGGGTGGCATCTGTGTGATGTTCCTCGGACACTCCTGGCTACCCAACAACAAAGAAAAGGGGTTTAAGTGCTTGCCATGGTGAGTGGGAAACTAAGGCAAATGAAAGATTACATTCTCTTACTGCCCACAGCCCAGTGACAAGTCCTTGAAACGGCAGAGTGACCTCCCCCTAGGAGCTCAGCTGTGTCAATGATGACACTGCCAGGGGCCAAAGAGAACCTTGGCTAACAGTGTCCCAACCTCGAGGATCCTGAAAGCTACTTCGTGCTCCAAGCTTGTGGCCGCATTAGAAACATCTAAACATCTTTGGTCTCACGAAAGTCGTTTTATTAACCGGGTTCCCTAGCAACAGCTAGCCCCTCAAGGTCCTGGAAACCTTGCTTCCAAGCTATCTTAGAGACTTCCTCTATCCCTGCAGGACCCCAGCGCGGTTTTTCCTGCCCGCGGGTCCTGTCCCCGTGCTTTTATAAAATCACGTTTTTGCACAAAAGATGCCTTTAAGAATTCTTTCCTGGCCATCGGCTCGGGCCCCACGAACCCCACCATCACCCCAGAACTTCATCAACAGTAAACCCCCCCCACGTTCCCATAACCATCGCCAAAAATTCTCATCTCACACCTAATCTAGTTTCATCCATATCCCTGCCCTTCCGCACAAGCCCCCAATGTTTTGAAGCAAATGCCAGACATGATATTATCTCATCCGCAAGTATTTCTCTGGAGCTCTAGAAGGTAAGAATTAAACAGGCACACTCTTTTATTTTCCTCTTCAGAGTTTGCTTCTGGGAGCAGCTGGGGGGCTCAGTTGGTTAAGCCACCGACTTCGGCTCAGGTCGGGGTCTCACGGTGCGTGGGTTCAGCCCCATGCCCGGCTCTGTGCTGACGGCTCCGAGTCTGGAGACTGCTTTGGAGTCTGGGTCTCTCTCTCTCTTTGCTGCTCACTCTCTTAGGCTCTGTCTCTGTCTCAAAAATAAAATAAACATTAAAAGAAATTTTTTTTAAGTTTTCTTCTGAACATCCTGTTCCCCTTCAACTTCAGAAGGAGGACCGATACCTCTGGGTTGTTTTTTTTTCCCCAGAGGAAGGTTTTGACGGCCAGGCAAGGGCCGGGGGCGCAGGGAGGAGCATGGGACAGACAGAAGGAAAGCCCCAGAGGCTCACGGTACAAAACCAGCCACCGTGGCTGGTGGCATTGCATTTTTGCGACTTTTTTCTGCTTCGCAATCTGGCCTGCTTCTGCCATTCTGAGAGTTGGAGAACACACTCCGCCCGTGCGTTTTCTGCCCCGTCTACCTTAATTAACTGCTTTGATCACAAAGTCTATTTTACCGCCTTAGGAAAAACTGTACCCTCTGAAGTGGTGAAGGGCCGGACTTCTAGGGGCCTTGAGGACTAAGACGGGGGGGGGGGTGTTTGGGGAGGAGCGCCCCACACTCAGCATCGCGAAACGGCGGGAAGCGAGCCCACTCCCGGAGGTTCTGACCCCTCCATGACCCCTCAGTGACAGGCAAAGCCTGTGTCCCCAAGTAACACGAGGAGGACGCACACAAACGAAGTTGGGTCCTTTACGTCCTTGCAAGTTTTCATCTCCGAAATGCAGAGTCGGAAAAACAAAGACAGGAAGGCACTTAGGGAGTGTAAAATACCAACACCACGGTCCGTCCCCTCGCGGGGGTTGCTCGTCCGCCCTCCCGGGATTCAGCCTGTGTCCCCAACCCTTGGGAAAGCGGGACTGCCTGGGGTCTCCGGGCGGCTCGGCACCCCGCAAGCTTGACACTGAGACGTGAAGGAGTAGCTGGTACGGTCAGCCGAGGGCTCGGCCGAGCGGCTCCCCCGGGACTGGGCGGGCCCGGGGCGGGGCCGGGGGCGGAGCGGACAGAAGGGGCGGAGCGCACCCCGACTGGGCGGCCCCGGGGAGGGGTCAGGGCGAGACCCGCGCGAGGTGGAATACGGGGTGGGCGGGGGTGAGGGGCGGACCCGGGCGGGGTCAGGAGCGGAGATCCGGGCGGAGGAGCGGACGCCGGACAAGTGTGGACCCGAGGCGGACCTGGGGAGGGGGCGGGGCAGGGTGAGGGGCGGGGCAGGGAAGAGGGGCGAGGGCGGGGCAGGGCGAGGGAGGGGGCGGAGATCCGGGCGGAGGAGCCGACGCCGGACGTGGGTGGACCGGAGACGGACCTGGGGAGGGGGCGTGGCCAGACGCGGGGCGGGGCGGGGCGAGGGAGGGGGCGGAGAGCCGGGCGGAGGCGCGGACCCCGACGGGGCGGACCCCGGCGGAGCGGCCCGGGGGCGTGGGCGTGGGTGCCGGGGGAAGGCGGAAGGACTCGGCGCGCTGGGAGGCCCAGCGCTGAGTCGTCTCCCCTCCCTCGCGCCGCGGCCGCCTCCGCCGAGCCCGGAGCCGGAGCCCCCAACCCCGCGGGCGCCATGGAGGAGCCGCTGCTGTTGTTCTGCAACTGGAGCACGCTGGGCGTGTGCGCCGCGCTCAAGCTGCCGCAGATCTCCGCGGTGCTGGCGGCGCGCAGCGCGCGGGGCATCAGCCTCCCGAGTTTACTTCTGGAGCTGGCGGGGTAAGGCCAGGGCGTTGGGGGCGGCTGCCCTCCCCGCCTCGCCTCTGCGGCCTGGAGGGCCCGGGAGCTCAGGAGCGCGCCGTAGGTCTAAGTGGGGCCGGGGAGCGGAGCCGAGAGCGCCCCGCCGCTGGGGGGCACTTCCCGGGACCGCTCGCCGCCCCCGCTGATTTGCCGCTCACCGCACGGACTGCGCATGCCCAGCCTCCAGGTTGGGGAACCCGACACCCAGCCAAGCCCTCACCCCGCCTGTTAGCCGCTGCCCAACCGCGCGGCTTTGAATTGGCCCAGTTGCACCTGGAGGCTCTCTCAAAAACATCCGCCCTGAGCCCCCCCCCCCGCCACACCCCTCTTCTCGGGTCTCGGTTTCCTCGCATGTAAAATGAGACGTTGAACTATAAATTCTAAGGATCCTGCGCCTTGAAAAGTTACACGTGGGTTGGGGGGATTCCGAATGGGGAGCTCTTTGGGAGAAGGGGAGAAAGACTTGAGTTGGGCCAGATCCAGCCAGAGAAGAGCCAGTGCCGCTCCGAGAGCGCTTACCCATCAGAAATCCGGAGTGGGTGCCCTGAGTCAGTATTTAAAGATGTGAACGCGAAAAGCAGAGTTCTAAAACCCGGTTGGGAAGACTCGAATTGGTGGGAAAGCGGGGCACGTGAAACCCAGCAGTCTAGCCGCGAGTCTCTGGCAAGGCCGGACCCTCCCTCCCCACTTTGCCCCCCGCCGGCCTGCCCCCCCACGCTCCCCCCCCACCCCCGGTTATCACACGGCGACCACGCGGGCCGGTCCTCGACGGACGCACGACCCCGCGGGTCTGGGTTGGAAAGAAGCCAGGGACAGGGGAGGGAGGAGGAGACCTCGGGATGGGAGAGGTGTTCCCCGGCGCTGTCCCTGGCGCGCCCATCTGGGGAGATGCTTTATCAAGGGAGGATAGGCCGACTGGCGGGTGTGTGACCCCTCTCAGATTTGCAAATGACTCCACAACACTGGGACCCCCAGGCTGGATTGCGAGGATTGGAGAGTTTTCCACCCCCTCGAAGTGGCCGCCCCAGTTCGGGTGGGGACGAGGGAGGGGGAGGGAGAGGGGAGAGTGTCTGGGAGGGCGTGGACGGCCTGGACGAGGGCCTCGGTTTTTAACGGGTCCCTGAGCCAGGGAAGGTGGGGCTGGCCTACCGCGGGTGAGCGGAAGACGGACCGATGCCCAAGGAGTCGAGTCGGGAGCCTGCCCACACCCCGCAACCAGGCAGGCGCTGCCAGCAAGCGTCGGCTATGTTATCTAACCGTGCACCTCAGCGACACCAGCCCTCTGGCGATGCGCTGCGACTCCCGTGGGCGGGAGAGCTGAAGAGCGCGCGGGAGGGGGTGCGTGTCCGGCGGGGATCGCCGTGCAGGTGGAGGGCTGGCCGGCCTGCCGCTCACCGCTCACGCTTGGTGGAGGGCCAGGCACGCAGACTGCTGCGTGGGCGTGGCTGTGTCCAGGCCCAGCCTGATGCCACCCTCTCCCTGAAGCCCAGCTGGAAGTGATCAGGCGCTCCCTCCTCTGGATTCCTAGGTTTTTCTCTACACCGTATCTTAGTGGTACCTTTTCAAGAGCTGGGTCTGTGTGTTGGCATTATTGTACTCAATACTCCGGACACCCTAGGGAGTGGGCCTTGTTTTCATCCCCAGACAAAAGGAGCCTGAGGCCTAGGAAGTGACTCGCCATTCCCCAGGTCACCGGCAGCAGCAGGGCCCTAGGGTTTACCCGGTCCCGGCTCTTGGCATTCTGAAGCCTGTTCCTCTCCCCGCTCTCCAGACTCACTGGGTTCTTCGGCTTTATAGGCTCATCAGCAATATTGTGGGTGGGGGGACGGCTTGGCAGCACCCTGTCCCCTTCCCCTCTCCTTCCCCCGACTTTCCCTGGTGAGGGCCAGCTAGGACTGGGTGCTGTGGAGAGAGGGCCCTGGAGGAGCTGGGCGGTGCAGGCCTGACTCTGCCTGGTGCGGGCCGTGCCCACCAGCGCCCCCTACCGGGCCGGGGAGGGGTAGCAGCCAGAATTCCGGCAGAAAGTACCCCGACGGGCGCCGCCGCCAGAGGGACCCTTTGTTTCCTGGGAAGCAAAAGCCATAATAAATTCTCGGAGAATGTGTACCCTCCTTGGGTCCTGATATGTTAATTCTAAAGACCCTGTTTTTGAGAGAACCAGGTCAATAGGAACATAAACTGTATCTTAATGAGACCAGAAAATGACTTTGAATGCAGGTCGGTGTGAAACGGAAGAAAATGCCAGTAGTTTAGAAACGCCTCCGGACGCGCGCAAGGTGACGACCACACTGCCACGTCAGCAAAGAAAAGGAAAAGGGGGTAGGCGAAGGTAGCAAAGTATGATTTGTTGAAGCTGGTGCTGGGTACCGGGTTTCTTATGCTGTTTTCTCTCATTTGTGCCTGGGTCTTTACGATTAAAAAAAAATGTCCATCCTTATTCCTTCCTTCTTTCATACCCCCATGGGGGGTCGGGGGGGGCACCAAGCCAGGTCGCAGGGCGAGCACTTCCAGCCTTCAGAGCCTCCCAGCTATCGGAGGAGAATAAATAATTACCTGTTAGGAGCAGAGTTTTCTGATCCAGCAGACTGGGGAGGCCCCTGTCCGCACCCAGGGAGGGGAGCCACCTGCTGTCTTCAGGGAGAATGGCCCCGTGATGAAAAGGGCTCTCCAGGCAAGGGGCTTCGGTAGAAGCCTTTGGGCCGGACTAGGTGACACTTTAAAAGCCCCCACCTATGCAGGTCCGTTCATGAGCTAGGGACTTCCGCGATCCTATTTCACAGGTGGGGAAGCCAAGGCAGGAGAGGTTAGGTAACTGACAGTGAGGATGGTGAGCCCAACGGCCTCGGTCCAGAGTCTCCGTACTTTTAAAACATTTTTTTTAAATGTTTATTTATTTTTGAGAGAGAGAGAGGGGCTGGAGGGGCAGAGGATCTGAAGTAGGCTCTGTGCTGACAGCAGAGAGCCCGATGTGGAGTCTGAACTCAGCAACCGTGAGATCGTGACTGGAGCTGAGCCGAGTGAGCCACCCAGGTGCCCCAGGGTCTCAGTTCTTAACCCACCCACCCCTGGAGGGTCCGTGTTTAGTGAGGGAAAGACTGCAGGGCAAGGACACCGGCCTCACAGGCTGGGGGAGGGGGAGGCGCTGGCTGGGGCCACACAGCGTCTGGCGCAGAAGACGGCACAGACGGGGACCCCAGGAGGACCGTGGGAGGCGCTCCCTGCCGGCAGGGCTGCTCATTTTTACTGTTCCTGGAACAGGTGTCCCAGACAGGTTCTGGGGAGGAAGTTGGCAGGAAGTGCGTGGCGGGCACCTCCCGGCCCAGGCTGTGCCAGCCGGACGTTCTGCCTCCACTTCCCCCACCCGGGCCGGGGTTCTTCCACTGCTGGGGGCGCACCTGCCCCAGCTGCCCCACCGCCCCTCCCTCCAGGCCTTCCGGCATCCCTCCTGCTCTGCCCCCTTGTGCCCTCCTGGGTCCCAGCCTCAGTTCTGCTCTCGGCACCTGCTCTGGAACCTTCCATGGATGGGCTTTCAGACCCCCGATTCAGCCGTTGGCCCAGACAGGACAGCCCGGGCGGGTAACCCAGCTTCCCCTCCCCAGGCCCAGCAGGCCGACTTCTAGGCTCCTGGACGCACCGGTGTCTGGCTACGGATTCCTTGGGGAAAAGGCTTCGGCGGCTCTTGAGCTGCCGCCTCTGTGGACACGTGTGCGGTTCTGGTTTAGATGTCTAGCTTGTGTGTTGAGGAGGAAACTCAAGTCGCTCCATGGGGCAGCCCAGGAAATACCAAGAGGTTTGTGGGACCGCGGTTCAGACACCATTCGGCTTGATCTTCTTGTCATCAGGATTCTAATGGATTGGATTGCTGATTAATTAAAAGAAACATTAAAAATCAAAGGACACTTACTGTCCCCAGGCCGCAGGAGTGACAGATGGTTGTCCTTGGACCTTTGGGTCCCCCAGAGAGAAACCATGGCAGCCTGGCCACCGGGCCTCCCTGGGGGGCCGCAGGCCAGGGTCGGGGTGGTGCCGAGCTCCACTGCTGGCGTCCGGAAACCTGTGGGCTGGTCTGCGTCTTTCCCCTGAGTTCTCGTATGACCTTGGCTTCTTGGGCCTCAGTCTCCCTGCGTGGTCTATCAAATGTGGGCGGCAGGGTGGCTGGCCGCAGACAGTGACCTCAGCTCTGGCACCCCAGGGCCTCGTGCCTGTCCTGCAGGTCTCTGGCTGCACTGGGGGGGAGGGTTCGTGTCTACTGCTCCCTCATCCAGCAGGGTTGGCGCCCAGGCTTGCCATGCCTGGGCCCCGCTGGCTGCAGCCCTGCTCTGCAGGGGTGAGTGAGCTGGAGCTGCCCCCTCCCCTGGCCCCCTGAGCTCCCCCTCAGAGGTGACCAGAAAGGTGCTGCCCTGGAGGCCTGGTCTGGGGACACACGTGTTTGGGGCGCCGCTGGCCTCTCCCCTCCCATCCTGTGACCCTCGCCCCTCACCCTCAGCTCAGCCAAAGTCGGAAAGAGAATCGGGGGCGCAGGCTCCCCAGCCCGCTGGGTGCTTCGTGAACCCCCGTTCCTAGCTGAGGAAGTGAGAGGGGTTACGTCCGGGTGAGTGATGGAGACTCTGGTTCACCTGGGGCGGGGGACAGAGAGACCGAGGGGATGGCAGCGGGTTTAGGTGCTTAGGGAACTGACTGGCCGGACCGAGAGCTGGGGAGACCGAAGCTCAGGCCTTTTCTCCCGACAGGGGTTGGGTCCTGAGGATTTTACTCCCCCCCCGCCCGCAATTCCCAGCCTCTCAGAGCTAGAATTTTTTCTTTTCTTTTTTTTTTTTTAAGCTTATTTATTTGGAGAGACCGTGACATTGCGAGTGGCGGAGGGGCAGAGAGAGGCGGAGAGAGGGAATCCCAAGCAGGTTCCACACTTGCAGCGCAGAGCCCGACGTGGGGCCCGAACTCACAAAGCCATGGGATCATGACCTGAGACCAACTAAGAGTCGGACGCCCAACCGACTGAGCCACCGGGGTGCCTCTAAGAGCTAGAATTTTCTTGAGGAACTGAAGACTGTTCTTCATGCCTCTCCCCCAGTGCTCCTCCCTCATGGGGAGCACTCTGGACCAGCTCAGGGATCACCCAGACGGTTGGTCCTCTTCAAATGGCCCTCTCCGCTCAGGGCTGCCCAGGCACAGCCCCCTCGGGTGTCTGCATTGGCCCCGGGGGGCTTCTGGTTTGCCTGCCCTCCGAGGGGGCAGCCTGGGGTCAGAAGCCCCATGTCCCTCATCCTGGTCTACAGCCTGGCCTCTGTGAAACTCGCTTGCGCCGCCATCTCCGGGGACTGGGCAGAGACCGCGTGCCCTGTGTCCCCCACCTGGTCAGTCCCGGCTGCTCCAAAAGCCGAGGACAGTATTGAATCACCGTCCCATGCTCGGTGTCCGAAATCCCCCCCCTACTCCCTGACGTTCCCAGGCACCACCACCAGGTCCAGGGGTTTGCAGACGAATCCAGGGCCCCAGGGCGCCGCCCTGTGCTGCACCCCAGCTCAGACGCCCCCCACTCTCTCCCCAGGTTCCTGGTGTTCCTCCGGTACCAGTGTTACTACGAGTACCCGCTGCTGACCTACGTGGAGTACCCCATTCTCGTCGCACAAGGTAACCAGACCCCTGGGCCCCTCAGCGCCCTGTGGCAGCCCTGGGCGGGGGACCCCCTCCCGCCTCCCTCAGAGCCCTTCTCTTGCAGACGTCCTCCTCCTGCTGTGTGTCTTCCATTTCAACGGGAACGTGAAAGGCGCAGCCCCCTACCTGGCCGTGTATCCTTTGGTTGTCCAGGAATCAGTCGGGACTGGGGCGTTAGGCCCTTTACCAGACCTGCGTTCTTGTGGTTAAACCAAAAGATCCAATTTGCATGCGACTGAATGTCTACCCCGCCCAGGGCCTCCCTTCTGAGACCAGGCCCGGAGGACTGTGGGCCGAGCGTGCGGACCGATGGGAGCACTCGGCTGAGAGCCACCTCGTCCCAGCTTCAGGCTTTAGGGGAGGGAGACAACTCTTCTTCCCTGAGAATGTCCCCAGAGTACGTGAAGTCGCAATAACGGGAATTGTCCGTCACGAACACAAACGCCGCTGATGCCCCTGGTCGTCTGTCGCCTGACCGTGGGGGAGGCGGGCTCCGCACGGCTTGTTCAGAGTGCAGGTTCGGTCCAAGCCATGAAGAGGGGCTCAGGTGGGGGCGGGGGGGTCCGGTCGGGACCCAGACCTATGCTCACTCACGCAGCGTCTTCTGCGAGCGAGGGCCAGGCTTTGGTGTCAACTCTAAAACTGCAGGGGTTCGCTTGCGGAATTCACGCGGCTTCGAAAGCCGGGAAAGCCTCTCCAGCGGCGGCCGGCTCCTGTCACGTCTGCAAAGTGGCCCGAGCGGGTTACTTGTGCACCTTCAGGGTGGAGGAGACAAGGAGGTCACCCTTCCTGTCTGCGCCAAGCGCCTGGGGAGGTGGGTGCGGAGGCCAGGGACACACCAGCTGTGCCCACCTCCTGGGCGCTCTCGGGCACGCGCCGGGAGCCACCAAAGCCGCGGTCTGGTCCCGTCCCCCCTGCAAAATGACAGAGTCATGCCTCCCTTGTCACAAGAATCCCAGGAGAAGGGGCACAGGACAAGCTGAGGAAGCGGCAGCGTCGTGGTGGCTGGCTGACTGGAAGGCTGGGGACGGAGGGGACCGAGTCCTGTCCCCTGCTCTCTGTTCCCGTCCTCCCCACTCAGCTTCCCTCTGCGCAGCTCTGCCCGGCTGGTGAAAGGGCCTTGAGAACAGAGTGCTTTGAAGATGAAAAGCATGTTATCATTTAAATAAAATGCGACAGTTCACCTTTGGGCGGGGGTGGGGGAGGTGAGGCTGCGGGTTGGAAACGCTGGACAGCTCCCTGGATTGGCAGGATGTCTCTAACCTGTCCGTGGGGATGAACCGGAAGTAGGGTGACCACAGTCACAGTGATTTTTTTTTTTTAGCATAAGTGTGTCCCAGGTATTGCATGGGTCATGCTATACCAAGAGACTATTTTTGTTGATCTAAAAAATTCAAATTTAACTGGGTGCCCTGTATTTTTATTTGCTAAACGTGGCAAGCCTACAGAAAAGCCATCTTGAGGAACTCCGGAGCCGCCGCGATTCCTACTCCTGGTCAGGTTTTGCAAAATGTTACGTCAAGTGTGTGTTTGCCATGAATAGTGTAAACCTGGGCAAAATCAGTTTCAGAAGTTGAATTACAGAGTGTTTTATTTTTTTTATTTTTTTTTTTTAATGTTTATTTTTGAGACAGAGAGAGACAGAGCATGAGTGGGGTAGGGGCAGAGAGAGAGGGAGACACAGAATTCAAAACAGGCTCCAGGCTCTGAGCTGTCAGCGCAGAGCCCGACCCAGGGCTCAAACTCACAGACCGCAAGATCATGACCTGAGCCGAAGTCGGACACTCAACCGACTGAGCCACTCAGGCGCCCCTAGAGAGTGTTTTAAAAACCAGGTTTCGTCTGCCTAGATTCCAGCTGCCGATCTGGTGGTGACCAGGGTGCTAGGGACTAGTGCTAGTCACACCGGGCATGGGCTGTTTCGGTCCCCTCCATTTAAATAATGGTATTCATTCTAATCATTGCAACCCTCGAGTCCCTGCCATGTGCACCAAGGCACTGAGGGGGTAGATGGGACAAGGAATGTTCAGAGCGTTTTGCAGATAAGCAAACCGAGGTCAAAAGAAGGAATGCGACTTGCCCCAGGTCGCGGCAGAGGCTCACGGTCCTCCCCTCACTGGCCCGGCTTCTGTGTCTGGACTTTCTGAGATTTGCCGCTTCGCTGGGCGTGACGAAAGCCCGCTGTCATTCTCCTGTCTCCGCCTGGGCTTACGCTGGGGTTAGCAGGAAAGGGGGCGAGAGAGTCCCACGTGACACCGATTCTGCAGGACGCGCCTGCTTCTCATTTAAATGCTTAACTTTGACATCACACTGGAGAGGTCTGCGTGCTTGGGGACTCAGTGGGCGGGTAGACTCCCTGCGAACCCCAAAGGCAGGGTGCTTGGCAGTTTTCTTCCGTATCCTGCTGTTATTTTGAGCCGTTTCTGTCTTTTCCAAATCGGACAGGTTCCGGCGGAACCCTTCCCAGGTTGGCTTCTATGTGTGTCGCCTCCGTGGGCGGGGCGCGTACCTGCGGGCGCCGGGGGGCGGGGCGGGGGGGGGCGGCCGAGCCACTGCTGTCTCCCTTAGCGCTCGGCAGATTCGTGGCCTCGTGGTTCGTCCTTCCGCTGCAGAAGTGGATCATGGATCTGGCCGTGGTAAGTGCCGCCCCTCGAGAAGGGAGCGCGCGAAGTACTCGGTCTCTGCCCGCCACCGCCGCCGCTCCCGCAAAGAGCCTGATGGGTCGAGGGTTGAACCTGCGAGTTTGTCAACTGTCCCAAAGGGCAAGGGCACTAAAGCGCAGTCCTATCCAGATGTTCCAAGACGTTAGTCTCACTTAGGTGTTTGGTAACATTTTCTTACTTCCTTTTCTTGGGGGGCCCTAGAGCACCGGGCCGGGGAGGTAGTTAACAGCAATAGAACGAGCAGCAGTGGTAGAATGAGCCTAAGAGAGAGAGAGAGAGCTTCTTATCAGGTTAACGTTTACACATTGGCCACATCCTCATTCTTTTTTTTAAATTTTTAGTGTTTTTTTTTTAATTTATTGTTGAGAGAGAGAGAGACAGAATGCGAGCAGGGGCAGGGCAGAGAGAGAGGGAGACACAGAATCTGAAGCAGGCTCCAGGCTCTGAGCTGTCAGCACAGAGCCAGACTCGGGGCTCGAACTCACGGACTGCGAGATCATGACCTGAGCCGAAGTCGGATGCATAACTCACAGAGCCACCCAGGTGCCCCACGCTCGTGATTTTTCTAACTTGGTCCCCCTCCCCAAGCATTTTGTGCTCCTTGGAAAAGGGTTAGCCCTGTGTGTTTATCGTTCCTTGAGTAAGGCCCCAGATTCCCGGAGTGTGAGGCTGGGGCTCTGAGGGTGGGTCAGGAAGCAGCTGACCCCAGAGCCTCTCTCCAAAGTGACTGATTTCCACTTCTCCACCCAACGGGAGAAGGAGAATTGGTGGCCACCAGTCACTGCCTGCCACACCCAAACTCATGACCCCCCCCCCCCCCCCCCCGCTGCCCCCAACGTCTCGTCTGTGACCCTTGCTTGGAAGGCAGACTTGGCTTCCATTTCAACCTTGTGACTTATGGGGAGCAAATAGGTAGGGTTGCCGTCTTCATAACCAAGAATTTTTAGCATAAATATGTCCCAAATATTGCACAGGACGTACTTATGCTAAAAATTATTTGTTGAGCTGAAATTCAAGTTCACCTGGGTGTCCTGTATTTTTGTTTGCGAAATCCTTCTGGGCCTTGGTTGAGAAAACTACCTCGCGATTCTAAAGACGGCCTCCCCTCCCGAGGGCGGCTGCGGTGGGGTACCCAGCGGACACGGCGAGAATGTGTGCGCGGCACTGGAGGGGACAGGGCCCTGCCTCAATCCGCGCACACAGGCTTTCCCGAGGCCCAGTCCTCAGTGCTTGCGGTCCTGACCCCGCCCCCCCCCCCCCCCCCCCCCCCCCGGCCCGTGGACACATCTGTAGTCTGCCCACCGGGGGTCAGTCCTCGGAGCCCGTCTTCCCTGGAGCGCTCGCTGCCCTTGACTTCCCCACACCCTCCCGGGTCCCAGTAACCCCTTCCCTCCTCCACCTTCACCATGACAGTAACCCAGTAAGAACTGGTCAAGCGCCAGCCCCGCATCAGGTGCGGGGGCCCCGGCAGAGCCAGACCTAAGGCCCCCCCTCCCCCCCCCCCCCCCCCCCGCCTTTCCCCGGTCATGGGGGGCTTTCCTCCCGAGGGTCAGTCAGAAGTTAAATGAGCTGCTCCGGGCAAGGACTCCAGCCACTTGCATTCGCCCTGAAGCCGATGGCGATTGTCGTGCATTTGCTGCCCCAGATCAGGATTCCTCCTTGGATCATTTGGTTCCCTTGACTTCCGGGGCGCCTCGCCCGGGGCGGCCCCGCCACCTGCTCCTTCCACACATTTCCGCCCGTCCCTCCTCGTCTCCCCGTCTTTTCGGAGAGGCCCAGGCCCGCAGCGCGTCCTGAGTCTAACCACCCACTCCAAGCTACACGCACACGGCGAACGGGCCTCTCCTCTGGGCTCCCGGCCCGCCTGCGGCTTCATGTTGCCCCGCCTGCGGCTCCTCGCTCCTTCCCCGTGAGGGCAGAGGCCTTGCAGCTCGGGGCCTCTCCTCTCTTTCTCCGCGTCCGCAGCCCATCCTCAGCCAGTCCGCTCAGCTCTGCTTTCACGGTGCGCCCGGGGTGACCACTTCCGCCCTCTGTTCCCACCGCCCTGGTACAGGTGGGCGTGGTCATGGCCGTGGCCGTGGCCTGCCCGCCTCGATCCCAGCTTCCACCTTGCTCCCTTCGGTCTCTGCTCTGCCTGGCCGCTGACGTGGGTCTTTTGGCTGATGGAGAGGCGGGTACACCACAGGGCTGGGCCCTGCTCGCCCCAGGAGGGTGCTGCGGTGCCGCGGGCTAACTCGCGGGGGGTCTTACCTTGGGGGGCAGCAGAGGGCCGGAGCGCAGCACCACAAGGACTGGTTGGAATGGCCAGAAATCCAGGTCCCATGTGCTCCGCCCGCTGCTCAGACTTTATGCATCTGTCCGCTCAGAGCAGCATGGGTTCCTCCAGGCTCTAAATTAACATTGTATCTATCATCTGTCTATCTGTCTCTATCTACTTATCTATCATCTATCCATCCGTCCATCCGTCTATCATCTATTTTTTCTATCCATCCATCCATCTACCCATCCATCCATCCATCCATCTTTATCTATCTATCTATCATCTGTCTGTCCATCCATCCATCCATCCCTGCATCCATCTATCCATCCATCTTATCTGTCTATCTATCTATCCATCCATTATCTTATCTATCTACCCATCCATCCATCCATCCATATCTATCTATGTATCTATCTGTCTGTCTATCTATCTATCTATCTATCTGCTTTTATTGGCAGCTGGTTAGGTGGATAAGCCTCTGTGGCCATGCAGTGATCCTTACTCTCACCCCCACACCAGTTGTATGCCCACCAGTTACCCACTGAACAGCGGGGTTGGTGCATTTATAAACCAGCATCTCGCTGTTGCATGCTTTTTCACTTAACCCGGGTTCTGTCCTTGTACCAACTGGTTGTCTCTTGTCCTGACAGATTGGCTCCAAAAGCACTCTCAGTATCTGGGGTTCTTGCTTCTTTAACTGAGGGGCTCCTAACTTTCTTGTGTTTTACCTGCAAACAGAACCTAAGTACTTTCATCAGCGCGGCCAGCAAGTTTGCTCAGCTGCAGTACCTGTGGAAGACCAGGGACTCCGGAGCCGTGAGCGCCCTCACCTGGAGCCTCGCTGCGTACACCTGTGCAAGTAAGAGCCAGACGCACCCCGTGTCTGCCTTCGTGTCCACCCATCTCGGGCCTGCAAGCCTTAATCCTTTGCACATAGAACCTCCAAGTGGATCCGTATTTATGATGTCATGCGGGTGACTCTCCATTCTCTGCACGATCCCTATTCCACTTGCTAAAAAAAGAAAAAAAGCGAAACACACCTTTCTCCCCCAATCTGGCTGAACATCCCCAGTCCTCTTTTGCTCTTTGAAAAGCCTCCACAGGTTGATTACACTGAGTCCACTAACTTGTTCTTAAGATAGGAATCAACTGTAACAGATCACAGAGGCGAAAGGCACACACTGGCTTTTGAGAATGAACAGAACTTGTGGAGGGGTTTCCAGGCGCCATATTGTCTGGTCTCGGGTGCAGAGTCTCCACTGTTCGTTTGGATTCTCGCAGGAACCTAAAATACACACGTGCTAGTTTCGGTAGAAAAGCTTCCAAAATTCAGAGCTATCGCATGACTTCGATTTGTTAGTCTTAGGTATTTGAACTGTATTCATGTTTCTTCTGTGTATTAAAGGACCGATTTCTCCGTCAGGGGTAGCCGGAAGGGGTCTTTACATCCCAAGTTATGTCAGATTAAGGCTTCTTGGGTTTTGTCTTTAGCTTGACTGTTGAAGCGTGTGTGTGTGTGTGTACATATATAGTTTCTGGAATTGCCGATTAGATATATTACTTACTAGCTCCCTAATTTTGTCTTCAGGTATCTTCTCTTTAACTGTTGTTTATTAAATTTTCTTGTAGGAAATCTTGGGAACTCGTAACTTTAGAGACCGTGTATTCCATTTCCATCTGTGTTGCATACATAGCACTGTGTGCTTAACAAGTACTTAAATACATACTGGATACATGACAGATGAACTGAGAGGCTTATAACTTTACGGGAGAAAAACGAACTGGTTTTAAACCTAATTTCCTAAATGTGTGATGTGTGAGGCAGAGGGAGGGCTCTGCGCAGGTGGGTTCGGGACAGGAAGGGCAGACGTGGAGCTGTAGGTAGTGTTCTCCAAGTCCCAGGTCCCGTCTCCCACACGTGTCTCCCATGTTCACGAAGGAAAGTGCTGTACCACACAAACAACTTGAACTCAGCAGTTGTAGCTAGACCTTTAGGGAGATCATTGCCCTTTGCTGGGCCTTAGCTTCCTTTACTGAGAAAATATCTGTAAAAGAGGGAAGTCAAGCTCAGTCATGTAAAAACATTGTTTTTCATTAGTGGGAACCTTTCTTTATTATTTTTTTTTAAGTTTATTTATTTTGAGGGATGCCTCGGTGGCTCAGTCGGTTAAGCATCTGACTCTTGATTTCAGCTCAGGTCGTGATCTCGCAGTTTGTAGGTTCGAGCCCCGCATCAGGCTGTGTGGTGACAGCATGGAGCCTGCTTGGGATTCTCTCTCTCCCTCTCTCCTGCTCACTCTCTCTCTCTCTCTTAAAATAAATAAACATTCAAAAAAATAAAGTTTATTTAACTTGAGAGAGACAGCGCGAGAGGAAGAGGGGCAGAGACAGAGAGAGAGAGAGAATCCCAAGCAGGCTCCACGCTGTCTGCACAGAGCCCAACGCAGAGCTCCGATTCACAAACCAGGAGAGCATGACCTGAGCCGAAATCAAGAGTCGAGCACTTAAACCGACTGAGCCACCCAGGCATTTCCGTTGCTAGTAGAAGCCTTTCTCTAAATTAAACCTTACCAGAAGAGATTTTCAAAACTCGCTCTTTGGGGTGAGGGAGCCATGGGTGGGCTTGCACGGTGGGTTCTCAGCTCCTCCCCGGTCCCCTGGGCGACACTGCTTCTGCTCTTAGGAGAGCCTCGAGACCACTGGGCTAGGCCACATGGCTGGATTTGAGAGGTTTTAGAAGATACGGTACTGGCTGGGTATTCTGTACTACCCAAATCCTTCAGGACCAGTTAGCACCGACTCCCGTATTTGAAATGGAAAGATATGAGCTGAATACCGACATATCTGACAAGCAAGTTGATACATTGACTGTTTTCTCTTACAGCGAGAATAATCACAACTGTAATGACCACCGGCGATCTCACAAGTAAGGGAGACCTTTTTCTTCCCACTTTCTTGGGCTGAGTGCCCTTCGTGGCTCCTTCCTTTGTAACTTGTCTTAGGGCTTCACAGATCGGCTTGCTCTACGTACAGCTAGAGGCCACGGTGGGTTCCTGGGCATCGGCCCCCACTGGCAGAGCCGAGCACCCACTTCACATAGCACCAGGGATAGGACTGGCGGCGGCACAAGGCCGTGGATTCCCGTCCTCGGGAAGCTTCCGCTCCAGCAGTGGGTGGAGGTGGCCTGTGCAGTCGGCACACAATTAGCTACTGAAGAATTCTGGGAAATGTGCTTTGGGAAAGGAGGACAGGAGGAAGACCTGATGGGGGGATGTGACCTGGTTGGGGGGGCCTGGGGGGTGGATTTGAAGAGGGAGATCAGGAAAAGGGGAAGAGACGATGACAAGGAGAGCCCGTGTGAAGGTCGTGAGCGGGGAAGGTCGTTAGCCACGGAGAGGAGTGCACGGGAGGGCTGGGAGGGGGTGAGGACGGACCCTTACTGAGGTGACATCATCTGATCCCCACATCCTTGTTTTTTTAAAGGGGATACTGTGATGGAGGAGAAAATACTTGGGTTGACGTAAAAAGAATTTAGTAATTCCTCAGGCTGTTTTCCACTCCCGAGCCAAGCACATACATTTCTGGAAACTGATGAAAACAAATGGTGTAACCTGTTCTGTGAAGCCTAGAAGTATGTCCCCGGCACACAGACCCTTTAAATGAGCTAATGGTTATTTGGGAAATATGGCTACAGGGCAGCGAGGCACCCCTGTCCCTTTGCAGAGACTGTATCTTTGGCTGAAACACCTTCTGTCAGCTCCGAGAGAAACACTGAAAGTATGGTGGTCCAAACATAAACTTGCGTCAAGCGGGGAAAGAGAAAGCTAGGTCTGAGTCTTCTCCCCAGGACGGGAGAACTCTCTGTATGGGAAGAATCCAGCCGCAAGGAAACAATAAAACAAATCTACACATTAAAATTTTGAAAGATTGAGAGTGTTCTAGTTATGATTTGCTTTGTATTTAAAGTGATAGCTGTTCCTGAAAGTGATCAATATATCTGGGGACAATCTTTTAAGAACAGCTTAGCTGATACTTACGAATGTTTTACAACCACAAAGATACAGTAAATATCATCAGGAGAGTGTTCATCGAGTCACTTACGGTGAAGTTCTCCCCCCACCCCCCCAGAAATATTTGGAATCAGAGTTGCTGAAAAGTTCCCAGGATGTGGTGTTGGGAGTCTTGTGTGGCAGGCAGGGGGTGGGGGTGGGGGTGGGGGCTGCAGTCATTTAGGCTTCTACTTAGAGCAGCAGGGCAGGAGTGATTTTGCGTTAGAATGTGAAAACAGCACTCTTTAATACATACTTTTTCTTTTTGATTGATTTCAGTTCTTACGCGTTTTGTGATCATGCTCGCTTTAAATGCGTGGGTAACCACCACGGTGCTTCGCTACAGGAAGACGGCCGTCAAGGCTGAATAACAGACGTGCTGCCCCTCCACACAACGTGGATTCGAATAACTGAACCAAAGGGGAAAATAAGCTCACCGCTAAATCAAGGTCTCTTACGAATTGAGTTGGTTGCTTCAGAAGCTTCGAAGCCGAATGTATTTTGGACATGAGCCACTTAAACACGTTTAGAAATGTCAATTTCCTTCCCTCTACTCCCCCTCGGGAAGTAGAGGCAGGTCTCAGACACCTGCAGGTCGAGCAGTCAAGACTGAGGTTTTTCAGCCTTCAGAATCTTTTAATAAATCCTCTCCAGAGCACAAATGATTATGAGTGGAGTGGGATTCTACTCGAAGTCAGAAGTGAAATTGTAGTAAATTGCCAGGGTCACTTTCTGAGACCGTTTTCAATATAGATTTAACAGGATGGCCTTGTATCATAATATACTATAATGCCTCCTTAGGCTAAAGTAAGGATAGTGAGGCAAACAAAAACATGACTGGCTCAAGTTTTATACCAAAGTACTGCTAGAGCTTCAAACAGTGCCTTTAAGGAATGCCTCAAGAAAGGGATGCTGGCTGCAGTCTCTCCAGCAGTTCCGGGGAACTTTCTGACCCAAGAGTAATGCTGCCATTTTTACAAGGGTCACACCTTTAAAAAACAAAAACGCCCACTGAAAATACATGCAGTAAAAGGTATTGCTGGGGTTCTGTCAAGTTCTTACGGATTTAATTCTCCTTGTATCATATTCTAAACATTTTGTCAGGATTATCGGACACTGCATTTTACTGTAGAAGTTTATAAACCCTAGGATTTAAAACCTCTTTCCCTTTGTAACTGAATGGCATTGTTCTATGCAGTAAGTGATGTTTATTAGATGGTTTAGTTTCCTGTGTAAGATAAATAAATTCGTTCTGTAGTTTTTAAACTCATAGTTGTCATTTTTTTTTATTTATGTAAGCCCTCCACTCCACGACCCCGAGATCGAGTCACGTGCTCTACACCAGATGAGCCGCCAGGCACTCCTCACGGTTGTCAATTTTAAAAAATCCAAGTGAATCTTTTCTCATATGCAATTACAATCTAACCATTAGTAATAAATACAGATTATGTGATTTGAGTCCAACAAACATTTTATTTAAATATACATTTTATTAGAACTTTATCATTGCTTAAAGCTTCTCCTTTAAGAAAATAATATTTAGGGGCACCTGAGTGGCCCAGTCAGTTAAGCGTCTGACTCTCGATTTTGGCTCAGGTCACGATCTCATGGTTCGTAGGTTCGAGCCCTGCATCAAGCTCGCTGCTGACAGCTCGGTGTCGGGAGCCTGCTTTGGATTCTGTGTCTCCCTCTTTCTCTGCTCCTCCCCCGCTCATGCTCTCTCTCGCTCTCGAAAATAAACATTTAAAAATTAAAGAACACCTAAATCCAGGTTCAAGTTAAAAACAAGAAATTCTATTTTGTATTTCTCTATGGACTGAAGGACACGGTTCAGCATTCACAAGTATGTAACCTTAGTTATGATTTGTTTTGCTACATACCCATCTTTTTACATGCATGTTAGGGAAGGCAAAAAGTTTTCTGGGTAAATGTTAGAACGTTGCAGCATTCCAAGACTATTTCACAGGAAGAGTATGAAAATGCTTAAGTCTTAATTTCTTTTATTTAATTTTTTTAATATAAAAAGCAGGCATAAAATACAATTACATTACTACAAAGATGCAACAAAAATTTTTTTAAAAGATCGGGGGGTACGATTTTTGTTCAAAGGGGACAGCTGATCAAATATTTATGATTATCTAAACCATGCAGTTCATAACTTAATACAATTCCAAACAAAACTCATTATTATGGGGAAGGGAAGCAGGCACAGGCCCCCCAGGC
This sequence comes from Paguma larvata, assembly GCA_030068075.1. Taxonomy (NCBI): domain Eukaryota; kingdom Metazoa; phylum Chordata; class Mammalia; order Carnivora; family Viverridae; genus Paguma; species Paguma larvata. The sequence goes on from CM057836.1 coordinate 7,717,935, forward strand.
ATAATATTCAGCACTGTCATACAGTGCCTATTTTCAAAGTGCTTTTGTGAATCAACTATGGTATCTTCACGCCAGAGGGAAACTGAAGCCTTCTTCCAGGGGAGGAGATGTGACTCAGTAGCAGTGTCGACACAGACCGAGAAACTCAGAAGTAACTTGCTCTCATAGAATATTAAACATGTTATTTAAAGCATGTTTCAATAAGGTAACATAGTGTCTAAGTTTCTCTATTTTACCACCAGAATCCTGTAGGAACAGATTAACGACAGCAGCAAAACTTCTTAAATTGTGGTTTGGCAACCTAGAGTATTTCTTTTTGAGGATCTATAGATAAACTGACACAAAAAGACACCCTTCGGAGCCAGATCTGTGGCCCTGGCTAGGCTAACTTTAAAAACACGAACCTTATTTTAGATTTCTTGGTATCCTTTAGTTAGCTAAAGGCATTTACAAATTTCAGATAGATTTTTTTTTTTTAATCTTGCTTCTAGATAGCATGTTTTAATACTTTTTAAAAACTCATTAGACATTAACTTTTAACAGTAATACCGGCACCAGTTTTCCTTCTACTTCTGTCTCGCTATCCCCACCAAACAAAAGTAAAAAATCCAACTAAGAAAATCCCAGCATTCACTACTTAGTTCTCAATAGGAGGTATTCATGGCTCTAGGAGAAGTCAGGTGTGAAGAAATAAGCAACTTTTGGTCTCCTATTCATCTGGGAAGCTTTGGAGCCTCAAGAAAAAGAGAAGCTGGCACAAAATCAGGTTGTTAAACCAAGTCAGTATTCTATTTAACGAGTACTGGGAAGAGAACATTTGGATAGGTGTATGCATTCATGCACGTACGTGAAATGAGCAAAAGGGTAAAAAGCAAATTCTTACCCAAGGTCAGAATTTTTATTAAGCGCATTTCCATTAGCTGGAGAAACAACCTTAAAAACCCTTATATTAAACCACATAATGTGAAGAATCTCCATGGGAGAGATTTTTTCCCCACCCCTTAGAATACTTTCTTTTCCCCAAAAAACTTCACATTAATTTTCCTTGTATTTGCAGCACACCACGATTCTCCATACTCTCTAATATATACAGCATTCAAAATTTAAACTTCTGCCTTTTACTCAAATATTTCAATTATTCATGTGTAAACTTCAAATTATTTCACCTTAATAAAGTTTATTAAAAATATATATATATATATATACTCTCCAATTCAGAATAATATGATAGAACCTCCCATAGTGTAACAAAATCTTTATATAAAATATTAATTCAGTCTCCTTTTAACAAGTCTAATGAATGGAAATATTTATTCTATATAAATTTTATATATTTCTCATTTTTAAATCTTACTAAAAAAAAAAAAAAAAGCTGTGTCCCCAAGCCCGAACCGCAGAACACCCCTCGGAGGGAAGCGGCATGCGAGTCCGGACTCAGCACAGACAGCACGAGCGCGCGCAGGCGGGACAATGTGAGAGTAACGAGATTCGGTTTTAGTCCGTCAGGCTGGAGGCCGCTGTTCGATGCCCACGAGAGGATCTGCATCTTGGGGTCTAACTCCGGAAACATTTCCACACCGACCCCACGGGGAGTCAATGGAAAATGTCTGCTTCCTTCACTGAAATCTCAGATGATGTATTTCACTGTCGCACCAAACTCTGTATGTGTATAAAGAGACTGATGAAAGACTACATAATTTTTTTAAACTTGATACTTCTCATTGATGCATACTGTAGCAGTAAAAAAAACCACATCTTCCTCTGGGATAAGGAGAAATACAGCAGAAGTGGTCCTGCATAACCTACAACTTTAACATCATTTAAAAAATAAAAATCAAGTTAAGAGCCTTTGAGGCTACTTCTTCCCAGTTACCAGTTTTTGTAACCCAATACTGAAATATTGCCATACACAGTTTTGTGTCTGAGGGATCACATTTAAATATTTAAAATATATCTACAGTATGTCTTAGTTTTCTTTATAGTTGAGACAATCTTAGAATCTTGAGTGTGAAAATGTAAAAATAGTCACAAAAGTCTCTACCAGAAATAAAAACACGTCCAGGGCAGCCGGCAGATTCAAAGCGAAGCAAAAGTTTCATAGTCACATACTGATACTGAGGTCTGTAAGCAGTGGGATGAATAATAAACAAAGTATATATTAGTTCCGATACTATCCATTATTGTTTCTATCACTGGTACTTGAAAAAATTTGTTATACAATCAAGATAGGCGGACACTGGTAACTATTACATGTAAAAATAGTGCACTATTTTTCTTTTGCAAAGCAAATTTGCGCCTAAGAGCTGGTAAACACTTTTTTTCAAAATACAGAAAAAGGTGAGACTTTAAAAAAAAATTAAATTAAGGCATTCAAAATGGGTAAAGTTGCCTATCATGAAGCATTAGGAAACTGATACGATTAACTTCAAACTTGTTGCAGTAACTGCTAAAACATGGTCATGCAGCCCCCGTGGGATATACACAAACGAGCGATATAAACTCAAACGTTATGGCTTTATACAAGTGCATAGTTGCGACTGCAGTATGTTATCTGATTACTGTGTCTAAAAAAATAAATGGGACATTTGAAGAACCCTCTTGCAGTAATACAGTACTATATATATGTGTGTGTGTGTGCATATATATATATATGTATATATATATATATATATATACACAGAGAGAGACAGAAAGACAGAAAAGGACATATACATATACACGCACACAGTATAATGGTCACTTCTCAAGGACGCAGTCTCCATCGCTGTAGTGGAATCCATTCCCAGACTCTCCGGTGGATGTGCTGGTGAAATCTCTCTGCTGGAGCTGAAAAGATGATTTCTTTCAACTTTAACTCTGCTCAATCCTTTTGTGCAATGTAGTGTGACTGACCGCCCAGAGAGCCTTATGGAACTCCTTGGGAAGAACTGAGTGTGATATTCTTACTCCATTAACCAGTCATTGTTGGTTCCACTTGTGGCTCCAAAGAAGAGCAGAAAATCTCCAAGATTTATAATTTATATTGCAGGAATAAAGGGAAATATATATATGTATGTGTGTGTTTGTATATCAGTCTCTCAGGAAAATATAGCTTTTTAAGAAATTTGGGGCCATCCTATTTCAGTCTTGTTTTAACTGGAAGAATATGACCACCTTGAGTAACGACTGCATTCACAGAAGGCAGCTAGCTGGAAAAAAAGAAAAAACAAAGTTAGTTGACACAGTAAAATAATTTAAGAGATTGTTAAATTCTCTGAAAAGGCATTCCATTTATATCATTAAACCATGTAGCCTTCCAACCCCTATGCTTTGAACACCTAAATCATACATAAAACGTATTCACTGCATTTCTTCTCTAGTTTTTAGGTACATGCAATTATATTTTTAAATTTTCCACAAACATGACACACGAGTTTTAATATGGTTAACTGGCTATCAGGGTTAGATACACATCACTGAGTAAGTCAGGGAGGGTTGAGTTTGCCTTGGAGATTCACTGTTCCTGCCTCACGTAGCTGGAAGAACAGTGGACTTTGGGACCAGGTTCTACTGGACGGTTTGACTCTTAGTCACAATTTTTTAAAACTACAAAATGGAAACAAACACACTGTTATAGTAAATATATGTGAAAATACTCTGTAAATCTTGGTTATAAACACCTCCCAATAATAGATGATTTAAGTCTATTCTTGCAATATGCTTACTTAGGTTAAGACAGATATTACTTCTTTTAAATCCATTCTATGTAAAAGGTTTAATCATGAGGTCCAAATTCCCTGGAGCCACTGTTAACCGAACTGCTGTGTGTGTTCTAGAAGCACAGAGCTCACGGCATGTCAGTAGCGTTCTTCAGCCAGAGCAGCACTCGCTTGTCAAAAAGCAAACGCTTCACAGCATCACAAACAAAAGTCCAACCAGAAACAGCTATCTCACAGCACTCATTAGACTTACAAAGGTTTTACAGTTTCAGTTCTTGCAAGTTAGAGAGAAGGAAAGAGGAGGGAAGGAGAGAGGGATGGAGGGAGAAAGGAATCTCATGCTATGTTCACAAACTAATACAGTTGTATGAACTTGAAATCGTAAATTTTATTTGTCTGATTAGAGCTTCTTTGTAATGAAAACAAAAAGGTACCAGAATTAGCTTCTTTTGTTACGGCTACATGTTTTATTCCTACAATAAAAAACTAATTCCAACTGTATTGAAAATATGCCGCTAATAAAGATTCTGAACATAGCATTTTGCTTTTATAACTTAACATGGAAATTTCAGTTAGAAACTTTTTTGAAAACTACTTTTCAAATATATTATTAAAAACAACTTAATAAAATTTAAAAACTAGTTAAAACCAATGAAAACCCAAGTGCAAATCACATGCACTACTTGGAAATACCGAGATAACTCCTTTTTCATGTTTTGATTTACCCCATTTATTTCTTCAGAAATCAAAAACATCGTCATCATCATCACCACCATCAACATCATCAAATGACCAGTCCCAGTCCTTAAATGCCAAATCAAGCAATCTGTAATAGGAGGTTTGCAAATTTACACTCTAACACTCTTTAGAATCGGCACTTTAACATGATAATTGTCTAGATACCACACTTCGTGCTGTGAGGGTTTTAACTCTCCCTTCATCGATAACGACACGGTCAAAGTGAAGATGGCAGCACGCGTGGAGCTCTTCTTTCTCTTTCTACGTGAATACATATCATGTTAGACGGGTGTGCTTTCCGGAACACCAGAGAACTGAAGACAGATAATATTTGGGGGTAAGATAAAATCTTCTCCCCACTGGGCCCAGATGAAGATGTAACTATCCTGATGCCTAGTTTGAGAACTATGAAAGCTCAACATCTGTCCATACTCCCTTCACAAAGGGACCAAGGGTGTCAGCTCACATTTTTCTAGAATAGTACCACAAGTCCTAGTTTAAAGAGAGGGTAACACTAGGAATGCAGCTTTCTCGATTCTAGCAGGACCCTACTTGCTCAATGGGTTACCAACAGTAATGCCCTCTGTGAAAAACTACGAACAAGAGAAAAGCCACAGGTACGCACTAAAACCTTGGACTGCAAGCAATTTGTTCTACAAGTATTCTGCAAGATGAGAAAACACTTCTAAGAAATTTTAACTTAATAAACAAGCGATGTCTTGCAACACAAGTAGTATGTGATGCTCAATGTCACGTGATCGTGACTAAGCCAATGGTCCCCGGCTCCCCTCTCTCGCCGTGGGATTGTGGGTGATCATCTCCCATGCTTGAATGCTTGGTCTCAGGCCACAGTGTTTGGCAGAAATCAGTGATTTTTCAGAATGTTGGAAGGTGCCCACAACCGGCACTAGTGTATTTTTTGTCACTTCAAACCACCTATGGAGGGGCGCCGGGGTGGCTCAGTTAAGTGTCCAACTACAGCTCGTGAGCTCATGGTTCTCTCTCTCAAAAGTAAATAAAAATATTAAAAATCTTTAAAACAAAACAAAGCACCTATGGACAGTCCTTTGCTCTTCCACACAAGCGTGAGCTTAGGAACGCTGTGCTTCACTCTAGGCCAGGCTGCCTGCAGATACAGACCCTCTCCTCTGCGGCCTTCCTGCCAGTTTCATTAAACACAGTCTATGGCAAGAGTTTATTAACACTGTCCTGGAGCCAACACCGGCGCAAGCGCATACAATGGCCCCCATGCAGACCATGTAAGTCGGCCTACCCAATAACCTTCCTCTCTTTTGTCTCCTGCACACTGGCCACGAAGGCTTTCAAAGGTAGCTGTGTGCAGGTTAATTTATTTTTCTTTATATTTTCTATTTTATTATTTTCTATTAAAGTAATCATTTTTATCTGAGTATTTTGGGTTGTGGAACGAATCATCTGAGTTTCCATTATTTCTTATGGGGAAATTCACTTTGATATACAAATGCTTTGGATTGCAAGCATGCTTCTAGAACGAATTACGTTTGCAAACCAAGGATTTCCTGTATAAGCATCATTAACAACTTATCTTGGCTGAGTAAACTGGACTTGGAGTAGGGGTATACGTGGTCTTTTCTTTCTAACCCAATCCAATCCAATCATCTAATATTGCAATCATCTTTATTTACAAACGGAAGTGTAACTTTCCATTGTTTTAACTGTGATGTTCATGAATCAACTTATGCCGAGGAACTCATATGGCCCCCAGTGTCTCATCTGTGACTTCAACTTTAAAGATGGTTTGTAAACTTTAATTTACATGATTTACTCAGGACTATTTATAATGGATATTCACAGGCGTCATCCCAAGAGATTCTGACATAACTGGACTACACAGGTAGTGAGGCCTAAGTGTCTGCATTTTTAAGCAACAAATCTGAAATGAATTCTGATGCAGCTAGTTGATTTTGGTAATCACTGACAGAGTATGTTGATGGACGGTTACCCTAATTTAAAAGTAAACAAATCTACTCAAATTACTCTATTTTAAAATGTGCTGACTATGGAACAATATTTAAAAAACACACAAACACAGACATAATTATTCACTTAAACACGTATCACAGTTTTCTAGGCTTACACAGACAGTAACTTGTAGTTAAAGTACTGCTTGGGAGATAGAGATCAGTGGGCCTTTCTGATCAAGCCCCAGCTTTGAACAATCTGCATTCCATAGCCTCTGAAACCTTTGAAGTGTATGTCAAGCGTGCCCATGTCACAGTCTTGAAATTTTAAAAGTCTGGCCACTAGACTGTTAGCACGAGGTCTGGTAAGACTTCCCTTATAGCCCCCCTACCCCCCACCCCTTCCGGTTAGCCACTGAATTCTTGTCATCTCACCTTAAGAAAGCAAGCTTCCTTTCTCTAACTTGCTTTCTTCCCTCCACTTTTACTGTCAGTACCTTAGTGAAGGGGGCTCCTTAAAGTCGACACACGCTAGTCTCTTGCTGAAAGACTTCTGTCTGAAGGACAAAATAAAATCTCCCCCGCATAGTGTACTCGGTCCTTTTTGATTTGGCTCAAAGCTTTCTCTTCAGTGTTAGCTTCCACTCCCTGTCATACCGTCTCCCCATCCTGATCCAGCACACTGTAAACACGTAATACTCAAGGAATTCTGAAAAGTCAGCACCTCTACATGTCAACATTCTGCCTGCCATTGTCTTCTCCCTTACTGCTTTGCCTGGAAAATTACTGATCCTCCCTTCCTGGAGACCTTCCTTGATACCCTCAGGCAGAAGTCTCCTCGTTTTCCTTCGTTCCCCTCTAACTCACTCATGCTTCTATTATAAGTAACATTTTAAATAGTCCGGTAACTATCTGTTTGATTTTCTGTCTCCTCCATTTAACTGACCAGTGGGTATACACGGTCAATTCAGGCCCATGAAACTTCTTGCCAGAGCCTGCTTTGGAGAGGGAGCATGACGGCTCTGCGTTCCGCTGCAAGTGCAGCGGAGTGCCCGTTTCTTCACATCCTGCCAATGCTGTTTCTTGATCCTTACCAGTTTGGCAGGTGAAAATGGCTTTACATTTTAGCTTTAATTTAATTTTAACTTCTTTGCTTCATAATCAGGCTGATCTTCATACTTACAGTAATGCCTGCATCTGCACGCGCAGATCCTCACTGATGCTGACGTTGGGAAGAGGCGATCTTTTTCTTACTGACTTACTCAAGACTCTACGTACAAAGATACTAACCCATCTTTCTCTTATACATATTGCAAATATATGGTATTTTTAAAACTTACAAGGCTGTAGCTCTTGATTACTCGATCTCTAACTTTTATGCTTTTACTCTTAGGAAGTTCTCCAATCCAAGATCAGATACACAGTCCCCTATTTTCTTCCACTTCACCGAATGGATTTATTTTTGACACTTCAAGCTGTACATAGTTTTTCATTTTTTCTTAAATAAGCAGTCTGCTAACTTTCTAATATTTATAAATGGAAAAGAACAAAACTAAAGTTACGATGACATAAGAGCTCACCCGACACCTAAGTGCTAACAGGGTTGGCAATGCTTTATTTCTTAAAACTGCGTAAATACGCATTTGTTGCATTTTTGCTTTATACTTTTTATATTTGTGGCTTAAATATTGCCTTTTCAAAGAAGACCTTAAAAAGGCAAATAATGAAAGAGAAATGCCCTTGGCAGAGACCAGCATTCTATGTCCTGCTTTAGAACAAACTAAGGATCTCTCCAAACTATTTTTATCACAAATCGGTATTTTATTCACAAATTTCCTACTTTTCTAACATAGTTTTTTTTAATTCAAAATTAGCAAGAAAACATTCCTCTGGAATAGCACTTCTACACATTATGTTTTATAAGCTGTCAATTCATTTTGACTCTTATCACCGTGAGGCAACGTGGTATTAAGCTGAAGACCGGGATCTGGAACTAGACTACTGGATCCGAACTCGCGGATGTGCGGTTGCTTAGGTGCGTGACCGCAGGTGCGCGGTGCTTCCGTGCCTTCGTCTCCTCGTCTGGTAAACAGAGACACGAACGGCCACCCACGCTGCAGGCCGGTTATAAGGATGAGTAACTCAAACACAATTAAAACTCACAAAAGAGTGCCTGACATGTAATACGCCCTCAAAATACTATTTTACATAACAGTAGCTAACAATTAGCCATCAATTTAAAAGACTTCCCGACAGAGAAAGGGGAGTGCTGCAAAGATACTTAAGAGGAGGATCAGAACCAGGAATGTCACAAAAGCCAAAAGAAAAAAATGTAATGGTGTGATTATTTACAAAGACAAACACTGAGGAAAAGTTAAAAGATTAGGTAAGTATTTAAGGGTATTATCCGTTAGTGTGCATATATATCCATCGTACATATATCTATATGATGATGCCCATCGAAGCCAAACATTTAAGAAAGACACCGTGCAAATTAGCTCAAATGAAGCTAGGCTGACACAACCGAGAACTAGATGTTGTACCACTGCCGACGTCCACCAGACCGCGGTTCCTTGGATGCTCCTCGGTGACTGCTTATCAGGCCTACCCTCTTGTCATATAGGTTACAAATTAGTGGGACGTTAAAGGCCATCAAGTCCAATGCGTGACTCCCCTCCGGAGCCATGCTGCTCACTATCAGACTACAGACACATGACAGACTGACGAGGGTGCTCTTCCAAAGTGTCACCAAGCAGTCACCTGAATCAGGTACTAACAGTGGTGACAAGGCACTTACTATTCTAGAGCAAGCCAAGTCTTCCAATCTTGGAAATCTCTGACTGCCTGATACTTTTCCCTTGCTGAGTTACAAATGTGCCTCTTTGTTTGGTTCTTTTTCTAATACATCATCCACAGAAAAGTTCTTTAAGTCTTTACTGCTATTTATGATCTCTTATTCTTCCAAATCATTTCTTCGGAAGATTAAATATCCTTAGTCCTTAGGGCATCTAGGGGGCTCAGTCAGTAGAGCGTCTGACTCTCGATTTAAGCTCAGGTCATGATCTTACAGTTATAAGATTGAGCCCTGTTTTGGTCTCCATGCTGGGCACGGAGCCAACTTAAATCTCTCTCCCTCTACCTTCCCGCCCCCACATGTGCACATTCACTCTAAAAAAAAAAAAAATCCTTAGTTCCTTCACTTGCTACATGTGGAACACTTTCAAGTGACCCACTACTACCTCAGTTATTCTCTTTTGTACACCCTCCAGTTTGTGAATGCTACTCCTAACATGGGACACCCGAAATGAAATGCAAACCGTAGGGGGAACCATGCAGGACAGACACAGATAGAATTTCACAAGTTAATGGAGTGATGGAGGCACAGACGTTAAAGACAACGGAAATAATGCTGCAGATGCATAATAAAATACAAAATTGCATCTTAAATGTGTCCATCTCTATGCTTAAAAGCTTCAAAGAGTATAATAGATAAAAAATGTTCACAAAAATACCCTATGCATTTTATGGTCAGTCTTGATATTAGTTGTATCTTACATGCATAATTGTGAGAGAAAGAAACCCCTATTACTTACTGTTGCTATGCAAAATGTATTTAAAAAATCAATGAAGAATGATTCGAAGGGCAGGGCCAGAACTAAAATAAAAAAGCAACAAAAATAAAAAGTAAATGTGCCTCCAATAGACCATGATGCTGAACTGGGGGAAGGGATGACAAAGACAATATTTACATGTAAGTGAACATGAAAACGGTTATGTAATTGAAAATACGTCCCACTTGGTCTGAAAACTGCTTCATAAGCGAATTCTATGTGTTATCGCAAGTAGCGAAACCATTAACTTGTCAAATCACACAGAAGAGTAAAATGTATCAAAAGGACTGGAATTCTCATTGTCCCTACTCTTAAATTATTTGCCCTTTTAGAGTCTCAATCAAAAAGAAAGATAATAATACCTATCTATTCTACTCCACAGGAATATTTTAAAGATCCAATGACAGAATACACGGAAAGCTGAAAGAGAGACAGATTATGGAAGCACTCTGGCAGCTGTAAAGCATGAGCTAACGTAAGCTATTGAAATAGCACAGCATCTATGCATTAATAGTTCTGCACAGGGCACACGGAATGAATGACCTTCAGTGTCTCTGAATTCTTTGAGTTTCTTCAGCTTAACTACTATCATATAATCACTAATTTGTTTATTATGTTATTTATTTATTTTAATTTATTTTTCTCATACCTCACAGAAAAATTCAACATTTTCACTGCTAAAACACCAACTCAACCCTGAGGCACTAGTTTCAAGACAAGTTTCACTTAAGATGTCCGCAGTTAGAAGGGAAGGTCTCTGATTACACAGTCAGCGCACATCACTACTCGAGCACTGAAGCCCTGTGTTAGGGAACAGAAAGGATGCCCAAAATTGGATACCTGATCTCAGCACATACTTAATCTTTAGCTAACCGAATCATCACATGCACTTCAATGAACAGCAATATTTCCAAATGCCACAGTAGCTCGTGAGCCAAGAAATGGTTATTCTGAATCGAGAATTAAACTCCTATAACGTCGCCATATGAAAATGGTTCCATCAAAATGCTTTGTGCATTCATCATCACCTCTGGATGTACGCCCTCGTCCTAACCCTGCCTCATTGGTCAATATCTGCATTTTAAGGTTGATCTCTATTGCTCTTTAAATGAGAAACAAGTTATTATTCTGAACTTTTAGATGTGAAACTAAGACGTAAGGAAGATTTCGATCCTGCCCCCCCAGTCGTCTAACATAAAAGAGGTTTACAATATTCAACATAATATGCATATCTGACACTTACGGGTCTGTGTGTATATCCTGTCTACTAAATCCGAAATTAAATATGCTTATAAAATATCAAAATATTATGATTATATACATAAACATGACAAAAACAAGCCCTGTATATATTTTGGGTTGAATTTAGTATGTGTGTGATTTAGTAGACAAATCTGTATTACATTTAACTGAATCAATGAATGAGACAGCAACACTAAAATAGTTTCCAACATCTGGTAGTCCACAGTTCATTAAAGTACCAAGCAAAGGTACACTACAATTAGGAAAATCCATAGGTGAACATAAATAGTGAAATATTAAAAAAGACACTGTAATTTTTAATCACATTTTTATTTATTACCTTGGTTTGTTTGGGGCAAGCTGTCGACTTGGCCGTCTAATAGACTGGTTTTGCTGTATCTTCATTGAAGTTCTAGGAGATGACCGTGCAAAAGGGTCTGGAGCTGGAGGCTTTTTAGGTATCTTTTTCACCAACCGACTAACCCACTTCTGCTGCTCTTCTGTAGAATTTGCTAATAACAACAGATTCTTTGCCGTCGAAATATCGTAATAAACTATAAAGAAATATTTGAAAAAATTAACGTGTTTAAACTGTTCTGAATGTAAATAATATTGACGGGGCAAGTAATTTACTATTTACCTTTGCAAGGTGCTATAATCTCCTCCTTTTTGTCCATGTGATCTTTGTGACATTTAATATGGCAGCGACGGCACTCGAGCGCAGGAGGGGGTTTAAACATGTGCCACAATGGCTTCATACAAGCCTCACAGTTGGTTGGGAAATGATAGAGGGTAGGAATAAACTCATGTCCCTTATGGCAAATATAATTTGATTTTTCTCCCACTGGCTCCACTGGAAATTCTTGTTCCTTCTTACTCTCTCCTTCATTGGCATACAGAATCTACAGATAGCAAAAAGAATAATGAATGATTTCCAAATAGCTTTATGTAGTAGCAATTCTTACAGTGTAAATAAAATAAAATTAGCCTAAATTATTCAACGAAAAGGAAATGACATTTGAACATCAGTGGATTCTGTCTAATCAAAAGCTTGTAGGAGAAAAACCATCAGACAGTCGCTTGGTTCACATTTCAAAAAAAATCTATCCTGTTCAAATGTGCCTCCTTATTTTGTCCATGAGACCTTACTCTGTTTTAGCAATTTTACCAGAATAGGCCAAAAGCTGAATTTTCACTTGATGGGCATGAGACAGTTTTCCTGGGAGGGAGTGTTCTAATCAATCCCCCAAGGGATGTGGCGACCACACAAACTGATGCTCTATGATTCTCAAAAATGGACAACTGGGTGGTAACTGCAAACACAGCTTTAATGAAAAGATTTGTATTTGGAGAGTTGAGGAAGAAAAGAGGAAAGGATGTATAATACACTCCAAATAAACATTATAAGCATCCAGCAAATAAGTGGCCAACTCTCCCACAGGACCTCAGGCACAATGGTTTTTATACAGAAGGAACTCAGTGATTGTTGGTTTGACTAATTTTAAAATGGAAGTAGACAGGGAAACCTTTGGCTTCACTTTAAGATGGAAGTAAAAGGGCTACTGGGTGCAAAATTTAACTTCATAAACAACTTTTTTAACTTTCTAGAGAGCTGAGCATAAAATCAGAAACAAAAGAGAAAGGGTATGGTTTAAAAATGTTGTAATGAGGGGTGCCTGGGTGGCTCAGTCAATTAAGCGTCCAACTTTAGCTCAGGTCATGATCTCACAGTTCATGAGTTCGAGCCCTGCGTTGGCTCTTTGCTGACAGCTCAGAGCCTGGAGGCTGCTTCGGATTCTGTGTCTCCCTCTCTCTCTGCTCCTCCCCTGCTCACACTCTGTCTTTCTCTCTCAAAAAATAAACATTAAGAAAAATTTAAAAAACTAAAAATGTCATAATGAACCTGAACAAAAGGAAAGCAAAGGCCAGAAACAGGATATAAACATACTAGGGACTCTGCCAAGTAAGATGGACAGGAATAAAGATGTATCCAAACAGAATAAGCATGAAAGACACAGAAGACCATTTACCTGAAATATCCTTGGAATTTCTTTACAATCTGCTCTGTATACATCTGTTTGTGTAACTGGTCGGACATGAAATAATTTGCTATAAAAGATTTTAATAAAGGGATAAAATATTACTAAAGGATCAAATTACATTAGTCATCCTATACTCATCTGGAAGTTAAAACAGACTACACTTTGACCCATGCTAGATCAGAGGATACCGTGGTTCTATTGATTCAATCACTCCTTGAGATTTTGAGTATTTCCAGGAAATCAGAAATTTTCTAATTAGTTTTAGAAAACAACGTATGTTGTAGCTAACTCTGTATATAGACTTTCATCTATATGAAGCAAATATAAGAAAATGTAACAACAGTACATAGCAGGAACTATGCCATATATATTTATATATAAATAGTACTAACTTGACAAAAAGGTCACATTTCTCTCCTATACTTTAAAAGAGGAAGTTTCTAAATATTCTAATAAAGACACTTACTCTATGTCTAAAACCATGTAAGGATTAGATTGTTCTTTATCTTGTTCACTGTCATAGAAAAGAATCTTCTTACTGCTTACAATCACATACTGTTAAAGAGAGGGAGGGAAAGAATTAATGACTGAAGTTAATACGTATCTCATTTATTTATTTTCTTTGAAAACAAACTCTACAGAAACAAACATCATATAATACCAAAGGTAAATAACTAAACAGTTCTCATTATATCCTTAAAAAGCCTTCCCTAAAATAACAACAAATTTATAGTTTGCATATATTTTAAATAAGCAAACTGGGGCAGATATTAATTCAAATATTTTTCAGACTGATATAGCTTCAAAATCCAGTAACACAGGTAGACTTATTGCTATGGTTTGAATGTTTGCGTTGCCCCCACATTTTTATGTTAAACCGGAACACATAATGGTGGCTTTGGAAGGTGAACAGGCCATAAGGGCGGAGTCCTCATGAATGGGTGGGATTAGTACCCTTACAAAACGGACTCCAGAGAGCTCCCTCGCTCCTTCCACCAGGTGAGAACATACCAAGAAGTCTGCACCTGGAAGAGGGCCTTTACCAGAACCCAACCATCTGGCATCCTGATCTTGAGACTTCCAGACCCCCAGAACTGGGAGAAATAAAGTTCTATTGTTCGTACACTACCCAGTCTATTTTGTTATACCAGCCTGAACAGACTAAGATATTTATCAGAAATGAACATCATAATATCAGTAATCACAGTAACAGAGGAAAAGAAATAAACAGGTCCTTCCTTCTGTCATACCCACAGTTGTTTTCCCACTGAAATTGCAAACCACCAAAGTTAATAGGCTTCCGTTTTCCTAACATCAAAACCTGTTTTATTATTAACAACGCATTAATGATGAAAGGTTTTTTTCACAAAGATACACAAAATCACATCATTCCAAATCAGAGTCCAAAGTTTTATGTGTCCAAAAGTTCTAGTTATATATATATATACCTTACAACTACAGAAGTAAAATGGCTATAACCAAACCAAAAGCAAAATAAAAGAACCATATTCAAAAGTACCAATTACCTTTTTAGCCCATCCAAATTTCTTAGTGTTGTTTCGCACAGGCAATGAAAGCCATCCTTCTAGTCTTGATTCTATAAATAAGCACAAAATGAGGACAAATATAACAATTCTCCTAAGAAAATGAAAACTATAATAATATTTTAATATAAAAGTCACAGAATAAATCAAAGATGCCCCTCAGAATTTATCACTATATTAACATTATCTAGGCTATAATAATAATGCAGGATCAGTATAAGCAAGTTATGGAACGCAAAACAAAATTCAGGTTATACCACACTGGAAATATAGACGCAATAGTTTATAATGTCGAATGCCCCCCGCTGATTAAATTCATGCATCTGCAAAGTTTAGCAGAAAAGCTGCAAAGAAAGAAGCAGTTCTCTATTCTCACTGGTACAACTATATTAGAATTCTTTATTTTTTCCTTTGGAAGAAGGCCTAATTATAGATTTATTGCATATGTATCTTCTTTGAAGAGAAAACCTTTTACGTTAGTAATTACATATACAGAGAAAATAGATTTTTAAAATGGCTACAATAAGCTGAAAGAAAGTTGTGTAAATTACAGATCAAAGTTGGTTAATAAGTAGCAAAATAACCAAAAGATTGCTAAATTCCAAAACAGCAAAACTAATAAAAGTCTTTTTCGACAAAGGACGCTGCCTGAATCCTTAGAATTTGTTCCAATGGCATTTGATCAGTATCATTTAATGAAATAACAAAGGGCAAACAAGCATTTATGGAGGTTATTCTAATAGTCACTTACTGAACTGTGCTAGAGGCTTTCTATAAATGTTCTTTAATCCTCACAACCCAGAGAAAGGCCACACCGGGATGCAGCTCTGACTCTAGTACCTCTATGTACTCTCTTACATCAACCACCTTCAGACTCTTTTTTTTTTAATGTTTTATTTTATTTTTGAGAGAGAGAGAGAGAGAGACAGAGTGCAAGCGAGGAAGGGGCAGAGAGAGAGGAGACACAGAATCTGAAGCAGGCTCCAGGCTCTGAGCTGTCAGCACATAGCCGGATGCGGGGCTCGAACTCACAAACCATGAGATCATGACCTGAGCCGAAGTTGGGTGCTTAACCGACTGAGCCACCCAGGCTCCCCAACAACCTTCAGACTCTTTAACAGGAATGCTCTCGTTAAAAACAACCCATGTAGGGACACCTGGGTGGCTAAGTCAGTTGAGCGTCTGACTTTGGCTCAGGTCATGATCTCATGGTTCATGGGTTCGAGCTCTGCACCAGGCTCTGTGCTGACAGCATGAAGCCTGGAGCCTGCTTCGGATTCTGTGTCTCCCTCTCCCTCTGCTCTCCCCGCTCGTACTCTCTCTCAAAAATAAATAAATAAACATTTATAAAAGGAGCCCATATAACGCTAACTGTCTGGATGTGGTCCTACATACACCAACTTAAGGGACTAAATCAGATGACCTCTAACAATCCGAGCAAGACTGAACTTCATTGCTAAACTCTAAAACTTCAATACGATTACTTAAGATTTATATTAAATACTGTTTTATACCTGGGAATTGTGGCATCAATGTAAAAAACTATAGCTACGTCACTTCGTATTCAATTAGTAAGAGACTAAATTTTACCTTATATGCAGCTGCTCATACACTGATTTCCTGTGGCATTGACATTAAATGTGGTTTTGTACTTATATGAACTTTGTGTTAAACATAGCAATTTTATGTTTTCCATCTAGTTATTTATTTAAACTCGAAGTCCTTTCAGGGCCGAGACTGAGTTGAAGTGTCTTTTAAGGCTTAACGCAATGTGGACGAGCTGAGCACTCGATGAAAATCTACATATATCCTCTCAACCAGTCCATGTGCTTTATTTGTACTGCCAGTCTTGATATGGAACTTCAGAAAGAATTTTTGTTGGGAAAATGGATGAAACAGACAGCGAACCATATGCTCTTTAATGATATAAAGTTGAAAAAATAAATCTATCAAATATAATAGCAGTGCCATGTGACAATACTTTGTTCATGCAGCACTTTCTTTTTAACGGAGACCAGAACAATTTGTTAGGGTTAGTGAATAATTAGTTAATGTTACAAAAATTTTGCAAAAAGACTGAAATTAAGGGGAGGGTGAAAAACCCCAAAGGTGAAAGATCTTCAGGATATCACCTGTACCATTAGGTTCCGATGAAATGGGTAAGTAAGGCAAAGAGTCTTCTTCTGAGTCAGAATCGGAGTCAAGAAGCGAATGAGAACTGGAGGGCTTAGTGGCAATATTGAGAGAAGTAGAGGAACGTTGGTAGGTGAATGACATGGACTCCATAGTGCGTGATTGAGTGATATGAACTAAACATCCAACATGAAAGGAAGTAAGAATGCAGAAAGAAGTTAGGAGAAACTAAAATGAAAACCTGAAAAGAGAGCTCCCTATAATATATAAAGAGCTACTTTAAGTAAATATGTGGAATTTTCTTTTGCATCTTTTCACAAAAATTTTTGCTAAAAATCAATAAACATTGTAAGTTTAAACTGTCATTTGAATCCCCACTCCAAGGAGTAGGTTTTTCTTAAAGAAATGACAAACATTTTTCTCAAGAGCAGGTCAATCACAGGCCTTAAAACAATCAACTGCTTTATACTTATAGACGAAGTCTCTTAATACAGAAAACCTAAGAGCTGGAGAGAAGCCCGCACCTGGAAAGCCATCATCTGCCTCAGCATCCCCGGGCCCGCTGCCGACACTGGAACTATCCAGACCAATGTGCAAGGCCTGGAGCTGTGACCGCAGCTGCTCAATGTCACTATCTTTACTGTCCAGTGTCATCTGCAGTTCAATTCGAATCTGGCTCTCTTCAGCGAGTTGCTACAAGAAATTAAATTATATCAAATTAATCTGATGCCACATACCTCCTAATTTAGCTTAATTCAGTAACAATTATGAACAGAAATGTCCTATAGCCAATAAAATACACGCAGACATGAAAATAATTCTACTTCTTAAAAAGAAGCCTTCAATCGAGAGTTCAAAAGAGTATTCGTACGGCCTGCATTTCATTCAGTTCTTTCTGATACTTGATCATCTGCTGGGTCAATTTTTCACGTTCGGATTTAAGCTCCATATGTAGCTTTCTATTCTCCTTCTCTTTTCTCCGCACATCAGTGTCACTACCACGCTTGACCGGTTCTTTTCGATTCATGATCTCCGCCAACTTGTTCACAGCCTTAAAAAACATAAACATAAGTACGTGGTCGAATAAAATACATGGATGGTTCCTGGTAACTTACCAGAGCAAGTTACATATCCACTAACAGCCTCCTTCCCCACACACAGAGGGTGACAGAGAAACACTGTCTGTATAAAGTAACACACCCTCCGTTACTCGTTACCCTTCTCCAACCTACGGTTGTTTCTCACTTTCATGGTTTCTGAGAAATGTAATTTAAGATATCTAAATCTCATCGGGTTTGCTCTAATGTCACTTTCTACTATTTTGAGTTTCTAGAATTCTCTAGAGAGAATTTTACAAGGCGGATCCACTTTTATCCTAGGAAGAGAATGCTGCACCGGTATCACGTTAGTAACGTACAGTGTGCTCCACCAGAGATCTAAGCAGGAGGGACCCGCGAAGATTCCTGCACCACGCACACCCATGAGAGCTGGCAGAAGGGATCCTCGACAGTCAAAGGTGCCTTTTCAGACTAACCCTTTCTCAGGTTGTCAGCAAATGTCTACTCTCTCTAGTTTCTTAGAAGCAGAAAAACTTACCAGATTACAATAAAAAATTAGGAGGGAATGTGATTCCATATGGAAAAATTAAGGAAACTTAAAGTAAACACTGAATTGGACAATGTTAACCAAACCTAGCTTCTTCCAATCTGGTAAAAGTCAGGTAATTGTGAGGGTTCACGATACTGACACATTCAATAACTGCTACAGCCAATCTGTAATGCTAGAGTAAAATGTACGAGTGAAACTAAAAAAAAATTCAAAATCATTTTTAGAGTTCATTACACATACTTGAGTTTTCAGTGTTCTCTCTGTTAACAGCTGCTTCTCAAATTGTGCTTTAATAGCGGCTGCACTTATCTCCTCATCTTTCAACCGTGACAGCTCTGAAATATGGAAAAGTGTAAAAATTATATTAATAATTACAGCAACTGACAAAACATCAGGCATATTTAAAATATAAACTTTGTTCTTTGTTTATACATACGTTCTTGGGCATCTTTCAGTTTGTTATTTAATTCTTCTTTCTCATTTGCAAGATTGGCAACATCACTAGTTAGTGTCCTATTAGTTTCTTCAAGCTACAAATGCAAGTGGAAAAAAAATCGTATCACAATTTACAAAATCTAAGTTATAAAGCAATAATTCAAAATGAAAATATCCTAGAACATTGCTGAAACTCTTATTTTTCTAAGTACATCTACCTCTACACTTCGTGGCTTTGTGAAACCTTATTGAACTTCACCCTTGGTGAAAACTTCGCTAACCACAATAGACTTCATATGCACCCGAGGAAGTAAAAACACTGCCCTTCTCTCAAAAATCCTTAGCGGTATTTTTAATGAGAAAAACATTTAATAAACTAAAACCAAACAAATACTATAACAGATCTCTGCATTTCATCATGCAGAATAAACAAATTTTTAACTGTAGTATTTCTTTCAGGACCTTTTAAAACGAAACAAAATTTTACTAAAGAAGCTGACATCCTTTTTTATTCTCTCCAAATCCTATTCCTATTCTTCCTGCCCCAAAGAAATTTTACTGTGAATTATGTTCATCCTTTCCCATCAATGATTACATATATGCTTTTATTACAAACACATAATATATAGTGTGGTTTTACATGATTTTAAATTGTCTGTAAACAGCATCGCACTATTCCTTTCTCTAACTGCTTTCACTGGACATCATATTAAGAATTAAATTGCTGGGGCGCCTGGGTGGCTCAGTCAGTTGAGCATCTGACCTTTGACTTCGGCTCAGGCATGATCTTGTGGTTTGTGGGATGGAGCCCTGCGCTGGCTCTGTGCTGACAGCACAGAACCTGCTTAGGTTTCCCTCCCTCCCTCTCTCTCTCTCTGTCCCCCACTCCACTCTGCTCGAGCATGCATTCTTTCTCTCTCTCAAAATAAACTTAAAAAAAGAATTAAACTGTTGTTATATAAAGATCTAATTAAATCATTCTAACTGATACAGTAGTTCCATCTTCTACCACATTTATCCATTCGTTCATCTATTGAGAAGACTTATCGATAAGACATTTGAATATTTGCTATTACAAACATTAATGCTGTTATAAAAACTGTACCTGAATTTCTCCATCATATTTATCTTAACATAAACTTTCTTTGGATTATAGGAACATTTAATTTTTCATATTTAAAACATTTAAGTTGCCATATTATATACTATACTATAATATGCCATGAGATTTATACTCCCCATAGTTTTAAATAAGAATGTCATTTTCCACATACCCTTCAAACACTTGAAATTAGATATTCAATTCTGTCACTGTGATGAATATGAAACGGCATTCTGAAGTTATTTTATCTGGCCTTTCCTAAAGACTCATCGGGTTAAGTATCTCCTTGTATTTTTAGGGTTTTCTCTGTGGGGCAACTTCTCTTTTGGATGGCTCAACTTCTTATTAGCTCGAGAGTGCCGCACGTGTTCTAGACACAAACCCGGTTTCATGAGAACATCACAAGGATCTTCTCCCTGCAGTTTGTTGTCTTCTGCTACAGTAAGTTCTGGATTTTGTTCTAACTGTTTAAAGTTTTTCTTTTTCATCTTTAGATCTTTAAGACAGCTAGAATTTATCTTTTGTTATATTTTAAAAGGTAGGGATGTAACTTTATTCCTTCCCACACGAAGGGTCATCCCAAACCTTCTGTTGTACCTATGTCCATCCTCACCAAGGTGTCTGTCTGTCAGCACTGCTCTCCCAGACCACGCTCGAGGGGCAGGAGCCCGGGCCTCCCGACTTCCTTCCACGGAACAGGAACAAATACCCCTGCTCCAATGCCACGCCTTCTAGTCAATGTGCCATTTTAATGGCCCAGATAACTGATAAATTCAACTGCTTGATGTTTTACTTCTCTTTGAAATTCTCATAATTTTTTTCATCTTGCATATGACTACCTTCGTGGCAGTTTCAAGATTCTTTTGAACTAAGATTTGTTTAACCAGAAAAAAATGGTTGATACTATTTTCTGCTTTTGGCATTTCCCTTTCCATTTATTCCTTTTGGTCTGAATTTACCAACAGGCAGAGCCATTGCAAGAAGTTCTTTTTTTCGAGCCTCTTTCTGTCAAACGACACTGAGAAGCTAGTGGTTAACTGGATAAAAAGTCCCATAACCAGAATACACAATTTTTCATTTCTATCTAGAGTACTTTCCTAGTGCTGCTAAAGAAGATTTATGATACAGTAATCTAATTAAAATAAAAAAAGAACTAAAACATTTTACTTACAGATGCAATTGTAGCATCTTTTTCAGTGAGTTCCTGTTTGTGTCTAGCCATCATCTCCTTGATCTCAAGCTCTTTCATGATTTTCTCTTTTTCCAAATCAGAATATTGCTCTTCAGCAATTGAACGAGCCAGCTGCTCAGAATCTGCTTTGGTCAAGGTGATCTCCAGTTGAGCAGCCAAAGAGTCCCTACATTTTAATAATATATCATTTTAATGTTCAATTTACACTGGGAAGTCAAAGTTTCTAATACGCTTCATTGACATACTCTTACTGAGGGTACCGCAGGTACCGTTCTAGGGGCAGAGTGCACAGCTATCAACAAAAGAGACAAGGATCTCGGTCTGTACCTTTCATCCTCAAATTCCTGTTTCTTCTGCTGTAATTCTTTACACAGTTTGGTCTTTTCTTCACATTCTTCTTTAAGTTCTCTCACCTGTGTTTTATAGAGGGTCTAAATAGCAAAAGAGAACAGAAACATGTCACTGCCATTATCACCATCATCGGGAATATTATTTCTACATTTAAAGTCTATCCAGACAAAAAGTCAAATTGAACACAAATATGTTCCTGAACACTGAGTAATGTTAGGCCTCTGAGCAAACTAATAGTTTAACGAGTTTTTCTGGTAATCAATCAATTAACTAATAAAAGCTCTGCTAATAACTTAGAAGCCTGATTTTTTTTTTAAATGTTTATTTTTGAGACAGAGAGAGACAGAGTGCAAGCTGGGGAGGGGCAGAGACAGAAGGGAGATCCAGAATCAGAAGCAGGCTCCGGGCTCTGAGCTGTCAGCACAGAACCCGATGCAGGGCTCGAACTCACAGACCGCAAGATTATGACCTGAGCTGAAGTCGGACACTCAACCGACTGAGCCACCCAGGCACCCCAGAAGCTTGATTTTTTTTAAACAATTTTTTTAGGATTTATTTATTTTTGGGAGAGAGAGAGCATGCAGGCATGTGTGAGAGAGTAGGGGAGGGACAGAGAGAAAGGGAGACAGAGGATCTGAGGTAGGCTCTGTGCTGACAGCAGAGAGCCCGGCGCGGGGCTCAAACTCACACTGTGAGATCATGACCTGAGCTGAAGTTGGACACTCAACGAACTAAGCCACCCAGGCGCCCCAAGAAGCTTGATTTTCAACTGGATATCAGAATTTCTCATTAAGTGACACAGATTGGTAGGATAAATAAAGAGGCAAAGAAATATATTACTAATTTAGACAAGGAAGCTTTTTTGGCTTAAATGAAACAGAGGTGACATTACTATTTTGTATTTTAAAACTGATCTAAAAAAGGACAAACACGAAAATGAGAATTTCTTTATGAAAAATGTTTTTTTTTAAATTAACTTCACTGATGTGCTTACAACTATTTTTCTAGCAATAATAATAGATTTCTGTTAAACTGTCAATAGTCATTTGCCCAGCTATTCCTTCTATGTGAACTGTGTGGTACAAAACATCCTAGCCAAATCTCTGATGTTTGCCAGAAGAATCTATTCTAAAGAAGAGAATCCTTTTCCTCATTCTGCAGCAAACAAACTTTTTTAATTCTACAAAAACAAGAGTTTTCAGACTAACGTATCTGTCACTTACTGAGAAGTACTGCTCCGCTTCAAGCTGATCTTGGAGTTCTTTCATCTGCCCGTCTGCATCTTGACGTTCTCTGTGGGGACATGAAAGCAAGGGTTCAAACAAGCTACACACATATTACACCAGCAACTCCTGAAATGTGGCCTCGGGGACCAGAGCCTCCCTGGACCCTTTAAAAGAAAAGTTCCAAGAGATCGAATTATTCTCCTAATACTAATCATCATTGTGGGTTTTTTTTTCTTTTTAATTCTCATTCTCTCACTAGTGTGTACAGGACTTTTTTTTAAAAGTTATATAACATATGATGTCATCATTCCAACAGATAATGAAATGTTTTTGTATCCTCCTGTGTTTAAAATCTTCTCAGTTTTGGAGCGCCCGGGTGGCTCAGTCAGTTAAGCATCCAACCCTTGGTGGTTTTGGCTCAGGTCGTGATCGCATGGTTCATGGGTTCAAGCCTGGCATCAGGCTCTGTGCTGACAGCAGAAAGCCTGCTTGGGATTCTCTCCCTCTGCCCTCCCCACTCATGCTCACTTTCTCTCAAAATAAATAAACATTTAAAATAAATAAATAAGCCAATAGAATTTTCTCAGTTTTGATTTCTAACACAAAAAATATCATTAGATACAATGCACATAAACAAAAATTGGGGGTGGGGTTCATAATTTTTAAGAGTATAGGGGGTCCTGAAACCAAATAGTGACTATGTTAAAGCAGTAATAGTAAATTACATATTCTCACACATTCACTGTGACTAACTAGCAGAATTAAAGGAGCACCTGAGAATTGGTTATCTTAGGATGAGTGAAGAAATGACTGAGAAGGGGCGAGAGGGGAGGAAAGAAGCACATGTTTTTATGTTTAAATGTAGATAAGTTTAAGTTGCACAGATCTGTAAATTTTGTAAAAATTCACCGAGCTCTACATATCATTTGTGTACTATTTTCTGTATGCATATTACATACATGTATGCACAGATCTTCAATAAAGAAATAAAATGAAATAAAAAATAAGTAAAATAAAAAGTGAGCCTAACAACCCATTTAAGAGGTTCTGCTGAAATAAACTTCTAGAGTTATTTTTTTTTAATGTTTATATATTTTTGAGAGAGAGAGCATGAGTAGGGGAGGGGCAGAGAGAGAGGGAGATCAGAGGCGGGCTCTCTGCTGTCAGCACAACAAAATATGGGGCTCAAACTCACAAACCGTGAGATCATGACTTGAGCCAAAGATGAACACTTAACCAACTGAGCCACCCAAGAGCCCCAAATCCTAGGGTTACAAAAAAAAACATAAAAATTAGTTATTCCAAGTCAAAGCTAAGGGGAAAAAAGCAAACTGGAGAACACCACATAAATGATACAATTAAAAAACAAAAAAACTCCAAAATCTACAAAAAACTCAACCCTATATACACTGTACAGATGTATATAGGTAGAGACATAGGAGGGTACCTAACAAACTATCACAGTATACTCTTTCCGGAGAGATGAACTATGTCTGCATTCATTAAGGAACACATATACTGTTTTCTCTTTATTTTTAAATATAGTTCTGAGTATTTTACATGGAGAAAACATTTAAATACCACGTAGATATTTAAAAATATACACAGCAAGAAAGGCTCAGACCAAATGATCTAATCATACTGTTTTCAATATGTATATTACTTATGGCTTTTATTATTATTCCCGCTTAACATAATTTGGTCATGTTGTTTACTTACTAGCTGTTAAGACCTACACATAAAGGAGGCTATCACTCAGTGTCACTTATCCGTGTTGTATCTGTATTTTATCATTGAGGTAACTGCCATTAAAAGTGATGATTCTAATTTTTCTGAGTCAAAAATGGGAAAGATGCTAATTAGTAATATATAAAAGGTCAATTTTTGAAATGATCTCATCAGCTAAGTGCATTTACAGCAAACCTCAGTATAATTTTAATATCCCTGAAGAGCTGCTATCGTTCATTTACATGTAACTTTAAAAACCTAACATTAGGTACTTAAGAAAAGTACTTTTCAAAAAAAAATAACCCATTATATGCACAAGGTTACAATTAAAAAGTACATAATAGCACAGAAAAAAATCATCAAGAAAGAGGGCAGTCTCCTTATCCACACCTCTGCACACCCTCATCCCGCTCCCCTGGAGGAAGTCACTGTGTCTCATTTCTGTTTTGTTCTTTTGACAACTACCTCCACATCTCAGCTTATTTCTTGACACAAATTTAAACTCCTATGTACCAATTCCCTGCTGCCAGAGTGAGAAGTTGGCTCTTACCATCCCTAACCTCTCCCCAGCTCTTCTAGTACAGTTGTTGTCACTGGCCTCAGCCATACAACCCAGCGTCACTGCCTACTCCGTCAGCCACAAAGCACAACCTCCCCAGTTTGAGATGAGAACTGCAATACTCTCACCCACCCGTTCTCTTGTCTTTGAACTTTCATGAGAACATGTCCAAAGGTGAGTCTTTTCTCATTTATTTTCTGTTGAATCCTTTCAATCTAAAGACTTCTCTTTCAGTTATGAGAAACCTTAATAACTTCCTCCACTTGGGCTTCTCTAGACATCTTCTGCGTTGTCCCCTCTTATTCTATGTTTGATTAAATTTCTTTGAATTTTTCTTTTTTTTATAGCGTTTTTTTTTTTTTTTTGATGAATTTTTCTTTAAACCATCCTAATAAGTGTATATGCGGTCGTTTTTAGTCTTTAACAATCTTTCTTATTCTGGCTGCCCTTTTTGCATTATGCCAGCTTCTTACTTAATGGAAGTAGTATTTCCTAGAAGTGTTGATCAATACTAATTATTACCAATAAGCTTTTTTTATTTGCTTGTGCTTTCCTCTTCTTTCCTTGATCTACTTCTCATCTGGAGGTATGTTTCCTTTTTCCTTATCACAGTCTTTCTCTTTAGTACTGAAAACTTTCCTCAAATGCCTAGTGATACTTGGTTATTACCTAGTGATACCTAGTGATACTTGGTTTACGGAGGTGGCGAGAAGAAGAAGTAGTAACAACTCGCTGGAGAAGCAAATATAATCTTGAAGGATAATAGTGGCACTCAACACATTACTTAAACAGAAAAAGAAAGCGAATGTGGTCAAGAAAATGAAATGATCAAAAGCAAATCCCCGGGAAAACCAAAATTAAGATAAATTACATGTGGATAGTCATCTATATTAATAAAACTTTGTCTCACAATTTACTTACTTTCGAAGTTCAGCATTCTGCTTTTCCAAGCTCATTTTCATTTCCATGAGATGATTATTCTCTTGTTTTAACTGCTTTTCTGACATTTTTAGTGTGTTAACTTGCTGTGTTTGCATCTTCAAGTCATTTTGTGTAAGGCAGCGCTTCTGAGTTTCTTGCTCTATTTTTAATGTCAAGTTTCTAATCTAAAAAATAAATTTTATAGTTGGTATATAAATAAATAATTTTGATTTTTTTAAATTTTTTAATGTTTATTTTGAGAGAGAGAGTGAAAGAGAGAGAGAAAGAATGAATATGAGCAGAGAGCGGCAAAGAGAGGGAGACACAGGATCTGAAGCAGGCTCCAGGCTCCGAGCTGTCAGCACAGAGCCCAACACGGGGCTGGAACTCACGAACCACGAGATCATGACCCCAGCTAAAGTTGGACGCTTACCGACTGAGCCACCCAGACACCCCATTATTTTGATTTTTCTTATCAGTGAAGCTTGCAGCAAATATGATCATGCAAAAGAGATTTTTGCTCTTAGGCAGTTAATTCATTTCCCAGTAAAATATTTTTTGTATTTCTGATGTCCTATTTTTTAAATAAAATATGGTCTTCAGGGTAAAAATAACTTAAAAACTTTTAATTATGATTAATTTAGCATATCATCCAAATTCAGTAAAATTAAAGGTTGCAGAATATTATAAGAAAAAATTTTAAATTATGAAACCACCATTACAGATAAACCGAAGTGGACCGTGAGCACATGACACAGTCTGTTATTGCTGCTTATTAGCAAACTTCACACTCACATCCTCGTTGAGCACATCTTTCTGCTGAAGGAGCTCATTGATTTTCTGCTGTGACTGCTTGAGGTCGCAGTCGAATATCGAGCATCTCTTCTCAGCTTCCAGCAACAGGTTTTCGACCTTCTGCTTTAACGTCCTTTCCTCTGAGAGCTTTTTCTCCATTTCTATTGCCACAAAAATGGGCACAATTATATATTCACATACCAAAGAAGCATATCAAATACATGACACCATGCTATGAAAATTACTGTAAATGATGCTGGCTTAAAGACATTTTTTAAATTTCCAACTTAATATTTCCATCACTCTTCCTAATGTGTTTGAAATGTCAAGGGTTTCATGTTTGGAAACTGGGCATTTTATTTGCAGCGTGGAACTTACCACTCTGCAATATTATATCTATTCTAATGGAAGTAAAATTCTGCCTTCACTTATGATTCTAAAAGAGTCTTACATCTTTTGAATTAAGACTTCTTTTATTTTCCTGCTACCCTACACCTCTTGGGGTTACTCTTCTTACCCTAAAACATCCCAGGTAGATTTTAGGACATCTATGACTCTTTCCATATTAGCATATTACTATGCAGAGAATGACAATTATGCTTTGGGGAAAGCACAAGACACTGGGACCGAACTTCTTGAAGTTAAACCGTGTCTCTGACACGTCCTAATTATTTGCGTGGGCAAGTTAATTAAGCTCTCTGGGGCTCAATTTCCTCATCTGCAGAATGGCGATAACAGTACCTATTCTCCCTCATAGGGATGTTAAGACAATTCTTAGTTAATACCTGTGCAGCAGTTAGTAGCTGGTTGGCATACAAGAAGTATCTGATAACTGCTCACTATTTAAAGACAATGTTAAATGATCTAAAGAGAATGTTCACAGTATTATTTTAAAAGGAAAAAGCAATCAGGTATAAAAAGTGTAGAAAACACACAAAATATCTTCCCAATTAGTAAAACTGTGGTTAATCTTAACTTACTTCTTCATACTTTCCTGTATTTTCTAAATGATTTGTAATAAACTTTTAATTTGTTTTATTAATCAGAAAAGGCTTTTCAAACCAAAGAACAGGCAAAGTTTATGTCTAAGCAAGTGATTTCATATTAAATGTCAGATATTACCATTAAAGGATTACCTTCTGATGGATGGATTAGGAAATCTTTTCAAATCCCCTCTGCTCTTACTTTCCTAATGCTCCATACTGAATTATCATTTGTTATAAAATAACATAGGGAAAAATTAAGCCTATGAATTTTCACTTTTTAATGAACTGCCTTCAAAAGCGTGGGAAAAAATGAAACTATTCTTCACATTCTATTAATAACAGCTAATATTTCTAAGCATTTTCACATATCATTGCAGTTGGTCTTCAAAACAACCTAATAGTCTTATCTAAGAGGAAACAAGACACACACAAAAAAAAAGATTAAGGAAACTAGACAAGGTCACATGACTGCTAATTCATTAGAAGCCATATTCTTAATCAAAGGAAGCTATGACATGGCAGTGGAAAGGCCAAAGGCTTTTATTTTCATTTTTTTAATGTTTATTTATTTTTGAGAGAGAGAAAGACAGAGCGTGAGCAGGAGAGGGGCAGAGAGAGAGAGAGAGACACAGAATCTGAAACAGGCTCCAGGTTCTGAGCCGTCAGCATAGAGCCTGATGTGGGGCTCAAACCCGGGAACAGTGAAATCATGACCTGAGCTGAAGTCAGACGCTTAACCGACTGAGACACCCAGGCGCCCCAGGCCATAGGCTTTAAGAGCCAGTTTGAGTACGAGCTACTACATTTAAGTTTTGTGTACTCATAGAAATTATGACAGTCATCATACATCTTATGTTAGTATTGTAAAAAGGGACTTGAAAAAAATGGTAGGTACTATTACCCTGAACTGGTTCATTTTTTATCAGTCTAGAGAATAACCCATGGACAGATATACTCATTTAAAAACCAATAACCCTAATGTGGGCACAGACAACAGAGAGAGGCACAAGTGAACTTACCGAGGTGATGAAAATACAGATTCTGTAATTTGTTTTGAGTGGTGGTTACAAGTATGTATTACAAATGTGAGAAGGGCTTGCATTTTACTGCACCTGAATTATACCTCAAAAGAAATTCAACTCTATCTTCCAGGCCACTGAGACGGAAACATGGCCCACTAACTTCCTCTCTTGTAATTAGATTTTTCTAAATTAAGCACTCATTTCATCTCTTAACAGCCTTAATTACTGCCTTAAAATAAACTGATTTTAAGTTTTAAAACAATCTCCAATTTAAATTTCATTCATTAATTAAAAGGCTATTTTTGCCAAGTTATTTATAAATGCTATGCTTCAATTTGAAATAAAATTTCTGCTTAAGAGTTCTATGAATTTTTCACAAGAGTCTTTTATTAATTTCCTTTGAAATTTCGAATCCTTCATAATTATAAATAGTCAGTTAGGAAAACATGAAAATATCCTAAGACAAATAATTTCAAGATACAAGCTGGTTTGTGGAAAAGTTAACTCTGTAATCTTACACTACATTCATTAGTAGTGGATGACTTTGACCAGATCTAGCTGGTATCTTCATCATGTCAGAGTTTAAAATATTCAGTGAGCTTATATTCTAGTTAGGTAAGCTACTATTTTTAAAATATTTATCTTGCATAAACTGTCAACAATTTTGTTATACAAACTGGTAAATGTCAAACTAAATATTACGAAAAGAGCAAATCCCCCTAGCTCTGAACAAATACATCTGGAACCTCATGCCCTTTACACCTGTTACTACTGCTATCACTAAAATATTCATTTCTCTCTGATTCTTAAATTTGGTTGAATAATTTTGTGTTTGGGCCTTACTATCTTAGAAATGATCATTGCCATAAAGGAAAAAAAATGATATGTATATAAAGCTTCCCTAATGTTTTTTTCTTTCCAGTTCCCAATATTTGACAATAAAATTAAAAAAAATATTCTTCAAAATCAAAGAGTTCACTACAGAATCAATTCTTAGTAAAATGCTGCAGAAAAAGCATACCTTTCATAGCTTCTGATTTTGCTTCTTCAATGGATTCATAAATCTTATTTTTATCTGCCAACCGTGCTTTTGTAGCCTTATGCTCAGCTTCTTCTTGTTCTAAGCTCTGCTGTATAACTTTTAGTTGGTATGTCATATCTATTTCCATGTTGTTCTTTTCCTATTAAAGATTTAAAATACAGCTATCAAAAAAAAGACTGGCTCACGATTCCAAAAACTTATAAAGCTATTTTTTTACAGACGAAGAATGTTCAATACTTTCCCTCCCTCCTTCACTCAAACTTTTTGTAAAAGTGACCCACAAATCCATTTGGTCCCCTCCCGCTGAACCTACGTCTGTCCCATCCCTCCTCTTGGCTGCTGGGGGAGTTGCACTTAGAGTGTCTGATCGCAATAAAGTAACACGTGATAGTCTCAACATCGGATTCAGCGAACACTTCTCAGTGTTTATCTCACTTGGACTCACTGTTGCCCTTGAAACTAATTCCTTGACATACCTGACAATGAACTCACTTGACTCCCTACTTCCTGTTCTCATCTTTTCTGTCGCTTATGAAGTTTTCCCCCAGATGCTCCTGAAATGCTGGTCTTCTCTGGAGGTGGTGTTCTTCAGCCAGTTAAATCTTCTCCCCTTCCTGTATCATTATTTTTCACTTTTAAAACATACCTAATATTTCCCTTTGCTATATCTAAAGACAAATTTTCAGAATCTTCTACCATTTATCTTTACATTCCACATAGGAGACTTGTTTTAAGTTGGGAAACTTTAATAACAGAAGTCAATCTATTTTCTAGATATCTTCAAAAGATTTTCTAATTCTTTGTTTTCTATAGTTTGTATCATACATATAAATATTCCTTTTGTTTTTCAAATAAATGTTTAATACTGAAAATGATTTTTTTCTCTTTTTTTAAGTTTTTATTTTGAGAGAGAGAGCACATGTGCAGAGAAGGGGCAGAGAGAGAGAGAAAGAGAGAGAGAAAGAGAGAGAGCATGTGCAGAGGAGGGGCAGAGAAAGAGAGAGAGATAGAGAAATAGAGAGAGAGAGACAGAGAGACAGAGAGAGAGAATCCCAAGCAGGCTCCATACTGTCAGTGCCGAGCCTGAGGCGGGGCTTGGTTTGCTAACTATTGAGATCATGACCTGAGCCAAAATCAAGAGTTGGATGCTTAACCAACTGAGCCACCCAAGAGCCCCTAAAATGATTTTTTCAACCGAACAATAATCAACTCTGCCCTGAAAAACCACTGCTCTAAACAAGGTTTCCTCTTGCATTCAAACAGCTTCAGCTACTTCTGTACCAATGACTCTCAAATATTTCTAGCTTCAACATAGTCTGCTGCTTTACAAACATCTTACGGTACCTCAAACTTAGAACTAAAATAGTTTTTGTCATCATCTCTTCTAAAAGAGCTATTTCCCTTCATTCTTTTTCCCCCTTTCTTCTTTATTAGTGTTACCATTATACATCTTGCCACAAAGTAAGAACCTAGCACTCATCCTTAAGTGCCACACACATGCCTCCTCTAATCGATCACTAAGTGCTGCCAAATATTCTGCCTCCATATAGTTCTCAGATTCATCCCTATTTTCCATCTTTTTAAACCACTGCACTAGTTAACTGAATTACGGAAAATGCCTCTAACTAGTCTCCCCACCTCTCATCCTGTCGTCCTCAAATTTATTCTCCACACATGGTACACAACGATCTATCTTAAATGTACGTTTGAAAAGAGCATCCAATTTAAAGCCCTTCAGTGGCTGGTCCGTTACCTGGAGAAATTAAGTCTAACAGAATATTCAAAGTCTTACATGATCTAGCTCATGCCTAGGTCTGTAGCTCATTCTGGTGAGTGAATTCCTCACGCTTACCTGGGGACCATACCATTTTGACTTGGTGTCTATTCTTGTAAAATTTCACTGGAGCACAGCCACGCCCGTTCCTTTACGTATCGCAGCAGAGCTGAGTTGCAACAGACTATATGGCCCTCAAAGCCTAAAATATTTACTGTCTTTTGCTTAAAAGATTAAAATCTGTTGACCTCTGCTCTGTACTCCAGAACTATCGAGGAGTCTGCATTACATAAACCAACTATGCCTTTTCTATTTCCCATCCTCGGTACTTTTGCTCCTGCTGTCCTCCCCAGCTCAGAATGTGCCTCTACCCTGCCAACCATTCCGGCCCTGTCAGATTAGGGCTTCATCCTGTGCATCCAATACACCCTGTCCCTTCTTCTAGCAGTCTAATGACAACGTTGCGTTAGAATTCTCTGTGTACTTTATTAATTACTTTAGGTACTACTCCTTAGATTGTATTTTTTTTCCTTAATTTATTATTTAAGTAGGCTCCAAGTCCAATGTGGGGCTTGAACGCATGACCTAGAGATCAAGAGTCACATGCTCTACCGTCTGAGACAGCCATGGGGCCCCACTGTGAGCTTGCTAAAGGCAAAGCAAAGACTGCATCCTGAAATTTCTATCACAGATGATACATTAAATACTTAAACAAATGGAGAAGTGAACAAAAATAACACCTTAACTGCACAGAGCCTAAAAATTATCTGGGCTTACAGTAGTTTTAAAGAAAAACTTCTCAATGCCTAAAGCCATTGTAACTTTCTACCATTTTAAAGACATGTTGTAGTCGAAATTTAAGATTTCCTTGGATCCCTAGGGAGAAACACCCACTGAGAGCAAAACTTTAGAGTAAGCTTTCCGATCTAAGACTCTTTGTCATTTTCTTACAAAATATAAAGCTGAACATGTTTTACCTTTTCCAAATCAGTAAATCTCTCCTGTAGTTGTCTCTTCTCCATCTCTACTTTTGCTAATAAGATTTTGCCATTCTTTAAATCTTCTTCTAGGCCAGATATTCTACCTAAAATTGCAACATTTTAAAAACAATAAACCCACAAAGTATATATATTAAATTCAGAGTAAAAAATCTGGAAATCACCTCATACTTTGGAGCTGTTATTTATGAGCAGAAGTTTTATAATTGTTGGTTGAGTGCTTTATGGTTAAGTCAACTGGAACCCAAACCGTCACCCTGGGAAGTACTTTTTAATAACTGAAAATATTTCACACTATTTGAAAGTAAACCTTCCATTCATCAAAGTTTGTATCCGTGCATTTCCAGCACCCTAACTTCACATAACAGAGTAGTACATTGAGAAACGTGCTATTCCAGCACATATATCCATCATCTAAAGGTACTTACAAATATAAGTCATCCAGATAAATTCAAGGGCAACCTCTACTTTTTAATACCTTGTAAGTCATTAATTATCTCTGATCCGTGGGTTCGGTCCCTCCTTTCAGATTCTAGAACTGACTGAAGATTGATAAATTCCTTTTCAAGTTTTAACTTGGCAGTCTCCAGCAGACAATTTTTATCTTGAAGATCTCTATTGTTAGATTCCAGCTGCTGAATCTGTTTTGTACTTTCTGCCTGGGTTTTTCTTAATCGGGCTGCAGTATCAGATTCTGTTCTCAGCAAAGCATTGGTTTCATCCAGCTGTTATTCCATTCAAAATCAAACAGACAACAACAAACACAAGTGTACATAATGAAAATACTTCCATTTATCAGTCCGTTACAAACTATTTAAAGTAAGAAAGGAAACTAAAAATAGCTTCCTAATGATTTCCCTTTAAAATCAGAGGCAAGCCACAGAGAGGGAGGGAGACAAAACCTAAGAGACTCTTTAATACTAAGAACAAACTGAAGGTTCATGGGGGTATGGGATAGGGGAGAGTGGGTGATGGGCACTGAGGAGGGCACTTGTTGGGATGAACACTGGGTGTAGTATGGAAACCAATCTGACAATAAATTGTTTTTTAAAAAAATAAACTAAAATCAGAGGCAAAGGCCTTTTTGTAGCATTCCCAATTAAAATTAGTATTAGTAAGTTATCGTCAAGAAAATCCAATATCCTTATTACAAACTGGGATTAACCTACTTGTCTCTGGAGTTGATTTACTTTCTCAGTGGATATTTGAGAGTTCTGATTCCTTTTTTTCAAATCTTCAAGTTGGTCCTTTAAACTGTTAACTATGATAAAAAGCATTTTAGTGGCAAGCTTCAACAACACACACATACAAACACACTTAATTTTTTTTCTTGGTAACTATTTAATATTCTACACCACAAACCATCATTTTCCAAATTTCGTTTCTTGTCTGCTTCGTGATCAGCTTTCCGCTGAAATTCTGCATTTTTGTGCTGAAGAAGTGCCTTTTCTCTTTCTAATTGTCTTAATGTTGATTCTGCATTTTTCCTTAAGGTAATCTGAAATAATGCTTAAAGTTATTATCAAAGGAAGGTATGTAAAAAAAAATCAAATGAAAACACTCTTTTAGTATTTCAAGCAAATAAAAAAGAACTTTAAAAAAGGCTGCAACTGCTGTTTTGATAAAACTTACAATAACGTTTCCCATTATTTTCAAAACAGCACACCTCTCTTATATTAAGATCATCCTGTTAACTGTTTACTACTGAAAGTCAAACTTTCTGTAACATTCCATCCCCAGTGAACCATCTTCACTTAACATAAACTATGGATCTGAAATGTTATGAACAGAAATTTAAAAGAAGAAACAATGGTCACTTTCTGTTGTTAAGCCAAGTAATTAATACGAATGCAAATTTTTTTTACGTGAAATATCTACCCATACTAAATTAACTCGAGTTTGCGAAAACAACAAAATGAAGCCTGTCATCATGGTCATCTTATAACTTTAGTCCTGCTCACCAAGGCTACATAAGGTAGGTCTTACTATATACCAAGTTAGGTATTAATATGGTTCTAAGCGAATCCTGCAGAGAAGGCAGGCATCACAACTTCTAGTAAGCAAGAATATTAACGAAAGCATACAGCAACTTTACCTCCTCTTCTAGCTCCTTTGCTACTTTCTCAAGGCGAGTATTAACAGATCTAAAGAATTTCAAAAGAAACAGTAAGTAAAATCTCTCCTCGTTTATAATAAAAACATTTACTTATTATAAATTCAAAAATAGTTGTAACTGCTTTGTAACTCTTCATTTTTAGTAAAACGTTTAAACTTAAATTTTAAAATACAACATTTCATCATCTAAACAACATACCTGCACTTTTGCTCTAGCTCTTCTTTGGCTTGTATCTCAGTGCTAAGGTGTTCTTCTAATGTGTACAGTTTTTTCTGAATCTGTTTGAAAACAAGAAACTATATAAATTTGGGTCATATTTAAAATATGAGAGGCTTAAAGAAAACAATGATAAGCTGTTTTTTAAGCTTAATATAACCTCCTCTATAATGGTACAGTTTTTGCACCTTCCTAACGTGACTTTTGCTGAAGTAAGGAAAAAATTCTCCACCTCCTGCTTTCTGTGTATGTCTGTAAACATCTACACACTACGTAAATATACGAACGAGAAGCTCTAATCCTGGCAGAAGTCTTCGAGGACTCCGAGTCCCTCATTCGTCATGGATAAAGGATATCCTCTGATCCCCTCCACCGTCCTTCTACATATTGTTTATGTAAAAATACTGTCACAAGGTATACTTACAAGATGACAAGGTCTATATCTGAAACAAATTATTTGGAATATTTGACTGAACTTGTTCAAAAATATATCACTGCTCTTAAAAATGAGAATTTAAGCTCTTCTTTCTATCTTTCTACACAGTGCCAGGAACACTACTATAAGGAGTTATAGTCAATAAGTCTTCCAGGAATGATGGTCAATTGATTATAAGTCGTTTCTTTGCCATTCTTTACGTTTTCTTTTAGACCAGATATATTGAAATTACATTAAGTATTAAATAATCCATTTTTGCATTATTACCTTTATAAAAGACTTAACTTTTTGAGTGCCTTTTATGCCTCAGGTACAGTGTTAGGCACGATACAAATGTTGTCTAATTAATCCTAACAACAACCCTAAAAAGGTGGTAGTGTTGTAGCTACTCAATAAAGAAACTGAAAGTCAAAAAAGGTAAATAACTGTCTAGATGGCTTAGCTAATAGTTGCTGGGCCAAAATCAATCCAAGACTATTAGATTCCAAGACCAATATTCTTTCCACTATTCTAGTGATTAGGTTCCTCATGTTTTCTTAAGTATTTTATACACCTTAAGCAAAACTATCATTTTTCCCTAATAAGAATATACAGGCCAATGAACAAGTTTAACTGCTATTGGCTGTTATTACATTAGTATAATTTGATCACACTAGTTTTCACTTGTTAATCTGAAATTCTTACTATCAGTTATATATCCTTAATAAATAAAAATAAGAAAATTATATAATACATATTTAAACAATAAATCCACAGGGGCAATAAATAAAAGAAATACTTGGTAGAAATAAGGTTGGGAACTTCTCTCTTAAGTAGATGTAGCGCTCCAAATGCTAGGTGGAAAATGGCTCTATAGAAACTAGAGTGATGTGCTTTTCTCAGTTTTCCAACATAAGTGACATCAACGTACCTCTTGGCTTTCCTATTTGAAACAAAACAAAAAAGCATAGAAATTTAAAATGCTTGCATGCTTTATAAAATTCCTAAAATAAATCATACCAAAATCATCTAAACAATTTTTTACTTTCTTTAAATTTTAAGGAGAAAACGTTAGCCCCCTTATTAATGTGTATGTGTGTATATGATTTACTTTTGTAAATCACATATCATAGAGGCCATGAAATACTGTTACAGTTTTATAAAATTAACCTTTATATGGATTCATTCCTAAACACTCAAAATATTAATTTCTCCACTATTTCTATGCCCTTATAGCTTATTAACTATATCCTTTTAGAGTACTAAGATTATAAAACTTTCTGATATTATCGATGTTTATAAACCTATTCTACCACTTTTTTACTATTAAAACTAAGCCTAAAAAGCTATGTGTAATTCATCTTTTCACCAGCCACTTTATCTTACACAGTACTACCTGTCGAATAAATGGATCACTTCATGCTTTGTGAACTGTATAACACAGAACACCATCTAACGATTCAAAAAGTAACATCAAATGAACTTTTTAAACACACAGATATTACTAAATTAGTTGAACACAGATATTACTAAAGTAGTAAAAAAACTTATACATACTTCATTCTTCCTTGACTGTGCTGAATCATTTTCTCTACAAGATGGAGAGTCACTTAA
Organism: Paguma larvata; assembly: GCA_030068075.1. NCBI lineage: Eukaryota > Metazoa > Chordata > Mammalia > Carnivora > Viverridae > Paguma > Paguma larvata. Next base: position 7,754,983 of record CM057836.1, read on the forward strand.
TAACCTAGAGGGAAAGGCAGGAAATAAATTCTTTGCATGTCATTTTAATCCATTTTCTAATACCCCAAGATTATTCTCAGAATTAAATTCCAACCACAAAGATTTCTCTTTATCACTTCAACATATTTTAAATGAAGCACTGTTTTCCCCTCTAGACATTTATATCATTCTCAATAATTTAAAATGCCACACTTGTTTTTGCCCCCCAATTCTTATCAGATGTTCTGGTCTTTAATATTGTTGAGATTGGAGTCACATATGGGCTATACTTTCCCCCTCTTCATCTCACTTTGAGTTCCTAGAACTATGTTATCTAGACATCTTCTAGAAAAGAGACCCCTCTCCTCCTTTTCAAAGATAACATCTCTTGATTCCCGGGTCTTAATACATAAATCATCACTTCTATTTAAATGTCAATTTCTCACTTTAACTGGGTCCTTCCTACAGGCACATCCTCCTTTCAGTGAGCAGTTACAATAGTTTTTAGAATACTACTGTTAGCAGAGTGGCCAACTCATCTTGGTTTACCTAGAATTTTCTCAGTTTCGGCATGAAAGTCCCTTGCCACATCTTAGGAAGCCCCTCAGTCCTGGGGCTAACCATAATGGTCACCCCTACCATTACATGTATGGAAGTACCACAAGTTTCTCAATACAAATTTCTCGAATGTCTGTAATGCCTCGCTCCTCCCTACGTGTCGAAGTCAAAAGTCCCTTAGTAGAGCACACAGTAATTGTCTACTGCTTTACTGTCTCCGTGAACGCCAATGGTTTTTAATCTTTACCCCCAATACTGTCACCCAGTATTCACTGGTCCTGTGCCAGGCTCTGTGCTACGTGGAGGGATTACAGGCAAGACACCTGCAGTCTCGTCAGGTCCTCCCGATGACCACCATATAGCAACAAGTGCCTACTGACCACACTGCTCCGCTCCCGGCGTGTGCTAACATGCCACACTTCTGCTCCCATTGTTCACTTGCCCACAGCTCTCACCTAACCTCCCCACATCCTGGCCAATCAAAACCCTTTCTTATTTTTACAGACGCCACCCCTTCCCTGAGGTCTTACTGGATTTCTCACCCTCACCCTGGAGATGTGACTTTTATTTTTCTTCTGAACTATTCTATCTGAGCCACCTCAGATATTTTGGTATCTTTCTTTTTTTCTTTTTTTAAATATATATATTTTAATGTTTGTTTATTATTTATTTTGAGAGAGAGAGAGAGAGAGAGGGAGAGCATGAGCTAGGGAAAGGCAGAGAGACAAAGGGGGACAGAGGATTTGAAGTCAAGCAGGTTCTGTGCTGACAGCAGAGAGCCCGATGTGGGGCTCAAACTCATGAGCTGTGAGAGCATGACCTGAGCTGAAGCTGGATGCTCAATCATCTGAACCACCCAGGTGCCCCAAGATTTATTTATTTTTGAGAGAGAGAGAGAGAGAGAGAGAGAGAGAGAGAGAGAGAACAGGGGAGGGGCAGAGAGAAAGGGGGACAGAAGATCCAAAGCGGGCTCTGTGTGACAGCAGCAAGCTGATGCGGGGCTCGAACCTATGAACTGTGGGCTCATGACCTGAGCCGAAGTCAGATGCTCATCTGACTGAGTCAGCCAGGTGCCACAGTACCTTTCTTAAGGCAAATATCACATTCTAGCCTTCGTTATGACTGTATCATTCTCTTATAGTCCTCATTAGTTGATAAGTTCCTTCAAAAGTATGTATTTGGTCTTACTCTATATCCCCCAAAGAATACAGAACAGTGCCGGGCATTCATTTGTAATGAATGTAACATTCAGAAATAATGGAAACAAATGAAAAATAACTTTTGATAGTCCTGTTTAAAAACTCCCAAGTTTAAAACAAGTGAACATTTTATCTTCTATAATTCAGAGCCTCACAGTAAGACAACTCTTTACAGCAAAATCTTGAAAGCAATAAAAATATAATGAATAAACCACATACAGATTTTCTCTATAGTAGGTAAATCCTATAAAAGGCAGCTGATTTCCTACAAAAGCTTTAGGAATTGGGAAGGTTTCTACGTCTCCTTTATCATCTTCGATGTCATCAAAATTGCTGCTGTCTATGTCACTGCTGAGCTCAGGTACTACAGGAGCTGCCGCTGTTAGAAGAAATGAATTATTTTATTCATAATCAAAATAAATATTAACCATCCAGATTGCATTTTACATCAATTACAATATGTAATTGTGTGACATCAACACATTATATGTTAGTAATATATAACTAATCCATAACATTATGATTTACTATAGAAAATTTTGGTAATATGTTTTACATTCTATCACTCCAAACAATTAAAATTTTATTAAGTATTTTATTACTACATCAGATCAGTCTTATGTACAGTTAAATCTACTAAACAAGGAGAGCAGTATGATATGAGAGGTATTAAAACTGAAAGCAGCAGTAACCTGCACATACATTCTTCAGTCTTTGGTTTTTTATAGTCAGTAAGTAAAATACTTCTTAACTCTTAAAATGAATTAATGTCAAATATACATAAAGTTAAATGAATTACTATGCTTATCCTAGTATTCATCAAAGTATGGTCACCATAAATAATCAGTGATTTATTAAATCAAATGCATTCAAAATTAAAGGATATTTTTCCCATTCTGAAAAGTATTTGATTCATAAAAAACTTGACACATTAAGAAATCTATTTATTATAAAAGTATTAAGAAATATTGCAAACAAATACAAATTACTTTGTTAAGATACTGAGGAACATTAATTTAGTTATAAACATTGCCACAGAACAAATTTGAAATGAAATCTCTCCATTTAAAAGTAGTTATCATTAAGTATATCAAACATACTTATTAATTCAAAAGAGGAATCAATTTTTGAGATTTAAACTGTGATGGGATGGAAGTATTTAAAGTTACTGACTTACTCTCTCTTATGTTATCCCAATTCCACTGATCGTTCTTAAAGAAAGGATGTTGTTTGATTTCTTCTACCCCATTTCTCCCAAGCCGTACCTCCCTAAACAATACAATTAAAGATTGTATTAAACTTCTGATACAGAAGAGTCAAAGCCTAATAAAAATGTTATTTTAAAAATTTCTTCTTAGAAAGAACTCACATATTGTTAGAAGCTATCAGTATTTCATTCTTTGACCTTTTGAGTCTTCAATGAAGATTGTATGGAAATAAAAAGCATCCTTTTTTATATGCCCCTGGAGCTATGTTTAATATAAACAGGAAAAACCTGTACACTTTAGAGGGAAGTACTGCTAGCCACAATGAGAGCATTAAATTCTTTTCAACAACTGAAAAGAAATTGGAAAGAAAATATCTTTCCTCCACCTACGATCATTCCTTAGACTGCACCACCACCCCACAATAAATTGCGAAGGCAAATCTCTCATGAATGGTACTCCTCTCATTAACATGTGCTGAATCCTGCTGTATACGTTTCAGCACAAATCAGGGCCATCCTCATCAACCCATCTAGTTCCAAACCAAACACTACACATACAGGATGTGTTCTGAGTTTATCGCCATGGATTGGTAATCAGATAATTAACAAATCTTATAACTGATTAACATATTAAAATGATCAACCTCTCTAATGAGAAAAAATAACAATAACTTTTCTTGCTTCAGAGGAAAAAAATTCATGATATTCAGTTTGATGAGAATGAGGAAATAACTATAATCAATGGATATATACCCCGATGTGACTTCTCTGAGGGTCAATTTTGCAACGTCAACTCATTTTATTTTAATTTTTTAATAACTTATTTTTTAATTTGTATCCAAGTTAGTTAGCATACAGTGCAATGATGATTTCAGGAGTAGATTCCTTAATACCCCTTACCCATTTAGTCCATCCCCCCTCCCACAACCCGTCCAGCAACCCTCTGTTTGTTCCATATTTGTCTTTTATGTTTTCTCCCCTTCCCTTATGTTTTTATATTATTTTTGCTTCCCTTCCTTTATGTTCATCAGTTTTGGATCTGATTGCTCATATGAGGGAAGTCATATATTTGCCTTTCTCTGAATAATTTCACTTAGCATAATATACTCTAGTTCCATCCGCATAGCTGCAAATGGCAAGATTTCACTCTTTTTGATTGCCGAGTAATACTCCATTGTATATATATATACCACATCTTCTTTTTCCATTCATCCATCGATGGACTTTCCATACTTTGGCTACTGTCGAGAGCACTGTTATAAACATTGGGCGCACGTGCCCCTTTAAAACAGCACACCCGTATCCCTTGGATAGATACCTAGTAGTGCAATTGCTGGATTATAGGGTAGTTCTATTGTTAATTTTTGAGGAACCTCCATACTGTTTTCCAGAATGGCTGCACCAGTCTGCATTCCCACCAGCAGTGCAAAAGAGATCCTCTTTCTCTGAATCCTTGCCAACATCTGTTGTTGCCTGAGTTGTTAATATTAGCCATTCTGACAGGTGTGAGGTGGTATCTCATGGTGGTTTTGATTTGTATTTCCCTGATGATGAGTGATATTGAGCATTTTTCACGTGTTGTTTGGCCATCTGGATGTGTTCTTTGGAGAGGTGTCTATTCATGTCTTTTGCCCATTTCTTCACTAGATTATTTGTTTCTTTGGGCGTTGAGTTTGATTAAGTTCTTTATAGATTTTGGATACTAACCCTTTATCTGATAGGTCACTTGCAAATATCTTCTCCCATTCTGTCGGTTGCCTTTTAGTTTTGCTGATGGTTTCCTTCTCTGTGCAGAAGCTTTTTATTTTGATGAGGTCCCATTAGTTCATTTTTGCTTTTGTTTCTCTTGCCTCCTGAGACATGTTGAGTAGAAGCTGCGGTGGCCAAGGTCAAATAGGTTTTTGCCTGCTTTCTCCTGGAGGATTTTGATGACTTCCTGTCTTACATTTAGGTCTGTCATCCATTTTGAGTTTATTTTTGTGTATGGTGTAAGAAAGTGGTCCAGGTTCATTTTTTTGCATGTCGCTGTCTAGTTTTCCCAGCACCATTTGCTGAAGAGGCTGTCTTTATTCCATTGGATATTCTTTCTTGCTTTGTCAAGGATTAGTTAGCTGTACATGTGTGGGTCCATTTCTGGGATCTCTATTCTGTTCCACCATTGATCTGAGTGTCCGTTTTTGTACCGGTACCATACTGTCTTGATGATTACAGCTTTGTAATACAGCTTGAAGTTCAGGATTGTGATGCCTCCAGCTTTGGTTTTCTTTTTCAAGATTGCTTTGGCTATTCGGGGTCATTTCTGGTTCCACACAAATTTTAGGATTGTTAGTTCTAGCTCTGTGAAGAATGCTGGTGTTAATTTGAGAGGGATTGAAACGTTAACTCATTTTAAAGTGTATATCCTAGAATTCCACCTTTAAGGTCTTATCCTCCAGAATATATGCAAAGATATGAGGACAATCACTGCAGGACTCCTTGTAACAGCAACTAGCTATCAATATGGTTTACTAAGAAATCACAGCACTTTCAAGCTAGAAATGCCCTCGGCTATCGATTGAATCTGAGCCCATCATTTATGGGTAAGTAAAATTATTTCTCCCAAAAGTAAAATATTTTCCTTAAGATCATAATGCCAGTGTGTCAAGTTCGGACTGCATTATAAATGTTGCCCTTTGACAGAATGGCTCTTACCACAAATCTAAAAGAATTAAATAGAAAAGCCAAGGAAGAAACTCCAAAGAGTTTTCAATCTTCTCCTTTGGAGGCAAGTTTTCACAGCACTGTTCACCCATTTTGTTTTAAGAAATATCGAATTTCCCTGGCAGTCTTACTCGTATTCAAATGCAAATAAAAAAGGGCTGGGAAGGGGGCACTCCCAAGTCAAATACAAACAGCTTTTAAGATTATAACCAGTCAAGTATGTATCTGCACAAAACACTCTTCTCTCAAAAGATGTACAGTAAGAGTCATATGGCTTAATTACTTTTAAGAATAAAATGTCAGTAATAGAAGTTTTATTTCTTTCAAATGCATTATCTTACCAAGTTCTATTCTTCTCTTTTTGGCCATGAAGGTTCAGGTTAGAGTTAGATTACAATGGGGTTGTGCACACATAAGGACAAGAGTAACCCAACACCAGGCCTAGCAGTAGGAAAAGCTTCCCCCAGAATTAAATGCAATTCGGATAAAGAGAAAAAGATTTCATATGTAAATAAGAGTTAGCTATACTTTCATGTCTACAAATTTAAAAGTTAAGGGCTCTCTGCAAAGAAATTCAAAGTACATTACCTATCTGTTAAGAAGGCACAGATGAGATTCTTCGCATGTTTAGAAATTTCTGCATCTTCGGGGAAACATAATGAGTTTTTATGATCCATAATTTTGCTATATGTTCCTACAAGTGAATCTGCATAAAATGGAGTATCCCCTAAAATTCCAAGAAAGAAGACATGGAGTGTAACAGAGAATGCAAATTAAACACTTTTCATCTAATATTTAAATATGTTAACTTTAAATCTGTCACGTGCACGGAAGAACAAATGAATTCAAGATTTTTCTAAGGCCATTTTTAACCGTAGCAGAGTCCTTTAAATGAAGTCCAGTGCTAACTAACCTGAGCAGGCAGGCACCAGAGCAGGCTCAGAACACTGTAAATCGGAGTCACTCAAACTCATTAAATTCAACTCTCAGAGTTGAAAACAACAGCAGGAATTTAAATGTCCCTTCAAAGGAGTCATGTGACTTCCTCCAAAGTACATTATTTTTCTAAATCCCTAGAAGACTTCAAGGAAATCTTAGATTATATTCTAGTTTCAAAAGTTTACAAAATACACCTAATGCATCACCGGTTTGGGCCAGAGGTGGGGAGAAAGGACCGCTACCAGGGAACATACCCTGCACATAAAGGGATGCGCCACAAAAACGAAGGCCCGAAACAATGTAAGTCATACAATGACAGGAGGTTAAGCACAGCAACATCAACACCACATACACAAGATGGCCACCAAGAGAAGGCAATTTATGCCACAAAAATGTTCCACAGCTAATCATTATTTAAACTTGAGACTTACCAACATGCCCTCATTCCTTTAGTAATAATCATACTCGACTACCCCACATATTTTACAGATTTTCTACTACCCACTTTTCTGGGTCATCCTCTAGAAAATAAATTCTTCAATTTCTACAACTCTGAAGTTTTTTCACAGAATGTTATCGGCCTTACCACACTGGCCTCATAAGCAGATTTAGCTATATCTACCCTCACCCCCAAGCCAGATGATTCAGTCACTGGCTTCCTTAGCCAGAAGACATTTTTGTGACCCCCAGGACTTTGGAATTGGAAATCTTAAGAATGAAATCTATGATGTAAAGAAAAGTTCTGAAATGCATGAGCCTTTCAAATTCTGATTTGGACAAAGTGAAAGAAGTTAAATATACCTCTGAGTTTTCTGAGAATGAAATGTTATTATAAAATATTATCTTGATAGTCAAAGTGGTCAATAGCTATGATTTATTTTACTAGTTTAATAATCACAGATAAATACAAGTTATAAATAGAAGAAACATAGTTGACAAAAATCAATTATGTAACATAATTACATAAACTAAAAAGAGTACATTTAATCCTCTGTTGTTATTGAAACAAATATTAACAGCTTTGTATTTAAAACATTCACAACAAATACTACTGACCAAGAAAATCTTGGACTAGAAGCCCGCTGCAACTGTAAACTTGATTCCTCTTCTAACATGGTCTTCATACAAAAAGGTCTACCAGAAGATTATTTCCTACCAGTATGCTTTCAATTCCTTTTATAATCCACTAAATCACTGTGCCATTACAAGGGTTGGTTTTTCATTTTCCAATAACAATCTGTCATATTCGATACAACTAATTCCACGTTTTTAAAAATTCCACTTCTTCCATGGCATAGACAATTCCTTACATTATCAAACTCTTGACTTAAAGTGGTATGAGTTTTTATAAAAAGAACAAGTAAAAATATTTACTTACCCACCAGCATCTCAAAAAGGAAAACACCCACAGACCACCAATCACATTCTCGCCCATAGTAACCATCACCCCCTTGTGATTTGAGAACTTCGGGTGAAATGTAATCAGGAGTTCCAACTGCTGTATCACAGTGCACCATGCCTGTCTGAGAGCAGAGATAAAGAAAAACAGTCGTATGTAAAAACATACACACAAAAATGCAACTAATTCAATTATTACTATCTACATAGTGGCTACAAATTGCTACCAATAGAACTTCATTGCTGATATAGCTTTGGGAGGACAGGAGTTAAATGTATTATGAAATGCTTAGAAGGGTCAGGATTATGGGAAATCAAGAATAACTTTTCAACTCTAAAATACAAGAGGCTTCATCAATGAAAGAAGTAAAAAGTAGTAAACCCAATGGGGATTCCATGCAAATCAACATCTTTTGTTTCTTTTTCTTACACTACTAACTGGCTAGGAGGACAATTACAAGGGAAGTACAAAATGTGATCTTTAGGCACTGACCTGGGGAAAAGAATTAGGAAGCTTTGGTATTTTCAAAGGGAATGGCAGTACTTAAGATTACAAAGAGCCTCGTTTGGAGGCTGGATAAAAACAGTTCTTATTATCAAGAAAAAAATGAGGGAAATAGATCTAATGTTTAAATTAAAAGATCTTAACAGTGTGAAAGCTTTACCACCAAGCTGCATATTTAGAAATAAAGAACTGCGGCATGAAGGTATTTGACAAAAGGATAAAAACACCATTTTCTGGGTTTAGTTTTGGTGTATAATAAGATATTCCCTATTTAATGTCTTTTTGACAAGGAAAAGAACCACTGTAAATATACGTGTGTGTGTGTGTTTTGTAGTATATATATGTGTGTGTGTGTGTTTGTATTATGTGTGTGGGCTGTAAAATTAAATCACTGTAACAGTATAACACTAAATACTCAGGCACCTCTAGCTCTGTCCAAACTTGCTAAGATTTTACAGATGAATTTAAATGCCCTCCATTTCCTTTATCTGCCCAGTAGAGTGTGTCACCCACGCTGCTCATAAGGAAGTTATATAAATTACCCAGTACTAAGTATCATGACCACTTTGGGAAAAGGAAGTTCCATGTATTTTATAAATGACTTATGTAAATGTATTTAATTGCAATAAAATATGTTAATCATGGGAAATTAATTTCAAAAACAATCTTTTCATTCCTCAAATTAGCAACAATAACTCAATGATTTTACTTTCCCAAGAATATAGCAAATAGAGCATAGGAGTCATTTTAGTTTGAATATAAATAAAAGTTCTGAAAATAACTGGGCAAATATGAGGGTGATAATTTGTATGAATCAGTACTTAGGATAAAAGATGAAAAACATCAGTACCTGACTTCAAAATGTAGAGCATAAAATTAATTTTTATCATGGACTATCCTATACTTCTATTAGAGGATACATTAAGAGACTTGTTAGGGTAAAATGTTTATTTTATATTTTATTTTATTTATTTTATATTTTTGAGGGGGGGCAAGAAAGAGGGCAAGAGAGGGCAAGTGGGGGGGGTGGAGTAGATTCCCCTCTGTGGCGCGCTGTCGGCGCAGAGCCCTGGCAGAGCCTGACACAGGGCTCAATTCTATGAACCATGAGATCGTGACCTGAGCCAAAACCAAAAGCTGGCCACCCAAGTATCCCAGAAATTAGACTTAAAAAAAATTATTTAGCAATCAAAGGTTTAGAGGAAAGAGAGGAAAGGGTAAGATATAAAAGTAACTGGCATAAAGTTAGGGTGTAAAGGATGGGGTACATTAGGTTTAAAGGAGAGACCACGGCATGACAGCTTAGGCAAAAAAAAAAAAAAAAAGAGCAAAAAGAAAGAAACAAGAATGACTTCATATAAAGCATATTCAAGACATGCAGTGAAGTCCAAATCAGTTAAGAGTAAAGTTTCACAATGATGAAGACGGGAAAGGATGGAGATCCATTTTAATAATCACTTGCAGAATAAATACTTCGGCAGAACTAAAGAACTTACTTAACAGCACTCTGCCTTTGGGAAAATAAATATTCCGACCATAGCTTTTGACCAGCATATTGGAGGGTGGTGGCTGAGAACAGGGTGGAAAGAAAGAACTGTGGGGATGGGGTAGGGGTAAGGAGGGAGGGATCCTCTGAGCATGCAACTGTACAGTTTTAACTCTTAAAACCAGGGAAATGTTTCAAACATCCTAAAAGCTCTAAATAAACAATATCGACCAGGATGTGTGTGAGGGAGGTACAAGAAATAGAAAATGGATAGTAAGAAACAAACCTGTTTTATAAATTAATAACATAACCACATCAAATGAGGTAAGGATGAAAAGAATTGACCTAAATAACTTTGGAAGACAGTACCTTTAACACACACGTACTATAAGGCTACACACAAAAGGAACTGCAAAAAAAATAATACATTCTAATCAATAAATCTGTTTGTCACAGAGGTAGGAATTGGTAATTCCCAAATAATTTTAAGTGTACCCTAGAGTTGAACGAGTAGGTAAATCTACTGTAGATGATGAGAGCCAGGTTTCTCACTGACGGAAAAAGCCATCACCAAAAAGAGAGGAAGATTTAGAATGAACCCTGTGGTGTAGGCCAAGAACCCGAAGTATCAGTAGAACTCAGGACTTTGAGTAGTCGATACCTAACAGACTGATAAGTACAGAACTAAGTACAAATGTGTATGCCCATGGATTAGCACATATAGTCTATTTGGTGTATGTGTGTCTGCTGACAAGGCCCAGAAATACTGACACTCCAGGAGCAATATGCACATGGAACGCCCAAATACTGATGTCCAAACACCATTCTTGTTGTTGTTGTTAAGTTTTCTTTATTTATTTTGAGAGACAGCGTGGGGTAGAGGAAGGACGAGAGAGAGAGAGAGAGAGAGAGAGAGAGAGAGAATTGCAAGCAAGGTTCACACTGCCAGCACAGAGTCCGACACAGGGCTCGATTCCACGAACTGACGAAACCTAGACTCAGACACTCAACTAACCAACTGAGCCACCCAAGCACCCCTCTAAATACCGCTCTTGAATAGAATAAATCTGAGCTTCTTAGAGGAGTGGCTGATTCCAGAGCTGGGACAGAGAAAATACAAGTCTTCAACTTATAGTGCCAAAAAATAAGAAAACGCTCCAAAAAGGAGGCGTGTTGAAAGGACAACCTAAAGAGCTTTTGCAAGATAAGCAAACTTTGGAGTGAGTTTCAAGGTATGAGTAGGAATCTGCCAAGTTAAACCGTATTCAATATCATGTATGAAGGCCAGGAATCATGAAATTATTGATTTCATGGCATTAGAAAAACATCTAAATGTAATTTAAGACCCCTGAACTGTAAGGTATAAAAGGTCAAATGATAGAGAATGAGGGTGGCAAGTGGAAGGGATCAAATCATCACAAGAAGCTTCATGTGACACACTAAAGAGTTTGAACTTTATTCAGTAGATGACAGAAATCCACAGAAGGGTTTTAAGCAGGAGAGCAACATAAACAGGTCTGTATTTTCAAAAACGTCCTCGTGAGTATTTAAATGGATCAGAAAAATGTTTATCTGCTAAAATATACCTGGTGTTTTATAATGGACAAAGTCTCAAGAATGGAGAGAATTACTGAGAACACAAAACCGGTCAATCACAGTATCATGAGTTTGGTCCAAGAAACTATTCTAAACGCTCCCTCTAATGGGGCGCCTGGGTGGCTCAGCCGATTGAGCGCCTAACACTTGGTTTCAGCTCCGGTCACGAGCTCATGTTCCTTGGGTTCAAGCCCCATGTCAGGCTCTGTACTGACAGCAGGGAGCCTGCTTGGGAATCTCTGTCTCTCTCCCAGTCCCTTCACCATTCACATGCTGTCTCTCTGTCTCAAAAATAAATAGACATTAAAAAAAATAATAATAAATGCTTCCTGTGAAAGCGGGAAAAAATTATAAATGGAGTTCTTAATTATCAGATGCATTCAGAGCCTCAGCTTGACTGCTACACAGCCAGGAGCCTATTCGGTCATTTTAATAATTAAAAATGAGCACTGGCACCAGGAGCTCCTTTCTCAAACATAGTGGACAGTCCTCTTCCTCCTTGTGCTCTATCTAAAAACAGTCCACCTGGTTTAGAAACCCATTCCCATTTGCACTATACAGTGCCCAAGGCACAAAAAGCTGCCTGTTATTCCAGTTATCTCTTGGAGTACCAATTATTACTTTCATTAGGGCTCTGGTTACAAAGCTGCATAAATTTTGAATGGTCTGTCCCTACTGCCTCCAAAAACCCGGTTTTTTTTTTAATGTATAATTTTGCAGAAAATAGGGTTTGTTTTTTTTGTTGTTTTTTTTTTCAGAAACCCGAGTAGAAACACCTCCATTTTTAAAAACTGATGTCACTTGTAGAAGGGTTAAGAACATTAACAATTTACCAATTAGCTTTTAAAGAAGTATAGCCTTAATTTAGTCAAATAGTATATGCCAGAATATTAAGGGATATAATTTTTACATTATTTTTTAGGTAACTTAAAATGCTAATGTAAAATGTGCCTTAAAAGTTGGTAATGGTGGCTATGAAATGCATAATGACAAGCAAAGAGGGAACTCAATTTGCCTTTATTAGTAATTTTCTTTTTTTTTTTTATTTTTTTAATGTTTATTTTTGGAGAGGGAGCACGCGCGTGCGCGTGAGCAAGTAAGCAGGGGAGGGGCAGAGAGAGACACACACACAAAATCCGAAGCAGGCTCCAGGCTCTGAGCTGTTAGCACAGAGCCCGACATGGGGCTCGAACTCATGAGCTGTGAGGTCATGACCTGAGCCGAAGTAGGACACTTAACTGACTGAGCCGCCCAGGCGCCCCAAGGCAGTAATTTTCAATAGCAGTAGTTCTTGGCTCTCACGGAGACACACCTAGATATATATATACTACACTGGGACATTCACTCACATCTACATATTTTTTTCCAGAGAGAAAAAGAATAATAGCATCAAAAAAACTGTGTAAACTACAATTTTTTAATGAGAGAGCTTAGTGATATATACCATTACTCTTAATGAACTATGATAGTAACAAACTATTTTAATCCCTGTGTAATTTTTAGTTGTTATTTTAGTTTTGCATTTATCCATGCCATATTGTTTCATACGATGCCAGAAGAGCTGAAAAATAATTTGAGAATCTTGGGTCTCTATTGTAGTAAAGGGTTGGCAAACTTTCCTTTAAAGGGCCAGTAAATATTTTAGTAATATTTAGTAAATATTTTAGGTTTTGTGACCACATAGGATCTCTACTACCTGCTTCTTTTTTAAATAATCTTTTAAAAACAGACAAACCATTGTTAGTACAAGAGCTGTACACAACAGGCCACAGGCCAGACCTGAGCCCACATGCCAGCGTGCCCATCACCCCCATCCACAGACATGCAGATGAGAGAGAATGAAGCCAGGACACCTCAAACAGCTTTCAGACCATAACGCTAATCAAACGGAGGCAGATAAAGCGATGAACCTGAAATGTGCAACAGCACTATTTACGTTAGCAATAAACATTAACAAGGTTATAAATTCTATGTACTATAGTTTTTAATTAAAAACTCCTTTGTTCTTCAACATACATAGTTGTTCTCATCATTATTATTACTTGAGGTGTGGAAGTTTGGGATAAAACAGACAACAATTTTAAACTTCAATTATTTAAAAAATACATTTTTCACTACACCAAAATTAAGAATTTCTGTTCAAAAGACACGAACGGGTAGCTGGCTGGAAGACAGTATCGGCAATACTGTGGAATTGCTATTGAGATTATATAAGGAATTCTTACACATCATCAAGTTGATTTTAAACGGGTCGAAAGACACGCACACAAGTAATTCATAAGATAAATGACTGGCGATTATATGAAGAAAAGTCTGACATCATTTGCGACGAAATAAATACAGTTGTGTTTTTTATTTTTAAAAAACTACTACCTTACACCCATGAAATTGCTAAGATTTAGAGAGTGAATAAGAGGAAGGGTGAGTGACAACACGGAGAGACAGGGTCTCTGATCTGATGCACTGCTAGCAAGAGGCTGGAACAATTACAGTCATCCCGGATGGAAGTCAGGTAGTCCTCTATTCACGATCCTGTGAGTCAGCAGTCCCACCTCCAGGTATGTGTTTAGAGGAAACCCTTGTCAGAATGCACAGGGAAATATCTAAAGATGTTCAACATCTAAGGTTAACCAGGTTCAACATAGTACAGGTTGTGGCAGGGAGATGGATGCGGCCTAGGAACCCAACATAAGGGGGAATAAGTAAAATTAATAGATATTATGGAATACTAAGAAGCAATAAGCTAATTTACATATATTAGAAAAGATATAAAACAGTGTGAGCGAAAAAATTTTTTAAAAAAATGACACCCATACATTATACTACCTACACATATGTACACCGTCTTAATAGTGCAAGAACTCACAGTAAACACGTGACAGTGGTTGCTTATTAGGGAAAGAGAGAGTAAGACTGAAACAGAAAGGGGGAAACATCATAAAATAAAAACGAGAGGAAGCCTTTCTGTTGACTATTAACAACAATAAGAGATGAGAGATGAACCCAGGAGTATAATTAGCTCAGCTACATGTATCTGAGTAAAGAAACAGTACATAAAATTATACATACCATATCTTATTTTGCCTTATAAAAAGACAATTTAAGATACTTAAATTACTAAATTTAGTATTCACTTACATGCTTGTAAAATTATTCTATAAATACCATATTCTGTCTTGTTTCTCACATTCTATATACCCTTCTTTCCTTAACCATCTTTACTACCCTAAAAACATGTGATGTGACTTACTTCTCTACACTCTCCCAGAAGTTTTTGGTTTAATTAAAATCAGAATACACTCATGGAAGTGCAGCACATAAACATTACTCACTTTGGGCAAGAGACAAAAAAAGTTTAGCATTCTATTAGAAAATTGTTTTATACTTTATTTTCATTAAAGATAACTTTTACTATTAACCATTTCATACTATTTACCATTAACCATTTCACACCACAAGAGGGAGCTTGGGGACAAATGCTCCATCTACTAACCACGGACTAATGTATGCAGAACATAGACACAAGGACACAATCTAGGAAGGAGACCACGGAAGAAAGGAATGCTAAGTATTAGTTGAGGAGACAGGACATACAAACCTAGATATGTGAAAATGCCTATGAAATACAGCATAAATTCTAAATAACGTAAGAACATTAGAAAAAGTTATCGGTCGGATTAGGATTACAAGGTAAAATCTGAGCTGGGCCTGGAACGGCACAGACGGCTGATGGTCTAGAAGTGTGAATGTCACACAGGTGGCATGAGTAAGAGGTAAAGAGAAAAGAAAATCAGCTTACTTCAAAATCAAGATCTTTATAAGATATTCTTTTTTTCTTTGATAAGATATTCTGGTTAAGAAATATGAATAGCTATATAAACACACTAGAAGGTCATAAAAATCATACAAAAGATGGTATCTTGTTCACTATCAATTTACATTAACATTTAGAAAGTCTGATATATATAAGTCACCCCCCAAGATCCAATAGGGAAATTAAAAAACAAAACAGGAATTATACAGTATGCTTACAGAGAAATAGATAAGAGATATAAATTTTACAACAAAAATAAATCTCCATAATTAGTTATGACGTTAACACTACTGAGTCTATCGATCAGAATGTGAACTGCTTACCAGGTAGAGTGCGCAACGGACGAAGCCCCCGAACTTATCCCATGTGGCTGATGCAGGCAGCGCTGATAGGTGATGGTATCATAAACTTTTTACCTTAGCTTTTTTTTTCCCCAAAGGAAAAGTACAGAAATAATAATGGTGATGGAAATACCCTTGTACCTTCATTTATATTTTGTGTCCTACTTCTTTACTTGGATCAGTTTACACATGAACTGGTTTTGACTGGTAACAACTGCTTATCAACATTCTATGAGGAAGATACCTAAAGTTATCTGCATTCTTATTTCTCTTATATTCACCAAATCTAATACTATATAATTATAAATAAAGCACTCCGTGATGATCAGTTAAAAAAAAGTTTTATTTTGTTTCAGTCACTACACAGCAAAACTAAATTTATTTTTGTTCAAAATGATAAAGTCAAGATTCCAAGTTTCTTTTTGTTTGTAAAAAGCAGCACATTTTTCCTTGCTCGGTACTTACTTCGTCCATCTTCATGCACGTGCCGAAGTCGGCCAGCTTTAGGTGTCCGTGCCTGTCCAGCAGCATGTTGTCGGGCTTCACGTCTCTGTGGATGAGGCCCATGGAGTGGATGGCGTCCAGAGCAAGAACAACTTCGGCAGTATAAAATTTGGCCCACTTTTCAGGTACATCATAGTTACTCATAAGGTTTACGAGATCTCCACCGGGCATGTACTCCATTACCATGTACAGATACTTATCATCTTGAAAAGCACAAAAGAGCTGGAAAATAAAATAGGAAGGAAAAAAAAAAGATTTAGAAAAAAGAAAACCAAAAGCTTAATTGGAACAAAACCCAAAACTAGGGGCGCCTGGGTGGCTCAGTCGGTTGAGCATCCGACTTTGGCTCGGGTCATGATCTTGCAGTCTGTGAGGTTCGAGCCCGTGCCGGGCTCTGTGCTGACAGCTCAGAGCCTGGAGCCTGCTTCGGATTCTGTGTCTCCCTCTCTCTCTGCCCCTCCCCCACTCATGCTCTATCTCTCTCTGTCTCAAAAATAAATAAACATTAAAAAAACAAAACAAAACAAAAACCCAAAACTATTATTACTACTGAAAAAGGCAAATTATTTTACAACCAAAAGAGTTTAATTTTATGAAATCTCTGATTTTAGATTTGGGCATCTTTAATGGAAAAAAAGGTATCAGACAAACTTTTTTTTATATGGTTATCTTCTTCGTGCTTACTGACAAGAAATAAATAAATGAATCACTTTCCTTCTTAGAGAATACAAGAATCTATTTAAATAGAAATATTTTAAAAGAGGGGCGCCTGGGTGGCTCAGTTGGTTAAGCAATCGACTTCGGCT
Source organism: Paguma larvata (assembly GCA_030068075.1). Taxonomy (NCBI): domain Eukaryota; kingdom Metazoa; phylum Chordata; class Mammalia; order Carnivora; family Viverridae; genus Paguma; species Paguma larvata. The sequence continues at coordinate 7,772,015 of CM057836.1, forward strand.
CAGGTCATGATCTCGTGATCAGTGAGTTCGAGCCCCGCATCGGGCTCTGTCCTGACAGCTCAGAGCCTGGAGCCTGCTTTGGATTCTGTGTGTCCCTCTCTCTCTGCCCCTCCTCAGCTTGCGCTCTCTCTCAAAAAATAAACAAACATGAAAAAAAAAAACTTTTTTAAAGGAAAAAAATTTTTTAGAGTATGACAAAATTAAGGCAGAACTCACAAGGAAATCTATAACTTCAAATGCATTTATAGGTATTTCTCCCTATCTTTCCATTATCCAATGGTCACACAGGTCTATGCATTGAAAAGTAAGGACTGACAATAAAAATTAGGCAGAAAAAGAAACTAGAAAAGAACAATATAAACCTAAAGAAAACAGGAGCTATGGAACTTTCTTAAAGCAGAAAATAACTAAAAAGAAAACCAAAATAAGGGTGTTATTTTGTAAATTAAAAAAAAATGTTAAGACTAAAAAAATGTACATATACTCTATTCAATAGAAAAGATACAGTTGCAGAAAATATAAACTGACTCAAGAGGTAAATAAAAACCTGAGTCAGCCAAAAATCACATGGGAGCACCTGGGTGGCTCAGTAGGTTAGGCGTCCGACTTCGGCTCAGGTCATGATCTCACAGTCTGTAGCTTCGAGCCTCACATCGGGCTCCATGCTGACAGCTCAGAGCCTGTAGGTTGGTTTGGATTCTGTGTCTCCCTCTCTCTCTGCCCCTCTCCCGCTCATGCTCTGTCTCTCTCTCTCTCCCTCAAAAATAAACATTAAAAAAAAAAATTTTTTTTAAATCACATGAAAAAAAAAGGGTGATAAAAAGATCTAGTTGGGAAGAAGGAAAGGAGGGATTGAGTCCACAAAAAACATCCGAGTTTTAGGATAGCAGCTCTCTCAAAAAGGCTAGATTGGGTAGGAGAGCAAAAAGTATTTCAAGAATTCTTGTAATTTTTTAGCACTTCAAAATTAAAAGATTAAAATTAGCTATGGAAAAATGTTAAAGTTTGCTAAACATATTTAAGGCTGAAACCAAAGAATGCTTCCAGATGGCTTATTTATTAGGCAAGCAAGAAAAGCCATTTGCCAACAGCAAACTAATTAAGTTGTATCTGATTGCATCGGCAAAGGAAACACGTCTAGAGGAAATCAACTCAAGACTCTCGGTCTCTCAACAACAGTTGCTCAGAGCTGAGGACACTGAGGGTAATATCAGTAGTCAATAAAAAAACAAGGCAAATGATTTTCAGTGGTTTGTCTCAGCCCTCGATGAGTCAACAGATGTTACTGATTCTATGCAGTCATTACCGTTTATTGGAGGAGTAAGTGCCAAGTCTGAAGTGAGGGAAGATTAGCCTCTATAAACAGTCTGCATAGACCAACTACAGGAAGAAATATTTTCAAAGAAGCTGAGAAAACACTAATTCAGTACAAACTGAAGTAGAATCTAGTAGGTGTGTTAAGAAAAGACGGTGGTAAAAATATATGTGAGGCAGAAAAAGTCTTCATTGGACAAATTTACAAAGCTTGTGAAAACATATGATATTTAAGTCTGTAGTTATTCTCTGTAATACTGATCTTATATAAGTACTCAGTGGAAACCACATTTGAATCTCGTGTAATAAATAAATGAGTACTATTATGCTTGTTATTTGCTCTTTGTGGACTTAACCATCATCATCGGGTTTTGTCAGAAATAGAAACTGAATATCCTGACTCATTTTACCATACGGCAGTTCAGTGGCTTAGCACTGGTAAAGTTTTATTGCAATTATCTGAGCTTAGAGCTGAAACTGAAATTTGTCTGATCAAATTGGGCCACAAAGAGTAAAATATGCACTATCTGCCCCTTTACAAAAAAAAAAAAATTGCCAATTTCTGGTGTGACTGAAATAAGATTGGTCATGGTTGGTAACTGTTGAAGCTGACTGAACAGTACATGGGAATTCAATATACTTACTTTCTTCTACTTTGGAATACATTTTGAATTTATCATAATAAATTTTAAAACCTAAAATATCTGTCATTAAATATACTGAAAATTTTTGCTTAAAAGATTTGCAAACAAGGGTGGCTCAGTCCATGAGGTGTCCAACTTCGGCTCAGGTCATGATCTCATGGTTTGTGAGTTCAAGCCCCATGTTAGGCTCTGTGCTGACAGCTCAGAGCCTGGAGCCTGCTTCAGATTCTGTGCCTCCCTCTCTCTCTGTCCCCCCACCCTAAAAAAATAAATAAACATTAATAAAAGATTTGCAAGGAAGTTCAATCCAGTCTCATGGAATGAACAGTTTCTATTCTATACAAACTGTACCAAAGCTTAGAAAAAAGTGGTAATGTTTCTCAACTGTTTATTAGGGTAGTCTCACCATGATATAAAAACCAGCCAAGAAAGCTCATGTTAAAAAACCTTTGAATTAAATCAAAGGTCAAATGTCACTTATACAAACAGATGAATAATTCCTTAAAATATTAGTAAATCAAGTTCAGTACTCTATTCAGAATATAAAATTACAGCAAACAGCATATCTTTAAATTTATACTATCTTGAAAAAAAATTTTTAGTGTAGTATAACGGATTAAACAAAAAAAAATCATAAAAGTAGCTGAAGGAAGCACTTTAAATACTTCAACATTATTTCTTATTAAAAAGTACTTGGTAAGCTAAGCACAGATAGATAGGCCAAATCCTTTACTATCTTACTCAGAAAGCTCCAACAAACATCAGACTTAATCATTAATTTCTACTAATTCAAAACTATACTGAAAGGCTGAAGCAATGCTATTTTTTGGCATTTCATAATAATGTCTACATATTTAAAACCTAGTTTTCTTACTTATAAGTTTCTTCTGAACATATTTGATGGCAAAAAGTAATATGGTTTCACCGTAAATCAACCTGTATACAAAGAGATATACTATCTTGTTATCAGAGGCCTTAATATTCTAAAATAATCCAAAGAACCAAAAATATCTACCAATTAAAGCAATGCAAGAAAAAATTATAACTGCATTTATTAACAGAATGAAAGGCTAATTCTAACTTCATAGAAAAAACTGATAAGAACTGCTGCAACAATATTATAAAAGGAAAACAATGAGAAGACTTGCCTACCAGATTCTAAAATATATGCAAAACTACAGAAATTAAAACAATGTGATTAGTGCAGGAACAAATAACAAATCAAAGTAACAGAATAGAGTCAAAAGAAATTCATGTGTACGTGGTAATTTACTCTATGATATAAAGTACATTTCGTGTATTTCATGGAAAAAGACAGGTTTTTCTACAAATGGTATTGGGCATGGCTGCCCATTTGTGAAAAACAAATCTCACACATATAAAAAAAAATTCCTGGTGACTCAGAAATAGACTCCCACTGCTCTCAAAATTAACATATAAAAAGTTAACGAAAGTATAAAAGAATATTTTTGTAATTTCGGGGTGGGGAAGGTATTCCCCAGCAAAAGTCAAAATACAGAATGCACAGATGTGGCTACATTTATGTCTAAAATTTCAATAAGCAACAGACAAGTAATAGTCTAAGAGAATATATTTCCAACATATATAACAAAGAATTATTATACAGGTCTGTTAGCATTCTAACAAATCAATTTTGTTTTTTTAATGTTTTTTTAATTTTATTTTTGAGAAAGCGCACGCGCGCCAGTGGGGGAGGAACAGAGAGAGGAAGACACAGACTCCGAAGCCGACTCCAGGCTCCAACCTGTCAACAGAGAGACCAATGAAGGGCTCAAACCCACAAACTTCGAGACCATGACCTGAGACAAAGTCGGGTGCTCGACGCTTAACCAAATGAGCCACCCAGGTGCCCCACAGATCAATTTTAAAAAAGCAAAACAGCACACAGAAAAATGGGACAAGCAAAGAAGAAATACAAATTACTAATAGGCATATAGAATATCCTGAATCTCATAATTAACCAAGGAAATGCAACTTAACATGATGTCTTTTTTTCTTGAGGATGTGACTAATAAAAATTTTAAATAACTACAATATCTGGTATTAGCTAAAGATGTAGTGAAATAAAAATATTAAATAATTAGAGTAATATAAACTTATAAAAACCTGTTTTTACATGGTAGCTTGGCACTTTCTATCAAAGTGTCAACTGTGCACACCGTATGACCTAGGAAATCCAATGCCAGGAATCTATTCTAAAGAAATATTCACCCATGTATTAAAAGATGGAGCTATACACTGGGTGTTATATGGAAACCAATTTGACAGTAAATTATTAAAAAAAAAAAGATGGAGCAATAAGCATGGTTAATTTCACAAGGATAGAAAATGTACAAGATTGGTCTGGAACCTCCCATGATATCAGATAGCAAGCTACCAAAGACTGCTAAGGTTACATCAAAAGGACTCAGGAACTGGGGTGCCTGGGTGGCTCAGCCGGCTGAGCGTCCAACTTCAGCTCAGGTCATGATCTTGCGGTTCTTCAGTTCGAGTCCCACGTCCGGGTCAGTGCTGAGATTTCAGAGCCTGGAGCCTACTTTGGATTCTGTGTCTCCCTCTCTCTCTGCCCCTCCCCTGCTCACCCTCTGCTTCTCTCTCTCTCTCTCAAAAATAAACAAACATTTTAAAAACTAAAAAGAAAAAAGAAAATAAAAGGACTCAGGAACCAACCTGAACAGGATATCATTTGCCAAAGGTGTCAGAATTTTAGCATCAATAAGATATTCAAAGGACTGAAACATAAGGCAGGTTTTAAGTCTGAGTTCAAACTGATACTCACCCAAAATTGTTCACCTTTAGAGAATAAAAGGAAACGAATCCTTTACTTTGAAAACTGGTAAATATGAGGGGAAAAAAGTATTTATCCCATCCTTCCTGTCCTTCTCCAGCCAGAAATTATACTACTAGGTAACCAAAAGTGGGGGGCTATTTTTCTTTATAGAACGATTCCAGTCACTAGAGTAAAAAAAGAATGACTAGGAGGGTGAAAAAGGAATGACTGAAGTGGAGCATCACCATGCTGAAATCCGTAATAAATTAACGGACCTAGTAGGCATTAAGCACAAGTAGCTGGTAAATTAACAGAGAGAAACCAGAAATGAGCCTAATAGAAAAAAATACCACCCATGAAGCAGTCCTGCCACCCTCTCAAAAATCACACCTGATTCTGATCCTCTATTTCCAATTACCAACTTTCAAAAATACAAATGAGAGAGGAATATGTTAAACTACACAAAGACAAACTCAGCAAAATCCAGGTTTCTTCAACAAATAAACTGATGAGACAAAAGAAGAGGAGGGAAACCCTAGGTGGAGAGACTTAAAAGAGACATCTAAACTTAAATGTAAAAAAAAGCTAAAAGTAAACTAAAATATTGTTTAAGGATACACACCTACTTAGCTGTATAAAACCATAAAGAAAAATAAGGAAGTATTCACCATAGAAGTATGGACATTAGAAAAACAGGCAAAGAACACAGCAAACTGAATATGAGACAGCAAAAAAAAAAAAAAAAAAAAGTCTTCTCTATCAGCAAAGGAGTAAGTTTTCTAAAATATGCCAATATTCCCCTATTGAATTCAAATCACGCTAAGAAAATACATTAAGAAATACAGCTGGGTCAAAAATTCATGGTGTATCATAATTTATATAAGGAAAGTTTTTAAAGCCATTTCCAACAAGAGTATAGTAACAAAGGATGGAGACCGTCATACAATTAAATACTGAACAGTCATGAAAAAGTAACCACTGTCATCTGGTAAATATTCTACTAAAACTGATTACAGGCATACACTCTGACCCATTAATCTCACTGCAAGGCAGACCCCTAACAGAAATGTGTGAACATATGTATCAAAATCCATAAGAAAAAGCTCATAACAGCACTATTCACAATAGACAAAAAGGAAAAACAACCAAAGTGTCCATCAATTGGTGAGTGAATAAAATGTGGGATATCCATATGACAGGGGATTATTCAGCTATAAAAAGAAATGAAAGACTGATATGTGCTATATCATTCATGAATGAACATTAAAAACATTATGCCAAGTGAAAAAAGATATCACAGAAGACCACATATTGTATAATCTGTTATGAGAAATACCCAAAAGAGGCAAATCACAACCTAGAAAGCAGAGTAGCTGTTGCCAGGAGTTGGAGTCAGGGAGGATTGGGGAAAAACTGCCAACTGTTTCAGGGTTTCTTTCTGAGATACAAAAATGTTCTATAAATGCATTGAAACTCTATAAATATATTGAAAATCACTGAATAATAAAATTAAATCAATAAATAGGAATGTCAGTCATTTTTACAAGTTTTCGTACAAACTTACACATTTCAAACGTACAATGGTGCATGGAATGTCCTTTATCATAGGGATAGACAAATGAAAGCCAGAACTATAATGTTACTTTTTCAATTGCACAATGTTTCACTACTGACTGGCTTCCACAGACCCACTAACGCTTTATCTCAATGAACATTTTATAAGAGTCCACTTAGCAAAATTAAAGATCAGAACTAGAGATGGCAATGTTTCTGTTACTATGAAAGCAATTTAAAGCTAATGGTGGAATAATTTATTACCATTCTTAAGTAAATTATTATGATATACGATTTGCTATAAAAATTTGTTTTAGCTACACATACAAGAATTTCTATTCACTAGCTGTAATCAAACTGCCCTCCACAAGCAAGGTATCGAACTCCCAAATCATTTAAGAAAGCATTCTGAACATGCATTGGTACATACCTAATCTTATTCATGATACTTGTTCAAAATGCTTGCAGAATTAGATATTATTATAAAAACATCTTTAGAGAAGCAAAGTTAATGAGGGATAAAATTGAAAAGGAGGCAGAACACAATTATAAATTCCTTACTTCACAGTCAAGTAAGAGGGTGAATCAGGAAGCACAATACTGTCTTATATTATAGGTAATATATAAAGGACTATAAGAGAATTTTCAAAATTTTTATTGTAGGAAGTTTTGGTTTTTTTTGAGACAGGCTCATTACTGTTCCTATTATGTAAATCACGAGAAAGTGTAGGCAGGGAATAATGGCATACTGGTAACCAATCTAATTCTTCATAAAGGAATTTCTATAAAGTTGTAAACAATACTTGATTTCACACACCAATTTAAGTATTACATGTCATGTCTACATGACACATCATTTAGGAACATTAAACAAGCATATTGAATCCAATCTTATTAAAAATGACAGCACTGTTACTATATGAGTAAAATATAGGACTTTCAACATACAAAATTGTATCTTATAAATAATAAGCACCTATAAAAAAAGGAAATAAAGTTTGTATGCGTACCTGAACCACCCAGGGACTGTTGGCAAAGGCCATAATATCTCTCTCTTCCCAGAAAAAAGCAGAATCTGATCTTTTTATCATTTCAAACTTACTAAGAAGCTTCATAGCATAAACCTTCTGTGATGCCTTATGACGAACCTATAGAATTTTTAAAACACAAAAATAATTTTATGAGAGAAAGGTGAACAACAGATCATACTATAATTCTATTACTAAAGACTTTCAAAGAAAAAAATGGGGGATAATTCAGATAAAAGAAGTATAATTCACCAGTAAAGCATAAAAATTCTAAATATGTATGCATCTAATAAATAAGCTTTAAAAGTCATGAGTCGAAAAGTGACAGAACTAAAAAAACATACAAATCCATAACTTAAGTTGGAAATTTTAACATCCCCTCTCAATACTTGATATAATTAAGTAAACAAAGTATCACTATGGATATAAAGAAAAATCAGCCCAGAATGAAAACTGCTTAATCAATTACAAAGCTTTTTGTATCATAAGTTACAACACTTCTCATTTTAAAATATTTCAAAATTTGAAGAATTTTGATGTACTTTAATCTTACATAAAAAGAACCCTATATGCAAACATGGGTCAAATTTATGATGAGGGCCCCATATTCTATCTTCTATATTAAATTACTAAACTGAAAAAACAATTCCTCTTATTTGAGACTGTTAGGACATTTATAGAATGCTGAAAATAAACACATGTGAAAGCAATATGAAAACATGGGTGGTGGGCAGGGGATTAGGGGACAAAGGATCCCCGTCTGAAAACTAGAAATCCCTTCCACAGCAGATAGACCACATTTAATTGATTTATATCGAATTAGCAAACAATCTCAAAGCAAATTCCAACAATGCTGTTAAATGTTGCAAATGTTATAAAAAAAAATGTTTATAATATTATTAGAGGGGCGTCTGGATGGCTTAATTGGTTAAGCATCTAACTCTTGATTTTGGCTCAGGTCATGAGCCAGGTCGTGGTTGGTGGGATGGAGCCCCACATTGGGCTCTGAGCTGACAGTGTGGAGCCTGCTTGGGATTCTCTCTCTCTTTCTTTCTCTGCCCTTCCCACACTCACTCTCTCTCAAAAATAAACAAATAAAATTTAAAAAATAAAATAGTATTAGAAAGAAATTCCTAAGGTACTCCCTTCTTCTATATTTCTGTCACTCATCAAATCTTCATTTATTCTAATGTTTCCTAACTTCATTAGAAAAAGCAATCCATTAAACATTAAGGGTCAATCACTTTATACCATGATGTTACTTACGCTGGACTAATACAGTGACAAGAGTTTAAAAAAAATTTTTTTTTAATTTTTTGAAGTGTTTGTTTATTTTTGAAAGAGACAGAGAGACAGAGCACAAGCAGGAGAGCGGCAGAGAGAGAGGGAGACACAGAATCCGAAGTAGGCTCCAGGCTCCGAGCTGTCAGCACAGAGGCTGATGCGGGGCTCAAACTCACGAACTGTGAGATCATGACCTGAGCTGAAGTCAGAGGCTTAACTGACTGAGCCACCCAAGCGTCCCTGAAAGCTATAAAATTTTTAATAAATAAACACTATTTTTCCTAGATGCTCTGGTTAATGAGGCCTAACTATTTATGTACTATGTGGCCAACTTACTTAACCCCCCTAAGTTTCATCTATGTAAGAATCTCACAGAACTATTGCACAGACAAAATGAGATTATGAATAGAAATACTTGGCACATAGAATATACTGTGTGAAAATGTTAGCTAACACTTTAGTTCACTCCATTATGAACCTTTACCTGACAGCCCATTTAAATTACGGTGATAGAACACTTAACTGGCTCATAACACAAGAGTCAGGAACTACCAACTTAAAGTCTTTGACTTGATCTATAGAACAAACACTAAGAGGCAATAGTCGTATTCATGCCAAACAGCTATCTCATACTTTTAAAATTCATTAGCACTAGTATTGCAAAGTACTACAATAAAGCGCTGTTACTTTAGGAAAGCTGGTTTCCATTGATCTTCCTTCTGAGGGTGTCTCTTTCTGAATGATTCCATTATAATCTCCCTCGGCATCTCTGTACGCTCCCCTCTGTTCCTTCTCTATTCAATATGGATGGATAAACAGTCAGATATAGTAGCTATTCATTACCACACTGTACAGAGTACTGCTTAAAAGCATGGATTTGGATGTCAACAAACCTTTGCAAAAATCCTAACTATTTATGAACTATGTGGCCAACTTAACCCCTCTGAGTTTCAGTGACTTCATCGATGTAAAGATCTCACAGACTGTTGCACAGACAAATGAGATTATGAACAGAAATACTTGGCACATAGAATATACTCCGTGAAAATGTTAGCTAACACTACCACAGACAAGTAGAACTTAGTTCACTCCATTACGAACCTTTACCTGACAGCCAAAAAAGTTGTTCTTTTTCCAACGTTTCTATTTATTAGAGAAATGTTTATGTTCCTCATTTCTAATTTCAAAAGTAGATAAGTACAAAAGCGCTACCTAAATGATTATCACTCTTGTGCGCTCTCTCCTCAAAATCAGGTGAAAGAGTTAAGTGGTTTTACCTCAACTGATAGAATTCTAGATGACTTCTATATTCTTACATTTGTTTATTTGTATTCTCTACAGCAAATATGTACTTCTTAAAAAACTTTTTTAAGTAGATGAAACATTCCTAAGTGTACTAGAGACAAGACACGTTTGCAAAATCCTAAAATGGACCTACGTCTCATGGAACACTTGTGGACAAAAACTTTCAAAAGTCATTTCTTTTTTTATATATATATAATTTTTTTATGTTTACTCATTTTTGAGAGACAGAGAGAGACCGAGCGTAAGTGGGAGAGAGACAGAGAGAGAGGGTCCGAAGCAGGCTCCAGGCTCCGAGCTGTCAGCACAGAGCCCAACATGGGTCTCAGACCCACGAACCGTGAGATCATGACCTGAGCTGAGGTCGGACACTTAACCAAGTAAGCCTCCCAGGCGCCCCTCAAAAGTCATTCTTAACAAAATGCCCCATCTGAGGTTTTCAGATTGATTTTTAATATAAAAAATTACAACCGGGGCTCCTGGGTGGCTCTACTGGTTAAGTGTCCAACTCTTGATTTCAGCTAAGGTGATTATCTCGCAATTCATGGATTCAAGCCCCATGTCGGGCTCTGCACTGACTGTGCAAAGCCTGCCTGGAATTCTCTCTCCCTCAAAATAAATAATAAACTTTAAAAATCTATACACTGAAAATTACAATAGATTATTTTAATAAGATCCAGTTTGACAGACCCGGAGCAGTTAGTTTGTGCTGCTAAGGTTTCCACTAAAAATGCAAGAAGAGTGTCTTCATGCTTTCTGTCTGGTGTGGTTGTGGCAGCCAAGACTGAATGAGGGAACACAGGAATTACAAAAACATGGAGGGAAGGAGATAATTCTTGCAACTCAGAAATAACCTTGTAACCAGCAAATTCACTCCAAAAAAGGAATTAAAAATTTGAGTTAACATGACAAGTGTTAGAAAATCGTTTCCCTTATACTCTTTCCTTCTGGCTGATTCTACTTTAATAGCTTAGTTTAAACCAATTAAATTAAAAGCAAGCCCGTGGGAAGGAGAGAAAAAAGAAAGCAGATCCTCATCTCACATCTGCCTTGAGCCCTGTCACTGGCAGTCTGGGTCCCTGCAGCACACTGGGTGCTAGGACGCCTCTCAGCCCAGGGATCATGAACGATCACAATCAATTCGCTTCAATGAAAACTCTCTATGTTCCAGGTTCTGTGTTGTACAAGATATAAAAAGACAAGAAAAATCCAATCACAAATATGATCTGGCTGCACACACATATTGCTCACCGATGTCTACAGCTGAACTGACAAATGGCCACATGGTGAGGGTTTTCCCTTTTTCCTCGCTGCTCTACAGATATTCCTCCTAAACTGTGTACTTGACTACAGATAATCTCCCCAGATATAGGCAACTATTTTCATATGAGCGACTATGAGCCCCAGATGGGAATGCCAAAAATATTTGAAAGCCACAACTCCTACTCTCAAAAAAATTTATAATATAAAAGGATTCAAAGAAATATACATATAAACCACAGCACAAGGTGTAATACAGTAAATTACATAAATTTATTAAAAGATGCAGAGGAAACATCACATTCAGATAAAGGGTAGGAAGGAGAATAACAGGAAAAAGTTTTCTTTTAAAATGAATACAGAGAAGGGCGCCTGGGTGGCTCAGTCAGTTAAGCGGCCGACTTCAGCTCAGGTCATGATCTCACGGTCTGTGAGTTTGAGTCCCGTGTTGGGCTCTGTGCTAATGGCTCAGAGCCTGGAGCCTGCTTCGGATTCTGCTGTCCCCCTCTCTCTCTGCCCTTCCTCCACTCATACTCTGTCTCTATGTCTCTCAAAAATAAATAAACATTAAAATGAATACAGAGAAAGGCGCCTGGGTGGCTCAGTCGGTTAAGCATCTGACTTCAGCTCAGGTCATGATCTCACAGTTCGTGGGTTCGAGCCCCATGCCTGCTTCAAATTCTGTGTCTTTCTCTCTCTCCTCCCCTCCCCTGCTTGCCCTCTGTCTCTCAAAATAACTAAAAATTAAAAACAAATTTAAAATAAATGAATAAATAAAATGAATACAGAGAAGACAGTGAAACATGATTGAAGAAAGAGACAAAAAAATAAGGAGCATGCTCTGAAATGAGTAGCATGTCCAGAATGAATAGCATAATGGAAAATAACAATTCAAAGACGAAATTAGTGACGTCTTAAAAAAAGGCCTAGAAGGCCAGGATGAAGACTTCATGCTTCATCTAGTAGTTAAAGGAGTCATAAAATGCAAATGAGAAATACAATAAATACACTTTTTTAAAAAATCAAATTGACAGCAGTTTATATTAGGCATATCAGATCTGTATTTCCCATCTTTTATATAGCTCAGAAAGAAAGAAAACAGAAAACATGTTAGAAAAGCCCCTAACTGATTCTACCATCCCATACCCAAAATGGGGGATAAGACAGGAGTGATACATGAAAACACAAGGACCTGAGAATGGGGAAGACAGTCAAACGGTGACGGAGGTCCAGCAGAGCCTGGACGGCATGCGCTATAGATTTAGTAAGCATGGTCTTGACAGTCTCTCCATCAGCACTTGCCAATCCAAAATCAACAGTACCGCAGTGAAACGTTATTACAAAAGTGGAAAACAAAAAAAATACAAAGGAGATACTCATATCTAACTGGAAAGCAAAGGGTATCTTGGATGACAGTGATGACAGTGAACACCAAAAAAAATAGGCTGGAGAAATGTCATGAGTAGGACTTACTAAAAAGTTAAATTTCTTAAAATGAAGAAAAGAGAAATCAATGACTTCTAATTTTTTGGCTTGAGCAACTGGGTTAATAGTGGAGCCATTTATTAAGGTGTGTTACCGCTTTGTGGAAAAGTTAGACGGGGAGTCAAGCATTCTAATTTTACATGTTTTACAAGTAACAATCAGGTCATACATGAAATCTTTATTTCTGGCACAAAAAAATGATTATGACCATACAACAAGGAAAACAGACTCTGGAGTCCTCTACCTAGGTTCGAGTCTCAGTTCAAACACTTTAGTAGTTATGTGGACTTTGGCAGGTTACTCCTCCTGTCTGAATTTTCCCCTCTGCCAAATGGGCATGTCAGTAATAACATCTATCTAAAGGAGTGCTATAAAGACTCGTTACTATATAGACGTTGCTTAGAAGCCTGCCTGGAATGTAACTGCTATAAAGGCATGTGTTATTATTTAATATTACAGTAAAAAAAACACAAATTACAAAACCATGTATATGATTCCTTAATATACATATAAGACACCCGTAGATTATACAAATCTTTAGAAGAAACAGAAGTGAGAAAGCCACACATCAAAATAATGAAAGTAGTTCTCAGTAGTGCGACAATCAGTGATTTTAGAAAGCATAATGCTGGCTTATTTTCTCATTCTACTAGACATATTTGTCACATAAGTAATTTTTATTTTTAAGGAAGAATAATCAGCATTGATGCAACTTTTATAACTCAATAGGGAAAGGTTTTAATTTTTCTAGAATGAAAATAATTATAATAAAATATAAATATCCACTGAAAATAATTTGGCATCAGTTCCCAAATGTTTCCAACTATCAAAACACTAAAAGAATACCAACGGGCTAGTTGCCTTTATCTTTGAAAACGAAATAAGGAGAAGACATGATAAAAGGAGATTTTCACATTTTATTCTACCCAATTCTAAGCAATTTAGACCTTTGAGAGCAAGAATGGATTCATATATAGGTTTGTGCAGTTTTAAAGAAAACCACCACAGGAAAATTTTAATGAACACTTTTCTTAAGAGAGTGTGTAGGCAACGTCACGAAACCAACTGAAGATATGGCCCCAAACTCCAAAATAAGAAGATACAACTTCAAAAACAAAACTGCTAGGGGCGCCTGGGTCTCTCAGTCAGCTGAACGGCCAAGTTCGGCTCAGGTCATGACGTCACAGTTTGTGGGCTCAAGTCCCGTGTCAGGCTCTGGGATGACACCTTGGGAGCCTGGAGCCTGGAGCCTGCTTCGGATTCTGTGTCTCCCTCTCTCTCTGTTCCTCCCCCACTCATGCTCTGTCTCTCTCAAATATAAACAAACATTAAAAAAATATTTTTTTAATGCTAAACATATTTCCACTATTGAACAGGAAAACTTTTTATACATCTCCCCAATAAAGAATCATAACTAGGTAATTCCTAAAATATATGCATTACATTTAAGAAGGTTAACTTAGAACTCTCTTTTTAGAATGTAGACCACAATTTCTTTTTAACACTATAATAGTAGCCAGCTCAAAATAAAAGCTCCATAAATGCAGGTGCCTGGTCTGAGTAGCTTACCTATACAATGTATTGCCAGTGCTTATAATGGTACCTGACATTAAAATAAACATTTACTAATCAATTAACAAAGGAATACTGAAGAACAATGTATATTCTATTACCAGAGATGAAGACTTAAGAAGACATTTGCCAGGCTAGCATTCATACCTCTCTTTTTCAGAGACAAGCAGATTATGTCCTATATAACCGTAAACAAATAAATAAGGATGCATACTTGTTCAAACAGGTAATGTCACTGAAAACTTCATCTCAACATACACACACATATTGTTAAGGGATGAACAAGGGATGAACTGTGTGCTGCCTCCCCCTGCCCACCCATATTTTGAAGCCCTAACCTCTAGTACCTCAGCATGTGACTATATTTGGAGACAGAGGCTATTAGGGTGGGTCCTGATCCAATCTGGCTGGTGTCCCTCTAAGAACAGGAAATTAGGACACACAGTGACACAGGAGGCACATGCAAGCACAGAGGAAAGATGACGTGAGGACACAACAAGAAGGAGGCCATCCACAAGCCAAGGAGAGAGGCCTCAGGAGAAACCAAACCCGCCGACGCCTTGACGTTGAACTTGTATCCTCCAGAACTGTGAGAAAATAAATTTTTGTTGGTTAAGCCACAGTAGGGGGTATTTTGTTATGGTGGCTCTAGCAAACCAACACATAAATATATATAAAATTTAGAGCAACACTTCTGATTATTCATTTAAAATTAAAACATTTAGGGGTGCCTGAGTGGCTCAATCAGTTGAGCATCCGACTTTGGCTCAGGTCGTGATCTCACAGTTCATGAATTTAAGCACCGCAATGGGGCTGTGTGCTGATACCACAGAACCTGCCTCGGATTCTCAGTCTGTCTCTCTCTCTCTCTCTCTCTCTCTCTGCCACCACCACCCGCCCCCCACTAGCTCATGCATGCTTGCTTGCTCGCTCTCTCCCTATCCTCTCAAAAATAAACATTAAAAATATTTTTTAAAAATTAAAACATTTAAATTCATAAATCCTTAGAAACTGACAAAAATGACGACAGACAATATTTACTTAGTATCTAGAATGTGCCAGATCCCTAGTAAGTACCACATATGTAGAGCCTAATTTAGTCCTCACAACAAATCTTATAAGTTCTATTATTAGTGATATTCCAAGATAAGGAAATTAAAGCTTTGATGACAGGAAATCTAGATATGAAAGAACAGAAACAAAAGTAGATGACTCTGACTATTCCTCCAAAGTACTGCTCTTAATCAATATACTATACAGATTATTATTTTCCATAAAAATGAGATGTGATAAAAGATCCAAACAGAGTAGAATCTAAAAACAATAGTGGTATCAGATAAAATCACCCATGTCACAGACTTTTCATGATACAAAAACATAAATGTACATCACCTAGGGAGATGGGGGAAAAAGACAATAAGCTAAACAAATTTTCCCCACCTAGAATTATAGAACTTTTCAATCTGTAAATAAATGCCTTTTTCAGGAGAGGAAATCTATGTTCAAATAAATTAAATGACTTAGCTCCTCCCCTTTTTTTAATTAAAGTTTATTTATTTTGAGAAAGAGAGAGCATGTGTGGGCAGAAAGGTGGGGTGGGGGGAGGGAGAGAGAGAATCCCAAGCAGGTTCCACACTGTCAGCTTGGAGCCCCACGCGGAGCTCAAACTCACAAACCATGAGATGATGACTTGAGCCAAAATCAAGAGTCATACATTAATCGACTGAGCCCCCCAGGCGCCCCCGCACTTTCTTGACTCATGACATTCTTACATGCTATTCCCCCTGTATCTGGATTCCCGCCCCAGGCCCTCTCCTTCACGTGGCTAACTCCTTCACCTCTTAACCCAAATGTCATTTTCTCACCGTGAGGGCTTTCCACCTGAATTAAGCACATCTCCCCATTATTCTCTCTCATAACATCCAGATATTTTCTTTCAGAGTACTTATCATAATTTGAAAATGCTTTACTTGTTTAAAGTAAAATTCTTTATCTCCTCCACAAAAGTACCACTTTCAGAAAGATCGAGGCTATGTTATTGCATCTTTAGAGGCTAGCAAAGCTCCTGAAACAAAACAGATCTTGATTAAATACTTCACTGATGGATGGATAGATGAACCACTTAATGTGTGACAATTAACTACTAACATTTACTAAGCACTTACTATATTCTAAGAACTTTCCAAATTTAATCACATTTAATTCTTCCAGTAATGCTATGGGGTTTAAGTGTTACTGTTATCTTCATTTAGCAGATAAGAAACTGAGGCACAAAGTGATTAAGTAACTTGTCTGCAGGACAGCCAGTCAGAAAGTCAGGCGTCGTAAGCAGTCTGACTCTAGCTCTTAAATACTCTGGTATAACTGCTGTGACACACTAACGTTACTTTTACAACAAGAATTTTCTTTGTAGAAACTGACTAGTGGACCCTCTGTGGTAATATTTTTACCTTGACCAAAAAAGTATTTCACAAGATAAATCTGCACCCTACATGGTAAAACTTTCTCCGGATGACTAGAAAAACATAACCATAAAGATGGGCCAAGTGTGGGATGCTGCCCGCATAGCGGCCCAACTGACTTATCTAGCACATGCAAATCGACTTTAAAGACGATGAAAGAGGCACTTGGACTTTTCATTTTGAATCTCATCCTTCTTTTAAAGACTCCCTGCCAAAGGTAACAAAACAAAGAGCTAAAGCCAAAACAAACATGCTCCAAGTTCTTAGGTCAGGTCATCAGATTAATGGAATGTTAAAATGTTTTTCATTTTTAAAAACATGTGAATTTGTTTTATAGATAATAAAACTCAGAATGGAAAACTAACAACAAAAATAAAAGCCTTTTCTTTTCCTTTCCTTTCTTGAACGTACTAAATTTGAATTATCAAACTAACACAAAACAATGACTACCCTGCCACAAAAACATGACGAGTCAAAAACTGTCATATTTCCTTTCAAAAACAGAACTCTAAATTCTAATCTCTCATATCTACACTGAATCCTGATGACAAAGAAACAATGTATTTATTTCAAATACTTGTAATATGAATCTACGCATCAAAAAGGCAATAATTTTAATAGTGGTTAACACTCAGCAAACACTATAACTGGGCTTTTTTTTTTTAAGTGTTTCTTTTTTTCTTGAGAGAGAGATCCAGTGAGAGCAGGGGAGGGGCAGAGGGGGCCGAAGACACAGAATCTGAAGCAGGCTCCGGGCTCTGAGCTGTCAGCACAGAACCTGACGTGGGTTCTCACACAAGTGGTGAGTGTCAGAGCCAAAGTCTGACACTTAACCAACTGAGCCACTCAGGCGCCCCAGGCTTATTTATTTTTAATTCACTTAATCCCCTATGACAAATCAATGACATAGATGTTATCATCTGTATCCTGTAGTTTGGAACTGAGAGAGACTGAGAAACTTGTCTACACTCACTATGATCTTTGAGTGAGGCCAAGGCAGAGGTAGGATTCAACTACTTTATATTTTCCCTTATCTTACAGGACCTTTCATAACTCAACTACCAAGTAATCTAATCTTTGACCCCCCCCCCACTCCCACCTAGGGCATTCTACTGGCCAAAGTTTCACCACCTTCACAGACTCAAAACAAAACAAACAAACAAAAACCACATTACTTCCCATGGCAGCCCACTCCTCGAATCTACTCCAAATTAACTTCTCAATTCCTTCAACCACCCTCCGATGGCATCATTTCAAGTCTCTGAGCATTCCATCCCTTAGCTTCTGCTACCGACATGCCTTTTAAAACATGGCAATAGCGCGCAGAGGATGAGTATTCCATCATGGCCCAACCATCTCAAAACAGACAACACCCATATCAAAGCAGTCCACACCGTCTTTACTATTTTGGACAGCCGCATCACCAACGACTCTTGCCTGTTTACATTCAAGGAAAATTGTTCTTTAATTCGTAATTACTGTTAAGGAATCTATTTCTTGAGTTCTTCACGTCTAAGTACAGTTCTTTATTCAGGTTAAATTTGACTTCTATTGGCCAATGACCTTCCCAACTAAGGATTTCTGGATTTTGGCTTATCATCTGAAATCATCCTCATGCTTCAGTTTTAACTCATTTTCAAAATTATTCATGTCACCACTGCCTCCATAGAATAAATGCCTCATAAAATGAGGCATATGATACAATAAAATGGCCAAGAGAAGAGAGAATTCTAAGACCTGTCCCTGGGGAGCTCTGACCAAGGTACAATTCATGCCTTCCTCAGCCTCCTTAGAATACAGCTATTAATTAGTTACAAAAGCTATCTATCCATATGCTTATCATTGACATTTCTCTATATTCTCTTCAAGTATAAAGACTTTTTCAAATATCTTATAGATATGTATCACACCTATTACACTACCCTGATCTACAAGTCCAAAAAAAGAAGGAATGAAAGAGAAGCAGAAGACAAAAGTTAGCGGTGATGACTGTTCCTAAGGAAACCATGCTGACACAGAGTGATCAGTGCTTTTCTCATGCTCCATCAAAACACAGAACACCATTGAGCGAAAAACAGGATTTGATCCCACAACTTAATCAAAGACAATAATCTGTAAGGACAGAAATGGCGGAGTTTCATATTCAAGTGATAAAAACAGGAATGTTGTTACAGTTCCTCACTCATGTAAATGGCATATTTACTACAAACATTTATAATATTTCTAGTTGGTATCACTTTCATCTGCAAAGATAAACTTCATAGGTACTTTCAGTTATTATAATGTCTTTGTTGGATTTCTCGCATTACCTAAATAAAATGTTAATTGGGCAGAAACGTTATTAATCTGAACACGTTAAAGAACAACACAATAGTTCCTGCGGAATATTAACTGCGAGAAAGGTTCTGTGCGAAGCCACGCAGGGCCTTATCCATGATCTCAGTGTTTCGGAGCTGGAAGAGACTTGGTGTTTCCAGTTTACGGTTACCTCCTATTAGAGATGAAGACACTGAGCGTTCTCTGAGATGGAATGATGTGACCAAGCTCACAAAACTAATTCTGGCATGGCTGAGCATAAAAATAAGATCTACTCAGGGGCTACTGGTAGTATTTCACAAAACCCTGTCTTCAAAAATACAATAAAAGAACAAAACAAATCCTTTCTTACCAGCTGCACCTCCCCAAAAGCACCTCTCCCGATAACTTTTACAACGTCATAGTCTTCTGCTTTCATCTGCAAACCTCTGATTTTTTTCACAATTTTCTCATCTGCAATAAAAAGATTATATTTATAAACAATATTTTAAAATAATCACCATATTTGTAAACAAATTTTCACTTCAAGAAACTGGGATTAGTTTTTAGCTAAATCTGTCGGTTTTCAAAGGCTGCTGTTTAAAAATCTAAGATACATATTAACTTTACATAAAAGAACCAAAACTATGGTTTATTAACACGTATAAAACAAACAGAACTGACTACCAAAAAGTAAGAGTCAAGCTATTCTGTTGCTTGACAAGACGACAGCTGAACAGTAAGGATCCACACAGTCCTAGGAGTGCATTCTGAATCACAGCAGAGAGCTGCTAGGAAATTACTTGCAAGGCTAATCTTAGTAATAAATTTTAGTAGTTTACTTCTTTGGGAAGCAGTAATCACATACTGTAAAAATAGTATCTAAAGACAAGATTGCTTAATCATGAAAATGGCCCAGTCTCTAACAATGCCAACTTAAAAAGCTTACTATGTTGATATAAAGTATATAGCAGATTATTTTGAAAATTTATTCTTAGAATTCATTTACACCTTCACTGCAACATCAACACTGGCAAATACTAGGTTACTACACATATGACAATAATTGTTATCGCGTTATCTTTCATCACCTAGATTGAAATGTCTACATTCACACAAACATAAAGCTCATTAAGTCTCCTAAATAATGTAAATCTAAGTCTTAAAATTGTTAACATTAATTTAAAAGTTCTCTTTGAACGGCCATAAATAACCTGTGGTGAAATCATTAGTCTTAATAATTTATACAAAACCTTGAACTTTACCCACTTTAACATACTGCAACTAGATCTGCAGTTTTGCTTTAAAAAGAAAGAATGATAGTATTTAAATGAATCAACTAGCAAACTAAATAATTTAGACTCTAATATTAAACAAACATAAATTTCTTATCAAAAGTATAGTTATAGGATCAAATATGAAGGTTACTCACATCTATTTAAGAAATTATCTATATTCTTGTTTTTCCTCAAAGCAGGAAAATCCAAATCAAGGACCAAGGAATTTAAGCCATCCTGTTTAACAAAAAATTTAAAAAAAGGAAAAAGAAAGTTGTTACAATTTCCAAATATTAGAAAAAAGTCTTTAAATTTTATATGTTGTTCTTGCTAAATAATCAATCTACTTTGATATGAAATTGCGCAGTGGTTCCATATCCAACAGTCTTAACTCATTTCCCAACTTCTGCCAGAGAATATTATGAATGATTCTATTACATTTTCGTTATTTTAGCCAATAGAAAAATACCACTTTAAAACATGCATCCACTATTAGTTTTGCTAGTCAGATGTCTTCCTTTCTCTCTTTAAATGCCCAGTAAAATTTCACCAAGCTTTTGACTTTAAGAAACGCACACAGAGCCGCCTGGGTGGCTTAGGTTTAGCGCCTGATACTTGATTTTGGCTCAAGGTCACGATCCCAGGGTCGTGGGATCGAGTCTCATGTTGGGCTCTGCGCTAAGCATGGAGCCTGCTAAAAATTTTCTCTCTCTCTCTCTCTCTCTCTCTCTCCCCCATTCACACTCTTTCTCTCTCTCTAAACTAAGAAAGAAAATAAAAGAAAGAAATATGGGGCGCCTGGGTGGCTCAGTCGGTAGAGCATCCGACTTCGGCTCAGGTCATGATCTCGCGGTCTGTGAGTTCGAGCCCCGCGTCAGGCTCTGTGCTGACAGCTCAGAGCCTGGAGCCTGCTTCGGATTCTGTGTCTCCCTCTCTCTCTGCCCCTCCCCGCTCATGCTGTCTCTCTCTGTCTCAAAAATAAACATTTAAAAAAAAAAAAAAAAGAAAGAAATACATACAGACTAAAGAAATTAAGAAAACAATCCCATTTACAACTGCGTCAAAAAGAATAAAATACCTAGAAATAAATTTAATCAAGGAGGTGAAAGACCTGCACACTGGAAACTGTAAGATATTCATGAAAGAAATTGAAGAAGACACAAATAAATGGAAAGATAGTCCCTTTTATGGATTAGAAGAGTTAATACTGTTAAAATGTCCATACTACCCAAGCAATCTTAAGATTCAATGCAATACCCATCAAAATTCCAATGGCACACTTCACAGAACTGTAATAAATAACTGTAACTTTGTATGGAACCACAAAAGGTAACAAATAATCAAAGCGATCTTGAGAAAGAAGAACAAAGCTGGAGGTATCATGCTCCTAGATTTCAAACTGTACTACAAAGCTATAATAATCAAAACATTATGGTATTGGTACAAAAATGGACACACAGATCAATAAAAAAGAAAGTCCAGAAATATACCAACACATATATGGATAATTAATCTTTGACAAAGGAAAAAGAACATATGATGGAGAAAGGACAAGCTCTTCAATAAACAGTGTTGGGAAAAATGGACAGTAACATGCAAAAGAATGAAACTAGACCACTATCTTACACCACGTGGAGAAATTAACTTGAAATGCATTAAAAACTTGAACATAAGACGTAAAACTGTAAAATTCCTAGAAGAAAACATAGGCGGTAAGCTTCTTAACACAGGTTTCAGTGACATCTTTATATGTATCTGATTCCAAAGGCAAGGGAAAGAAAAACAAAAATAAAGGAGACTACATCAAACCAAAAAGATTCTGCACAGCAAAGAAAACCTACCGAATGGGAGAAGGTATCTGCAAACCACATAACTAATAAAGGGGTTAATATTCAAAATACATAAAGAAATC
This sequence comes from Paguma larvata, assembly GCA_030068075.1. Taxonomy (NCBI): domain Eukaryota; kingdom Metazoa; phylum Chordata; class Mammalia; order Carnivora; family Viverridae; genus Paguma; species Paguma larvata. Next base: position 7,794,195 of record CM057836.1, read on the forward strand.
ATACAACTCTACAACAACAAAAACCAAAAATTTGATTTAAAAAATGGGCAGAGGATCTATTTCTCCGAAGACATAAAGATAGTACATGAAAAGTACATGTATAGTTCAACATCACTAATAGTCAGGGAAATGCTAATCAAGACCACAATGAGATTTCACTTAACATACACCAGAACTGCCAAAGAAAAGAAGTAACAAACGTTTGAGAGGATTGAAGAAAAGGGAACCCTCACATACTGCTGATGGAATTATAAATTGATGCAGCCACTATGGAAAATAGTATGGAGATTCTTAAAAAAATGAAGAACAGAACTATAGTATGAGACAAATATTCCACTTCTGGGTTTTGATCTGAATATGAAAACACCAATTTGAAAAAATACATGCAACCCCACGCTAACTGCAGCATTATTTGCAATAGCCAAGATATGGAAATAACCTAAGAGTTTATCAATAGATGAATGGATAAAGAAGATAGTGTATATACAATGGAATACTACTCGGTCATAAACATGAATGAAATTTTGCTATTTGCAACAACATGGATGGACTTTGAGGATATTATGTAAGTGAAATAGTCAAAAGGACAAATACCCTATGATTTCTCTTTTATGCGGAATCTAAACAAACCCAAATGAACAAAATAAAACAGAAACAAACTCATAGATACAGAGAACAGACCAGTAGTTACCAGAAGGGAAGGGGGTGGGGAGGGTGGGGTAAGCAAAACAGGTAAAGGGGTCAACTGTAAGGTGATGGATGATAACAAGACTCACTTCGTAGTGAATACAAGATGTCAATTAAAACGCTGTACACCTGAAACTTATACCATAAAAAAAAAAAAAAGAAAAGAAAACCAGACTAAGGAAGTTTCCATTCACTTCACAAGCATTGATGTTTTTTTGCCTAATGCATACAAAGAACAGAAAAATCCAAAAATAAATATGACACTAACTATCCTTATGCTCAGGGAACTCAGTCTCAAAGTAAATTTACCCTAAAAACATAAATATAGGATAATGCATTGTTCAGATTTTTCTTTTTAAGTTTTCTATACTTTCTACGCTTTTTACAAGCATACATTAAATTTATAATTAAAATAAGAAAAAGTACATACATATAACTTAATGAGGGTAAAAAAACTAATCAGAAACAAAGTCTTTAATTACTCAAAGGATATGCCTGTGACGGTAATCATATTTCTTAAAACACTACAGCATATACGGTCTCATCCCCAAGTCACTCTGAAGAGGGCATGAAGAAATACTCTTCATTTTAAAAAATAAAGTAAGGCTTAGATATTAAGTGACTTTGATTTGTCCAAGTTCATGCTATTAGGAAATGACATAGCAAATACTACCTAAGACGTAACAGGTCCAATATCCTTAACTCATCCCCTTAGTTTCAAAGACAAGACTAACACCAATAGGAGCGGAAGAGTAAAGAAGGAGCTTAAAGAACTGGAGGATTGCAAAAAATAAAATAGCAATTAAAAAGCCTTTTAGGAATCTGAGTAGGGTGGAAAATGTGGAGAAAATTAGAAATGCAACTTGAGTTTTTAATTTACTAATTACAGAGAAACTGTACATACTATGTTTAGCATTCAGCTATACTTATTTTTAACTTTCATTCTTCAAAAATTTTGTTCACATTTTATGAAAACATTCTTTAATAACAGAAAAGGGCAGAGTTAACACGTTACTCTGAGTAAACTACAAAAATTTTTTATCAAAATTAAAATTCTTTATAGCCCACTGATATCATTAATGCAGATACATAAAACAATCTTAATTCTCCTGAACTGAAGAAAATACATTAAAAATAATAAATATTCAACTTCCAGTGAAGCTGAGATTATTAAATTCACTTTGAGATCCCACACATATACACCCACAATTTCCCTCTTCCAGACAGATGAATTTGCTTCTCAAGGATGCCAGCATTTTAGCAAACTTGGCTACTTTTAACTACCAAATTATTGCTATATCTTTTTGGTATAATTTTGCTACTATTAAAAAGCAATAAACTTATGTGTTTAAAATGTAAAATCTGAATCACTTACATTTTTAGATATACCCATATATAATGACTTTAAATCAAAGAAGGTGCATTTATTTGGAAAGCCTTCTTCTACACCTCCATAACATCTACAAGAAAAAATTTTAATTGACAAGCAAAAGCTTCTATTATAAGAATAAATATCTTCCTCTAGTTCAGAGACCTTTGAACAAATGGAATATAAACACTTCATACAGATATAAGTAACTGCATTAAAATCTCTATCTACACATCATGATGAAAAAAGAAATTCCTCGAGGGAAAAAAAACCACTACTTGACATCGACAAAAGGATTGAATCCCTGCTTATCCCACATCCTCCCTACAAGTTATCACAAGAAGATGGGATCATGTACAGATTAAATAGTCAAGAAGAAAATGTGGAATAATTTATAATTTTTCCCATAGTATCTCCCACCAGGGTAGAGTCACAGAGCTTTTTCAGCAGTTCTAACATTAGAGCGGTTGTTTGACTCATCAGTAATGCCACTTTAGCTTTAAGCCATTTTTTTAAGATCGAATAATACCTCACCTGTGCATTGTTTTATTTTTATATAGTATTTATCTTTGAATACTACTGGAATACTTTAATCTGCTAATAATTTACATCCAAAGAAAATGTATGTGGTAATATATATATTTATAAGTTGACATTTATACTTGAGGTTTTATATTTATAAATTGTCACAGTTGAAATGTATTCTATTTAGTATCACTTATTAAGAAACAAATTATGAATTTTTTTTAAGACACCAGTATTTTCAGTATTTGAAATTAATACTGAGATCCAATGGCTGGGTTAGCTCGGAACTTAAATGAAAGCCTGTGTCTATGACCTCCTTTGTTATGTACTCTCATATAAACCTCAGGCAGTAATTTTTTTTTTCAATGTCTGTGATTTCAACTGATTCACTTTGTAGAAAGTGATACTAAGCTGAGATAAAGAAATTTTAAAAATAATAAAATTTAAAGAAAAGCTTACTACCAAAACTCCAAAGCAATGAATGAAATTAACACTCTTTGTCCCTTTCATCACTTCCAAGTGCAGAGAAATGACACGATAACATTTAAACATTTTTTTAAAGAACATTTAAAAGTGCTAAAACAACAAGAACAACAACAACAACAAAAACTACCACTGCCACAAAATATTCAAGGCCCAAAGAGAAAAATGCCAAATAATAAACAGGAACTAAAGGTACAAAGATATAGACAGATGTAAGGGCAAGGAGCAGTAAAACGAATGTCGGAGAATTAAAAGGGCCTAGATGTGGTAAAGAACCGAAACCAGACTGACTACTGGGGAAACAGTAGCTAGAATAAAAATCTCAGCCCCTAAAAGGACTGAAAGAAGTCTTACTGCCCAACTTTTATACAAAACTGCATTAACTAGGTAAGTCAAATACAGCTTTCAATCAAGTCCTGAGCTAACTTGTGAAAACCCACCCAGTTACTAAATCCCCCACATCCCTAATATTGCTGGCTGAGAAAACGCGAATTCCTCCAATACCGGACTGTGGTTATCTACGTGTGAAAAGTTAGCATCAGAGGAAGGCAAAGAACAGAGCATTATACTACTGCCCTCCTGAATAAATAGGTACAAGCCAACACCCAATTTTTCCCATTATAATTATCATGGTGGAAAATATATACGTAATGGCCTATTTTCCTAACTTTTCCTGAGTGCAGAGTCTTTTAAATTTTAACTGTTAAGAAAGAATGAAGTGTTGGACTTGATTTCACTTTCGCTATAAACTGCCCCTAAATATCTAACTGTTTTAAAATATCCAAATAAATGGGGCGCCTGGGTGGCTCAGTCGCTTAAGCGTCTGATTTCAGCTCAGGTCAAGATCCCAGTTTCTGAGTTTAAGCTCCGCATTGGGCTCTCTGCTGTCACAGAGCCCACCTCAGACCCTCTGTCCCCCTCTCTCTGTGCCCCTCCCCTACTTGTACTCTCTTTCTCTCTCAAAATAAGTAAACTTTAAAAGAAAATAGAGCAAAATAAAATATCCAAATAAAATGCATTCCTCCTCTCTATTTCCCAAAACGGAAAAAGTTTGGAAAGACTTCACCAACTGGGAATGTCTAAAGTGATAAGCAAAATGAGGGAGATACTATTCTAGGAATTTCAATTGTTAAATGCAGCACAAAATATCCTTCAGCTGAAAATTGTATAAAATTATGAGTTGTCAGCATACAGATAATATTTAAAGACATAAAACTGGGTGAGATCACGAAAGGAGTACAGACAGAAAAGGACCAAGAGACTGAGCCCTGGGATATACCAATATTAAGATACTGAGAAGAGGGAACTAAGAAGGAACCAATAAAGAAAAAAAATCAAGACTTGTGTTACTTTGGAAGCCAGGTAAAGAGTGTAGGAAGAACAAGAGAGTGATCCATACACAGTCAATGTGACTTGTTTCAAATACAGTTACTGAAGGCTGTGGATTTAGCAACGTGGAGGTCATCGGCAGCTTTCATAAGAGCAATTTAAACTATAAATTTGTTATTTCCAATTCACCGTTCAATACTTCTTAGTACTTCTGTTTTACTATGATTGCTGTACTTATATTTAAAAGACAAAACCAAAACTTTCTTTAGGACATTATTCTGGGTTCACACTTACAGACCTTAAATAATACCCAGCATTCCAACTTGGCCATAAATTATGTAATAGGTCAATATACTATTGATTATTAGTAAAAGGAACTTTTCTTGACTTGTTTGTGCCATGTACTGTACAACACATTTTACATACAGTCAACGTTTTAATCCTCATAACAAAATATAAGCTAGGTACTACAGTTGTACCCACATCAGTAGGCACAGAAACTGAAGCTATAAGGTAGGTTAAAAAAAACTTGCCCAAGTCAATAGTTTATAAGTGACAATATTAGAATTTTATGATACATTTATATTTTAAACATTACTGAACTTAATAGTTATTCCTCTAAGAGAACACAGAACATCCAGGTTTTAAAGTTAAGACAACAAATGAATAGGAAACATATTTCTGTGTATCTGCTATACAGGTAAGTAACCAGGAAATGTGATTTAAATGAACTATTAATACATTTCCTCCTTCTGTTACCGCAACTCCAAATACAAATACAAAACTAAAAATTGTGAGACCAAAGAAATCCAACTTAGCAAATAAAATATAAATTTTTAACCTACCCAAATGCACATGAAGGAACTTCTGAATCTTAAGTATACTCCATATTGCTTTTACAGTGTACCCTCTATTTCACCTAGAAAAATCTAAGTCATATTAATAGATTAATAGATCTGCTATCACTTATCAATACCAGATGACTAAAATCCTTAATGCTTAATTGATAATATTTTGTCTAAGATCTGTCAAATTAAATTAAACAAACTAAATGTATCCTGTCACCTAACAAAAGAATCTGAGGAAAATAAGAGTATTAGGTGAAAGTGTCTCGCACATGTTTTATCCTATAAATTAACTTCACTATATAAACTTGAGTAGCTAACCTAAGGAAACATAAGAGTAATTTTCCTATTTGCTTATATAAATCTTCAACTACCTATAGCTACAGTAAAATGAGTTATTAAAACTCCCTATTGCCTTAAACAATATATATGGTAAATTAATGAAGTAATATATTTCTAACAGAGCAACATTCATATTTATAACACTTAAAGATGAGTAATTATGGGGCGCCTAGGTGACTCAGTTGGTTGAGCATCCAACTTTGGCTCAGGTCATGATCTCCTGATTCACCAGTTCGAGCCCTGAGTCGGGCTCTGTGCTGACAGCCTGGAGCTTGGAGCCTGCTTCAGATTCTGTGTCTCCCCCCCTCTCTCTGCCCCCTCTCCTGCTCATTTTCTCTCTCTCTCTCTCTCAAAAATAAATAAACATAAAAAAAAAGAGTAATTATATCAAAAACATACTTAAAATATGAACTCTGAATTGTAGGGGAAAAAGAAACTCCTTGAACAAAGAATACAATTTCTACTGCTCTTAAGACTTAACTTTTTTTTTTTTTTTATTTGAGAAAGAGAGAAAGCATGAGCCAGAGGGAGAGGGATAAGAGGAGAGAGAGAATCCTAAGCAAGCTCGATGCTCAGCGCGGAGCCCAAAGCTGGGCCTGATTTCACAACCCTGGGATCATGACCTGAGCAGAAATCAAAAATGGACATTCAACTCACTGAGCTACCCAGGCACCCGGATCTTAAGTCTTTCTAAAAAGTCTCTGTATTTGAACAGGCTCCTGACTTCTAGTGCCCTTTTTGCCTCACACACTAATGTGGCTCAGCACAGCATTCTTCCAGTTCTTGACTTTCTTTAAAATTGTGATATTTAGGGGTGCTTGGGTGGCTCAGTCGATTAAGAATCAACTTCCACTCAGGTCATGATCTCACGGCTTGTGTGGGTTCAAATCCCACATCACACTCTGTGCTGACAGCTCAGAGTCTAGAACCTGCTTCAGATTCTGTGTCTCCTTCTTCCTCTGCCCCTCTCTTGCTCATGCTCTGTCTCTCTGTCTCTATCTATCAAAAATAAACAAACATTTAAAGAAATTTCTATATTTATATTTTGTTGATCATTTTCTTTTACATTTTTTAAATACTGTAATAAAATATTCTTTATCTTGATTATCGTTGGTTTGGGGCACCCCCTTCAGTTTTGTGCCTATGCCAACTGCCTCACAGGCCTCAGCTTGGCCCCAGTTCTGGTCCTAAGAGGCTGAAATGTCTATGAGACACTGATAGGTATTTCATGTTTTAATTTTTACTACTATATGTTTTAAATTTTTTTAAATGTACAAAGAATCACATAATTGATTTGATCAATGTTTTAGAAAAAGAATTAATCAAAATGTTAAGTGCAGAATTAATGGTGAGAGCGCCCCTGTATTGATAACAGAGACAACTTGCATACCAGACACTGTGTCAAACATCACTTCACGTAATTCACTCAATTCTCCAAGTAGACTGTAGAAGGAAGTGTTATTAACATCATTTTTTTAACTGAAGAAATTAAGCTTAGAAAACTTCTCAGAATCGCAGTTAAAAAATAGCAGGGTTGGGATTTGTCTCAATGCTCCTTCAAGTAATTAGCTTTTTTTTTTTTTTAAGGTTATTTATTTTGAGAAAGAGAGGAAGTAGAGGAGGGGCAGAGAAAGAGAAGGGGCAGAGAAAGAGGAGGGGCAGAGAAAGAGGAGGGGCAGAGAAAGAGGAGGGAGAGAATCCTAAACAGATTCTGTGCTGTCAGCAAGGAGCCAACACCAGGCTCAATCTCACAAACTATGAGATCATGACTTGAGCCCAAATCAAGAGTCAGCCACTTAACTGACTGAGCTACCCAGAAGCCCCAGTAATTATCAGTATTTTTAGTATTTTAACTAGGTTCTAAATTTTTTCTTCTAAAAATATTAAATCAATAGGAAGATATGAATCAAAGTCTACTCATAATGTAGTATATTGTTTAGAAACACATGAATAAAATTAAGATCAAATTACATTTGTATTACTGTTATTTTGATTTACAAATCAAAATTATATATCTTTTCTTCTAAAAACAAAGTTTTCCTCCTCAAGGAATATATAATATTTTACTACTCCCTACAGAATAAAACAGAAAATCCTTTACTTTCCTCCTCATTATAAAACATCGGAATAGTTGGGGTGCCTGGGGGGCTCAGCTGGTTCACCAGTCAACTTTGGCTCAGGTATTGATCTTGCAGTTTGTGAGTTCAAGCCCAGCGTCCATCTCTGCGCCAACAGCTCAGAGCCTGGAGCCTGCTTTGGATTCTGTCTCCCTCTCTCTCTGCCCCTCCCCCACTCATGCTCTCTCTCTTTCTCTCTCTCTCTCTCTCTCAAAAATAAGTAAACATTAAAAATAATTTAAAAAAATTTCAGAACAGTTAATACATCATCTGACTGAATCCTATTCCTAATTTAACACTGGTATTCATTTGAAAAACTACTAGCACATAAAATTAAAGTTGCTGTTCTAATGCTGACTGTAGATAAATCAAACTTAAAAAATATTTTGCATATCTGTAACTCACAAAATTAGGTATCATACATAGACTTTGGGACACGCCCCCCAAAAACACACGTGCATTCAAGGTACAAATATATACAGAGAAAATACTAATATGACTACTAATATTATTATTAATAAGAATAGAAATGTTGGAGATAATGGCCAATAACACAAAGCAACATTTATTATATCTTTGTGGATGTATGTACAGAGAAAGCAAGAGAGTCAAGCCACTCTAACAATAGAGCTATTCCAGCATTTTTCAAATTTTGAAGGTAAAAGTTTTGTTTACTAGTGCTTTCTTTACTAGAAGGTAAAACAACTTGAGTCGCATTTTCACTCAAAGACCAAGAACAGTCTTCCAAATCTGTTTCTAGTCGATTGTTTAGATAATCATACGAACAGAACCATCTCTTTCATTTTATAACTAGAAGTCTGCCCCATATGATTTCCACCCACCAAGAACCTAAATATAGATCATTTCCACAAGTTGTGAAGTTTAAATTTCAGCTGCATCTTCAAACAGATCCTATCCATATGATCGATCAATCACTCACTAAATGTTAGCTTTTTTTATTTCCAGTATTTTCAATACCACATAGATATTTTGCATTTAGGAATTACATTCAAGAGATGTAGCGTTAAAAGTGTTTTATATTTGACTTTAACATCTAAACCTATCAGCGCATCTTTGATACTAACAGATAGAACCAAAAACAGTTCCATTACTGGGGCACCTGGGCGGCTCAGTCAGTTAAGTGTCCAGCTTCAGCCCAAGTCAAGATCTCATGGTTCATGAGTTTGAGCCCCATGTTGGGCTCTGTGCTGACAGCTCAGAGCCTGGAGCCTGCTTCGGATTCTGTGTCTCCCTCTCTTCCTGTCCCTCCTCCATTCATTCTCGGTCTCTCTCTGCCTCTCAAAAATAAATCTTAAAAACATCACATACAAAAAAAAGTTACATTACTAACAATGTGTTCCATAAGGAAAACTATTTTACTTCTTTAAGTTTCATTTTCAACATCTGTATAATAGAACATCTAAATCACAGGGCTGGTCTGACAACTAACCACGTATTGTTTATGAAGCCAAATGAAACAAAGGTTAAATCTGGAAACTCTGGTCACTATACCTATTTTTTATTATGAATGTACTTATATTGTAATCTAATTAACAAACTCTTTTTATTCCCAAGTAGTTTTCAATCTTACTTCAACTTTATACAGCTTGAAATTTTATTTCAGCCAAATAAAATCTAGGAATGATGATGTACAACACATAAGTTTTAGGAGCAACATTATTTATGAAAGCAAGAAATTCAAAGCAACTTAAAAATTTGGGAAAGAAAAACTAAGATTTTACTAAGGTTTGTTAGAGCTATATTAATCAATCATTAAAAATGATAGTTATAAAGATTACGTAAAAACTAATACAAAATATTAATGCTAAAAGAAAGCAGAGAATATATTGAATGTATGATAATTCTACTTAAGTGAGTGTGCATATGAAAAACTTAGAATGGAAATGCAACAAAGTAAATATAGAAATGTCATATGATCATGGAGTTATGTAGTTTTATTCTTTTCTTCATCTAAATTCTAGCATTTTTGTGGTACATTTTGTAACTGATAATATAGTATAAAATCTAAGTGTCACTAAGTGTTCAAGATAAAAAGTACTACAGAACACACTTTAACAAATTTAGACTTCAAAAAACTTATTTATTATCTGTAGCTCTCCATATCTCTACTGAAACACATTCTATTTTAAATTCTAAAACTTTTCACTGCTCTGCCTCCTACAAATCATATGTTCTTTTTCTCCCTGAGAGCTCTCTGGAATTCAAATAAATGTTGCTTCTACCCCAAACTTGAATTGGTATTTTTACAGTGATTAACAGATTAATTTGGGAAGACTGGACTTCTCATCCAAAAAGCAAGATAGGTTGCTCCATCAACTTAAATTCTCTATTTTCTACAATGAAGTGTTATTTATATATATTCTATATATTTCTTGCTAAGTCTCCTGCTAGGTATTTTAAATTTTTGTGCCTATTATCACATTTAACTAGGTGGCCCATGTGAAGAAGACTGAGCTCCTTTGGGAACAAAAGAATTTTTTTAAATTTTTTTTAACGTTTATTCATTTTTGAGAGACAGAGCACAAGCAGGGGAGGGGCAGAGAGAGAGGGAGACACAGAATTCGAAGCAGGCTCCAGGCTCAGAGTGGTCAGCACAGAGGCCGACGCAGGGCTCAAACCATGAACTGCGAGATACTGGCCTGAGCCGAAGTCAGATGCTTAACTGACTGAGCCACCATGGCGCTCCTGAGAACAAAATTTTAAAAGTTCTCAAATGAAACATATTTGATATATCCCATTTCTTACTAATTAATGTTCAAATATAATTAGGTAATTAAAATCAAATGTGATTTTCTTAAAATTCTGTTTAAAACCTGTACAGAAAAGTAGTATAAACTTCATGAAAAACATGAATGAGGGATGTGGGGCTGGTGAACTTTACCTATATTCCAGAACCCCCTCATCCTGACGCAGGTGCTAATTATTACATCATAAGATAAAAATAAGTAAAAAATTTCTTCTCGCTAAATTCCAACCAAGTTTTCTATTATAGAGACATCCTTCACTTTTAACTTCTTATTTGTGTTTGAAATGCTGGCAGGGAAGGAGTAGCGTGGAGTCCTATAACCTCATACTCTGAATCACATTTTCCAGGTAAAGAAAAATATGTTTCTCCTAACTCTCAAAAACCAATTCGGCAATTACAGATGAGAAGTGGACAACTGAACTGCTGGGTGAATGAGATGGAATTAAAGGAATATTAAACACAAAACTATCCTTTACCTATTATTAAAATTTGATATGTCACTAGTTCCTATCAGTATTTTTAGAACTATAGACATTTAAATCTTTCACTTTATTTATTTGTTTAATGTTTACTTATTTTTGAGAGAGAAAGAGATAGAGCATGAGTGGGGGAGAGGCAGAGAGAGGGAGACACAGAGTCCGAAGCAGGCTCCAGGCTCCGAGCTGTCAGCACAGAACCCAACACAGGGCTTGATTCCACAGATTGCAGGATCATGACCTGAGCCAAAGATGGATGCTTAACCAACTGAGCCACCCAGATGCTCTGAACGCGTTCATTTTAAATCCCACATAAAGCGATCACTGGAAATATTCCAGTATCACATTATTCCAACAGATATAATATCCTCAGTTTTCCAGTCAAATATTAATCAAATCTAAATACCAAACTTCAGAAGGCACAATCAAGTTTACAAACCAAACTCTCATGAAAATCAGAGGACAAAAATATATACCCACATATCACATGAGGACATCAATGTATACGGAGCATCGACTTTGTGCCAAGGGAAGTCACTTTCTCATTTAATTCTCATAAAAAAACCCACTGTGAAAGGGAATGTGGACAATGGAGAAGTGTTTGTGGACAGAGCCATTTAGGTTCATAAAAGAAGCAGAAGTTCTAACCAGAAGCAGCTATTCCTACTACCCATACAACTACTACCAGGAAACAGTGAAAGAACACTTCAGCAAAAAAAAAAAATAGGTGGTGTTTGTTTTTAAAGTATACACCCTTTTTTCCTTCTAATTATATATGTAACTCTGCAGACTCAGTGGCCTCATACTTGTACTGAAAAAGTAAAATATTCTTCTCAAAAGAATAATATGCTATAGAAAGCATATATTTCATCCTTGCCTAGGAAGCAATGTTTCTTCTACACCTCTGAGGGGATCTTTTTAGTAACACACTTTAACAATTAGAAAAAAAATTTAAACCTTTTAAATTAAGTATCTGTCCCATCTCTCTCTTTCGTCTACTGTATCTGCACTCACTCCCCCATAAATAAAAGAGAAGAAGAGCAAGTCTTCTTAAGGGAATCTAACGTACTATTTTTTTGGTCTGTTTTACATTTTGGTAGTACATACTTTATTATTTGGCAGAGAAAAGCTCTCAGAGCTAAAACAATCTGAAAACAATATAGGCGAATCTAGAGTTTATAAAGGCTGATTATCCACTATCATTTCATTCATCACTCCTCTACATCTTGCTCAATTTCTGGCAACAACAGCACCTCAAATACGAATAAGAATTTCTTGTCAATTTAGATACACATTAGTAATTCTGGTTAAAAAAAAAATTACCTAAAAACACTGAACCTAAATCATCCTTAACTAGAACTCACAAATCGCCATGATTTCTCTTGTACTCAAAGGGAAAAGGTAATAATACACACACCTGGACGTGACCTTACGAATCAACTTCTATGGCTGATAATTCTATCTACTATCTATACTAGCACCTGGCACCGTATTTCCAAGTAGCCACCAGAGAGCCAAAGAACTCAGAAATCTCCCAAGTTAGGTGTATGTGCTCAACTGGAGTACGTAACATGATCCACTAAGGTGCAAGAAGAAAATATTAAAATTTTGCTCATTTAACCTTAAAAATTTTTAAGTTTAATATAGGAGTTCTCAGTAACATCCCACTCGTTAGCTTTCACTGAAGTGTGACATATGCAGTTCCTATGTATCTTACCTTATTATGGGTAAATATGACCTACTAAATCCTTTTAAATTCCCCAGTAGAAAGATTTCCAAGGAGATTTAAGACAATCCAATTTGGGGTATAAACATATTCCAAAGCTTACCAGATGGTGTAACTTAAATATGTACAATTTATTATCAACTATACTATACTTCAATAAAGCTACTTGAAAATGAATGTAATATATATATTCACAGATTTAAGACAATACTAAAATGCAAACTGTACAAATAGAAAACAGCAGTGCTAACCCTTCATCTGCTCCTTATATAAGTTCGTAGGGCCCAAACCATAAGGCTAAAAATAATGGCGAGCTAATCATATCACCCCCCTAAAATTAAAAATTACCTGAAGCCTACTGAATTGCATTCATAACCATTAATAATGTATAATAGTTCTGCTATAATCTGAACTTCTATAACAATTACCTCACCTGCAAATAGATGGAAGGGAATGATTAGAATATTAAATAAAATACATGATTTTTTCCAGTTTGTTAATGTTTTCTATTTTTTTTATATTTTTTAAATGTTTATTTATTTTGGGGAGACAGAGACACAGAGTAAGCAGGGGAGGGGCAGAGAGAGAGGAAACACAGAATCTGAAGCAGGTTCCAGGCTCTGAACTGTCAGCACAGAGCCTGATGCGGGCCTCAAACCCACAAAGTACAGGATCATGACCTGGGCCGTAGTCGGATGCTTAACTGACTGAGCCACCCGGGTGTCCCTGTTAATGTTTTTAAATGATGGGCAAGCTTTCTCAAATTAAAAAGATAGTCTTCGAAATATAAGACATTATGAAAAAAAGCCAAAATTCATGCCAAAATGCTTTCCTAAAATATAAATAGTAGCTTCGAAGACCCCTACACTGTTCATGATATTAAGCTATCAAGGGAGGTTACAAGTTCTAATGAAAACGATGAGAAGACATTTTTCCTTTGCTAAGAAACAAACAAACAAAATGATAAAGAAAACTATGGAAATAAAGGCCTTTGTGGGTCTAAATCTCAAAGAAAACAGCACCAGCCTCAAGACTCAAGGCTACAGGGGTGCCTGGGTGGCTCAGTTGGTTGAGCGGTCAACTTCGGCTCAGGTCATGATCTCACGGTCTGTGAGTTCAAGCCCCGCGTCGGGCTCTGTGCTGACAGCTCAGAGCCTGGAGCCTGCTTCGGATTCTGTATCTCCCTCTCTCTGTGCCCTTCCCCTGCTCATACTCTGTCTCTATGTCTCTCAAAAATAAATAAACGTTAAAAAAAATTTAAAAAAAAATTTAAGGCTACAGAAATTCAAATGTCTGTGGTACTGTACTGATATTTTTATTTGAATTGTTACTGCTTTTGTTAGTGTTCTGGTTGCAAGCTGTATAAGTTTTACATAGTCTGATCCTAGCCTATTTTTTCTTCTAAACCTTGTTAGTTATGGTACATGAATTTTCCAGAACACAAAGCTTTTCAAGAATTTGTATTTCATGTCTAGGACTGAATAAAGCCAATGCCACCACAATTAGAAAGATATTTAAAACCTAAACAATAAGAATATGGAAACAAATCTCTGTAATTCTTGCATAGCGTTTCATGCCTGAATTCTATCCAGCACTTTACCGATTCTACTTTACCAAGTTAATCATTAAACTTAATGATGTTTGGAAGCCTCTTTTGTGTTTCAGTTTTTTTGTTTTGTTGGTTTAATATCAAAAAAAGATATCTTTCAGGGGCGTCTGGGTAGCTCAGTCAGTTGAGCATCCAACTTCAGCTCAGGTCATAATCTCGTGGTTCATGAGTTTGAGCCCCATATCGGGTTCCATGCTGACAGCTCAGAGCCTGGAGCCTGCTTTGGATTGTGTCTCCCTCTCTCCCTGTCCTTCCCCAGCTCACTCTCTCTCTGTCTCTCTCAAAAATAAATAAACATTAAAAATTTTTTTAAAAAGATATTTTTCTTAAACATTCACACACCACTGAGAAACCCTAGTTCTTCTTACTAAAGTTTTTTTAATGGCTAAAATATATGAAAAACAATACGTTAAAAAACTAAAGTGCATTTTCTTGATGGCTAGTCTCTTTGGAAGACAAACAGAAAAAATTACTGAAATGTTGGAGAAATGAGTAACAAAATAAATTCTACAATCAGAGAGGTTTACTATACAGTTGGAAGAAAGTACCCACTTTTTCTAACCTGATCAGTTTAAAAATGGTTGTATACCCAGATGCCTGCCTGGGTGACTCAGTCAGTTAAGCATCAGGTCATGATCTCACAGTTTGTTAGTCCCAGCCCCACACTGGGCTCAGCACTGAGAGCACAGAGCCTAGAGCCTGCTTCAGATGCTGTCTTCCCCTCCACACACACCCCGCCTCTGCCCCTCCCCCTCATGCACATGAGCTCTCTCACTCTCAAAAAGAAACACTAAAAATAAATAAAACACTATCCTTTCAATGAATGAATGAATAAATGAGTGAATAAACAAAATGGTCGGATGCTGTTACGATTAGGAAATATAGAACTGAAGAAAACATATTCTCAACAGCAAACTACTTTAATGAAAACATGTTAAAAAAAACTTAACACCGATACTTTAAATGAAATATAAAACTGCTTCTGCATCCACCTAAGTAGTATTATAAATGAAATTCATTCACTGCGTCATTCACAGAACAAGTTTTTACAACTACGAAGTTAAATCCTTAAGAAGGCAAAGTAGTACAACATGCCATCAACACTGCAACATCTATGGAAGTAAGACCCGTTAAAGTATAACAGAACTTTACACGTTGTGAGACAAAGTTTCATACAAAAGATTTCTGACTATCTTGTTACAATGAACTTTCAAAAGTTACTGAACTTCTGGATGAAGGACTATTTTTCTGCTATAAAAAAAACAAGTACTCCAATGTGTGGCCTTGTCCATGATAACAAGTACCTATTAACAGTATGCTGGCAGATATTTCTGGAAAAAAATTAATACATTTTGTCTAAGCAAAGGTGATATTTTAACAATAAACAGAAAAGAAAAGGAAAGAAAAGAAAAAAGGAAAGAAAAGAAAGGAAAGGAAAAAAGAAGAAGAAAGAAAATTTTTCTTTTGGGAGACATTTTTGCTATGGAGAAACTATTCTGACTAACAAGGTGTCTAGAAATGTTTCTATCCATAGGTAAATTTTACTGATAACATGATTTGCCTATTAAAATCTTTTTTTAACTTTCACATCTGTGTTTTAATAACTTGGAAACATAATTTTCTGACCTAGTTAAAAATACAGACATTTAGCAGATTTTAAACACATTTGTTTTATTTTCAAGTAGTGGCCTCATCAGGGAAAACAGAAATTTGCTAACTTTATTCCAACAACTACAAAAAGAAGTTGTACAAATGGTAGGCAGAACTGGAAAAGGAGCATTAGGATTTAGTAATTGCAGCCACTGATGCTTCTTCCACTTGTATCCATGTATCTCTGTGAAATCCAAAAAAAAAAACAAAAGACCCAAAATTATGATAGTCCTTAAAACCCAGTAGCAAAACAAAATGAACTTCCACCTGGTATTTAAATCACTGAAACACAGTGTTAAGCCAAAACTTTAAAAAGGAATTAAGCATTTTTGCGTAAGAAAATTTTTGTACCATTATAAAATGAGTATCTCAAAAAACACTGCTTATAGATTTCTATGTGTATTTTATAAAATACATAATATTTTAATATAAAGCTACATATACACGAATTGTAAAGACACATCTATTTGAGGATATAACTTTCACTAATGAGATACAAGATTAAAAGTTGGGAGATCACATGCGGCATCTGGGTGGCTCAGTCGGCTGAACGTCTGACTTCGGTTCAGGTCATGAACTCATGGTTCATGGGTTTGAGCCCCGCGTTGGGCTCTGCGCTGACAGCTCAGAGCCTGGAGCCTGCTTCAGATTCTGTGTCTCCCTCTCTCTCTCTGCCCCTCTCCTCTGTTCTCTCTCAAAAATAAGATAAACATTTAAAAAAAAAAGTTGGAGATCACAACTCCTTAAATATAAGAATCTTTAACTATCTTCCTTAAGGGTAAAAATTATTGTCTTTCACATTCCACATACAGAATATATTCCCCAAAACTGTTGTGAAAATAAGTATTTAGCTAACATCATGGAATCGACATGTCCAAACCTAATTAGTCATGTTCTCATTCATACCTTACCTACCATGGCTAAGCAGTGCCATGGTACGAAAGTCAGGTTCAGAAATCCTTTCCTTTGTCCTTACATCAAGTCATTCCTTCTCTACCACAAACTATTCTTGTCTCACAGTTTTGTTCTCCACTCCTTTCCCTGTGTTTGATCAGATTCTCATTTCTTACCTATTAACTCGTTTCCCTACTTTTAACACCCTTTTCTCTAGTCCATCTCCATTGTACTCCCTATTCTGAGAAAGAGAGACAGAGAGAGAGAGAAAGCACATCAGTCAGCAGGCGAGGGGCATGGGGCGGTGGGGTGGGGGGTCTGGAGAATCTTAGGCAGACCACGAGATCATGACCCGAGCCAAAATCAAGAGTCTCTCGCTTAACCGACTGAGCCACCCAGGTGCCTCGCCCGGCTCACACATGCGCGCATGCCCTCTCCCCTCTCTCTCTCTCTCTCTCTCTCTCCCTTTCTCTCAAAATAAATAAATAAACTTAAGAACAAAACAACAAAACCACGTTCTGGGTGCTAGGTGAGCTGACTATTGGAGTACTTCTGTACTTAGACTCTTCCAGGGGATAGACGAAGGAAGCATAGGTATGTGTGTGTACACTCACACATACATCTATATTTCCGTGTATCTTTATTGAAAACCATGTGTTTAGATTAATAGCTCCACTTCCATTCCAGTACCACGTGTTCATTCTAGTTTTCTTCTTTTCCCTTATTTGTACCTCTTCTCCCAACAGTAAAAGCTGATTCCTGTTATCATACAGTTATTAATTTGCTCGGTTCCTCCATATGTTGCCAGCTCCCCCTTCAAGTTGCTCAGACATTCCTTCTTAGGAAAGCCCTGGCTGCTCCAGAGCTGTCTTGTACCCCACTCCCACTTACTTGACCTCTGCCGTGACTTTAAAACCTGAAAAAGGGCAGTGCAGCTACAGCAGATGAGGGTTTGACACATACGGATTTTTAAAAAAAAATTTTTAAGTTTACTTATTTATTTTGAGAGAGAGAAGGCGAGAGGGCGAGTGAGTGTGGGAGGGGAAGGGCAGAGAGAGAGGGGGAGAGAGAATCCCAAGCAAGCTCCATGCTGTCAAAGCCCAGGCCAACTCAGAGCTCAGTCCCACGAACGGTGACATCATGTCCTGAAGCTCAAATCAAGAGTCGGACACTTAACCAGCTAAGCCACCCAGGCACCCCCAGAACATGGTTTTGAAACAGTACTCTCCTTTATAAGGAATTAGGGATCCTTAGAGAAATGGCTGATCCCAGGACTACAGCAGGAAAATTATAAAATGAGCCTGTAGCATCTTGTGGCAAAAGCAAAGATACGTACAGGTGAGAAAATGGCATAAAACTATATATGTGCATCCTATCAATGCAAATAACCTAATTTTGATATGATAATATAGTTATGTAAGATATAAACATTGAGGGAAATTGGGTAAAGGGTACAAAAAGGACCATTCTGTATTATTTTTGTAACCTCCTGTGAATTTAAAATTATTTCAAGATAAAGTTGTTTTGTTTTGTTTTTTAAAGTAAAGAAGTACACAGGGGCGCCTGGGTGGCTCAGTCAGTTAAGTGTCCGACTTTGGCTCAGGTCATGATCTCACAGTTCCTGGATTCGAGTTCCGCGTCAGACTCTGTGCTGACAGCTCAGAGCCTGGAGCCTGCTTCGGATTCTGTCTCCCTCCATCTCTGTCCCTCCCCCACTCATGCTTGCGCTTGCTCACTCACTCTCTCTCTCCCCCTCCCTCTCAAAACTAAATAAACATTTAAAAAAGTACACAAAGATTAATAGGATAGGATCACATCAAAAAGACACGCAAGCCAATCTGAAAGGGCTCCCAGTGGCAAATGTAGGACAATCTGGGTATTAAAATAAATAATGACAAAATGAAGTATAACTCACTGAATACAAAAAGAATTTCTGATATAAATAAATGTATATGAATTCTTTTTCTTATAGTAAAATGCCAACTAAAAAAATGTAGAAGAAATATTGAGTCAGAATATCACTATTTGTCAATCTTCACAGTAAAAACTAATTTAGGTGAGAAACTTCAATGGATACTAAAACCAATGGGTGAAAGCAAGAAGAGAAACATGATTTTACACAGTCCCAAAGTATCTCCCCACAAATACTTATTAGTTACAAAGGAAGGAGGGAGGAATAGAAATTTGGCAGACATCATCTCTAATCAAGTGATCTAAGTTAACACTACCTAATGGGATAAACTGTATGCCACAAAACAGGATTCATTAAGAACACAACATCCTTTCTGTGAAACTGCAGCCAAAATATGTATCTTGGGTCCAATCATCAGAAAACATTAGATACACCCAAACTGCAGGATATTCTACAAAATGAGTGGTTTATAACCTTCAAAATTGTGAACAGCATGAAAATCAAGAAAGATTGGGAAACCGTTCCAAATTGAAGGAGATTACAGAAACAGGAGGGCTGGATGTAATGCATGATCCTGGATTAGATCCTTTGGTACAGAGAACATTATTTGGGCAATTAACAAAACTTGAATGATGAGGGATCTCAGCCAAGTGATAGAAAAGTTTTGAAAATTTTTTCTTAAATTGGAAAATTGTTTCTAAAAAAAGTTAAAAAAAAAAAGTCACACCAAGGCATGTTTTTGACTCAAAGCCTTTGAATTTGCTATTTCTACACCTCCAGGTATCTGCATGGCTAACTCTCCTACTTCCATCAGGTCTTCAGTTTTCAGAGAAACCTTACTATCTCAACTGTCAACACTCTATATATTCATATCTTCCTCTTTGCTTTACTTTTTTTTCCTTACCATAAATCACTACCTTATATATATAATTAAAATATTATTATTATTTATGCCCATTAAAATGTAAACTGAAGGCAGATAATTTTTGTTTTGTTCACTGCAACAGTCCCAGGGCCTAATCCAGGACCTGGCCCGGGTAGCTGCTACACACATATTTATTAGACCAAATGTACACAAAGTCCTTGGGACACAAAGGACTTAAGATACAATTTCAAAATAAGTTCACTTTCTGAATCACAGCAAGTATACTGAAGTAGGTAAAAAGACCTCTAGTGTTAATTTGATAGCTCTGGAGTATCATTTCAATAAATATGTCTGCAGCGTAAACAAATTAGCTAATGTCCCTGCTCCTAGGAGCTTAGTGAGCAAACCGCATTTCCATCAGAAAGCAAACTGTACTACTGCAGCCAGCTAAGACAATAATCTTTACCAAAAGCACATGGAAAATACAGTATAAACACTGAGACAAGAATTAATTGTATCGGACTTGATTGAAAGCTACAAATACACAGAGAAAGCAAGTTTTCTGGGGGGTGGGGATCGACAGTAAACTCATATTCAAATAAGGTCAATAGTGCAAACCAAGGGACATATACAACTGAAGTCTCTGATTTTATTACCACATTTCCTTGAGAAACTACCAAGACTATAATTAAACTGACCACAGTGATCTCAATTAGTTTATGTATTATAGAACATACCAAATGGCTTGTATTTAAGAAAAAAGCATAACCCAAAAATCTGCAAAATAATCCTATGGTTTCTATACATGAAGTGCTCAAATCACTAACATCTCATTTTATAAATTTTTTTTTCTCCTATGCCGCCAAGCATATAGATGACTTTCCTCTCTTGCATACCAAAGACAGAAAACATTATCTTAAAATGAAACAACTATGTATGTGTGTATACACGCACATATATGTATTAATAGGCTTGGTTTGATAATCATTAATTAAGTTACACACATGACCCCACCTATCTTTACAACCAATCTGGTTCTCTGATGGTGAATGAAATCCAAATTTATAAAACAAATTCTAATTTCCAACAGAAATAATATTACAAATTAGGGTTCTATATCTGGAAACCTATTTCATTCATCTGCCCTTTGCTCCAAACAAACAAACAAACAAAAAAAAAAAATCACAAAAATAAAAAAAATATAAAATGCAAAAATGTAGTTTAATATTCCTAAGTACAAAATCAATCATTTAAAGAAAAGGTATGTCAAAACTTTTTCTTTGAGAGATCTTATGAATGGTCGGATGCAAAATAAAAGTCAAACCAAGATGGACTTTTCTTGGCAAATCTCTCTATAAACATTAGTATGTTTTATTTCTCCTAACTTAGTCCATGTTACAGTAATCTAATCCCAAAATTCAGTGAATTTTTTTTTAAGGGAAGCAGTTTGACTATATTAGTGTTTACCTGGTGTTACCACAAACTGCAACCTTTAGGAAATACTAAATATGAGGTTAGCTGTTACTATAAAGTCTTAACTTACAATTTTTTTTAAAACAGGTTAAAGTGGGACTTAGGGATTAAAAGTCAAGCAGTTCTAAGTGGTAGATTCCTGTACATACTGTGCTTGCTTAGTCATATGGTTCAGACTTCATAAAAGATACTGCCGACATCATTGTGGTATACGCAATACTAAGAATCAGGAGGACAACAAGTCATGGACTCAGAAATTCCATATTTAAAAGCAAATAACTAGATTATATGAAGGTCATCATACTGAAAGCATAATCACCACAAAATATTCCACTTTGTAATTATTCTTGAAACTACAAAACAATGTTTTATATCATGCACAACATGACAACTTAAATATAAATCCATGCTCTATGGCTATAACTTATAAAAATATAAGGCCTGTTAAAGGAAGAATCATAGGTTGTATATAGCAGATAGTGATCACAACTATACAATTATTTTAAGGTACACTAAATTAATTTTCTAAAATCTTGATCCCTATAAACAATACACACCAATTCTCACCTACTCTTATTGTTTGGATAAACACAGCAAGGAAGACTCCACCTCTGTGAGAGAGGCCTATCTGTTGTAAAGGTCCAAATCTATTCATGATGATGAACTCATTCTGTCCCATTATCTCAGCCTGTGTCCTAGATTTGACCAATAATACATAGAACATTCAGATCTCTATCTAGACTCCTCCAATGCTCAACCATCTCTGAATTCAGCAGGAGAATAACTGTTATATACCGAACCTCTAAAAACTTTTAAGAAGAAACAGGCAGGGGCACCTGGGTGGCTCAGTTGGTTAAGTGCCCAATTTCAGCTCAGGTCATGATCTCAGTTTGTGGGTTCAATCCCCATGTCCGGCTCTGTGCTGACAGCTCAGAGCCTGGAGCCTGCTTCAGATTCTGTGTCTCCCTCTCTCTCTGCTCCTCTCCCGCTCATGCTCTCACTCTCTCGAAACTAAATAAACATTAAAAATATTTTTTTAGTACATCCAACAGAGGGGTCCCTGGGTGGCCCAGTCAGTTAAGAGTCCAACTCTTGATCTCGGCTCAGGCCTTGATCTCACAGTTGTAAGTTCAAGCCCTGTATTCAGCTCTGTGCTGGGGATGAAGCCTACTTTAAAAAAAATACATCTAATGGAATACTGTAGAGCTATTAAGAGGAATGAAGTAGACTTAAATGTATTAACATAGAAATATGAAAAGGGTTATACTGTTGACTGACTAAAATACATTATGGTATTAAAAATGGACTGAAAAACTATCTGGTCAATAACTTGCATTTCAGAATAAGAATGATGCTCTCCTCATCATTCAATGTAGCAATTAAAATCATTACCATAAATGCCTTTAGATTTCCTGCTCTCTTTATACCAATTTTGACTATGTGTTTTGTCTATATGTTCTATAAAGAAATTTGATTCAGACTTTGCATATACTGGCTTTGTAGTTACTATTATTCACTGAAAACAGTACTGTTAAGCATATTTAAAATATCATATGAATGGTAATGACTACATTTGCTGGCACCACTATAATTTTCAAAATATAGCACGCTATATTTCATGCATAAAATAAGGACTCATATCCTTAACATTTTATATGATCAAATTCAGTAAGTTTAGAAAACCAAGTATTAACTATACATATCATTAATTTTGCTTTTCATGTTTCCTTTTATTAGAACATTGTCGAAATCAACTTATAAAAGTTACAAAGCTATATCATAACTAAATTTGGCCAGTATCCCAGCACCCATGATTCACTGTTTTGTGTGTGCCACTAAAGAAGTTCTTCAAGTAGCTAAACCATATTGTGGCACGTGATAAAGCCAGGCAAATATGCTTAAATATGAATTCCTTGAAAAATTATTCATCTCCTTAAATGGCATAACCAAAAACTTTCTCCCATGAAAAGGGCTGCGAAAAAAGGAAAAAATGTAATTACAAATGAGACTATAGTCCCTAAAGGCAAGGAATGTGTCCAGAAAACTAAATTATTCTTTTATTAAAATTTCATGCATATTCTTAGCTACAGACAAAAATCAATGAGAAGGGACAAGCCACTTATCTAAATTCAATTTGTCAAACATAAATGAGTGACTACATGCCAAGTAGCACAGTGCTATAAATTGGAAATACAAATATAACTAAAATAACTATTTATATCCTGTCTCGCTGCAAAAAAGATCTAAGGTAATCAAGGAACAGTCTTTCAATTCAAGTGGCTTATACTCTAGTAGAAGACATAAACTTAAACCAGATACATATTATAAATGGTAAAAAAAAAATCTTTAAGGATTATATTCAAGTTACAGAACAACACCCTTGCAGTCAGTGCCACAAAACAAAGAGCACTGTTACACAGAACATGCTGTCCAACAACAGGTCCGTGGTTAAGCAAAGTATGATGGAAACCACTTAATTCAGTCTTGTGGTACATCTGTTTAAAAGTTTAAGAAAAAAATTAACAGTGCCACAGGAAAATCCTTATGCTACCATATTAAAGACAAAGTTAAAATTAGAAAAATTAGGAAATAGCAAAAAAAAAAAAAAAAAAAACCACCCTAAATGGTAGGAGTAATTACTTTTGGGTGGTTATAAGTTTTTATTTACTCTTTACATGTTCTAATTTTTTATAATAACCGTATACTGCTCCTATAATCAGGAATATAATAAACATCTAAAAAGATACCCATAATTTTTTTTGGCAAGCCATTTAAAAGGAGCAAATCCTTTGTGTCTGTTAACTAGGCAACACTGTATAATGACGCTTTGAAAATTTCCTTAAAATAAAGTGAGAAAAGTTTCATTGAAATATAGACTGGTAAGAAAGGCTTAAGAGATATGAAAGACCTTACTTTTCTAAACAACCTCTGCTAGAAATTAAAACTAATAATTACATTATTAAATGACATTAACTAAAACAATAAAAATCACACTGTATACCTTCTTCAGGTCACAATCTGATTAGCTCCATTTCAGATCCTCAAAAGATGTTCTCTATGGTGACCCCTAGCCACATGTGACTATCCAACACTGGAAATAAGGCTACTGCAAACCGAGGGACTGAATTAGTTTCATTAGTTTAATTAACTTAGCCACTTGTAGCAAATGGCTACCATGCTGGCCAGAGGCGTTTTTAGATACATCCTAAGGCAGCTCTCTTAAAAGGAACTAGAGGTACAAACTTCAGTTATAAAATAAGTAAGTCACAGGGATAAAAAGTATACTATAGGAAATACAGACAATACTGTAAAAACTTTATCTGGTGACAGGTCTAACTACACTCGTCACGCTGGGCACTGCATAGTGTATAGAATGGATTGTTGAACCACTCTGTTTTACACCTGAAACTAATATAACATTGTGCTTCAACTATACTTTAACAAAGAGAGAGAGAAAGAGAAAGAGTAAGAAAGTCTTACTCAGTAAGACTACTCTCAACTGGTAGCACTCAAACTTAAGGAACTGAAAAAGTAGGTTAAGTACTGCGAAAGCAAAAGAAGAAAAAAAAAATACCTCACGTATTCAATTAACAGAGGTTAGTGAAAGAGAAGATAGTGGTCAGTAGATCTTAACATCTGAAGAATATTTAAAATTTATACATTTGTATATATAGTATTTCCAATTTTAAATTATTTTCTTTGGTAAACTTAAATCTACACTTTGTCAATTACTAAAGAGAAAAATCGTGCTGGATTTGTAAAATTATAAATGTAGCATTAAGAAATTCTATAGCACAGTGAATGGCAAATTCTTCCATAGCACTTAATTTCCTGTGCTACAAAAAAAAGAAAGACCCAACAAACTAAAAGCTTACACAAACAAGGACTTATTCTCAACAGTTCTGGCATCTGTCTCTTCCACCAGTGAATTTCTTTTTCAGGTATGCAATCAGTCTTCATTGCCCTTAAGAGATAACAGGTTAAACAGGTTCTGGAACACCCAGGCTTTAAAAATATTTTGTCAGAACAGATTATAAAAATTAAATTCCTTTAAGAACTAACTGTTTTATGTGATCATATATTTCAAGTAATTCTTGGCACACTTAGCTCCTAGGATGTGATGTGTTTGTCCTATGAATACTATTATGTAATAACAAAATACTGTAATAAGAATGAAAACCAAAAATGCATCAAAATTTCTCTGGGGCACCTGGGTGACTCACTTGGTTGAGCATCCAACTTCGGCTCAGGTCATGATCTCACAGTTCGTGGGTTCAAGCCCTGCATCGGGCTCTGTGCTGACAGCTTGCGCAGAGCCTGCTTTGGATTCTGTGTCTCCTTCTCTCTCTGCCCCTCCCCTGCTTTTGCTCTGTCTCTCAAAAATAAATAAATGTTGAAAAAAAATTTCTCAATGAATTAAGAAACTTAGGATAGACCAGAAGATTTAAGCTGTTTTCCTCAGATCATAGGTACAGTAATTTAAAGCTAACCACACCTAAAACTAAACTTTAACTGATGAAGACACCAGCATAGTTGAAAGACTTAAACAAAGGCTACGCTGAGGTCTTCGGAATAACCATCAACTAGGATATAAACCTTTAAGACTGAATTACTACTAGTCTAGGGTTTATGGTGGTTTTCAACTTTGCAGATTCAGGAAAGTTTATTTAAACTTCTCATTCTTCACTAATAAGCAAAAGAAGTAAGTGACCTGAAGCAATTAATTTAGTCACGTGTACAGGATACCTCCTAGATTAATCTACCAGCCAGAGGAGTCTCAGAAATAAAGATATAAAAGAGAGGCATCAGAAAAGGCACGGCTTCGTGAAAACAGTGTGTGATCTGGAGTCAGATTTGAAATGGAAGATGAACTCCATCACTACTACAAAGTTACGTAACTTCCTTCTCTAAACCTCAAAAGCATCAGTAAACAGAGATGATACAACACCACAGGACTGTTATGAAAAAGACATGAAGGAAATAAAATGTCTGTAAAACACAAGCATGTACATAAAAGGAATTCCAATGAAGGGTAACTATCAATTTTTTAAAGCCATTAAAAAAACAAATTGCCCTTTGCTACACATTTCTAAAAACCTTACTTCTTTAACAATATTAAAGAAATGATGGTACTTTTAAGTATCAATTTGAATTGGGGTCAGCAGCAAGTGACAGAAAATGTCCCTGAGAGCCTTTATGTCTGCTTTAAAACAGTTAAGGGTTCTTTCGAAGGATAGTGATGTAATCTTTGGAACTGGCCCAGAAGCTGAAGCTGTCATATCCCCTCCTCTCTTTCACTTCCCATTACAAACAATAAAGCCCATTTGTACCGTTCAAAAAAAAAAAAAGTTAAGCGTGGATACAGTAGCTCCCATGATCATCAGAGATACAGCTCCTCAGCTTTGTTGCCATCAACACGAACACACTGCTTCCACCTCATGATGGAACTACGTGATGAAGGACAACAAGCACCAACACCAGCCATTAAAAAGAAATGACAAAAAAAGGATACAAGCTCCCCATCAGGACTTTTCCTTGACGCTACTCAAAAACCCCTTTTGTTCACATTCTATTAGCCAAAACTTCTCATGTTGTCAATCACACACAGCAACAAAACTAGCTTAAAAAAAAATAGATTGTGGTGATGGTTACAAAATATTGTGAATGTAATACTTAGTGTCACTGACTTGTACACTTGAAGTGGTTAGAATGGTAAACTTCATATTATATATATATTTACCACAATAAATAAGATTTAGAAAACACTGAAAATGTTAAGTAGAGACATGTGATACATAAAAAAGGACCCAAATAAAAAAATCTAGAGATATAAAAATATTATGTGTGAAATGAAAAAATAAATTGGATGGTATTTACAGGAGACTATAAACTGTAGAAGAAAAGACAACAGAACTTGAAGACATGACAAGAGAAATTATCCATAATGAAACTCAGAGGGGAAAGAAGACCAAAATAAGTGGGTATCAGTAAGTTGTGGGCCAAAACGAAGTAACCTAATATACATACAATTGGAAGTCACCAGAGAGGGAAAAAGATGAGAAAAAAAGTGAACAAATAAGGGCTAGAAATTCTCTACAACTGACAAAAACTAAAACTATACAGATCAAGAGGCTCAAACAAACCCAAAAACAAGACACATGAAGAAAACAAGGCATATCATAATCAAACTGATTAAAACCAGTAAGAAAAAAAACTCAGAAAAAAAAATTGTATGAACAAACGAATGATGCAAGTCAGAAGACAGTGGAGCAATATATATAAAGTACCAAAAGTAAAACAAAAACTATCAATGTAGAATACTATATATAGCAAAAATACCTTTCAAAAATTAAGGTGTCATTAAATAAAAATGAAATTACAATTTCTGGATATGTGTGGGTGGCAGCAAAGGCAGTGTTTCAGAGAAATGTATACCCAAAAAATGCAAATTTAGGAAAAGAAAAGATCTAAATTCAACAATTTAGGTTTCCTGAACAAAAACCTGAAAAAGAACAATTTAAGCCTATAAGCAGAAAAAAAATAAATATAAATGAGAAGAA
Source organism: Paguma larvata (assembly GCA_030068075.1). NCBI lineage: Eukaryota > Metazoa > Chordata > Mammalia > Carnivora > Viverridae > Paguma > Paguma larvata. Next base: position 7,821,824 of record CM057836.1, read on the forward strand.
CCTCATACTTACTAGGAAGGCTACTACAAAAAAAAAAAAAAAAAAAAACTTAAAATGTAAGTGTTGACAAAGATGTGGAGAGATCAGAATCCTTGTGCACTACTGATGGGAATGTGAAATGGTGCAGCCACTAAGGAAAACTGTCTAGTACTTCCTTAAAAAATAAAAAATAGAATTATCATATGACCCAGCAATTTCAGTTCTGGATATATTCTGAAAAGACCTGAAATTCTGTCTCCAATACAGTACACCAGTGTTCATAGCAACATCATTCACAATAGTCAAAAGGTGGGAGGAACTCATGTCCATCTACAAATAAATGGATAAGCAAAATTGGTACACATACAATGAAATATTATCCAGACTTGAAAAAGAAGGAAATTCTAGCATATACCACACATAGATGAATGAAACTTGAGGGTGTTATGCTAAGTGAAATAAGCCTTTTGACAAATACTGTAAGGCAAAACTACATAATTCTACTTATATAAGGTACCTAGAGTAGTCAAATTCATACAGAGAGAAAGTAGAAGCGTGGTTGCCAGGGCCAAGTTGGGGGAAGGAGGGGATGAAGAGTTGATCTTTAATGGGTATGAAGTATTGTTTTAAAATTTTATTTTTAAATAATCTCTACACTCAACATGGGGCTCAAATCCTGAAATCAAGAGTTGCGTGCTCCACTGAATGATCAGCGAGCAGGACCTACACTAACAAACACTAGTGGGCTTTACAGATACTGTAATTCCTTACTCATCATCACCACCCTCTCCCTAATTCTGCTATCCACACGGAAATAAAAGATAGATACTTCTATCATCTCCTTTACTTTAAAAGATATGATTACCAATTTCCTTTGTATCCAGCCAGACCTAGAAGAGAAGAATTGAGGATGTCACAATTTAAATGAATCACTTGGCTACCCTGGAGTCTGACAGCAAACCAGTCTGAGAGGAAGAATAACAGCAGCTCTCCTTACAGTAATCCTTTTCAATAATTTGGGAGATAATGCTGCCCATCACAATCGGGGAGGGGGAAGCCATGCCAAGAAGGGAAAACTAGACACATGAAAGTCTAGGATTCAGATTGCAGGCTCATCATTGTAAGATTGATTTGCAGAAGAATTCCAAACATGTCCATTTTCAAATGTTCCACACAAGACTTTGAAAGACTTACAAACAAGAAGTGATCATTAGATAATGTACGGTTCTTGAGTCGTCCATCGTACTGTAGGTCCCCAGTACGCGCAGACTGTACAGAGCTAATTATTCTCTCCACTTGGAGACATTTAAAAAGTTAATTAATTAAAAACAATTAAAAAGCCATAACTTACTTTTGGAGAGGCTCAACTGGAACCTAAGAAGATATGGGGGAGAATAAGTCGAACAATGACTGATTTTAAAAATTCTCTAAAATCTGAAATCCTTTTACTGTTAGAACATTTTGTATTATTTTTCTAAAATAACCATCCAGCTTGTCCAAAAATAATAGCTACCAATTTTTTATACAGAGTTTCAAGTTTGTACTTTAGAAAATAAGCATAATAATGAGAAAAGAATACTACCTTAGAATTCTAACGGCACAAATCCTTGCATAGCTCTGCCATTTAGTAAATGAATTTCTTTGAGCAAAGTATTTAGCCTCTCCAAACCTCAGTGTCCTCATTCAGGAAGATAGAAAGAATAATATCTGTCCTACATACTTCACAGATTGTTACATTAAATGAGACAACACACAAAAATGTGAAGACATTAAATCTTTTCACTACAAAATAAATAAAACCTTTACTCGAAGAACTGGTGAGATTATAACTGATAGATATTTGCTACTTGGACTTTCTGACTTTAATATGACTTTAACACAGACAGGTAACACATTTTTCATCATGTTTGCAAAAAATGGGCAAGTAACTGTTCCACTTAGAAGGTCATAATATTTTTTAAATGTTTGAAACTAAGTATTTCTAAAGAAAGAATATTTTTAAAGGATATGTCATTTTGATGTGACTAGAAAATGAAACAGAAATCTAACAATAAAGCATTTCAGAACAGTGCCTGGCACATAGTAAGAACTATATGTCTTTTTCTTTTTATTATCTCCAGTGGAGTTAACACACAGACGTACAATATAGTGATAAAAATACGGAGTGCTTCATGAATCTGCATGTCATCCTTGTGCGGGGGCCATGTTAATCATCTCTGTATTATTCCGATTTTAGTATACATGCTGCCAGAGCAAGCAAGAGAACTACGTGTCTTGCTAACAGTATCATCATTATTGCTATTCATAATAACTTTAATGATATATCATAAAAGACCCTGTAATTCAATATGCTAGGTTTCGAGTACCTATCACTAAGAATTAATTAAAAATATCTATCTCCTATAGTTTAAAGAAAATTTGGGGCGCCTGGGTGGCTCAGTCAGTTAAGCGTCCTACTTCAGCTCAGGTCATGATCTCACAGTTCGTGGGTTCGAGCCCCACATCAGGTTCTGTGCTGACAGCTCAGAGCCTGGAGCCTGCTTCGGATTCTGTGTCTCCCTCTCTCTCTCTCTCTGCCCCTTCCCTGCTTGGGCTCTGTCTCTGTCTCTAAGAAATAAATAGATGTTAAAAAAAATTTATTTAATAAAAAAAAAGAAAAAAAAGAAAATTTTATGTATAGCATTTATATTACCATTTTCTATTAGCCATATTTTATATGCACTTCTCGTAACAGAAATCTCACAAGAAGCATGGGTTCACATTGGCAACCCCTATAATGAACACTCCTGTAAGGAAATCCTCTTTTTGATTTCTATAAACCAACCATCCATTAAAATTAAATACATAACTAGATCAGTTTCTAAAAACTATCATTGTAAATACATATTTGTCTTCTCCATCCAAAATCTGGGTTCGAACCAAACTAAGTGCAATGAGGCAGAAGCATTTCCACATACTGCATATTAGTAATATCTGGGGAGTTAGCAATTTCATTCCAAGCAGAGAGATCTACAAGTATAAAAACAGAGATCTACAAGTATAAAAACAAACAAACAAACAAACAAAAAACTTGGAAATGGGAAGAAAGCAGCTTCAATTGAAGTTATTTAATATGGGTAAAATTTGGGAAGAAGAGAAGTTACAAGAGATAGGGCTGGAAAAGTCAAAACTCAGGTTATTAACAATCTTGAAGAAATTATTAGCATTTTGAACTTTTCCCTGAGTAAATGGGAAATTAGTTATTTCAGTACTCAGAATTTTGGAATAATATGATTAGATCTGCATCTTATAATAAGTAGTTTGGTGGGAGAATAGAAAATGGATAGAAAGCTAGGAAAGAATAACAGGAAAGAGAATATCATAACAACCTAAGAAAAATATGATGGTCACTTGAAGTGGGAAAGTAGCAGTCAGATGGGAAAGAAGTGAATCACACGTTGGAGGCAACACTGACAGGATCTAGTGACTGACTGAGTGTGAAGTCAAGGGGGACATACCCAAATAGCCAGATTTCTGGCTTGAGCCAAGCTAGATGGATAGTGGCATCACTGAGTCTAAGATCACAGGAAATGAAGGAGATCTGAAAGCAAAGGGAGAAAAATAATACTGTAGATATGTTGACCTTGAAGTCTCTCTGGTATATCCAGGAGGAATTGCCTGGTAGGTAGCTAGCTGATGTATGAACCTAAAGCTCAGAGGTAAGCTTTCAATGAAAAAATAGAAATTATCAACATATAAATGATAAAGAAAGTCCCCAAAATAGACACAAGCTTAAGAAAAAGGCAAAGAATCAGTTAAAAAAAAAAAAAAAGTAAGTTGCCATTTAGTGGAGGAAGAGAAAGCAAAGCCTGAGAGAAACAGCTAGAGACGCTCTGAGTACCATCACAGAAGCCAAGACAAGAGGGCAATCTGAGAAGTGTCGAGTACTTCTGAACATTTGATTAAATGATAGTTTAGCAGCAAGGAAATCAGCATGATCTTGCAGTGAGCAGTGTTAGTGATGGGAGAGGATGGGGGGGAGATTATAGTGGACCGAGGAGTAAACGGAAAGTGAGACAGCAGAGTTTGTTTTGCTGATGAGGAGAAGGGGCAAAAGGTAGAAAGAATTGAGATTTATTCCAAGGGGTTATTTGTGTATTTTAGGTGAGACATTTGAACAAGTTTTGCCAAATGAAAAAGATTCCAAATTAAAAGAAAGATGAAAGACAAATAAAATTAACCAATGGAAGGAGAGAATGAGATCCAAAGTACGGCTGGAGAATCAGCCCGAGACAGAATGACGGACATCTCACCCACTGTAACAGAAGGAAAAGAAGAACAAATGGTACAGAGGAGATAACTCGTGAGTCAAGTAACAGGAAATTTAAGGGATCTCCTTTGATGGCTTCTATTTTCTCATGAAGTGAGAAGACCATCTGCGGAGCATACTTCGTTCAAAGAAAGGAAAGAACGTTTAAAACAGACCCGACAGAGAATGACAAAATTGCTCTGCCACCGTGACAGCTCTTACAAGAAATAGAGACCATGCATTCACAGAACCACTAATCTGGTAGTAATTTTTTTTATTCTGGGTAGTAATTTTTTTTAATCTGGGTAGTAATTTTTTTCTCCATCAGAGCTCAATGAATACCTTTTATGCAGGCCAGAGAAACAAACTAATCCAAAATCTAGGTGCAGATGCATATGATAGAAATTCAACAGGGCAAGGAAACTGAGAATTCTGGCAAGAGGTCTGAAGTGATGGACAATGGATTCTTACCTGCTTATTATAAAGGAACCATTCGGCGGAAAGAGGTGTCGAGGAACCACAGATCTCAAAAGCATCAATGAACAGATTTAATAAAAGGATAAGAGCTCAAGAGCAGGATATTTACATTCCGGATCTCACAGATAAACTTGATTTCAGGTAATGGCACTGTCAAGAGTAGCTTCATGAGAGTAAGTAATGAGTTAAGTGAAGATCTCCGCTAGAGATGAGAAAACTGTGAAGCCAGGGTCCTGGGTACTCTATTCACATAAACACTGATTCACCTAGAACGGTGGCACAACCCTGCACAGAAAGGAAGACTGAGTCAGAAGTCGATGTCTTCAATGAGCAAGCAGAGGTATATACCCCAACTACATGAGACTCAACAACAGGAATTTTAACAAGAAGGTATTATAGGCACTATAGTACAAGGTATGAAGGAAACCACCTTCTATCCTTTCCTAACGGATCTGTAGAGAATAAAAGGTACAAGTTCCACTAGAGAGGGCTTTCCCTTAAGAACACAGGTGTTATTACTTGAACAAAGATAAGAGTAACATTCAGCAAAGAATCTGAAGATGCGAGTGATTATGTTTAACTTTAGAACAAGAGTGAAAAATATCTGAAAAGGAAGGGAAGGAAGAACAGGTGAGAGAACAAGGATGAGAAGACATGTGTATAATGACTTGTATCTTGGGCAATACATGAAAAGGCAGTAATGAAACGGGATTTGGTGGGATCACTCCATGGGAAAGTGGCTAAGAAGACAGGTTTTAGGAGTTCTCTAAAAGAAAAGGCATCAGGCCTCTCAAGAGTCAGCCAGTGCTTGCAATTAGAAAAGTCTATGTCTAGCGTGTCATAAGATTCATAATTCTTTGGAAGGAGCCAAATGAAGTCTGGATTAATTGCATTGGTTTAAGGCTACAAACTAAGACTATCAGGCAAAAGCCCCACTGGTTAGGCTAAATCTATTAAGAACTGAGAAAAGTTTGCCATCTATCTTAGTAGAAATCAGTATTTGTCCTTGACCGTAAGTAACCCCGTTTGGAGCTGTGCTATGTTTCACAACACCTAGCAGGGTATGATGAAGAAATAAAAATATCTCATTAACCAGATAAGACATTAGACTTAGACTTCAGACTTAATTCCTCATTTGTAAAACAAAAGGGTGTCCTAGAACCATTACCATAAGAGTCAACCCTTCCCCCCTCGTCCAAAAAAGAAGGCAGCAAACCTTACATATAGACTCCCAGTTGGGAATCAGACTAACCATTTAATAAAACTTCCTGAACAAATACTAAATGCTATGTATTGGCTCTGTGCTAAACACTAGGAGAGACATAAAAATGAATACTACATAACTATGAGGTGATGTATGCTACCTAAACTTACAGTGGTAATCATTTTGCAATATATTTAAGTCCAGCTGTTACACTGTATACCTTAAACTTACACAGTGCTCTATGTCGATTATTATCTCAATTAAACTAAGAGGGAAAAAAAGAAATTATCTTTAAAATATTTATGCCCCGTTACCTAAAAACTAGGTTTTAGTTCCCAAATTTCCAGTAAACTGAGATGCAAAATTCAGAAAAACTATGAATACTACATGGTCACAACCTTATGAGAGCTCATGGTCTGGCATATAATAAGTATCATAATACACAATGATTCTAATAACTTACAACAGAGAGTACTATCTGGGCAGAGAAGAGAAAGAAAGTCATTGCCTGGAGCTAGAGAAAGGGAGAAAGAAGAATTAGAGAAGACTTCACAGAGAAAATATATTTGAGATGGATCTTTAAAAAGAATTAAAAGGGGCGCCTGGGTGGCTCAGTCGGTTAAGCATCCGACTTCGGCCCAGGTCATGATCTCACAGTTCGTGAGTTCGAGCCCTGTGCTGGGCTCTGTGCTGACAACTCGGAGCCTGGAGCCTGCTTCGGATTCTGTGTCTCCCCCTCTCTCTGCAACTTCCCCACTCATGCTCTGTCTCTCTCTGCCTCTCGAAAATAAATAAATGTTAAAAAAAATTTTTTAAATAAAAAAAATAAAAAGAATTAAAACTATGACTAACAACGAGAGCTCAATCTCATTAGTAATCAAATACTGAAATGCACATAAAAAAACAAAAGGAGCTACTGGGTTTTTTTCACCTAGGAGATCGTCAAATAATGTAAAAGGATGATGACATTCACCAAGCAAAGATATGGGAATATGTGCATTCTCATTACTGCTGGGAGTTCAATTTACCTCTAAAAAAGGCAATTTGAGATTATTCTGGAATTTTAAATGTGTACATGCTCTAACAATTCCATTTCTAGAAATCTACGGAAATATTCACACATATGCATAAAAATATTTAGTTATGTTCACTGCAGCAATGTTTACAACAGAAGAAAAAAACCTAAATATCTATCAATACTGAAATAGTAAAGTAATTATGGCAAATCCAGGGGGCACCTGGGTAGCTCAGTCTGTTAAGCATCCAACTCTTGATTTCAGCTCAGGTCATGATCTCATGATTCCATGAGAACGCTCTCTCTAAATAAATAAACTTATAAAAAAACTTTTAATAAAAAAATAATTATGGCAAATCCAGATAACTGAATACTCCTTAAAAGAACTGGATGAATTATAGGTTCTGAGTGGATGGCCTCCAAATAAATGAAAAAAGCAAATACAAAAGAATAGATATGATATAGTTACCAAAAAAACCCTGTAAGTATTCCTGTTTCTTATATGCAGGAAGAGAAGTTAAATGATACACCATTATATTGTTATAGGCACAAGGGAAGTGACACCCTGATGTGTTCTAAAGTAGTTGTTTCAGGGGCCCAGGGGGCTCAGTCGGTTAAGCGTCCGATTTTGGCTCAGGTCACGAACTCACAGTTTGTGGGTTTGAGCCCCGCATCAGGCTCTGTGCTGACAGCTCAGAGCCTGGAGCCTGCTTCAGATTCTGTGTCTCCCTCTCTCTCTGTTCCTTCCCTGCTTATGCTCTGTCTCTCTCTCTCAAAAATAAATAATGGTTAAAAAAAATTTTTTTAAGTAGTTGCTTCAAAAGACTGAAATCAAGGAGAAGAGCTAAGAAAGAACTTATATTGTATATTCACTGCAATTTTAGTTTTTAAAAGAGGCATGTATTACTTCTACAATTTTAAAAATGCAGTTTGTTTTGCTTGGTTTTCTGTAAGTTGACAAAGCAGAGAATGAGAGGAAGCATTCCCAGCAGAGACAGAGGCAGAGAATATAAATAAAAGAGCATGGTGTATTAAGTTATGGGCAAAAGGATGATTGCCTCTATCTCAGTCCTGCTCACTCTCTTCCTTTTCACATCCCTGAAGATAAAAGTCTATTTCCCCAAAGTCCATCATCATCTGTGAGCCAGAAACCCCTTCAGGACTTTTCCCTGCTAGAAGCACCTGGCTGGCTCAGTCAGTGGAGCGTGCAACTCTTGATCTCCAGGTTGTGAGTTTGAGCCTCACACTAGATGTAGAGATTATTTGGTAAAGAGTTGACAACAGACTTGTGTAGTATGACCCCTCTTGGTTAGCCAGACCTACCCCAAAATCAGCTTTGAAAATTACATGGTCCAAGGAAATTAAACAGTTACTAATTACAGTAGCCATCAATACAGAATGAGAACATATACTATTATGCTACCTGTACATATCCTACATGATTAAATTATAATCATCTGGGTGTACTTACGGAATCTACATCAGAGGTGACACAGTCTAATACCTGCACTTTCATCTTCCAAACCATTCTGGCAGCTGTTCCTAAGCTCACTTTTGCCACTACAAGTAGGCCAAAAGTTGCCAAATTCAAGCCACTGATAAAAACAGCTGGTAAAACCCAAATGCTCTTTTAAACCTTACTTAAAACACTTTTGCAAGTGAATAACGCAAAGGTTTAATTAAAAATTTTGTCATGACTCTTCCTAATATTTATTTATCAGAACTTCAGAACTTTAACATCCCGTAAGAACCCCAGACACTGTTCTCACAGCTCAATGTACCTACTCTAAAAGAATAAACCTTAGCTGAGAAAAATTGACACCTGGAAGACAGTAAGCCAAAAAATGAATATATGCAAATATTCACCCAATGAAACGAACTATCCTCAGTGAATTAAAAAATAAATATGCTAATTTTTATTCAGTGATTTGATACTTTAGAGAACCTAATATGTGCCAAATAGTGTGCTACCATTTTGGGGGAAAAGCAGGCTAACGTCAGGAGACTGACTCTATTTGCACGCAGCCTTCTGAGGACGGTAATAGACACATATAACTTGGGCTATTTTACAGATAGTTCAACTATCTGTAAAAAAAAAAAAAAGAGGGGGGGGCGCCTGGGTGGCTCAGTTGGTTGAGCTGCCAACTTCAGCTCAGGTCATGATCTCTCAGTCTGTGAGTTCGAGCCCTGCGTCGGGCTCTGTACTGACAGCTCAGAGCCTGGAGCCTGTTTCAGATTCTGTGTCTCCCTCTCTCTCTGCCCCTCCCTTGCTCATACTCTGTCTCTATGTCTCTCAAAAATAAATAAACGTTAAAAAAAAATTTAAAAAAAAAAGCTTAAGTTCTGCACAGTTTACAGAACACTAATACACAGAATTAGTTTCCTGCTGAATTTAATCTTCACATCTCCTTGAGGAAGACAGATACAGTCTTATAAATTATCACAGTCAAGAAAATAATTAATAAAACATTTAATTAATTAACACCAATCTCAGCTCTTCTCCCCAAATCCAGTGTTCTTGTCAATATACTACTATTTTTAAAAAATACACTTGAAAATTATCAAGGTACTTCCCTTCTTTTTTTTTCCACCTTTACTGCCTTAAACAAAAACAAAAAAATTTTTTTTTAATTTTTTTTAACATTTATTTATTTTTGAGACATAAGAGTCAGAGCGTGAGCAGGAGGAGGGCAGAGAGAGAGACACAGAATCTGAAGCAGGCTCCAGGCTCTGTGCTGTCAGCACAGAGCCCGACGCGGGGCTCGAACTCACAAACTGTGAGATCATGACCTGAGCCAAAGTCGGCCACTTAACCAACTGAGTCACCCAGGCACCCCAAAAAAAACTCTTAAAGAAAACAATTAATTTGTTTTTTCATATATTAATACAGGTTAAACCAAATCCATTTTATGAACTTATTTTAATGGAATTCTGCTTATAAAAACTTATCTGAAAGAAGTACTCTACTCCTCAGATTCTTACCCTTTCATTTCACAGATTTGTTATAACTTGAACCAGACTGGACAATTCTGTTTATAACAGGAAAAAAAGTAGCACAGTAAAATATTCTGCCAGCAACTCACATTCTCCTTATTATTTTTAAAGATGAACTAACCTCTGATAAAAGTTATAAAAATCCCCTCATACCAACTTTCCTCCAAAAATTGAGCCATTAACTTGTTAAAAATGTATTGTCTTATTTATGGCTTCCCTCTGTAGGAAATATCATAAGCCAATTTTTACTAGAGTTTTCTTTTATTAGTTCTAAATTTAGTTTTATCTGTATCATCCTTTTTCTATTCTGGAAATGTCTTCAATATGGAAAATCTGTTTTCAGTAATGCCCTCAAATTTTTTTAAAGCTTCCCCTTTTTTATAAAAATATATGCTTTTACAGAAAAAAAATTTTGCATGAACTGTTTCTCAGAACTACCAGCAAAATCCTTTGGTTGAGTTTTCTCATTCTTTTATAACGTAAACACCTTGCTTTTATGACTAAATCCTTCTTTAGTCAGAATATAACATTAACAAAACGTACTCATATTCTAATTTTAAATGTTGCAATCATGAAATAGGTATTCCGTACCTATAATTGAATTAATGCCTTAGAACTGCTTCAGCATGGACATGATATCACAAATCATGAAGTTTCAAATTAAATTGCATTTTACTAAATTTTCAGAAATGCTGGAACACCCTGTGCAACACTGAGGTATTATGGAATAAGATTCTAAGGACCAGATTGCAAAATGTTTCTAAATTGAAAAAAATACTTCCAATTAAATGTTAATAAGTCACATGTAGCAAACTTATTTTTTTTTAAGGTTTTAAAGTAATCTCTACACCCGACATGGGGCTGGAACCTATAGTCCTGAGATCAAAAGTCCTGTACCCCACTAAGCCAGCCAGGCGCCCCACATGTAGCAAACTTTTAAAGATAACTGCAGAAGTGTATTAGTCAGTGAAAGAAGGACCAGCCAGTTTCAGATATGTTTCACATTTTAGTTATCTATTCAGTAATAATTTGGAAAGGATGGATGTGTTTTAAAGTATAAACTGTCACAAATCTTTAGAGCTTTAAAGATACTATGTGTCACTCTATAGTCCCATAAATATTAACTAATATTGCCTTGACAAGAGCATACAATTTTATTAACTACAAGATAGAATCTATAAAAAGTGAGCTGTTAAAGCTTTTAAATACTAAAAAAAGATAAAAGTCACAACTGCCATACCTCTAATAGCTGTAACTATTACCACAGGAATCAATAAAAGCAAACTTTTTCAAATTTCTAATACCTATATACTCTTTAACCACCAAAATTAAAATAAACACACAAGAGGAAGTCTGATATAGAATGCTGAAGAGAATGAAAAATATGGACAACTTATCCACTATGTATGACCTGTCTGGTTTTCTCTAATGTTCAATGATGAGAAGAGACATAATTGCAAAAAATGTGCATGTGTGTAAAAATATCTAAACAGTAACATATTAATACAACTACTACGTAATATAACCAATAACCTGAAGGCTGCTCTGAAAATGAAGTTTCAAATAGTTTAATATAAAGATTTTGAATATTTTACAGCATTTTGGTTTTTGCTTACTTTTAAAGGGACCATAAAATAATTTTTGTATGCTTTTATTAATTTTTAAACACAGGCACATTCACAGCTACACACACACTATGCTGTTTTAGGTGCTATGCTCTGAAGGACCATACATTTCTACTGAAATTTTTCTTTCTGAATGAAATCACTGTTAAGGATTAAACGGGCTGTCACTATTTTCTCTGTCATCATTTATTAAATGTGAAACATCAAAATTATGTATTTTCCAGGCCAATAAATCTCTGTAGACTACATTTCTCATGAAAGGGTATGATGCAATAACACTCCAACATTGTAATTTTACAGTGTATATTTTGCCACAATAAAAACTGTTTTTCATTTCTATTTGGTTTATCTTGTCTGATTCTCCCTTCAGAAAAGCTCAGCAAAGCAAATTAAATTTCCTTCTAAAATAAGAAAAAGAAAAACCTTGGCCTGATTCCTCTGGAGCCCTCAAAGAAGACAGAAAATGTGATGATCTTTGATATTTCAGAAAACTTGGAATCTCTCCATTCACCAGCCTTTTTCACATATACAATTTTATGTGCCAAAGAGATCTCGATTATTTTTGGTTTTGTCAAGTCAGTAAAAGAAGCAACACCTACAAGTTTCTCAAACTTTGATCTGCAGATTACCCTGCACTGAATCACCTGAGATACCTTTTAAATGCAAATTCATGCCCCCACCAGAGACCAGTCAAAATCAAAGGATCTGACACCATTTTCTACCAAGTACCCTGGGTGTGATTCTGGCTTCCATCAGATAATTCTGGCTTTCTGGCTTTATCCAAAAAATAAAGGAAGAAAAAGAAGTATTCTCCTTTTCTCAGATACATTTTGGACCCAAGTGCCCTCTCTGCCAATCTTTAAATTACAATATTGCTCCTCACAGTTCAGTGGTTCCCATGCTTTCCTGTACTTGAGAATCACCTGTGGAACTTTTAAAACTCCTGGTATCTCCAGGTCACATAACATACCTATTACATTAGAATGTCTGGCGGCGGAGGGTGGAAGCCAATAATTTCTTTTTTTTTTTTAAGTTTATTCATGGGGGAGGGGGTGGCAAGGAGGAGCAGAGAGAGGAAAAGAGAGAATCCCAAGGAAGCTCTGCACTGTCAGCGTAGAGCTTGACATGGGGCTTAAACTCACAAACAATGAGACCATGACCTGAGCCAAAACCAAGAGTCAGATGCTCAACAGAATAAGCCACCCAGGCACCCCAGGCATCAATATTTCTAAAGATCTCTAGTTGAGTGCTATGTATAATAAGATTTTTAAACCACTGCCTTAGCTATTGGATTTAGCAGATATAAATTAGAAAATGACCTCTAATGACCAAGATATTAATTGTATTGGTATTAAGTTTTTAAATTTCCAGATATATCTATATCTGTGTATTTCCTTTCTATTTCAATCCAGTAGGAAAATTTTTGTCAATGCATCATTAAATTAAAGCTTCCTTAAAATTGCCTTTTTTGAAAAAACCTAAGATACATTGTTTTACATTGATGCAACTAAAATCATGCTATGCATCTGAAGTTCAGAGAAAAGTTCATCATTATTTCATCTGCATATTAATTTCAGTGATTATATTTTGAGTAATATCAACAATGAGAAGCCAACACAAAAAGTCAAAGTTCATGTTTTAGATACTTAAATGCAACTCCAAATATTCTGTTAACTCCAGACAAATTTTTCTAAATTTAAAATAGCTACAATATGGTTATCAACATTAACTTTAAACTTTGCATGAACTCTTTCCCTAATTTCTGACTTGATATCTAATTTCTCTGGAACAAAATAAGGAGTCTGATATATTTTCCTCTAATCTTTACTAATTCCAATATATGCTGATTGTATGGACCAATAAGTGGCCCTTAAAAAAAAAAATCTAATGATCCATACAAAAATAACTTTTTAATCTGACTCTTTCAACACAGGCAAACTGGTCAAACACAACATACCATTCCTTCAACTTCATCTTGAACATTATTCACTGTGTAGTATAATAAAATATGGCCATATGTATGTATATAAAAGTCCCAATTACTACAAACTATAACTGTCAATTATCCCAAAAAGGTAAAATTTTTCAAAATCATACTGTTTACATATTTAATACTTGGAATATTTTTGCAAAGGTTTCAATATACAAAAAAACACTTCACTACATCTTGCAGGCCTCAAAGTTCATGGCAGTGCACTTTCCTTTTAAAAAATAATTATTACTACAATCAAAATTTTAAAAATTCATGCTTAATAAATTAAAGCATCTTAAATACTAAAAGAATTATTTCCTAAGTTTTCCTTTATGCTCAAAAAAGTCCCTTTTGGAGTTGCCTTTAATAAAAACTCACAAAATACAATCTAAGCTAAAGCTAAACAAAAAAAATCTACTTCAATAAGCATAAGTCTAGCATACCCTCTAAAGGAATCATATGGGACACAAGCAAACTGTAGGGTCATATCCTGATACAGAATGCACAAATATGGCAGGTACTTTTACATCTAAAAAGAACACTGTCTTGGTTAAATTCCAAAACTCTGCTCATAATTTAATCCCACAAGTCAATATCCAATGCCACCTATGAACAAGAAAGAAGTAACATCTGTATCTGTATGTTAAATTCAGACAGGTACTGAAAGTATAAGCCAAACGTGAAATGGAATACATAGTGTTTAAAACATCAGTAGTTACCCACTCTCATAGGAACCAACTTACAAAGTTAATAGTAAGAATTGTTTTTTGTTTTTTATTTTTTAATGTTTGTTTTTGAGAGACAGAGAGAGAGAGAGCATGAACAGGGGAGAGGCAGAGAGAGAGGTATAGAACTCAAAGCGGGCTCCAGGCTCTGAGTTGTGGGCACAGAGCCCAACGCGGGATTCAATCTCACGAACTGTGAGATCATGACCTGAGCCGAAGTCAGATGCTCAACCGACTGAGCCAACCAGGAGCCCCAAGAATATTTTTTTTTTTTTTACTTTTATGTAGAACAGAAAAGTTTATAAAGATGAATGTTGGGTCAATATGAGAGAGATCAGTTTATAAGCCTACTCAAGATGCACAAAATAATCCAAAGAAATAAAGAAAATATAGCACAAAACAGAATGAAGAAACAATCAAAGGCTGTACATTTAAGTCAGAAGTACTTCAACTTGCTCTGTAGCTTAGAAATAATTAGCAGAGTCTTCACTGCCATTATCAGGGTCTATACAGCTCAGCAAGATTCATTCATTACTTGGAAACAAAAGATACAACAAGGTTTAAAAAAAAATGCTTAGTATTAATTAGGCCTTTCTGGTGGAGACACTAGCCAGGAGGATAATTCCACCTATAAAGGGCTCTGATCTATATGTATTTGTATTCTATTTTTAAACACTGAAATTGGCCTGTGGGATAGGAAATGAAACTCCTTTTACTAGACCATACCAATGATACCTTAGTAAAAATTTAAACAATAAAATTAACAAGCACATGAAGCAGGGCTCGGCATCATATATCATTTGTAAGTAAAATGCACTATCATGGTTACTGGTTATCATCCCAAAGACCGGCAATACCAAGTGTTCTCTGAACAAGTGGAGAAACTAGAACCCTCATACATTGCTAGTAGGAATGGAAAACTGTACAGCCACTTTGGAAAGTTTGTCAGTTTCTTAAGAGTTTAAGCATTAGAGGGGCATCTGGGTAGCTCAGTCAGTTTAAGCACCCAACTCTTGATTTTGGCTCACGCCATGATCTGGCAGTTCGTGAGTTCGAGCCCTGCATCAAGCATTGACAGTGGGAGGCCTGCTTGGGATTCTCTCTCTCCCTCTTTCTCTGCCCCTGTCCTGCTTGTTCAAGCTCCCTCACTCTCTCTTAAAATAAACAAACTTTAAAAAAGAAAGAGTCAAGCATAAAAGAAGAAAAAACATAAACACACCATATGACCCATCAATCCAACTCCTTAAAATCTAGCCGAGAGAAATAAAAACTCATGTCTACACATATGGTGAATTCATAAACAAAACATGGTATATCTATACAATGGAACATTAGTCAGCAATTAAACAAATTACTGGAGCACCTAGGTAACTCCCTCTCTCTGCCCCCCCCCAAAATAAATAAACTTTAAAAAAAAAAGAACAAAATGTTAATAAATGCTACAACACAGATGAACCTCAAAAATGTTATGCTAAGTCGAAGAAGCCAGAATAAATGACTGCATATTGTATGACTCCGTTTGTACAGAATTTCCAAAAAAGAAAAATTTACAGACACAGAAAACACATCACTGGCTCACATCCCTGGGAATAAGGAATGACTGTAATCATGCTCAAGGAAATTCTGGGGAGTTAAGGAAAATGGATTGTAATAATGTCTGCAAAACTCTAGAAATCTCCTGAAAGTCAGTACACTGTATACTTACAAATGGGTGAATTTTAGGCTATGTAAATTATACCTCAGTAAAAAGAACTAATAAATCTAGTAAACAATGATGCCTATGTTCTGACCACTCTCAACTGCCAGACTTTTATTTCGCAGCTTATTCTAAGAGCAAATAAGAGATGGAAACACGTCTCACCAACTGCACTACATCCGCAGCCTGTATTTATCATTCAACCAACAACCATCAAGGACTTACTACAAGCAAGATACTGTGTATTGCTCTCCTTTGCTAAATGACAGCCGTCATTAGACATGGAAGAAAAACCACACTCTACATTGTCTTTTTTCTATAGCTGTTTTAAATACAGTGCAAAGGGAAAACAAAAATCAAACATTTGAAGAATAGATTATTACGAACAATAAACATTTTAAAATGAAATAAAAATGCTAGCAATCAGAATGCTTGATAATAGCTGAAAAATTTGCAAAACATTCATTCTTAAGTGACTTGTAATAACACTCTGATCCCTGATCAAAATTTCTCATGCCCTTTGGTTTTCTTTTAATTTTGTTAATCAATACTGTCTTACTATTTACAACAGCCAATATACCATTTTAAAGAATTTCACCCTGTGAACACATTCACCAACATTTCGTCTGCCCTTACTCGTGAAGCACTGTTTCAACATAGGCGTCGCCTGGGTATATAAGAAGGAACTGGGTATTTTACCAGGAGACAGTTAGGGGGTAGGGGAAACAGAAGAAACATAATAAATGAAAAAGGTTATGCAGCCCACATGAGGTGTCTTTAACTTCACCTAAAACACTGAATAAAATTAGCTTAAATTCTTTCCGAAACAAATTGTTTCACCACAACCCAGAAAATGTACAAATCATTATTCACTTTTCCTGCTTTACCTCCAATTAATTCTACCATTTAAATTTATCCTTATTGCATGTACAGATGTTTACTTATCTTCTTTCTTATAAATAGTAAGAAATAAGTGACAGGAACATATAACAAAATGTTTATTTAGGGAATACTTTAATATCTCTTTAAGCAGGGATAGATTTCTACAGGTTATTACTCCTGTTACTTAAAAGAAAACTGTTAGTTCATTCAACAAATATTTACAGGACACAACAATAGGAAGACAAAAAAAGACACATGTACTAAAAGAGCTTATATTCTGTTCATTAAGTAAACTCAAAAACCAGGAAATATATAAGAAAACACTCAGGGGGCGCCTGGGTTGCTCAGTCAGTTAAGCCTCAGACTTCAGCTCAGGTCATGATCTCAGAGTTTGTGAGTTCTGGCCCCACATCGGGCTTCCTGCTGTCAGCACGGAGCCTAAAATTTGGATCCTCTGTCCGCCCCCCCCCCATCTCTCTCTATCCCTCCCTGGCTTGCACTTTCTATCTTTCAAAAATAAACATCTAAAAAAAAAAAAAAGAAGAAAGGAAACAACACTTGGTATATTAAGCATTCCTTTTCAAAATCGTACAGGTAATTAAAATAATAACAACGCCATCCTGCTCTGTTTCCATCTCAGGTACGCTGGAGGAGGCTCTGCTATTCATCTGCATGGCATATAAAACCAGCCCTAGGGGCACCTGGGTGGCTCAGTTGGTTAAGTGGCCGACTTTGGCCCAGGTCATGGTCTCGCGGTATGTGAGTTCGCGTCGGGCTCTGTGCTGATGGCTCATCAGAGGCTATAGCCTGCTTCAGATTCTGTGTCTCCCTCTCTCTCTGCCCTTCTCCTGCTCACGCTCTGTCTCTATGTTTAAAAAAAAAAAAAAAAAAAAACCAGCCCTAACAACAAAGTGTTAAAAACTCATTCCAAATCTATAACTTCTTGAAAATAAAGAAAATTTCTATCAGTTGCTTTATAACTAAAAATTTCTAAACTCGTAGAGAATAAAGAAAATCAGATATTGAATAATAAGTGATCAATTAACTATAACAAAAAAATGTATTAAGCACTCTAGATACCTGAACAAACAACTCCTACCTTACCAAAATGAAGCAACAAACCATAAAATCATTCTTGGAATTAGAGAAACATTCCCCCAAAATATTATCAAAGATGAACCAAAGATAATCTTAATATTTCCTTTTTGTCTCACACACGGGGGGGGGGGGGGGAGAGAGAAAGGAAGAGTGAGCAGGGGTGAGGGAAGAGAGAAAGAGAAAACACAATAAATGCTAACTATTATCCAAATGCTTTCCAAAAAGATCAACAAGGGTCATCTGGGACTGCCAAGTACAGAATTTACAAATATAGCTTCACAATTCCATCATATTTTTAAAGAAAAAAAGTACAGATGAAAGGGAAGAATAACTACAATCAAGGTTAAAGAGGAGACAGTTTTAGTAGAGTCCCAAATGCCACCATGATTTCACTTGCCAATGGAAAATGTTGTTTTGTGGGTTTTTTCTCAAAAGCCGTAAGCTGCTCTAAGTCATCCACATTCTCTTCACCAGTAACCCTTAACGCTAACAGCTTACAGATATATTTTTTGAATGTCAGCACAGAACAGGATTTTTAAATATAGTTCTACAGTAGTATTTCCATGAAAAAACTCAAGACACCCAAATGAAAACCAAATCTATAATCATTACCTCTCTCTTCTCCCAAGCACCACTCTCCAACTAGGAAGTTGTAAGACAAAAGTACAAAGGTATAAGGGCTCCTGAGAGGCTCAGTGGGTTAAACATCCCTCTTGATTTCAGCTCCTGTCATGATCTCAAGGTTGTGATTCTGAACCCCGCCTCCAGCTCTGTGCTGAACATGGAGCCTACTAGGGATTCTCTCTCCTCTCTCTGCCCTCCCCTGCTCATGCTCTCTGTCTCTCTCAAAATAAATAAACTTTGAAAAGTAAGGTGAAAGGATTACAGAAATATAAACAAAGGCTTCTAATTATTATTTTGGGAGCTCTAAAAATTAGAGAAACCGCCTGATAAAATCTTTGTACCCCTACTTCACAGTTTTCAACAAAATTCCAAATGGAATAAAAATAAAATCATTAGAGTACGAAAAGAAAATTCAGGTATATGATATCGTAATCTTGATGGAGGATTCCTAAGCATAATATCTAAGTCAGAAATCACTCTTTAGTGAGAAGATCGATAAATTTGACTATACAAAAGCTTCTATTATTCATTAAGTGTTAAAAAAAATGACAAAGCACCTGTACAATGTAATTCTATTTTTCTTATATTTTAATTTTTCAGACAGATTATACCAAAATGTTAATTTAACTCTCTGTGGGGAGACTACAAATGTTATTTGAATTTATACTTTTATTTCCTAAATTTTCTACAATAAGAACATATTATTTTTATAATGAAAAAAACTTACATCTTTCTTCCCTTCAAAAAAATAAAACCTAGGTTTTTCAACCATGGCTCTCTGCCCATTTCCTCAGGTAAAAGACTAAAAATAAAAAATAAATAAACTGAGCATGGGTTAAATAACAGAACCCATAAATGAATACAGCATGAGTTAAATAACAGAACTATATCTAACAATTTAATGTAGTTACTAAGTAGTAGATAAATTAAAAAAAAAAATTCTCCTGTCAGTAAATTCATTTTCAACAAAGGCACCAAAGCCATCCAACAAGAAAAGAAAAATACTGCTTAAAAATTGGTGACTTTGGTGGTGACTGTAGTTAACAATACTGTATTATATACTTGAAAGTTGCTACTTACAAATCTTAAATATTCTCCTGTTAACAAAAATCAACAACGACATGGTAAATACGTGAGGTGAAGGATATGTTAGTAACCTTACTGTGGTAAACATCTGGCAATATATACATGTGTCAACTGTAACCTTAAACTTATACAATGTTATATGTGAGGTATGTATCAATAAAGCTGGGAAAAAATGATACAGGATAATCTAGATAACTGGATATGGGAAAAATGGGGGGGGAAGGAAATGACCCCTAACTCACACCATACACTAAAATTGGCTTCACATATATCCTAGACCTAAACATAAAAGTTAAACTTCTAAAACTTCCAGAAGAAAGCAAAAGAGAATATCTTTGTAACAAGGGGACAGCAAGCCTCTTAGGCAGAAAAAGCAAAACAAAAAATTTTTTATTAAAACGAAACAACAAAAACAAACATGCCACAGACAAGAAGGAAAAACTACCAAAACATATCTGAGAAAGAACTGTATATAGGATACATAAGAACCTAAGGGGAAAACTCCCAATTTTTTCTAAAGTTTGTTTTATTTATTTTGAAAGTGTGGGGGAGAAGGGCAGAGAGAGAGGGAAAGAGAAAGAATCACAAGCAGGCTCCAGCTGTCAGTGCAGAGCCCAGCCTCGGGCTCCATCCCACAAACCGTGAGATCATGATCTGAGCCAAAATCAAGAGTCAACGCTTAACCAACTAGGCCAATCGGGCTCCCTACCTAACAACCCAAATTTTTTAAATGAGCAAAAATTTAAACAAATATTTCACAAAGGAAGGTACACAAATGGCCAGTAAGTGCCTGAAAAAGTATTATCATTAGTTATCAGAGAAATGCAAATTAAAATCACAAGATACCACTACCCACCCACAAAGTGGCTAAAATTTAAAAAACTCAGTGTTGAGACGCCTGGATGTCTCGGTCGGTTAAGTGTCTGACTTCAGCTCAGGTCATGATCTCATGGTTCATGTGTTGAAGCTCCACGTCGGGCTCTGTGCTGACAGCTGGGAGCCTGGAGCCTGCTTCAGATTCCGTGTCTCCCTCCCTCCCCCACCCCTGCTCGTGCTGTCTCTCTCTCTCTCTCTCTCTCTCAACAATAAACATTTTTTTAATTAACTAATTAAATTAAAAAATAAAAAACTCAGTGTTGAGGAGGAACTGGAATGCTCAATTCACCGTTGTAGGAGTATAAAATTAAATAATCACTTTGGAAAAAGATCTGAAAGTGTTCTTTTTGTTTGATTTTTTTAAAGATTTTATTTTTAAATAATCTCTACACCGGCCAGCCAGGTGCCCTAGTCTGGCAGTTCTTAAAAATTAAACATACACCCATCCTATGACCTAGCAAAGCCACTACTAGGTATTTACCCAAAAGAAATGAAAACATATCCTCATAAAGACTTAATATAAGATTGTTCTTAGCAAGCTTTATGAAGAGTCAAAGTACATATAAGGGACACCAGGGTAGCTCAGTCAGTTAAGAGTCTGTTGACTTCATTCAGCTCAGGTCATGATCTCATGGTTTGTGAGTTTGAGCCCTGTGTCAGATTCCCGTCCTGGTAGCACAGAGTCTGCTTGGGATTCTCTCTCTCTCTCTCTCTCTCTCTCTCTCACTGCACCTCCACTGCTCACACTATCTTTCAAAATAAATAAATAAACTTAAAAAAAAAAAAGCCAAGTATATTATATATAATAGCCAAAAACTGAAAATTGCCCAGATGCCTATTAAAAGGAGATGGCTAACAGACTATGGTTTATACATATAAAGGAATACTGCTCTCTGTCATAAGAAAGGAACAAACTGTTGATATACACAGTAACATGGATAAATCTCAACAACTACGCTGAGCTAAATACAGATACAAAAGACTACACGCTACATAGGATTCCATTTATATGACGTTCTACAAGAGGCTAAAGTGATCTTTTGCAGAAAACAAGATCGGAAGAGTGATAGAATCTAAAGGAATGGGGTGTGGAACTAGCTGAAAAGGCACATAAGGAAGATTTTTGGGTTGGTAATAATGATCTGTATCTTGATAAGGATTTGCATTACACAGGAGTGTGCATTTGTCAAAAGTGATCAATGCACTTAAGATCTGTGCATTTCGTTGTATGTAAATTTAATCTTTAAAAAGCTTAAACAAATATTGAGCCCTACTTAACGAAATGCATGCATGCTCGGGGTGCCTGGCTGGCTCAGTGGGTAGAACATGCGAACCTTAATCTTTAGGTGGTGAGTACCAGCCTCACATTGTGGGGGAGACTGTACTTTAAAACATTTTTTAACTTATTCAGGGATGCCTGTGTGACTCCGTTAAGCATTTGACTCTTGATCTCAGCTCAGGTCTTAATCTCAGGGTGATGAGTTCGAGCCCATGTGGGGCTCGAACTCAATAACCGTGAGATTATGACCTGAGCCGAAGCCAGACGCTAAACCAACTGAGCCACCCAGGCACCCCAAAAAAGCAAGTTTTAAAGAAAAGTAATCCCATTTATGTTAAAGATGCCCAACTTTTATTTCACAAAAGAAGAACATGTATAAAACATGCAAAAATTTTTCATTTTTTATTCCGCTTCGCTTTTATAATAGTTGCACTTATTATAGTGGGAAAAAATACACACAAATTTTACTTTAATTAGGCAGATAAGCAGTACCAAGCTTTGAAATCTAAGCACTGTGGTAAATACTTTCATATGGTTTACCAGTATAATGAAATCAATCAAATAAAGTATTTTGTATTCTAAGTCGCTTAAGTTAATAAATAAAATTTTAATCACCTTTCCCATCAACACCAGTCTTAAGTAAGTCTTATTCAAGTCTGAATCCTACAGGTTATTACAATCATTTACTCTTTTAAAAACTAAAATACATCAAACCAAAAAGCACAGAGTTTAAGAAAGACATCTTTCCAGCTGCACCTGGCTGGCTCGGTTGGTAGATCTTGAGGTTATGGGTTTGAGCCCCACATAGGGTATAAAGATTGCAAACTAAACTAAACTAAAATCTTTCCAGCATAACGCTAAAGTACAATCTTTTACCAGATTACTTGAGAAAGCGGTATGAGAAGCTGAGTCCTGACGACAAAACATGGGTGTTTACCAAAAAGTTCCAAACACTGCAAAAGCATACCACTGAAGTCCCTCCCCTCCACAAGAGTATTACAGAAACAAACCTCTCTCAAAACTCTAGTTTTAAGTAATACCAAGCTGCCCAAAATATGCAAACACAAAAGGGATATCCTCTCTTCAGATTAATTCAAGGATCTATGTAAAGCAAGGAGCCTCTGCAGAGAAAAAAAAGACAATTTTAGCCTTTTAACAATGACGTAGTCTTAGAACCCAGCTTTATCTACGTTTGATGCTGGCTAGCACTTTTCTGATGGCAAATTCAAATTATAACACTACTTATTCAAAATTATACAGCAAGAAATAGTTGCCAATAAAATCATCTTCCTTTTCAAAGGAAATTTAAAGCAATTAACCAAGCTAAATGCATGCAGAAGTGAGCTAAATTTAACGAGCACTACTATGTACAGAGCACTGAGTTAAGCACTTTGCATGTAATCTCACCTAACATTTTTTCCTACAGAGTTTTACCTTCTAAGAATAATCATACAGCAACTTCTGTTATATTTCATGTTCATACTTTTATCATCGTAGTACATAATTTTAAATGTGCTCGCCCCATGGCTGTGTTTTTGTTAGACTATACTACTTAAGTTTTTTTCTCTGTTAAAGAAAAATTACTTATTTTCTAGAATGCAACCAAAAGAAATGCCATATTCAGTAAAACAATGATCGACTGTGACGTGCTGGCTCAATCATAAGGCTTCAAATCTTTAAAGTAATCCCAACCATTTGATCATGAGTATTTCAAGACATATGTTTTTATAACACTCTTGTAAAGATTAATTCATTGAGTTTCTGTTTAGAAAGATAAAAAAAATTCCTGGAAATGAACACAACAGTGGTGATGGTGGTACAACAACGCGAATGTAATTAATGCCACTGAACGGTACTCTTACGAATGGTTAAAATGGTAAATTTTATGTTACCAGAAAAAAACGATCTCATTCCATTTTGCACAATAAAATACACGTAATTTATAAGTAACTTACTACAACACAGTTGAATTTTTTGTGCAACAGAAGCACTGCAACCTTGCTCCAAAGGCGCGGAAGGGACAATTTTTGGCCTGGAGGGATTTACTTCAAGTCAGAACCGAAACATTTACTCAACTAAAACAGCACCAGCAAAGTGCGTCCCGTCAGCAGCATCTAACGTCAACTCCCACGCCGACAATGCGTCACCTTCACAAAAGCGCCAAGCGTCGAGGCAGCATGAGCGCTCCATGAACGAATGGACCCAACCGTTTCCGAAACGGGTGTCATGCTCCACTTTTAAAAACAGCCTTCATTTCAGTAATTCAGAAAATCCTTACAAAAGCGGAACGTATGGACATATTACAGGTATAAACCGCTTAGGTTCGAGCTCAAAATAACCTGAATAATCTAATAACATCACGGAAGCCCCAAGAAGTGAAAGTGACGTGTAACAAGTTTCTGTCTGGGCCTGAATATGAGCCCGATGAACACTTGAGATCTGCGGTCCTATTTTTAACTGAACCTTCTGGCCTCAGGTCAGCGTTTTGCTAGCAAAATACCACAGTGAAAACGCTGGGAGAGAAGCCCAGAGTCTCCGCTCGGCCGGGAGAGTTATGACCTTCGTGCAACGAGCCTACACCGGACTGACGGCTGCTGCGCACGGATGGGGTGTCGCCGGGCCCCGAAAACGCACGGACACACCAGCCCCAAAGCCGGGGAGAGAGCCTGTCCGGCGCGTCTGACTTCAGGACACAGGACGTCGCCGCGCCGGGCTCGCCGTACGGAAAGACACCCTTCGGTCAGTTCCTGCACTTCGGCCAAACAGCACTGAGTCACTCTGCACACGATTCCAGAAACCTCAAAGGATAACCAGTGACTTCTTTAGAAAAGTCGGTTCATCACTGGGGAGGGAGGAAGCGCAGTTTTCCTCGGCCTATGTGGTCCCCAGGTTCTCGAAGCAGGGAGCACCCCCTGGACTCGGGCTCTGGGAGAGAACACCTGGAGGACCCAACATCACCCACAAAGTCTCGGCCTCCGGACTTCACTGAACACCCGGAGCATCGTTTTCACTTCCTCCTCCCCCCCAGGGCAAAAATCCACACCCCCCTTCCCATCCAGTAGCCTGTCTGCGGCACGCGAATCAAACCGCCGGTGAACGACCATCGTCGAATCTAACAAAAATAAGAAACGCGCAATCCCACGGTGCATGGCTAACTGGTAAGACACGCTCCCTTCTTAACCGAGAGCCATCTAGCAGACCTTCCGTGCCTGTCCGTTTGCAGTTCACAGGCAGGCTTAGCAAAGAGATACAATGAAAAGGAGAGATTTATTCTCCTCGGCAATGCGGGCTGATTCTTTCGCTCTGGCGCGACCATCTCGGGCAATTAAATTCACAGAAATTAAAATGCACTAATTGCAACCCTCGGTGTTCGAGGACCACTGAGCTCACTCACACACACACACACACACACACACACACACACACACACACACACAAACTTCGGCAACGCGTTTCGAGGTTGCAGACTAAAGGGAGGAGGAAGAGGACGGCTCTTTGTCATCTACCCCAGGTGGGTGCTCGCGACGGGGAGAGCATCAGGTTTCTCCCTTGCTGCGACCCGCGCCCCCACGCAGCATGCCGCTCTTTCAAACTGGCCAGTCCGGTGATTGAAGGAGCAAAATCCTGCGCCCTACCTCCCCAAACCCGAGAGGGTGGGCGGGAAGGAAAAGAAGGGGTGCTCCCTCCCAGAGCTCTAAGAAAGGGGCAGCCGGGGATGACACCGGCGCCGGGAAGGTACAAGGCAAGAAATCAAACGTGGGTCTCTACTGCAGGAACTTAGTGGCAGAAGTGTCCGGCCTCCGACCCGGGCCCGGCCGCCGGAAGCTGGGCGGGGTGGGGCGAGACCTCCCTCCCACGGATGGGTGGGCACAGAGGGGGGATCGGAGGCAGGCGCTCGTAGAGCGGGGAGGGCGCCCGGGCCCCGGCCACCTACCAGCAAGCTCTCCACGTTGATGGGCGAGCGAGGGTCTCGGATCAGCGCCTCCAGCTTCCTCTGGCGGCTCGCGCTCGCCCCGTCCCCCGGCACGGCCTCGGGGGCGCCGGGCATTTTCCCCGTCGCCGGGGGCCGGCTCATGCCGCCGCCGCCCGGCCCCGCACTCCCGCTCCCCGCGCTCCGGCCCGGGCGCCGCGGGGCCTAGCGCCGCCCCCGAACCGCCGGCTCCGGGCGGGGCTCCGCCAGGGCCCACCGCCCGCCTCTAGCTCCGGCTTCGGGTCTCAAAGCGGGTCCCGGGCCTGAGGCCGTCCGAGGGGCCGCCCGGCCCGGCCGGGAGCGGCGAGGAGCAGACGACGTCCCCGCCCCTCAGTCAGATTCGCGCCGCCCGGTCCGCTCGTCCGCCGCGAGCTCCCTGAGGACTCCGAGGGCGGGAGCAGGGAAGCGGCGCGGCCACCGCCGGGCCCGGACCGCCCCGCCCTCTGGGGCTCCGGGAGGCTGAAACCCGGGCTCAGACAACTACGGCCGCCGCCAGCCCGGCCCCATGCTCGCCGCGGCCGCCTGGGTCCCACAAGCCCGCTCCCCTCACACACTCCCGCGCGGCGCCCGTCTCCGGCCGCGCGCAGCCGCTACCCACAAGCCCCTCGGGCCGCAGCCGCCGGCGCGCGCCCCCGCTCGCCCCGCCCCGCCCCGCGCGCGCGCGCCGCCGCCGCCGCCCCCGCCCCCGCCCGACGGCCTCCGCCTCCCGTCGCCCCTTCGCCTCCATTTTTTTCGTTTCCTCTTGTCCGCACGGCTTCACGTCTCTCCTTTTGGAGCCTCCTTCCTTCCCCGCTTCCTCCTCCCCCTCTTTTGAGTTCTCCGAGGGTAAACTGCCGGGCGCGCGGTCACCGCCTCACTTGACCCGCCGAGCTCCGGCTGGGGGGAGGGGAGAGCGCGCCCGGCGCTGGGGTCTTCCGGCGGCCCGGCTCCCGCCTGACACTGCCCCGGAGGGCGACCCCGCGGGTTCGGGGTCGGCTGCCTCCCCCCCCCCGCCCCCCCACACCGTCCCGCCGCCGCCGCGCCCGGGGGGTCGTGGAGGCCGGGGGTGGGGTTGGGGGGATGGGTCGGCCCGCCCCCGCTGACTCAGCGCGCAGCTATGCGGGCCTTGCATCACCCGCGCCAAAATAATAGCGACCGCCAGCCGCTGCCCTCGCCTGCAGAGCTCTGCGCTGGCGAGGGGCCTGCCTGGGCCGGGGAGATTTGCGCGGAAAGGCCGGGGGAGTGTGCAGTGGGAGTCTGAAACTGGAATCCGGGTCCTGGGACGGAGGGCCTGGAAGGGTTGCTTCCGCCCCCGGGGCAGAAGTCCTGGAATCCGAAAACCTTTGTGCACATCCCCAGCCGTCTCCCAGCCGGGGCTCAGACACCCATCAGGAAAGGGAACAAGGGGGCGACAGAAAACTGCTTCCAGCCGCAGGCCTTCTCCAGGCCCTCGCCTTTCGGGGGACGGAAGAAGGGTGGTCATAGGGGCCGCCCCTCCGCATTCCTGCCCTCTCGCGGCCCGTGCCATTGGTCAGATCCGCTCGGGGCGCGATCTGAAAAATCTGTGCCAAGAGCTATAAAATTGTTCACTGAGCCCCTCTGACCCAGTAAACCCATTTAAGGAAATACGTTTCTAAGGAAGTGATCCAAAGGGGAGGGGCGGGGAGGGGAGGGGGGAGAACTTGCATAAAGATGTTTATAGCAGGGCTATTCAGAATGTTCATAATGACCAAACCCTAGAATGGGCCCAATTGTCCAACAATTGGGGAATAATCCAAGCTGTGTCACATTAGCAGAAAGAATCCTGGCAGGTAAGCGGGATTTCTGTCAAGCGCATGAAATTTTGGCAAGTACGTGAAAAGATGGATTGGAAATCAGGTTGAATGAACAAGGGACACAAAATAGTTTGTACACACTACTTAAAACTATGCAAAATGAGCAGCTGCAAGAACAAGAAGAGAATACAGTCTTTAAATGAATAAGATTTTTTTTTCTGTAAAGCTGCTTCAGAGAACATTAAAAATATCAAAACTTGGACAACTGCAGGAAGATAGACGGGCCACTCCAAAAAAGCTACAATCTGTTACCCATTGAGTAATAAGAATCTTAAGAACTTTTCTCACTGGCGTGCGAAAGATAAGCTCAGATTGGGCGTCTGAGTTCTAAAGCCCTAACCTTGTAAAAGTAGCAACTTAATCAGTAAACTTTCGCGCAGCAACATCGTGTTGCTTTGTGTCAAAGCCACTTGGACTTAGGCAGGAAGAGGCCCTGGGGGATCCAATACAGCCTTTTCCTCTCATATAATAACACTGACTTCTGGTCGAAAGGTAAGTCCTTTAAATCTGTATGTTGAGTGACTCATCCCTACCGCCACAACCACACCAAGAAACCACAGTGAGCCAGACACCCCCTGCTTAGGCACTGGAGCAAAGTAAGAGAGAATCCATGATTATGGATCTTTTTCCCTGAAGACAATAAAATACACAAAGCGAAAGGAGCACCATGTCGCTCTCAGTTTCCAAATTAATTTTTCAATGACTGGCTGTATATTTTTATGGCACTTCGTAGGCTAACAGGAAGTCATGGCCCCAAATGTTCTCCATGAAAACCTTATTCGAGAAGAAAAGGTAGTGATCAACAAGATACAGTTAATGGGCCCCTTGTACAATAGGCTAGAAAAAGCCATACTGCAGAAGATTTTTATCCAAGACTTACACCATTGTTCACGTGGAAGAAAAGACGACCGATCTGTTGATATGAGTTAAACCTTTTTTTTTTTCCCTTGGTCAACAGAACAATTCTTTTTTTACCCAAGTAATGCACAAATGCATTCTTAACAAAAGTTCAAAGAAACCAGATATGTATAAAACATGCCTCGGAAAACTCTCCCAAATCTCTCTGCACACCACACATTCTCCTGTCATTCAAGGCCTTTACCTGATATTCATACATATATATTTGTATTTATACACAAATGTACCCTTTTCCCACATAGAAGGCATTATATCAGATCATAGTCTTTTGCAACTTGATTTTTTCCTTAATTAACAACATGTCCTAGGTCTCCATGTCTGTAAACAGATCTACCTCGTTCTTTGGAACTGCTGTACTGTATTCCGTGGTATGGATGGACCAGACTTTTATTTACTCTCCTTTAGAGCGCAGAGTAGTCAAGAACAGACTCTGGAGACAAACTGGGCTGAAATCCCGTCTCTTCCACACCCTAGCTGTCGGTATCTCAGGTTCCTCCTACTGTCTGTTACAAAGTGCTTGGGAGAGTGCTTAGATGTTATCAGTATTTTCTCCCTGTCACAACATTGTTGCAATTGACAACCTTGTGTTTTTTTGCCTTCTTGTGGACAGACTTAAATAGTATAGATTCCTAAAAGTGAAATTGTTGTATCAAAAGGTAGGCATACCTTAAATAGTTACAGATTCTGTCAAACTGTCCTTTAAAAAGGCTACCTTTTTTCAAGGGGTGCCTGGGTGACTTGGTAGGTTAAGGGTCTAATTCTTGATATCGGCTCAGGTCATGATCTCACATTTAATGAGTTCAGGCCCCGCGTCGGGCTCTGTGCTGAAAGTGCAGAGCCTGGCTTGGGATTCTTTCTCTCCCTCTCTCTCTGTGCCCCTCCTACACATGCTTTCCCTGTCTCTCTCAAATTTAATAAGCTTAAAAAACAAAACAAAAAAGACTACGCCAGTGGGGCACCTGAGTGCCTCAGTTGGTTGAGTGTCTGGCTCTTGGTGTCGCCTCAGGTCATGATGGTCATGATCTTGGGGCACGTGGGATCAAGCCCCTCGTTGGGCTCCTTGCTGACAGTGCAGAGCCCACTTATAATT
This sequence comes from Paguma larvata, assembly GCA_030068075.1. NCBI lineage: Eukaryota > Metazoa > Chordata > Mammalia > Carnivora > Viverridae > Paguma > Paguma larvata. The sequence goes on from CM057836.1 coordinate 7,851,436, forward strand.
CTCTCTCTCTGCCCCCCCAATGCACTTGCACGCATACACATGCAGACGCGCTCTCAAAATAAATAAACTTTTAAAACAAATAAATAATAAAAAATAAAAAAGCGACACCAGTTGACATCTTCCCTAACAGTAGAAAAAACTACCTGCACGTTTGCCAGTATTCACTGTTATAAACCTTTCTAATTTTTGCCGATCTGATGGGTAAACACAATGAAAATCTGTTTTCAGTTGTATTCCCTTAGTTACTATTGAAGATGAGCGTTTTATGTTTCAGTTTCTTCTGAAATTATCTGCTTACATATTTTGTCCATTGGCCTTTCTTATTGATTTATAGGAACTCTTTATGTATCGTGGCTATCCCTTTTTATTATAATGTTAAAATCCGTGTTATAGTTTGCAAATATTTTCTTCCAGTCTGTTGCTCGTCATTCAGTTTTGGCTTTGGTACTTTTTGTCACACGACATTTTTTCTTTCATGAAACCAAATCTGGGGGCGCCTGGGTGGCTCCGTGGGTTACGCGTCCGACTTTGGCTCAGGTCATGAACTCATGGTTCTGGAGTTCGAGCCCCGCGTCGGACTCTGCTGACAGCTCAGAGCCCGAAGCCTGCTTCAGATTCTGCGTCTCCTGCTCTCTCTGCCCCTCCCCCACTTGCACGCATGCGCGCTCACTCCCTCTCTCTCAAAAGTAAATAAACATTAAAAAAAAAAAAGAAGCCAAATCTATCAACATTTTCCTTAACAACTTCTGGATGTTGTGTCCAGACTGGGAAAGACTGTAAACCCAGTTTTTAGGACACACAGAGGACTGGAATTGCAAGAGTCTCTGTGAAATGGCAGATTCCTAGTAACATCAAACAGACCTCATCCCAAATGAACCATAGAAAGAGGGTCTCCCTGCGTTTGCACTTCTCAAGGGCATGCCCGCTGCCCTGTGGCTCTGTCGGAGGTTGGCCACTTCCATTTTAACACTGTCTCCAATGTATCCTGAGCACTGATGCACAGGTGGGAACTTGGACAAAAATTGTGTTCAATATGAAGGAAGAGTGTTGGGAAAATAAGCCGAGAATACAGGGAATTTAAACAGGCCAGGCTATCAGACTACAAGGCTTTGGTTCTAACATAAATCAGTAGGTAGATTCCGCCCCACTTCATCTGCATTTTGTATTTTTATTAAATTTTTTAAATGCTTATTTACCTTTGAGAGAGAGAGAGAGGGGAAGGGGTACAGGGAGAGGGAAACATAGAATCCGAAACAGGCTCCAGGGTCTGAGCTATCAGCACAGAGCCCGACGCGGGGCTCGAACTCACGAACCACGAGATCATGACCTGAGCTGAAGTCAGACGCCTAACCGACTGAGCCGCCCAGGCGCCCCTGTCTGTGTTTCTTTTCTGTGTCTCTTCGTTCCCAGCCCATTTATAAGTGGTTGGTGTCAGTTTTCCATCTATTACCCAGCAGTACCTGCCTAGCTTTCTTGACACTTCGTGATCCCATCTCAAAGAACCCCAGTCTGGTCTACCTGAGACACATCTCCTCTGTTCCAGTTTTTAATTTGAGGGCACTGTCTCTTTCTCAGGCATTAATCCACCCTTCAGATGCAACCTTACCTTCTCCACCCATAACTAGGACTGTAAAAGAACACTTTTTGGTCTTTCCATGGGACACTTGAAATCACTTGTTTAATGATGATAATTATTTTGAATCAGAGCTTACTGTGGGCTACACAATGTGCTGTACAGAGATGATCTTCCTTCTCAAAACAGCCTTTCGCTAATGATAATATTTTTTTTTAATGTTTATTCATTTTTGAGAGACATAGAGGCACAGCATGAACAGGGGAAGGGCAGAGAGAGAAGGAGACACAGAATCGGAAGCAGGCTCCAGGCTCCGAGTCATCAGCACAGAGCCCGACGTGGGGCTCAAACTCACAGACCACGAGAACATGACCTGAGCTGAAGTCGGCCGCCCAACCGACTGAGCCACCCAGGCGCCCCTGCTAATGATAATATTATTCTGCCCATTCTCCAGGTGTTGTAATAGGGATGCAGATATATGACAATGGAATGAATAAACGAATTAATGAATGGATGCGCGGATGAAAACAAGAAACTCTGAATGGTCTGCGCATCACCAAAACACACAACAACTTTTCTCATCTTGCTCTGCGTGGCATAACAACTCGAGCTGGCATTGTAGGGAGCCGCTTCTGCCCCACATAAGCCAACATGTAATAATAGAATCAAGGAATGAAGTCTCAACACAAAGGTGTCATTATAATAGTAAACTCCACTACTATAAAGGATACACAGTTTAATGGTTTGTGAATTAGGGTTTCATCCTAGGTTTCATTCATGGTTCTGGTAATAACTCTCAGCATGAATGAGAAACTTGCTGTACCCTCTGTGAGTCAGTTCCCTCATACACGAAACAGAAATAATGAAGCTTGGTTGTCATTAAGGCTCCTTAAGATCTCTAGATGAAAGATACTGGATGCGTCCGAGACAAATTATTCACCAGTATGCTATGAAAGATACTCAGAGGAGAATAAAGCTGGTCATGGCTCACGAGTGTACTTGGAGGTAAATGGTAAGTCACTCCAAAAATATACACATATGTACGTTTGAGAAGAGTGGTCCCAAGAACCGGAAAGCTCCCCTCTGATCCTGGTCCCGCCAGTTCGGCGAGAGACCTTGACGTCATCTCTGGCGATCTTAGTTTCCCCGTTAGTGAGATGGAAATGGCCTCAGGATGCTTTATGAGATTTCCCTGCTCAAAAATCCCATTGGATTTTCTGTGATTACGAGTGAAATCCTCAGCCCGGAATCTGGGCCTTTCTAAAAGGTGTCCTCAGCCTCCCTTTTCCAGGCGTTTCTCCCACTGCTGCTCCTTATTTTTTCTCAAACTGAACCCACTTGGCTCTTTTCTTCACTCTTTGGTTAAGCAAATTTCCATCCACGCGGAAAGTCTTCCCCCTTTCCCTTCGCCACCCACCAAGGTTCTAGCCCCGCCCCTCTGTTCCTTGAATGAAGGGTTTGACTCCTCCTGAGCTCCGGACCCCTGGCGCTTTGAACAAAATAGTTAGCAAGGTGCTTGCCTCACCTACATGAAAAGAGCAGTATCTTTATTTTTCTTTTGGTGTTTTTTTAACATCCGCCCAAATGGGTCTGTTATGCATCTGGAGTAAATTAGTGACTTCCATCATCTACCATCCACTATTTGAAGAGTCCTTTCCTACCATTCCATGCTTTCAACACCTTGGTCCCACAAACTTTAAACCATGTAGAACACACTGTTCCCAGAAGAAACCATGCCGTCCCCGCTCTGAGCTTTGCTGATGCCACTCTCCCAGCCTCTCTCTCCAGGTCCGCCCAGCACTAACCACCCTGGAAGTCAGGCTTCTTCCAGTCCAGTCTTCCGCGTGCTGCTGTCCTAAATTCAGCTTGAGCTTTGTGCTGGTTCTTTGGCAGATACAAAAAGACGCTGAGTATGGATTCTTCCTACATAGAGTTTGCAATCAAGAAATTCTAAATGGGGGGGATGGGCGGGCCTGGGGGACTCAGTTGGTTAAGCATCCGACTTCAGTTCAGGTCATGATCTCGCAGTTTTTGAGTTCAAGTCCCATGTTGGGCCATCAGGCTCGGTGCTGACAGACGGGAGCCCGGAGCCTGTTTAGGGTTCTGTCTCCCTCTCTCTCTGCCCCTTCCCTGCTCACGCTCTGTCTCTCTCTCTCTCTCTCTCTCTCAAAAATAAACATTAAAAAAAAAAAAGAAATCGCAAATGGGGGCGGCTGGCTGGCTCAGTCAGTGGAGCGCGTGACTTTTTTTTGTTTGTTTAATTTTACTTATTTTGAGAGAGACATCTCATGCATGTGTGCATGAGCGGGGTAGGGGCAGAGAGAGAGAGGGAGAGAGAGAATTCCAATTGTCAGTGCAGAGCCCAACCTGGGGCTTGATCTCGCAAGCTGTGAGATCTTGACCTAAGCCAAAATTAAGAGTTGGATGCTTAACCAGCTGAGCCGCCCAGGCGCCCCACACGACTCCTAATCTCAGAGTCATGAGTTCAGTGGGTGTGGAGCCTACTTCTAATAAAAATAAAAAATGCACTGTGGAAACGGTAACTGAATAGATACTCAGTGTTTAATGATCGGATGGCTGAATGAATGTACATACAAAAAACCCACAAATAAAATTGTAATTTGGGAAAGATAAGAGCCTGAAAAAATTCACAGATTAGATGCCAAGAGAATGCAAGGGTCCTGGAGCGAGAGATCCTTTAGCAAGGGGATCAGGAAAAGGACATGGCACGCGGCCTGGGTCCTTCAGATTCATGGGGTTCAGAAACAGAGAGAGAAGCATCTTCCAAGCAAGACAAGGACGGATGTGGAAATTGTGGGGTAAATAAAAGGAAAAAATAAGTAATGACTAGAGAGTAGGGGCGTGCGTGGTTAGAAGGAGAGCAGAGCAGGGAAGGGCTAGAGTCTGTACTAACGTGCCTTGTGATGTCACTAAGCCACCGCTGTCCCGTGGGACTCGCTGGGATTGAAGATACTGGCAGAGGCCACCAGCCTCCCATTCTGTCACCCTGTGTGGTGGGCACTAGGGAAGTCATCAGCAATGATGGGCATGATGGGGGTGGCACTTGGGACTCAGCAGTCGTATGAGGAAGCAAAGGGGGAAGGAGGCCAGTTCGGGAGACATTTTCAGAATCCGCAGGCCACCCTTACGAAGCATACGAAGAAGAAAACTAACTGTAAAGTGGCTGGTTGCTAGACTTTTTTTTCCATAAAAGCCTGCCTTATCGTGAAATGAGAAACCGCTTTCTTTTTTAATGTTTATTTTTGAGAGAGAGAGAGAAGGGCATGAGTGGGGGAGGGGCAGAGAGGGAGACAGAACCCGAAGACAGACACAGAATCGGAAGCAGGTTCCAGGCTCTGAGCTGTCGTCAGCACAGAGCCTGATGCGGGGCTCAAACTCACAAGCCACAAGCTCAAGGCCTGAGCCAAAGTTGGACGCTTCACCAACTGAGCCACCCAGGCGCTCCGAGAAACCACTTTTAACTTCCTGGCCCCTGCAGTGGCCCTTTGATTGCTACAGTTGCTCTTGTAATACTTCAGGTGCTGCTTCGGGTTCTGTCTCCCTCTCTCTCTGCCCCTTCCCTGCTCACGCTCTGTCTCTCTCTCTCTCTCTCAAAAATAAACATTAAAAAAAAAAAAGAAATCGCAAATGGGGGCGAAGTTGGGCCTTCACGAAGCGAGGACAGGGGGAGGCGGGCGCCCCTGGGAGTCCGAGCTGCGGGCTCCGAATTGCAGGCCCGTCCAGGCCACATCGCCGCACTGGCTAAGATGAGCAGCCTTGCAGGAAGAGTGGCAGAAACCTCATTCCCCGGCTCACACTATCCTCTCCTAGCTGTTCGCAAATTCGCTCACCTCTCTGGGCTTCGGCTCCTCGTGGAGGGTTTTTGCGAGAATAAGAGAAGGCTCTGCAGCATTCGGCGTATCGACCAGGTGATCCAAAGAAGCCGGTTCCTTTTCACTCGTCAGAAGCCGACAGGCTTTATTCATTTATTCATGCAACAAAGACATTTATGTGACGGGTCACCCGGCAGTAAACAACAGAGAAATAGTCTCTGTGGACCCTCCTTAGGGTTGCGCTGGAGGGGACAAATATGACACCAACCATCACACAAATAATCACAGGCGTGATAAGAGCTACAACGAAAATGATACGATGCCGAGATGCTGAGAGAATTATAACAGGGGGCCGGGGCCAGATGGAGACTGGGAAAGGTTAATGAGAAAGTAGTAATTCTGGTAGGATCCGAAGGATGAATAAAAACTGGGGAAAACTGGAGACCAAGGAGAAAGGAAAGGCCCAGGTGAGCAAGGGGAAAAGCTTCTTTTTCTTCTAAGTTTATTCATTTATTTGGAGAGAGAGAGAGAGAGAGAGAGCAAGCAGGGGAGGGGCAGAGAGAGGGAGAGACAGAATCCCAAGCAGGCTTCACAGTATCAGCACGGAGCCCAATGTGGGACAGAAACTCACGAACTGTGAGATCATGACCTGAGCTGAGATCGAGAGTCAGACGCCCAACTGACTGAGCCACCCGGGCGCCCCAGAGCTTTCTTTTTCTTTTTTTTTTTTTTTAACAAATGAGGGCACTTCATAACAGACAGGCTTATGGTTAAGCCGCTTGCCTATGTGGTTTGGTAGGAGTGACACCATACCACGAAAACTACAGGTTCGCAACTGGTAGAGAGAAAATACTTGTTTTTCCAAAGCACTGCCGTTTGTCCTGGTCAGGTTTTATTCTGCTTGTCCCGAAGCCTTAAGATTTGCAGGATTCTTTGTGGCCATTTCTCTAAGGACTTTTGGTAGCAATTCTTGGAAGCGGGTGAATGTAGAAGCACTCTGTCCGCTGGATCCTCGTTCTCATCCCCACTGGAGACACGGCCCATTTTCCTCCTTTATCTGAAGCAGCAAACCCCAAGGGGGGAGATGGAAGTTGGACGCGTGCGACCTGGGTTCAGGCTTTAGGGCCACCATTTCTGGGCTATGAGACCTCGGGCAAGTCACTTAACCTTGCTGAACTCCACGACTTCCTCTGTAAAATCTCCTCCATAGAATTGATTCCAGTGTTAAAACAAGAAAACGTGCGTGAGGGGGCTATACAAATATGACTCCTGGCACACATTCAAAACCCTTTCTCTGAAATCCTGCTAGAGTCCCCAGCTTGCGTCTGGCCCAGAAGAGGGGAGGAGGGAGGTGTCAAGGATGACCTACAGGTTTTGCTGGGCTTCGAGTAATAAAGATCACACCTATTGCATCTATGTGGCGTAAGTGTCTTTTAACATACACAAAAATGGAGAGGGGTTAAAAAAAAAAACAGAAGCAAGTGTGAGGCTTTTCTACTTTTCAAGAAAGAAAGAAAGAAAGAAAGAAAGAAAGAAAGAAAGAAAGAAGGAAGGAAGGAAGAAAGAAAGAAAGAAAGAAAGAGAAAGGAAGAAAGAAAAAGAAAGGAAGAAAGAAGGAAAGAAAGAAGAAACAAAGGGTAAGAGAAAGAGAAAGAAAATGAGGGGCGCCTGGGTGGCTCAGTCGGTTAAGCAGCCGACTTCGGCTCAGGTCATGATCTCGCGGTTTGCGAGTTCGAGCCCCGTGTCGGACTCTGTGCTTACAGCTCAGAGCCTGGAGCCTGCTTCACATTCTGTATGTCCCTCTCTCTCTGCCCTTCCCCTGCTCACGCTCTGTCTCTATGTCTCACAAATAAATAAACATTAAAAAAATTATTAAAAAAAAGAGAAAGAAAATGAAAGAGGAAGAAAGAAAGGAAGAGAGACAGAAAGAGAAAAAAATGAAAGAGGAGGAAAGAAGGAAAGAAAGAAAAAGAGAGAGAAAGAAAAAGAAAGAGGAAGAAAGAAAGAAAAGACAAAGGGAAAGGAAGAGAAAGAAAAGAAAGAAGGAGAAAGAGAAAGAGGAAGAAAGAAAGAGAGACAAAGAAAGAAAGGAAAAAGGAAAAAGGAAAGAAATGCTTCCGTGACAACCACCGTCGGCTGAATGCCTGGGGCCACAGTCTTCAAATCTTTCCATTCCTTGCTGACATCCTCACTGATGGTGTTTGAACAGGGCCGGGCTGTTGACACACAGTCATTGTTTGCTGTCGCCCAGCAGAACCTGGGAGATAAAGCCGTTCAAACCTTGACATAGTCACCGCGACACAAAGAAGGCGTGAGCCACTGGTCTGAAGGGAAGGGACAAGCTCGGCTTTCGTGTGCTCGCCCGCAGCCCTCACAGACGGGGCCTGAGACTTTGCAGCCGGAGTGGAGAGCCAAGCGTGAGGAAGGGCTCAGCGGGGTGAACATGTTCTGGAAGGGAGACACTGGCCTCCCAGCTCTGTCGTGGGAAGTGGCGCGAATTCCCAGAGCATCAGAGGCCTCGGCCCCCGAATATAATACACACTGTCCTTCCCCGACCACGTGAAGGCCATTTGGGCACCAACAGTCCCCTCAGTGCACTCCCCAGTGGTTCTCATGAGCTCTTTGTGGTCAACATGGCTGGAATGGCCACCAGGCACCAGGGACTGTGACTGGGAAATTCAAAGATAAGCGAGACAAGGTCGCTGCCCTCGTTATTATAAGGGGTAAGTGCTCACCTTATTGATGGCTAGCGATGACTGAACGAACCCAAGGCCATAAATGCAAGCGAGTCCCTCGTCAGAAGGAAGTGCAGAATTAGAAGGCTCAAGGCACAGTTGACTTTCCTGCTCCCCCACTTTCCATCTGGGCACGAGGCTGGGTACTTTGGCTTGTTCCAAATTCATCGTCTGCCCTTCTCCGTGCTCCAGGGGATGACCTGTATGAACTACCTCCCCCAGGCTCCCTTGCCATATGCATTCTGGCTGGGCTCAGACGAAGGGGGTCCCTGGACAGAGACAGGGAGAGGAGACAGCGTGTCCTCCCCCACACCCTGGCTCGTCCTCTAACCGCAGCTCAGGACCCAATGCTGATGGCCCCCAATGCACGGCATCCCTTTCTCGCTGGGCTCCAAGAGCACAGGGTCCTCCCCACACCCTGTGGCCCTAGCTTCTCACTGCTGCTGATGCCTGGGTGCCTTGGTATGCTTTGTCTTCCTTCAATCCTGTCTACACCTCCGGAAAAAACTCCTTCGTCGAAACCACACGAATCAATTCTGTTTCCTATTGAGATCCAATTTATTCAGTAAATTAGAGCAAGTCATGGAACTTCTCTTCCACTATGGAATGGGAATTACAGTATCTAGCACCATGCTTGAACATGGGCCCTCAATAAACACTGCTACTTGAACAAATGGATGAGTGGACAGATGGATGGGTAGGTGGATGGATGGAAGACTAATGAGAATTAATGACAAGACATTAATGCATTAGGTATGAAAATATTGGTTATCGTAATTCTTTTTTTTAATGTTTATTTATTTTTGAGGAAAAGAGAGAGAGACAGAGTGTGAGTGGGGGAGGGCCAGAGAGAGAGGGAGACACAAAATCTGAAGCAGGCTCCAGGCTCTGAGCTGTCAGCCCAAAGCCCGACGCGGGGCTCAAATTCACGAGCAGTCATGAGCACTCACGAGCCGTGAGATCATGACCTGAGACGAGGTCGGATGCTTAACCAACTGAGCCCCCCAGGCGCCCCTGGTTATTATCATCCTTAAGTGGAAAGTGAATGTAATGGGTGGTATAAGCTATACTGATATCAAAAAATGGGCGTAGGTCAGGGGCACCTGGCTGGCTCAGTCGGAAAAGCATGAAACTCTTGATCTCGGGGTTGTGAGTTCGAGCCCCACATTGGGTGTAGAGATTACTTATATAAATAAAAAACAGAACTTAAAAAAAAATGGGCATGGGAATCAGGAATCAGGAAAACTGAGTCCCAACGTTTCCATTTGTCAATTGTGCCATCTCAGGCAAATCATTCTCCCATTCTGTGCCTCTATTTCCACTCCCGTAAAACAAACAAACAAACAAAAATAGAGTCAGTAACCGGTAAGGAGCCGTTCAGGTTGGACATCCTATCAAGTCCTAAGCATTCCAAAGAAACAGTTTGACTTGGAGAAGTCAGGGACGTGCTCGGGGCAGAGGCAGGGGCTCGAAGAACACAGTTGTGACGAGAACAGCAGGAGGCTCCAATGAGCAGAGCCATGAGGGGATTGAGCAGGGGAAGTTTGGTCGATTCTGGTGACCAAGAGTCAACATCTGGCCAGAACGGAAGTTGCCTGTGGGAAGTCAAGGGACACCGAGATGAGGCTGAGGAACTAACGCTGTAAAACGAAGGAAACATGGCTTCCTCCAGGCCCCAAAAGCCAACGGGGGAACTGAGATTCGAGTGTCCTCTTACCCCTCACCAGGGTCCCTGTCTTTATCCCCTGATGGCAGCTGCCTCCTCTCTTCTGTGAATCCAAATCCTTTCTCTGAAGGCCACTTGTCAAATGAAGGATGAGGAAAAATTTACTGGGTAAGGAAACCATTTGGTGAGAGATCTCTCCGGCGCTGTTCGAATCTTGGCTAAGGACCCATTCCTGTCACTAGCCTACTTGCATTTTAAAATCTGTTTGTTCGCAGGGAAGTCAAAGGCATGATAATCCAAAGAAAGTGATTAAAAAAAAAAAACGACTAAAAATATAAATCCAGAAAACATTGTTTGACTGGCGCTTGAACAAGAATCTCACCCTGAAGGATCCTGGGCACTAAGTCAAAACACTTGAAAAAAGCGGTGACATTTAACAGTAAGAATACTAATACGAACCCGTTTTGGAGTTCATGACCACCCAGAGTGATCTGATAAGGGGGCTAGCTGTGTGAGTTTAGGCATGTCCCTTCATCTTGGGCCTCGGTTTCCCCATATGTCAAATAGAGGAGTCAGACTCAGACCAAGGTGGGCTCTAGAAGCCTCTCCTGGCAGGGCGGGGCGGGGCCGGCGGTTCCCATTCCACTGCTCTTTCCCCTCTGCTGAAAACACCACCCTCGGAGGGCACAAGACAACTCGTACCCCTCTGGTTTCAGCTTGCCGACCTGTGTCCGCCGTGAGGCCTCTCGGAGCGCAGGAGCCGGAGACCTGAGGCAGCCGCTCAGCCCTGGCGCACTGTGGGGCTTAGATCAGACATGGAAAGGAGTCAACGCCAGCCTGCCGTCCAGCCGGGCCTCCGAGAAGGAGTCATCTAGACATGAGCCAGCCTCATCGCCCCCTGCCAGGGACAGGACTCCTCGCCTCTGGCGGCTGCCCTCTGGGGTGACCGCTCATCCACGCCCCACGGGGCTCACTCCGTGGTCTTTTCAAAATGCCCCTCTGTGGTTGGTGTTATTCCCCGGCTCAAAAATCTCCTCACACCACCTTGCAGAGCTACAGCAGTGTGTCCCCAAGTGGTCTCCTCTCCTGTGAGATGCAGAAACCCCAGGCTGTGTCACTTGAGTGCAGAGAACGCCGCCCTCTCTGCCTTTCTCCCCCAGGCAGAGTCCAGTGCCTTCAAGATCCCAGAGGAAGACAGACCCTGTTCGGGCTCATGCAGGCCAGCATATTTCCAAAATATAGTTGACCAAAGGAATCTTCTTCAGGAACTCCAAGCCATGGCCCTCAGAACCGCAACTCCAAATAGTATGTTTCGAGAACCACTGCCCTGTGGGTTAAAATCCACTTTCTGGAGTTTAGGTAAGGCCCACCTCCGGCTGGCCCCTGCTAACTCACAGCCCCTCTCCCCACTTCTCCTCCGTACCCCCTGAAAGCCCATTGCCGTTGAATTATTAGTTGCCCAGTTGGTGACTTCAGTGCATGTGAATGTTGCAAAAATGGAAACTTGGAGAAAGAAAAGAAACAAAAGCAGGGTCTTAGATAAGAATATTGATCCTCGATTTCAGGTCAAAAGTCCTTGAAAAGCGAAGTTCTATGAACCATTCTCTCCCCCCCCACCTTTTTTTTTGTCAATAAACTATATATGCATTTCATCCCTCCAGGCCCTTTGTTCATGCTGTCCCCTTGAGCTGGAAGAGCGTCCCCTTTTATTTACCTATGAAGAGCTCATCCATCTTCGCAAAGCTTAACTCAAACACCGTCTCTTCTGCGGACCCTCCCCAAACTGCCTACTAAGAACTCATTACTTCTTAGTGAATTCCTGGGCACTTTTTGTGAGCTTCTGTTAGAGTACTTTTCATTCTGTTTGCCCTGATATTTACACGCAATAGCTCTCGTAGTGCCCCGGGCCAGTACCGGGCTGTGTGCGAGAGGGGTACCGGTTAGAAAAACTAAAGGCAGTCCCCGTCCTCTGTTCCTGGGTCCTCTCTCCTCATCGGGGAGCCCTTGGGTCATCTTCTGGGAACCTCTGCCCACACGCTGCTCCATCGGAATCTGTCTCGGCCACAGTGGTGGGACTTAGGCATTACCTTGCCTCTAGGGAGAGAATCGGCTGAAATCAGAAAGAAAACGGATCTGAGCCCTAAAAGGAAAGAAATATATCCCAGACTCAGGGCTCCGATGATCTGGCACTCAGACGGTCCGAAGAGAAGTCGAGAAGGAACAAATAGGCACAGCAGGTCTTATCCGAGGAGGCCAAGCGGACGCCCCAGAGCCCCCCACCCCCCAGCAGTAAAAGTTAGGTTTTTGCTTGGGTGGTTTTCTCTTGGACGCGGTGCTCACAAACCCACGGCACAGCAGACACAGCAGATAGAGAGTGCGGGGGAGCGAGGCAGAGACGCCGCCTGAGTCAGCAGCTGGCAGTAGCTGACCGGGTGGCGGATTCGCCGAGAAAGAAAGACAGATCCGGGGCCATTGGGTGAAGGAGCAAATAGCTCCCTGATCTGCCACGGTCTCCGCGTCCACGGACGTGACCACACTGCAGTGCAGCGCTGAGAGTCACAGAGAGGTGCCCGGACGTCCAAGCAACCACTAGCCCACCTGCCGTATCCCCTCTTAGCGGGCAGCGAAGTGTCTACGAGCCATTTGGGAAACGTTTATTTTTATTTTTTGTGGGGAGGGGGGATTCGTTTTTTGCATCGTAAGTGTTCGTTCAGAAGGTGAAGGTTTCCCCCGAGGCATCCTCACGGTTCATTCTTCTTGTTCTCAGAGGTTTGCTAGAATGTCGCCTGCCTGAACACCTTGATTTAAACTCCAGCCCCAGGGGCGCCTGGGCGGCTCAGTCCGTGGGGCGTCCGGCTCCTGACTGTGGCTCAGGTCATGATCTCCCGGTGTGTGAGTTGGAGCTCTGTGTCGGGCTCTGGGCTGACAGTGCAGAGCCTGCTTGGGCTTCTCTCTCTTCCTTTCTCCCTCTGCCACTCATGCTCTCAAAGTAAGTAAATAAACTTAAAAAAAAAATAAATTCCAGCCCCACTCCCTCCTGGCATCCCTGGCTCAGTTCCTTTTCTTGCCACATTTTTCTTCATGCCAATTATCATCTAATATACTATATAACTGTGTAACTGTATGGTTGTTATCCTTCTCTCTTACCCCAAAGGGATATAAACGCCATGAAGTTAGGGTTTGTCTGTTTCGATCGCCGCTGTGTTGTGGGACAGCTACGTATCGGGCACTCCACAGGCATTCTTTATTGAATGAAAGTATGAAGAAATGCAGTTATTTGGAACGCACGCTTCCGTTTTCAAAAGTCACTCTGTGGAAATGCTGAGTAAAGGCAGCAGACCTGTATGAGAACTTTTTAAACCCAAGGCACATTAATTCACTGACAAATATTTATGAAGGTTATAATCTGTGCAGACACCGTGCACGGGGGATTTGCTTGTTTTGTTCACAGTCACACTTTTGAGTCCCCTAAGGCATCAAGTATTCCACATGCAGAGTGCACGGACTTGCTTCACATACACACACACGCACACACACACACACAGACACGCGTGCGCGCACGCGTGCACGCACACACACACACACGCTGCTGGTTCTTCCTGTCGCTTGCCTTCGATCTTATCAGCTGAGGTTTGACAAGTCTGGCCTGTGTTTCCTTCAGAAAATTCTTAGAAGGAGGAAATGGTGATATCAATTAGAAATGTTAGTGTTTCCCACGAACGAGCCTCGGATCAATATTTAACCACTGTTTGTTGTGATGCTGGAGGCAGATATTGTATCCTGGAAAGCGCACAGAGCCAAGAAAACTTGAGCACTAGCCCTCGATCCATCGCTTAAGAGCTAAATGATCGTGGCAAGTTACTTAACCACAAATACCTAGCTCGGAAGTTTGCTGTTGTGGTTTTACAGGACTTCGTAAACTGTGAAGTGCTATACAATTTTAAGGAACCGCTATTATTTTATTAAGAAATAAAAACCGCGGGGTTACCTGGGTGGCTCAGTTGGTTGAGCATCTGACTCTTCATTTTGGCTCAGGTCATGACCTCATGGCTCGTGGGATTGAGCCCTGCATCAGGCTACGTGCTGTCAGTGCAGAGCCCGCTTGAGGTTCTCACCATCTCTTTCTTCCCCTCCTCTGCTTTATCTCTCTTTCTCTCTCTCAAAGTAAATAAACTTTAAAAAAAAAAAGAAGAAATGAAAAGTGCATTACAGGTCACCTGAAATGGGGTGACATCAGATGCGGAAGACTAATGACCCTTGAAATGCATGGGTATCAATCTTGATGTCTTGACCAATTTCATTATTATGCAATTTGCCGTGTAACCTGCACCTGTAGGGCCTGTTTCATCAGGTACGAAGAAGGATTCTACCTAGTCCCGGCATGCCGGGATGATCTCTCTGGTTCTGATTGCCAATGACAGGGTCTGTAGGTCTCTGGCAGGAAACTGGGATGGGTTCCAACGGATCGTACAGCCTACCAGTGGTCCTCCGAGAGCGAAACTATAAACTTCCTTCCTTCATTTATTTACTCGTGCGTCCATTCACTCCATTCGTCCCTCCAACATATACTTACTAAACATCAGGTATGTGGCAGAGGCTGCACTGGAGACAACCAGGAAGGAAGGAAGAAGGCACAGTGCCAGTACCATCGATGATCCCAGGTGAGTCGGAGAGGCGGCTTTGTAAACACATCAGAGTCGTACCCAGTAGGAGCCACGGGGAGACGGGAGCGAGGTGCAGGGGAGGTGGGCGGGCAGGGGCGAAAGAAAGGCGTACCATCAAGGTGGGAAAAAACATGGAGCATTTCACATGAGCCGTTTAATAAGCACCGACTGGGGTACCTGTTGGATGTTAGGCATCATCAATAAAAAGGAAACATACTCAGGGCACGGAAAGCGGATGGGATAGAGCCGATGAGGCTCAGAGACTGTAAAGAACTTGAATGCCGTGCTCAATGCTTACAGCCCTGTTGACTACGACAAAGGGAATGTGAAAGGGAGAGCAGGGGGATCCCAGGCCGGCTCCCTGCTGTCATCACAGAGCCCGATGTGGGACCTGATCTCGTGAAACCAGGAGATCATGATGCGATTGAAATCAAGAGTTAGACACGCATCTGACTGAGCCCCCCGGGAGCCCCGCCCCCCCAAATATTTCTAAAATCCTGCCTGTGAATCTGTCCTGCCAGGCATATCCTTACTGCCACCTCCCACGGAACATGAACTTGGCTGTGTCCTCTGAGGCCGTCCCCATCTGTGGACGGCCATCTTGGTCGGCGGCCTCCAGGGTGGCCTCCCTGCAGTCACTAATGCAGGGGCTCCGGGTCTTCCTTGAATGGTGACCGCCTGTGCGGCCAGTGGAAATACCGGGGTCCCTTCCGTGGCCACGTGGGCATCTCTAGGGCGCTACTCATTGCCTCCATGGTGGCGGATGCTCGGCCTGCTGCTTCATCACGTGACCCTCCAGGCCACGTCGCTTTCAGGAGAGGTCTCCTGCAGCAACTATGTCGTAACTGACCAGCCCCTTCTATGCACATAAGCAGACGGTCATTTAGCAAAAGGCATGGTGGGGCTATGTCGGGGGCAGCTCTGAGGTTGGCTGCGTGCTCCGCCCAGACAGCCGTCCTCTCCGACCTCAGGGTGGGGACACAGTCCTCCTCCTGTCCCAGCATCATTCCTAATTGCTGTCACTGCCTTCCAGGGTGAAGCAATCTTTCGGGTAGAGGTCACTGTCAATACCGCTCAGTCACCACCTGCTTTTGGTGGGCTGGCTGCCTGCAGGTAGTCAGGCTCTCATTCCTGATGCAGGAGCCCCTCTGAGGCCCTCCAGGGCAGGTCCTGGGCCTGGGCCCTCCTCTCTTAGCCCTAAGACCCGCCTCATTTCCTGCCCAGGATTACCCACTTTTCAGAATGAGTTTCCTTCGGGGACGTGACGCCCCTCCCATAACTTCTGCAGAGACAGAGGTCAGCGTGTTTGTCAAGCTATGCTAAGGACCTACTACATGTCTGCACGGCTCTTTCCCTGCATTTTAGCTGCAGTGTCTCTGGGTCTCAGCGGGTTTTACGATCTTTACTATACTTTAGTGTTTCGATTTTTGTGTTTTTTTTACAATCACCGTGCATTATCACTTCAGGTACTGAATTTAGGCTTTGGAATCAGAGGCCCTTTAGAAAACCAGATCCCCTGTGTCTTTCTCTGTAAAGCGAGACAAAATAATGTTTCATAAAGGTTGAGAAAAAGTCAACACTATTCTAATTTTTCTGAGAGTTTTATTACTTTTAACCGGCACCTGCTGATGGTGTATAAATACACCAACATGATTATATTACACATCTTGGTGGATTTTGGATTTCCTCAAGGTGGAATCCTTTTTTCCCTTCTCCTTCGTGCAATTTCTCCCTCGCCCTCCCGGCTGCTCTCCTCACATCGCAGCTCTTGCCCAACCTAGGCCACCTGCCCATCCCACGTGACCACGGGACACCCTACGAGGTACCATCTGTATTTCCCTCCAGGATACTACAGTACCGAAAGCGTAGCGATATCTACACTTCATCGAATTTATGTAATCATATAAAAGGCTTTGGTCTTTGTGAAAAAGGGACCCTTTATACACAATCTTATGCATTTTCCTCCTTTTGCTCAACAACGCTCTCCGGAAATCCATTCTGGTCATTCGGTAAAGCTCCGGCGTTAATGGAGGCATAATATTTCATGATTTGAAAATGATATTTTTTTATTCATCTGTTTCCCTTTTTATCAATATTCACCTCATTTCTGGTTTTGCCACAATGAACAGTGCTGTAACACACACGGACACACACACACACACACACACACACACCTTTGCTGCATAGATGGTCTTATTTTTCTGCAATAGACTTTCAGGAATGGAATTTCTGGGCGAAGTGGATATAGCCAGTCCACAGTGTTTCTAGGGTATGCTAATTGCTTCGTAAGGGCCTGTTCGTTACGTGGTAATTGCCCGATAAAGTGGGATCTGCTATTATTCTCGTTATTAGCAGCGGAGTTCTACTTTGGAAAAGTTTAGTCATTTATTAGATCTCCATTTAGATAAACTACGTTTGCTCGAAAGACGGGGGTTATCTGAAATAACCAAACCAACAACTGTTCTTTCTTTGTTTATACAGAATCGAAAGGAAACAGGACCTCACCGGAAATCTAAAATAGTCAGGAACGTTTATCGCTTCATGTCCTCGTAGCATTTCGCATCCATTTCCTCAGTAAGGCAGGAACTCAGAAGCTGCAAGCTTTGCTCCCGTAACCAGAGATCCTTGTTTTATATACTTGAAAAATTGTTATCAGCTTATTTGTATATCTGATTAGAAAAACAAAGAGGGGGGCTCATTCAGCCGTATTCCCGGTTGTGAATAAAGAACCAATTTGTAGCCTCCGAATGGGGCTAATGGAACAAGTTCCCGTGTCTACGGCCTCACCCCTGCCCTCCCGGGCAGAAGCTCTCTGGGAGAACTCGGGCCAGGTCTGGTTGGAAGATTCTCGTGTACCGAGCCTCTCTCAATGAACACAAGGGCTACCCCGTATGAAGAGGGGGCCGTCGTACAAAACGCAGAGTCAGTGGATTCTGGACCGTGGCGCTCTGAAGCCATTTGACCAAAATGCCGACGCGTGACAGATTTCAAACTCCAAACTGAAATGGAATCTTGCGAGTTGGCCGAGGGCCAGGGGCTGGGCCCCGGACACAGCCTGAGCCCAGAATGTGACAGAGATTCACACAGTTTTAATGAAATGGGAAACGGGAACTTCTGTTTGTCCACCGCTTTGTGGCCTCTTCGTCTGGATACAGTGAACCGAGCCGTGGAGGCCCGTGTGGGTGTCCTTCGACTCCGAGCCATCAAATTGGGCTGAGCCCCGGGCCCCAGGGCCCCCCCAGGAAAGAGGTGCTGCGGGCTCGCCTGGTCTCTCTGCCGCTGTCTCTGCTCCCGCTGGCCCCTCATTGTCTCTCTCGTCTACACCTCAGGGAGTGCTGGACTCCTGACGCGCTGGCTTTTACGTGCATCTTGACTCCATGCGAATCCCTTGGACAGAATTCTGCTCCCCTGGTTCAATCCTCATCACCTCCTAATTCAGCTTTTCTTTGTACGCTCTGGGTCTTTCCGCTGTGATCTAGCTCCAAGGCTAAAGCTCTATGAATCCCGCTGGGTGCGGGCTGCCCCTCGGAAGAGGGATCGGGCATTATGGGGAGAGGGTCGCAGAACCCAGTTCAGAACCCGAAGGAGAAAGAGTGATCCACGCTTCGTGCCAACTCGCTTTCCTAGCCTTGGCCTTGAAAGGCTCTGAGGCCTGATTTACGGAGTGTCGATTATGCCGAGGCCAGGCCTGAGACCGGTGTCGTTAAGGGACAAGAATGGAAGACTGTGACACGCTAGGCCGAGTCCCTGTCTTCACGGAGCTCACAGACTAGGTTTGGAGACCAACCGGGCTGAGAGAAGAAATACCCCGATTTAGTTTGCTGTGTCCCTGGCCAATTGCAGGGGGAAGGAAGGAGTCGGTGGTGAGGGTTCTGAGGAGGGGACGTACCTGGGAGCCGGGGTGGAGACGACATGGCCGGGGCCCACTCGTGGCAGCTGGGCAAAGGAAGGGAGGCAGTGATTATGAAGCGCCTACTATGTGCCGGCAGGAGGGCGAGAGCTTTGCCTGGTTGTCTCTGGTGATTGCCGGGGACGGGGGTTGGAAGAGAAGAGGGGGAAGAAGGCGTTTCCAGCAGGGAAATGGGGCAACGAACGTTCACGCACATGAGTGACACCAGTGACAGCCTGCTCTGATCTCTGGTTGAACCTACTCGCGTGAGCAGATGTTCGTGCGGACAAAACGGGCTTCTCGGCCGGGGCGGGGACAGCCGCCTTCTGCGTGTGTGTTACACGGGTAAGGAGCACACTTAACTGGCTTACTCCACCGCCTCCGCACAGCCTTCGAGAACCTGCAGGGCTCTGGAGACGGCGTAACCTCTGAGCCAGGAAGAGATGGTCGAGGGTCCCGGGGTTTGCCGTGGCCTCGGCCACACCTCACAGCCAGGCGCTCGGTGGTTTCGAGATGAGTAAGATTAGGGGAACTTTGGGATCTTAGTGCAAAGTCCCCTCCGGAACATCATGGTTTGGGAGGTGAAACCTGGTGAAAATGGCGAAGAAGAGAATAAGGAAGTCGGGGGCAGTGCGTGTCTGAGGCCCTCCTAGCGGCATTTATGCCCACGCTTCGTTCAACAGTGTTTCCTTGAATGACTCGGAAAACGGCAATGACAAGTAGACGGGGCTCCTGTGTTTACAGTCCAGGCGGACATCAGAAACAGCGACTCAAAGAAGTGTGCCATCGCCACGTTGTTACGTGAAAGATCCGGGCTCCGTGCGAGAGAAGGAACACGGAAGGCGTCCCTGAGGAGGTGACATTTCAGATGCTACCTGAGCGACGGGAAGTTCTGCGTGGACAGAGCGGGGTTCAAGCCACGAGCCCCTGGGGGGCTCCCTGGCCCCTCAGACCTCCCGGGACAGGGACTGCTGCCTCAGCCCGGCTTGTCGTGTGGGTTATTTAACGCATAGAAGGCAGCGGCCCAGTGCCTGGCGAGTACCGGAGGCACCCAACCAATGTTTGCTGAGTCTCGTCCAAAGTCCCTCCCAGGACTCTGAGTTCCTCTCTGACTTTGACCCCAGGGAGGCCCACCCTTGCTGCAGGGGCCTGAGGTGGCCTCTCCGGCTACCTGAACAAGCACAGAGGCGCGGGGCGCAGGGAGCTTCCCGGAGCCCTGACTGTGACTTCCTTGTGATGACGCTCGCGGGGCTCGCAGTCAGGGCCCCTCCAGCCGGGTCAGCAGAGGACACACTCCACTTCTCTCTGGAAAGAAAACTACCAGCTCTTTCCCACCCGGCCGTGCTAAATGGCAACAGCCATCGTAGTGGATCAGGGACGGATGAAAAGACTCCAGGAGTGACGTGACATGCCCACGGCCACACGGAGAAACGGTGGCCTGGACCCGAGGCTCCTGACGCCACTCTGCCCCGCTGCGTTGCTGTGCAAGTGCAGGCCCTGGGGAGAGGATGCGGGCGGAGAGGTGCATGCTTGGACTCTGTTCCTCTTCCACGTTCAAGGGCGAACACCTAGTGCCTGTCGTCTGCTGTCTGGCACTGAGCTGGGCCGTGGAGTCATCGGCCTCTTTGATGGTGGTGTTTTGAGGTCTGGAATGGCAGACAGATGTCACAGGAATGAGGGTGTTTCCAAGCACTGCTGGAGGCCATGCTGAATCCGGGCGTCCTCTGGTCCCAACGCGGTTAACCTTTGGAATGTAACCTGATCAGCTGCTGTCCCGGGCGTCTGTGCCCGGGTCTACCAAGGGGACTGCCAATGAAGAGGCTCAAATTCCTCCTCTGTCGGCCCAAAGTTCCAGAACAAGAGGCAGAAACCTGGTCGTGACCCAATCCGTCAGGGGTGAAGTTCTGCCTTCGGATCTCCCCTTCCTGCCTGGGGACTGAGTGTCCAGAGCTCCCAGGAAGGATGCTTCTAGGACACTCTCTCGGGGTACCTGCTGCTGGAGCTGGCGGGTGGTCCCCAACACGAGCCCCTGTAACTGCAGGCTTCTGTCAGCATCCACCGCCACGTTCAACTCAGCATCTCGGGGTCTTTTGAGTGCTGTTCTCTGTGTTTGGAATGTCCTTCCTCCGCTGGCCGGTCGTATTCCCACTTGACCTTCTCATCCCTGCAGGGGCCACCCTTTCCCTAATTCCTGT
This sequence comes from Paguma larvata, assembly GCA_030068075.1. Classification (NCBI taxonomy): domain Eukaryota; kingdom Metazoa; phylum Chordata; class Mammalia; order Carnivora; family Viverridae; genus Paguma; species Paguma larvata. Next base: position 7,871,991 of record CM057836.1, read on the forward strand.
GCGTGCCCAGAGTATTTTGCACTGGCTCCTAGCATCTCAGAAACTTCGGTCATTAGCTCTCCTTTCATTGGACCATTGCACCTGCAGTCCCGAGCCCGCAGAGCAGGTCCTCACAGCACTTAATGAATGAATGAGAGCGAATTTGCCTTCCACACCCTCAGCCACATCGCACCCACAACTCTACAGCCCCCGCTGGCCCTGCCCCGCGGTCTGCCGCACCAGCATCGGAGACGCCACAGGGCTCACCTCTGACCCCCCCCTGCAGATCCTACTTCCACCCCTCCCCCCGGGGCGGTCCTCTTCACCGAGCCTTTGACACGAACGGAAATATGCTGCGGTTTTCTCAAGTTCTGCTGCCGGCTCGCCGGCTCTCGCCCTGTTGGCCCATACAATACCACGATGCATGAGGGAGCGTTTGGAAGTACAGTCCATAGGCGTGTATGGCAAGATAGGGCTAGGATGATCGCGGGGGTGCCAGCCACTGGTGGGTTAATCCACAAGGATTGGCTGATGGCCACCCGTCCACCTTCCTGGCCTTTGGGGGTTTCAAAGATGAATAAATCAGTCCTTGCCCTCCAGGAGCTGGGGGTCTGGAGGTGGAAGACAGAACGAACACCAGCAACAGATGTACCGTTTGCTAAGCGCCTGCTGTAGGGGGCGGGGGGCACATGACAGGCACCACCTTTCATTTGTAATGATGACCTCGAATTAGTACCATTCGCTAGGCTACGAAGTGAAGATAAATGAGCTGCCCTATATCCCAGAGAATAGAAGCTTCTGCGAGTAGGAGTTGAAAGCAGACCTTGCCAACAAAGGGCCATGACATTCCTTACCAGGATGCCACTTGGGACCTCGGATCTTAAGAGTACCTTTGTGCTTCCTCTCCCAGTCCTGACCCTCCTGAGTTCGCTTCCTCTCGTGGACCCTCACCCAGAAGAGCCGGCAGGACGGGCCCTCAGCCGCATCTCTCGACTCTCTGGGCTGCTGAGAACACCTGTGTCTAATTCAGGTCATGACTCAGAAGTCCCATTCCCGAAATAGGCTACCCCGCGGGCCACTCAAGCTGGAGTCCCCTTCTTCGACCTCATGACATTAACCCCAAACTTCTGACCTTGCTTTCTGTGATGGAAAGGAAAAGCAAAGCGGCAGCACTGAGAACAGCTGTACTCAACCTAAACCTCGTACCCAAATTTCACCAACAGGTACAAATCAGGGTGCCCATTATTAAGAGACAAACAAACTAGAAAATTCAACCCATTAAGACTTAGTAAGTGGTAGGGTGCCTGGGGGGCTCAGTTGGTTAAGCATATGGCTTCAGCCCAGGTCATGATCTCACAGTTTGTGAGTTCGAGCCCCACATCAGGCTCTGTGCTAGCTAGCACAGAGCCTGGAGCCTGCTTTGGATCCTGTGTCCCCCTCTCTCTCTGTACGTCCCCCAGATGAGCTCTCTTTCTCTCTCTCAAAAAAAATTAAACATTAAAAAAAGGGGGGGGGCTTGGGGCACCTGTGTGGCTCAGTCGGTTAAGCATCCAACTTTAGCTTAGGTCATGATTTCACGGTTTGTGAGTTGGAGCCCTGTGTCGGGTTCTATGCTGACGGCTTGGAGCCTGGAGCCTACTTTGGATTCTGTGTCTCCCTCTCTCTCTGCCCCTCCCCTGCTCACACTCTGTCTCTCTCTCTCTCTTTCTCTCAAAAATAAATAAACATTAAAAAAAGATGTGGGGTGCCTGAGTGGCTCAGAAAGAGTAAGTGGCAGGACCGTGGACGTACGTGTATTTAGTTTGTCCATTTTGGGGAAAAACATTCCCTGCAGAGGCATCACCTTTACTTTCTCAAACCAGACGAGATCACACGGAGACGTCAATCACTTGGGAGGACGTGACCACCTCCCACTCTAGGGCGAGACCCAAGAAGAAGGGACTTCCTTTTTTGCAGCGTGGCATCCCTCGCGCACACCCTTGCAGCTGTAGAACTGAAAAAGTTCTATGTTTTCCGTAGAGTAAATAAGTTTACACTTAGAGGCAGAACTTTATTCTCGATATAACTGGATAGCCATTCTCTTTGAGAATGGTTTTGTTCAAAACCAACACCGGCCGGGGCACCTGGGAGGCTCAGTCAGTTAAGTGTCCAATGCTGGCTCGGGTCATGATCTCATTGTTTGTAGGTTCGAGCCCCGTGTCGGACTCTGTGCTGACAGCTCAGAGCCTGGAGCCTGCTTTGGATTCTGTGTCTCCCTCTCTCTGCCCCTCCCCCCTCCAAGGAGGGGGCACCTGAGAAGCTCAATGGGTTAAGTATCCAACTTCATTCAAAAAATGAATACCAGACCCTCCTCCCTCCAAGGAGTCCCCAAAGGGGCAATCGGGTATCTTTGGAGTCCAGTCCCAGTAACACGTTTGGGCAAAATTCACCGTCGTAGATGAGAGAGAACGTGGCGCAGGGGCAGGCAAGGCGGCCCGAGCTGGGGCTGTGGTCCCCTGCCCTTGGTCCCAGGGCTCACGAGGCATCGCCGCCCTCCTCTAGGCTGGCCGGGGAGCCTCGGCCTCTTCCCGTAGCTCGTTTCTCTCTCACGAAGCGCTGCCTTTAGCAGACAGAGTGCAGTGCTCTTTCTGAGGTCTCTCCGTGGCATTTCTGGAATGTCCTTCTTCCCCAGTTCTGCTGTTCTTTCTGCTTGGCGTGAAGGCAGAGAAATAAAGAGGCCTATTTATACTGGTCCGGGCTTCCGTGGAGCCCATCTCACTGCTGAGTAGTTAAGACAGTCAGTCTTTCAGGGACAACCTGTGAATTGCCTGGTGCCTCTCCAAGGGGGTGCGTATGGAGTTGCCACCACCTTGAACTTGACTCAGGGCTGGGTGCTGCCACCAGTCAGGGGCGCACGGAGCTGCCCTGCACTGGGTGTCTCCCCTGCCGCAAAGCTGCAGGGCCCCCTTCTTCTCCTCCCCTCAACTTAAGGCCCCGAGGAGCCCACGGTCCACGTTGCGGGGTCTCTATCAGGCTGGCAAGGGCACCCTCCCTGATTAGAATGGTCACCAGGCTCCAGACAGCCGCTTGGAGTTGACATAGTGGTTGTTCATGGAACTGCATTTCTCAGAGAGGTAGGTGTCACCGTCCCTATGTTAAAACAGAGCAGTAACCCCGACACATCCGTTTTGTATATCCTCTCGGAAGGTTCTAGATAAGCTTTTGAGTGCCTGCCTCCAGTCATACTCCCTATAACTTGAGATCGGACCCCACTCACAGCTGTGCTCCTGCCAGTGCGACCTTCTCTCACACAAACTTCACCGAATTCCACTGGAGATGGACAAACGTCCCAAGAAAGGCCAAGTTTAGATTCGAGATTCCGAAACGCTTCTCAGGGGCGCCTGGGTGGCTCAGTCAGTCGAGGGTCTGACTTTTGATTTCGGCTCAGGTCATGATCTCACGGTCGTGAGACTGAGCCTTGCACTGGGCTCTGCACTGACAGTGAGGAGCCTGCTTGGGATTCTCTGTCTGTCTGTCTGTCTGTCTCTCTCTGTCTCTGCCCCTCCCCCACTGGCTCTCGAGCACACAGGCATGCGCATGTGCTCTCTCTCTCTCTCTCTCAAAATAAATAAATAAACTTAAAAAAAAAAGGAAGAAATGCTTTTTAGCCTCTGTTAGGTCCTTAAATGGGAAGGGCCCGTAATGCTACTTTCATATGCAGACAGGAGCACTGGAAGCTTGTCCACAGAGCAAATGATGAAACTGTCACACAATGACCCCCGGCGACCCAGAGAGACAGCTCTGACAGCTTCCCTGTTTGTAGTTGCGATCACTCTCGAGGTCCTTCGGTTTTCTGAAATACCCCTATATCTTCTTGTAACAGAATGTTCTATTAGGGCTTAGATTTACGTAACACAATGATCTATTAGAATGAAAAAAAAAATGTTTTTAATGGAAAAATCTACCAGCTGCTATCTGGAGAGACAAAAACAAAAGGTCACCACGGGGCAGGTCGTTAGCGACCTCACTTGCACAGGCGAGCCGGGACTTGGCAAAGCCGGCCCCTCCAGGTGGTTTGCAGAGCACCAGGAGGGATGGGGTCCGTTTCTAGAGTGACCTGCCGGAAACTGCGGCAAAGGGAAAGGCCCCTTCTTCCTGATATTTGGAGATGGGGGGGCTGCAAGGTGATCGGAGATGTCCCAGTCAAAGCTCGTGTTGGAGAAGGACGCCCAGGCTCAGAGTAGCTAGGCGTCTGGGAGAGAGACGGGTGGGGCCGGCTGCGAGGGTTCCCTCCTGACTCTTGAGAGCATCCGGGTGCCTCTGGGCAGCCAGCTCCTCCATCCAGGTTAAGGTCACCAGCCTGGGCCCTCCAGTCCCTCCAGCTTGGCTTCCACACGTGCTGGCACGCAGGGCCGTCTCCACGTAGAAGAGGAATCGCTGGCTTCTTCAAGTCAACGCTGCTGTCTGAGAACTGGTTTCAGACTTCGAAGCAGACCCCCGTCACACTTCCAATGACATTCCTTTCTTGCTCAAACCAGTCCGGGTGGTACGTCGTCCCTGTGATCCAAGAGCCTTGTCTGAGTCACAACCAGTAGGGTGGGGATGGGGTGCCGGACTTAGGTCCCGGTTGGCCAGGCTCAGATCCGAGGACTTCCCACTGTACCCTTCGTCCTCTCTGGTGCCCTTCGGTGGAAGAATCACCCCCCCACCCCTACCCCAGACCTATGGAATCAGAGACTCATTTCAACAGGTTCCCTAGAACCTTCAGGAAGCACTGCTCCAGTTCCTCATCCTTCCGTCCCTGCCGTGCTGTCCCATCCGCCACTAGTTCCCTAAAGGACCACAGCCAAGCGCTTGTCCCCTTGGGGCTCCGAGAAGGCCCTCTTGACTCTGATCTGTGGAGAAACCACCCAGTGCCTTCGACAAGATGGCCCAGGGAGCAGGGGACGAGCAGTGACTGCCAGCAGACGTGGGATCTCTCATGGGGTCGTGGAAATACTCCGGGTGATGGTGGTTTCGCCCCAACTGCTAAGTTAGACACTTTATTTTTTTATTAATTGCTGAAAATGGTGACGTTTTAATTCATATACATTTTTGAAGTACTATGGCAATAAAGCAATTAGAAAAGTGAAATCATTTTTAAAATATTGAGTCAAAAAATATTTTTATCGTGAGAAATTTTTTCTCTGTGTTCGTTTTAAAAAATTTGAAGTCTACCATAAGTTGTACACTTTAAAAGAGTACTTATTTTTTTATTTTTTAATTTACATCCAAGTTACTTAGCATATAGTGCAACAGTGATTTCAGGAGGAGATTCCTTAATGCCCCTTACCCATCGAGCTCATCCCCCCCACCCACAACCCTCCAGTAACCCTCTGTTTGTTCTCCATATTTAAGAGTCTCTTATATTTTTGTTCCCTTCCCTGTTTTTATATTATTTTTGCTTTCCCTCCCTTATGTTCGTCCATTTTGTGTCTTAAAGTTAAAAGGGTACATTTTAATGGTATCTGGATTATATCCCAAGAAAACTATTTTTAAAACCTGGTACAGGAATTGACAAAGAGAAACAATGAAGCTTCATCAAATTAGGTCCAAAGTTTTCCCAAAGACGTGGGGCTTTTTTTGCAGGAAGGTCTCAATCTTGCTCAGTATCTTCTGGTCTCTGTTCAGAGCTGTTAGGAGGCCCAGATGGCACGGTGGGAGGGAAGCGACTTGCAAAGGAACAAAAGCTCAAAGCAGGAGGTGTGGGTTAACAGCAGTGCTCACGGCTGTGCCCCCGAAATGCCTCCCTGCCTCTCGCCGCCCCCACCCCTGTCTTGCCTCTAAGCCCCACGTAACTTCCTTAGGCAACCAGGTCATCCGGGGAGAAGCACCTAAATCTTGCATCTCTTTGCGATGCCAGCGACGGCTAGCTGCATATTGCAGAATATTCACTTTAAAAGAATATTAAAAAAAAAAAAAAACTCTTCAGAAAACTGAAGGACGGTCTAGTCGCTGAGAGCCTAGACACGAAGGGCTGGCATGCGTCTTGGGGAATTCCTAGGCTTCAGATCCAAGTTCGGTCATCTCCTCGTCCAGAAGCCTCCCCTGACGTCCCCCCACCTCCCGCCAGGTTGACTTCTGTACAGAGGCCCAGTAATATATACTGAATGCCCAGTGGTCGCCCAAGCTTAGGGGTGTCGGGGCAAGGACATTCAAGAAAACGAGAACGTTTGGTAAAGGCATGAAACCTTGGTCTGTTGAAAGCCGAACTCACGTTCTGATCGGGGCGAGCTCAGTCGCTGGCTTCCCTGGAGAACCGCTACGTTCCCCTCCTTGGCCGCCAGGTTCCAAACACTGAGGACCCACTTACCCACACTCGGCATTCAGAGCCCCCCTCCGCCAGACGGGGCTGTGACAGGCATGGGCATCCACCCATCTCAGGGGTGGATTTGATGTGTCATGCGTTGAAATGCTCCCCGTCCGCCCCGTTTTTATTATTAGCGTGCCTACAAAGCAGGCAGAATCCATCAGAGATTAGCCGCCTGCTGGAGTTTCTGGGCCAAGCGATAAAGCACAAATACTTCCCTTTCCGAAGCTTTCTGAACGCTCTGTAATATCTCCACTGCCTTTGCTCTCCTAGTCACAAAAATAAACACGGGCGAAACCAAGCTTCTCTTCCTGCCTTTGCTTTTTGCAAGCCTCGTGGTGTCCGAAACAGTCGTATTTTTGTGGCAGGACACGGTGACATCGTCAGCTATGAGGAACGGTCCCTTGCCCTCAAATGGTCACCGCACCTTCAACGCAAGGAACTTGGCTCTTGGGGCTTTGACGACGAGGAATCTGAGGTGGGCCTCTGGGCCCTGGGCCTGGGCGCTGGGGGCTGGCTCCTTCTCCTTAAAAGTGGTGTGACAACAGGTTCAAGCTGCTATAACAAAAATACCGTAGACTGAAGGACTTCCACGACCGACTTATTTCCCACAGTTCTAGAGGCTGGAAAACCAAAGATCAAGGAGTCCGAAGAGTCAGTGTCTATAGAGAACCCACTTCCTGGTTCAGAGATGCCTTCCTGTCCTCCGTGGCGGAAGGGGTAAAGGAACTCTCCGGAGTCTCTCTTATAAGGGCACTGGTCCCAGTTTGAGGCCTTCACTCTCATGACTTAATCACATCCAAAGACCCCACCCCCCACTTCATCATACTGGGAGTTCGGTTTTCAACATGAGTTTTGAGGGGACACAAACCTTCCGTCTACACCACCTGTAAAACCACTTATTGGCCATACAACACTGGGCAAGTTGGTTTACCTCTCTGAGCCCCAGGTTTCTAACTTTATTGGGTTGAGACAAGGAACGAATGAGATAATCTATGAAAGGTGGTTGGCTCTGACCAGACTTCTCATCACTGATCATCGTTATTGGCCTCCTTGCCCAGCAGGGAAAGATGTGGCTCTTGCCCGCTCGTATGGCCTGTCGCCTGTCACCCGTCAGCACTTGCCATCACTGCTCTCGGGGCTGAGCGTGGGGCAGGAAGTTCAGGGAGGTAGGCCACCGGTCCCACGTACTGCCCTGCGCTGACTTCCGGAGCTGGGCCACTGAGTGGCTCACTCATTCCTCACTCACTCTTGTCGTTCCATAAACATGAGATGGGTACGCACGGTGAGGCCCCAGGGAGTATAAACACCAATAAGCCGTGTTCCCTGCCCTCAAGTACCCGGATCTTTAAAAGACACGCGTGACCCTAACATATTTGCCGATACTGTGAGTACAGGATGCCGTGGGTTGCAGGGAGAGAGGCCTGACACCCACCAGAAGCTTCTGGGAAGGCTTCATGCAAGGAAAACCTAGCGGTTAAGCTCCTGGGACGCTCTGGGGTTACTGTACACAACCAGCTTGCAAACATTTATAGTTCACTTCATCTTGCCAAGTGGGCAGGCTGGGCCTCAGAGACAGAAGGAAGAATGATACTGTGAGCAGGGACAGTCCCATCTCAAAGGCGCGGGTCCCCACGCTGTACGTGTTTAAGGAATGGCCACCCACGTATCAAGAACACTAGTGGGGGTTCAGTGGGGAGAGTGTGAGGTGGAGTGGGGAAGGGCCTTGGGGCAGCCCTCCAGACCTGGTTGGCCTGCTGCTTCTGAACGAGGGCCTGGGGGGCTGGCTTCCCTCCCCGGGCACGTGCTGGCAGTGGAACCCGTCAGGGGCCAGAAGAACAAGGGCTCGCGGACTCGGGGTCTCGCGCATTGCCAAAACTCATTTTCCAAAAAGAAACCAGGGAGGGAGGGTCTGGCATGGGTCGCCGACACTCTGTTTTGCCCTGAAAGAGCAACGAAATGATTTCCGGGGCCAGCATTTCATGAACGAAATGGTAAAACCAAAAAAGTGAACGGGTTTAGTTTTTTCGAAAACTCACTACACCTCACCCCCCCACCCCTTATTCTCACTGTGCTTCAGACCAGCGAAAGCACCTAACCACCAAACAGAAAAATACATTTTCATGCTCTGTCCCCAGGTCCTGCAGCCGCATTGTCTGGGGTTGGACGGCCAGATAATGGCTTGCAAGGTTCAAGGTTAACACGGAATTGAAGCCCCAGGAATCAAACTTGTTGAAGTATACCTTGCTTCTCTGTCAAAGCATCTCCCTGGGCTGAACCATCTCTTTCATTCAAAGGATCCAGAGGCAAGGCCGTATCCTCCCCTCGGGCGCCCAGCTCCCTCGCTAAATCAAAGCTCGTCTCTCCAAACGTGTCCCCAATGCCCCCTGGCCTCGGTCTCCTTAATTAGTGGAAATTCCTTTGGTTCCGTGGCTGCTGCACTTTGGGCTGTTGGAAGAACACCTCTGTGCTCCTGTTTTGTTGAGCTCTGAGCTGTGTTAACCCCCTATATTTTCAGCTTCCCAACATTAATGATATAAAGGGACACATTTAGGAATAAACTACATCAGGGATACAGGGCGGCTGAGAAAAGTCCAGGACGGACCGGAGGCCTCGATTTCCCCACGTGTGTGTATGAGACCACATGTTCTCTGGGGGTCTTCTGGTTCCGATGTTTTGGAGCCCAGCGATCCTAAAAGCTTATTACTATAAAGGGGTCCTAAGTTTGGGTCTAAATATCCCGACGACAGAAATGAAGCCAGGAACATATTGGGTTACACAGTTTAGTTTTTCTGACAAAAGAATGCATACAAATCGATTTGCAAGGGCCGCACGCTTTCCTGGAATAAAGCTCCTGCCAAAACTTCTTCAGAGTGTCCTTGTAAAGAGGCCCTGGATTGCGGAACAGACCGTGGCTGTCGCTACAGTATTACACAAGACCCACAGACATTGTTCAAACAGACGATGCTCGGGGCGCCCGGCTGGCTCAGTTGGTGGAGTGGGCGACTCTTGATCTCAGGGTTGTTGAATTCGAGCCTCCCGTTGGCAGTAAGGAGTACTTAAAAAAAAAAAATCTTTTGGTGTGCCTGGGTGGCTCAGTTGGTTAAGCGTCCAACTTCCGCTCAGGTCACGATCTCCCGATTTGTGAGTTCAAGCCCTGTGTCCGGCTCTGCACTGACAGCTCAGAGCCTGCAGCCTGCTTCGGGTTCTGTGTCTCCCTCTCTCTCTCTGCCCCTCCCCCACTTGCACTCTGTCTCTCTCTCAAAAATAAATAAACATTAAAATAATTTTTTAACCTTTAAAAAAAAATAAATAATAAACAGATTATGCTGGTAGGGCATTTCCAAAGAGGCAGAGGTCACCGAGAACATCATAACTCAAGGAAGGCATTTCTGCCTTTCGTGTTCCCGCGCTCTTGGGACAAGTACAGGAAGAACTTGCACTTCAGAACCACGACAGAGCCCTCAGCGTGGCTTTACTGCGAGGACCCGGGGTCTCCATTAAAGGCCTGTGAATGACTGACATTTTATTTTAAGGAAATGAACACACATATACATACAGTATGCACGCACTCATATACATACATTTTTTATGATTATAAAAATCGTACTAATGTTCAGGGTAGGAAACATTTAAGGCACAGAAAAACAGGAAACAGGAGTGCCTGGGTGGCTCAGTCAGTAAAGCGTCCAACTTCGGCTCAGGTCATGATCTCACGGTCTGTGAGTTCGAGCCCCGCATTGGGCTCTGTGCTGTCAGCTCAGAGCCTGGAGCCTGCTTCGGATTCTGTGTCTCCCTCTCTCTCTGCCCCTCTCCCCTCCCCTGCTCACGCTCTGTCTCTCTCTGTCTCAAAAATTAATAAACATTTAAAAAATAAATAATAAAAAGATGAAACAAAATGCCAGTGACAGTAATTCACGAAGATCTATGGCCTTCTAGTCATTTACATACATGTGACAGATCTTCACAGACACATCTGCATACGACCCTGAGGTCATTCTCTGGGCTTTTTTTTTCTCTCTCGAGACTTTTATTTCACAAAAGTGACTTCAAGTACGTTCTGTAGAAGAGTAGTTTTGCAGAATTGTATGTATCCCATGAAGGGAGAGAATGATAGTCAAAAAAATTTGGGAACTGTTGAGTTAAACAGTTATTTTTTTTCTTCTTCTAGGACTTCTTGGAGACTTTAATGTTCTAATGTTATCATACACTTCTAAAGGCAGGATGCGGGTGTCATATTTAACTCTGGAACATTTTCCTGCAGACACTATATAAAACTCGCGTTCTGCACACGGAAGTGGCACCTAACATATGGTGTATGTTGTAATAAGTGTCATCCAAGGCGCCTGGGGGGCTCAGTCGATTAAGCGTCCAGCTCTTGATTTCTGCTCAGGTCATGATCTCATGGTTCGTGGGTTCAGGCCCTGCACTGGGCTCTGCACTGACAATGCAGAGCCTGCTTAAGATTCTCTCTCTCTGCCCTCCCCTGCTTATGTGCTCTCTCTCTCTCTCAAGAATAAATAAATAAAAATTTTAAAAATCTTTCAAGTGTGTGATTTTTAAGGGCTACATACTTTACCAATGTATGACAATTCTAATGTCCTAGAAGTGGACTCAAGGGGTTAAAAGGAACAAGCCTTTTTAAAATCTTCCATACGTGTTGCCAACTTGCCCTGATGGGAGATCGTATTAGTTCAGGAAGGGGTGGTTTAGAAGTCTAACAATTCATGTTTTTCACCGGCAGTGGAGACCATTATTATTTTTTAAAAGTCTCAACTTGAAAGGTGAAGAAAATCTTGATTTTTAAAAATCTTATCATGGGTTTTGTTTACCAGATACGCTAGACAGACTAATGACTCCCAAAGATACTGCTCTGGGGGCGCCTGGGTGGCACAGTCGGTTAGGTGGCCGACTTCGGGTCAGGTCATGATCTCACGGTCTGTGAGTTCGAGCCCCGCGTCAGACTCTGCTGACGGCTCATCAGAGCCTGGAGCCTGCTTCAGATTCTGTATCTCCCTCTCTCTCTGCCATCCCCTTGCTCACGTTCTGTGTGTATGTCTCTCAAAAATAAAAAATAAAAAATAAAAAATGAAAAAAAATAAATAAAAAAAAAGGATACTGCTCTGGACAACAGTTTGGTGTCACCTGCCAAAACTGAAGACAGGCATTCCCAACGACCTGAAATTTTACTCCTAAGCGTCTGTCCCCCGGAAATGGGTGCTCTCCAAGAGACGTAGGCAAAAGATTCATGGCAGCATTATTCCTAAGTACTCCCAAACTTGGAAGCAAACCCAAATGCCGGCCGGTGGGGGGGGGCGGGGCTGGGCGGAAATGGGTAAAAATAGCAATGGAACGCCCATCAGTGAAATACTATGTAGCAAGGAAAGTAGAACCATAGCCAATCGACAGAGCATGGATTCTTACAAACACGGGTGGGCAGGAGAAGCGAGCAGACAGAACACCCTACACGCTTTGGATTCTATTGAAGAAAAGGTTTATAAACAGAGGCACAACTGAGAGGTAATGAATGATGGAGTAAGTGTTTATCTTTCGGGAGGAGGAAGGAAGTCATAACTGGGAAGGAGGCCATGAGGGCCGGCTAGGGTTCTGGCGATGCGCCGTTTCTTGACTTGGGCAATCAGTAGTGACTAAGCGATACATTTATTCTCTGCCCCTCTCGGTGTAGGTTCTGCTTCACAGTACGAGGGATTTTTTTAAAAAATGTACAGGGTCTTTTTTTAGCTCCCAGTTAATTTGTGATGGTTTAGTTTTCTTTTTAAATGTTTATTTCTGAGACAGAGAGAGAGAGAGAGGGAGGGAAAGAAAATGAGTTGGGGAGGGGCAGAGAGAGAAGGAGACACAGACTCTGAAGCAGGCTCCAGGCTCTGAGCTGTCAGCATAGAGCCTGATTCCGGGCTGGAACTCACAGACCATGAGATCAGGACCTGAGCCGAAGTTGGATGCTTAACCAACTGAGCCACCCGGGCGCCCCCATGATGGTTTAGTTTTTCTTTAATTTATTTTTTAGCTTAGCGTTTTAAAAATAAAATGATAGGGCTCTCTAATCATTAGAACAAAAATATTTTCAGTAAAGGCTTTCCTTTTGTTTCTGAGGAGGCCACACGCCCCACTCAGTAATGTCTACTGCACATAAACACAAAGGCAGCTTTAGGGTTTGTCTCTGTAAGCATTTAAACTTTTAAAATATGTTTATGTACACCAAGTACCCCAGACAGAAAATGACTGATGCTCCTTCAGAACCACCAGGGACATCAGCATTTGTTTGAGTGAACAGAAAAAGAATTCGACGGCCATTCTCTGAAAAGAGTGCGCTGTTGTGTGCGTACTGTAGCCCCCTGTTGGTTATTCATGATTAAAAGCCTTTGAAATTTCTGCGGTAAAAAAAAAACACACGTGATTACATCTTCGGTAATCCAGTACTTCTGAAAATTCTTTGACCAGGTAACAGGTTTTTTTTTTTTAAGTTTCTTTTTATTCCTTTTGAGAGACACAGGGACCTCATGAGTTGGGGAGGGGCAGAGAGAGAAGGAGAGAGAAAGAATCCCAAGCAGGCTCTGCACCGTTAGCATAGAGCCCGATGCAGGGCTCGAACTCACAAAGTGCGCGATCATGGCCTGAGCTGAAACCATAAGTCAGATGCTTCACTGACTGACTCACCCGGGCGCCCCTTCCCACTTTTTCAAAGTAGGTTTCACACCCAGCACGGAGCCCAACTTGGGGCCCCAACTCTCGACCCTGAGATCAAGAGTTGGACAGTTAACAGACTGAGCCACCCAGATGCCCCCAGGTAACCCTTCTCGATGTAGAATGGTAGAAAAGTATAGATTTAAAAAATCTCACAGAATTCATTGAATTTGTTCATTCTTCTACTTTTACAGTGAGAGAAACTGAGGCCAAAGAGGAGAAGTGACTCGCCCAGGATCACATAGTGAGTTACAGTTAAAGCCGCTGTGTGCTAGGCTGCCTTGAAATGAGGGCATACTCAGCCCTCAGTCGCACTCACTTATTCCGGATTTAAATAAAAAAACAGAGGGTATAATGTAACAAACATCCAGGTACCAACCACGCAGCTTAAAAGTAAAATACTGCAGGGGCGCCTGGGTGGCTCAGTCCATTGGGCGTACAACTTGATTTTGGCTCACTCACCTCCCACCACTGTCCCTTGCTCTCTTATTTCTCTTTAAAAATATTAAATTGGGGTGCCCGGGTGGCTTAGTCAGTTATGCGTCTGTTTCTTGGTTTCGACTCAGGTCCTGATCTCACAGTTCTTGAGTTCACGTCCTGCATCGGGCTCCATGCTGACGCTGTGGAGCCTGCTTGGGATTCCGTCTCCTTCTCTCTCTGTTCCTCCCCTGCTTGTACCTCTCTCTCTCTCAAGAATAAAAAAATAAATATTTTTTAAAAATTAAATTAATCATTCAAATCTGACCTTTGTCAGATTTTTAAAAAATAAAATAAAATAAAATAAAAAAAATATTGCAAATATATAGTTCAAGCCTTCTGAGTATCCCTCGCTGGTCACGTTCTACTTCCTTCCTCACAGAGGTTCTCCTCCGAATTTGGTGCTTATGACTCTTACACTTGTTGTTTAAAAAAATTATTTATTTAAAGTAATCTCCACACCCAACACAGGGCTCAAACTCACGACCCTGAGATCATACTCTATGACTGAGCCAGCCAGGCTCCCCTCTCCTACACGTGTTTTTTTTTTTTAATGTTTATTTATTTTTGAGAGAGAGAGACAGAGAGGGAGGGACAGAGAGAGATGGAGACACAGAAAGCAGGCTCGGGCTCTGAGCTGTCGGCACAGAGCCAGACAAGGGGCTCGAACTCATGAACTGTGAGATCCTGGCCTGAGCTGAAGCCGGATGCTTTACTGACTGAGCCACCCAGGCGCCCCTCTCCTGTATGTGTTCTGCACCTATACCACCACACGAGTTTGCTAAAGCTGCAAAAACAAAGTACCAAGGCTGCGTGGCTTGAACAACGAACTCTCTCACAGGTCTGGAGGCCGCACTTATGAGATCAAGGTGTTGGCAAGGGTGGTGTCTGTTGAGGCCTCTCTCCTTGGTTTGGAGGTGACCGTCTTTCTCCCTGTGTCCTCTTCTCTGTGTGCATGCCCAGTCCTGGTGTCTCTTTGTCCAAATTTCCACTTCTTATAGGGACCTCAGTCAGATGGGCGAGCTTCTTCCTGCGTTTGTCTTTGTCCAAATCTCCTTTTATGAAGACACCAGGCCCCACCCTCATGCCCTCACCCTAATTTAGAGACTCTGCTCCCAAGTCCAGTCACATTCTGAGGTACTGGGTGTTAGGATGCCAACAAATGAATTTGGGGGACACAGTTCAGGCCGCAACAAACACCCACAAACTCATTCTCCTGTGGATGGATTTTCAGGATTCTGAACAATGCTTCTGTGAATATTCTCGACACAAGGCTGTGTCCCATGTCCCCGCTGGAGTCGAGTGGGCGTACCTCGGAGCGGGATTGCCGACCTCCTCAGGTTATTTATTGACTAGCCCACCCTCTTCTTATTGACCCACGATACCACGTGTCACGTCGCCAAATATACAGGAGACCATGCCTGAGTTCCCAGCTTGTGGGTCTCTCCGTCCCTCTAGACCAATGAATAAAGGACCTCTGCTATAAGGTGAATTGTCTGCCCCCCACCACCAAATTCATATGCTGAAATCCTAACCGCTTAGTACCTCGGAATGTGAACTTCTTTGGAAATAGGGTCATTGCAGATGTGATTAAGACGAGGTCAACCCGGGGGGTAAAGTGACCAACACGCTAGGTGGCCTTCCAAAAGGGGACTCTTAGGACACAAGCACAGGCACAGGTTAGACACTGCGAACAGGAGGACGGCCATCTACAAGCCAAGGGGTTTTTTAATTTCTTTTTTTTAACATTTTTATTTTATTTTTTGAGAGACAGAGTGCAAGCAGAGGAGGGGTAGAGAGAGAGAGAGGGAGACACAGAATCCGAAGCAGGCTTCGGGCTCTGAGTTGTCAGCACAGAGCCCGACGCGGGGCTTGAACTCATGAACTCAAGATCGTGATCTGAGCCGGAGTCGGATGCTCAACTGACCAGGCCACCCAGACATCCCTGAGTTTTAAGTTTTACAAGAGGAAAGGGTTCGAGAGACGGATGGTGGTGATAGTTGTACGACACTGTAAACCTATTAAATACCACTTGACTGTACACTCACAAACGGTTACGATGGTAAATTTTACGGTATACATATTTTACCGCAATAAAAAATAATTGGGGGAAAGAGAAGGCTGCTCGGCTTGGGACCTTCCAACTGTTCTGTTTATGACACAGCATTTAGGTCACCAGGCATAAAAATATTCCACTGCCTCCTACTCCCTGCAAACTTGGGTGGCAAACATGATTTCAATTCTCCTAATTATCTGAGCCACGCATGGTTCTGTCTCATCCTCCAAATGAGTTTTGGGGGTTTTTTTGGTTTTGTTTTGTTTTGTTTTTATGTGAGCCTCCGCTGGCTTTACAGATGGTTATCTGTGAAAATGTGCCTATTCTAAGACTGTGCGTGTGTGTGCATGTGCACGTGTGTGTGTGTGTGTGTGTGTTGGGACTGCTTGTAGTAACTGCTCCCCCAACATAACAAGGGTGTTGTCTGGCCAGAGTCCCTCAGGATGACCAAGTCCCCATAGATTTTGGCCAGATTCAAATGAGAGTCCCAAGTGACATGTGTAAATCTTCTCTATCGCTAGAGCAAGGGACCGAACAACTGGTGTCTTCCAGAGGTTTCAGGAATGAACGTCGGTTTTGAGGTTCCCTGCCTGGCATCTGGCTTCATTAGGCCACAAAAAGCCAGAGGTTCCGGCCCTTCTGATTGGAACAATTCCATATACAATGTTCGTGGTGACCGAGTGTCCCGCAGAGAAAGCAAGCCGGCCAAGTGACTTTCTCTGCATCCTTGCTCTTTGTCGCGGCTGGTGCCAGCCACGCATGCTCACTTGCTAATCTCGAGTCACCCCTGCAAAATCGGTACTATGATTGCTATTTTCAGAGGTGGCTCAGAGAGGCTTAGCAGGTTTACCAAGCTCACACAGCCAGCAGAGCCTGGTTCGAATCCAGGTTTTCTGATTCCTAGGTGAGCTTGCTTTTTTTCCCTTTTTTCCCTTTTTTTCAGTGCTACCTAACCAATTTTGGTAGGTGACCGTTTCCACTTGTTCAAATTTTATGTCTCGGTGAAACCCCGAGCTCTGGAGACTAACGCTTACGTGCTCTGGTTCCTATTCTGCCTCCCGCGGGGTGCGTATTTTTTGTGGACACCGTGTTGGTGCCACCAGACCCCCCTTCCCCTGGGAGAACTTGCTTCCCCAGCTGCTGGGAAGGCTGTCGTCAGACGACCTCAGCTGTCGGCTTCCTCGGGGTTTGCCTCTGCGGCAGACAGCTGGTCTACCCTTTCTGTGGGAGCCATATTGAGTGGGGACAGTGGAAAGGCTTGGTCAGCTCGGTCCAAAGGGAGACAGCTGGGAAGGTCATCGTGGCTCCTGTGTTCTCCGTGGGCTCTGGTGTTGGGCCTCCCCTTCTCCCTCTGCCCAGTCCTGTTTCCTTCCTACCCCCTCCTCAGGGGATGGTTCAGTGACACTCCTCACAAACATCCTGTCCCTAAACTCTTCTCAGAGCCGTCTCCCTGGGGTGACCCCTCCCTCCCTGTACCAGCGCCCACCTCTCCCTTCCTTCTCACGACAGCTCCTTCAGAGACTGGCAGAGGGGCCTGCACGCGGAGGGGCCTCTTCTCTGGGCTACGCAACTCCACGACCTTTGACCTGGCTCTGGCTTCCGGGCGTGCGGCCATCTTGGGCCTCCTCACAGGTGCTTCTGAATTCACAGGCCTGGGGGACCCGAGGACGGCTGGATTTCCGGGGCAAACCCAAGACCCCCAGACCCGCTCATGGCTGTCACGGATGGCTCCCAGCACGGAGGGAAGGATTTACTTCCACAGGAACTAATTTAGTCAGAAACCCGAACCAAGGCAGGCAGCACGTGGCTGCACCTCGTCTTTAACTTTCCAAGTCCCTTCTGTCCCCAGCAGCGAGTGGGCTCATCAGGAATCTGTGAAAGACAGTAAATGCAATTGCTGAGGCTCTTAAAAACCGGCGTCTGCCTGCCTTTGCAGCGTCTTATGATGAGGAGGAGCTGAGATGAGAAAAGTTCATGACCTTTTTGCGCGGCAGGTGGGAGTTACTGTATTATTACAATTTTTTAATATATACATTTTTTATTTTTGAGAGAGAGAGAGAGAGACAGAGTACCAGCTGGGAGGGGCAGAGAGAGAGGGAGACACAGAAGCCCAAAGCAGGCTCCAGGCTCTGAGCGGTCAGCACAGAGCCCGATGCGGGGCTTGAACCCGTGAACCATGAGATCGTGACCTGAGCTGAAGTCGGACGCTTAACCGACTGAGCCACCCAGGGGCCCCTACCTTATTATTACTTAAAGTCTGAGGGGTTGAACCTCGGTGAACTGAATTCCTTCCAGGGTATCATCGCGTTCTCTCTGCCCTCCGTACAGCGCCCCCCTGCCGTAAGGCATTCCATGACTCAGGATCCTTTGGTCACAAGTGACAGAAACAAACTTGACTTGGTTTACCAGCAGCGACAGAAGCCAGAGGGAGAATCTTCAGGTGTTTCAGCAAACCTAGGGTCAAAAAGGTTGCCGAGACCCAGAAAGCGATTGGGCCCACAGTCTGGGACCCCGGTCCCTGAATCCTGCACCCATGTGGCGGCGTGAGTCCATGCCCGTGCACGGGGGTGTGCTTCCCCGGGATCGAGTGCCTCGTGATCCACCCCAGGCTTTCTAGACAGGCATTTTAATGACATTAAGGAACTAACTGAACTCTTTCTTGGACCCAATCCTAAATTCCTGGGAGATACAATTTTATTGGTGGGTTTTGGTCAGACATTAATTTCTGATGTGATTAGGCACGGGTGCTGGGTGGGGGTGGCGGGGGGGACCATGTAGTCCAAGCCAGCCAGGACCCAGTCCCAGGGCCGTGACCCATGGCCCTCAAAGGGGGCACTCCCAGCCCGCCTTGGAGAGCACGCCGTGAGAGAGTTGAGCAGAGCCGCTCCCGGTGCTCTCTGACCCGGATGGAGATGGCTGGCTACAGGCTAAAATCATTACTCCCCTCTGCTCCCCGGCACTGCACACGAAGCAACCGGGAGCCTCTGCTGACGTCAGCAAACATTTCCCGAACCCTCCTGAGCAGCTGCAGCTGCGGGGCCCGGTACGGCTCGGTCTTTCCTTCCTGGAGCACACCCCCAACAGAGGCCCGACAGGAGCTGGGAAACAGAACAAGCCGTGAAATGCGATGAGACCGCTTGTGTCTAATGAGCAAGGCGGCCCCTTGTTGGAATGCCTTCCACGTGCCAGCCGCTTTGTCTGTATTATCTCCGAACCTCACAGCCAATCTGCCAGGAGGCCTCGTTAGTATGTGCCTGTTTTACAGATCAGAAAACTGATGCCCAGATGGGTTTATGAACTCATCCAAAGGCACGCTGCTCGCACCCGGGGCAACTGAGCACTCGATTCCAAGTCTGGTCAGCTCTAAAGCCAGTAGTCTTCCCAGAATGATGCATCGCTTTCTAAATAACTAATGGATCACACAGGCAAAAACCTTAATAATTCATCAGTTGTATGATTCAGGAATGCCATTAGAGGCTGGGCGATGCCAAAACCATTTAGTGGAACAGGCAGGCATTCCATCCGACTCGCGTCTGGACGGATTTCAGTAATTTATGGGATGGGAAGACTCGGCTAAATGAATTCACTATTCCCATCTTGTGCTTATTAATTGTTCTGACCATCATCCAGATGCTCGCGGTGACTCGGTTCAGGCTCACGGCGCGAACCGTGGGAGCCGTGGGGGAGGGGAGGGGCTAGACGCTTTGCTTCTGGCCTCTCGGATTGCGGGGGGGGGGGGGGGGGGGGGGGGGAGGGGGTGCAGACCTAGGCAGGCCCGGAGGGCGGCCGGGCGTGTCTACTGTGCAAGAGGAGACGGGGTGGGTGGAAAGGGCGCTGGATTTCGAGTCCAAGTATCTGGCTTCCCACTCTAGCGGAACTGAACCCTGCTGGAACTCAGGCAGTCACTCGGCGTCCCTGGGCTCAGGCTTCCTCTTCCCCAAAATGGTCTTATTAAATGCGACTTGCCTCCCTGTCCGCATTGTAGTAACCACGGTTATTAGCGGGGAGAGTAGTTCCTGGGCAGTAACAGTGGTTAGAGTTCGCTGGCACGAGTGTTGACTTTCCTTACCGCGGCCAGAGGTTGATTCTAATATTAGCCCATTTTAGGGATGAGGCAACTAAGAACCCACCAGGTGACCTAAGGGGCCGCGCGGCGAGTGTGCCTGCACCCAGGGAGGGATTCTGATAGTGACAGAGATCATCCCCTGTGCGACTGTCATTACTGCCTGCCGGGGCCCTAATCGGGGAAGCCTAGGGCATGACCCGGGCTGGGCGGGAGCCGGGGTAGAGGACAGAGACTCTGAGACCCACCACCTCACTTGCCTCCCCATCACCAAGGCAACAAGCTCTCCCTCGCTGTTGCCAGGGAAACCGGCTGAACTCTCCCTTTCTCTCCCCTTCACCATGGAGACAGCCAACTGCAAAGCTGCTCCCCGAGCAGGGGGGAGGTCCCGCGCAGAGGCAGAGGCGAGAACGTGCCTCCGGACCCTCCTTTGTGCAGCATCCAGGAGGAACCAAGGCCTGGAAATTCCCATTCTGTTGAAGAATGCGGAGACATTCCTGGAGCGACCCCGAAGTGCAAGGTCAAAGCCAGGATGTCCCTGGGGAAACATAGGTTAGAAGAATTGTTGTCCGAATTTATTTCTAGAGGCCACGTTTCTTGGAGTCAGCCATTGTCCAGATCGAAGGAAATCCCCCAGTTTTCTCATCTCTCAAATGCTGGACATCCGTCAGGCAGGTCTTCTCTTTGTCTGATTTTGCGCCCAACCTGCTGGGAGACACTGGATAACTCAACACGTCTTCCTGGGTTTTGGTCAAATAGATGGAATGGACTAGCTCCCTGGCTCTTGGGATTCCAGGCAGGAAAAGTACAGGTCTTTTTTTCTTTTTTTTTTTTTTTTAAGTTTTTTCTTTTCAAATGTTTATTTTTATTTTTTTTAAAAAATTTTTTAATGTTTATTTATTTTTGAGAGACATAGAGGCACAGCGTGAACAGGGGAAGGGCAGAGAGAGAGGGAGACACAGAATCGGAAGCAGGCTCCAGGCTCTGAGCCATCAGCACAGAGCCCGATGCGGGGCTCGAACCCACGGACCTCGAGATCATGACCCGAGCTGAAGTTGGCCGCCCAACCGACTGAGCCACCCAGGCGCCCCTCAAATGTTTATTTTTGAGAGAGAGAGTGAGCGGGGAGGTGCAGGGAAAGAGGGGGACAGAGGATCTGAGGCGGGCTCTGCGCTGACAGCAGCGAGCTAGACGCGAGGCTTCCACCCACAGACTCTGAGATCGTGACCTGAGCTGAAGTCCGACGCTTGACTGACCGAGCCTCCCAGGCGCCCCAGTGCAAGTTCTTTAAGGAAGCCCAAGGCTCCAGCAAGTTTTCCAGACTTTCGTTTTGTGAGACGAAGACATAACAATTTAAACGCGCGTTTACTCTCCGGAGGCAGGATGGCGTGAGGACTCCGTGTGTGCAGTGAAGTCGGAGGGCCGTGACTCAGGTCCCGACTCCACAGCATGTGTCCCCTTGATCTCTGTGTCTTCGTTTCTCCGGAGGTAGAAGGGGATTCATACTAGCATCCACCCCGTGGGGTGCTTGTGTCGATTCAATGAGACAAAAGGAGGGGCGCCCGGGTGGCTCAGTGGGTTAAGCGTCTGACCCCAGCTCAGGTCATGGTCTCACGGTTCATGAGTTTGAGTCCCGCGCTGGGCTCTGTGCTGACAGCTCAGAGTCTGGAGCCTGCTTTATGGATTCTGTGTCTCCCTCTCTCTCTGCCCCTCTCCTGCTCATGCTCTCTCTCTCTCTCTCTCTCAAAACTAAATAAACATTACAAAAAATAAGACAAAAGGTAAAGCTCTCAGCACAATGTCTGGCACATGGCAACACACGACACTTACAAATATTATCACTATCACCATTATTTCATAAGGAAAAGTTTTTTTTAGTTTTCTTTTTTATTAACATTTTTATTATTATTATTTTATTTTTGACAGAGTGTGAGCAAGCAAGGGAGGGGCAGAGGGAGACAGAGAGTGAGAATCCTAAGCAGGCTCCTCGAAAAGCTTGAACTCGTGAGGCTTGAACTCGAAAACCACGAGATCACGACCCGGGCAGAAATCAAGAGTCTGATGCTTAACTGACAGAGCCACCCAGGCACCCCTCATAAGGGATATTATAACACCAAATGGAGATTAAAAAAAAATGATAGGACCCAATCTAGGCCAAAATGACAGGGTTTAAATTGAATACATTTGGCTTTTGGAACGAGTCACCATATTGTCCCTATTGATTCTCTGTCCCACCAGAGTGGACTTGAGACTTGCTAGCTTCAGCGATTTATAGGTTCTTTCTGCTCTAAGAGGCAATGCTTTTGTCATTCTTATTTTTTTTAATTTTTTTAATGCTTATTTATTTTTGAGTCATAGAGACAGAGCGTGAGCAGGAGAAGGGCAGAGAGAGAGGGAGACATAGAATTTGAAGCAGGCTCCAGTCTCTGAGCCATCAGCACAGAGCCCAACGCGGGGCTCGAACTCACAGACCAAGAGATCATGAGCTGAGCCGAAGTCAGCCGCTTAACCAACTGAGCCACCCAGGTGCCCCAATGCTTTCATAATTCTTAACAGCCTGATTAGCAAAAGGAGTGTCCGGGCCCGAAGATGAGTGACGAGTCAGGTGCCTTTAGCGGCCCTCCCGGACCTGGGTTAGGTTCTGGCTCTGCCCAGCCGGCTTCTCTGAGCCCGGCCCTGCGGCTTCCGGAAATGAGGAAGCATTGGATGTGCAACCTTTCGCCACCCTCCTTCCCGTGTCTGTTTGTGACATCGGGATTAAGCCACACCAGCAGTTCACCGACGCTGCAGGGTCCTGGTCTGGGACCCGGGGCCTGGAAGCGCTCGGGTTTGTCTTGCCAAAGCTGCCGCGTGGACTTGGTTCTCTGCTGCTGTCCCGCCCGGTCCCCGCATCCCCACCCACGGCTGCCCACAGCGAGACGGTGGGTAGATATTGCCATGCGACCCCAAGGAAAGGATGCCAGAGCAGGCCCCCGGGGGAAAGGGCAGAAGGAAAACTCCAGATCCATTCGGGGACTTGGCTCCAAAGGGGACTGTAGCCTCGCTTCCGGAGCGGAGCCCTGACGTGGCACGTCTCCGAGAATTTCCCTACAGGTCCAAACGAGAGCCGTAGATCGAGAAGGCTGCAGACTGAGGGGACCGAGAGAGCCCCTAGTGACCGCCCCTCCCCCATCACCAGCAGAACAATAAGACAACACCCAAATGTTTCTGGGCTTTCTAGAGGGGTGAAAAGAACGGACCTAGAGAGATCCTATAGTTGGGACAGGCACGTGTGCATCTGATCTGGGAACAAGGATGCCTCGCGAGGTGTCGTTGGGGAAGCAGGGAGAGAAACCGCTGGGCATTCTGGGAGTCACATGGGTGTACGCGAAAGCCCTGGGGCAGGTGTCTCAGGGCCTATGTCGTGCTGGGGTCCAGAGCTGGCTGAAGAAACCATGAACTGGCTGAGATAAAGTTTCCGCCACCTACCAGAAGAATGGAAACTCCGCATTGAAACCGAGTTCTAGAAACACAAAGTTTTGGCTTTGACACACAGGAGTTGGCAACCTGAGGTTTCATAGCCACCACACAGGGTCACAGCGAGGATTACGTGCGACCGTCACCGACGTCTCCCGGGACTTTTCCTGCCACAGAAGAAGCGCACAGCAGATCGTGGTAGGACGTCTTCCGTCCCCCTTCTCCGCCCTTCTCCGCTGGCCCTCGGCTCTGGGAAGCTGACCTCGTGGACGGGAACACTACACGGGGCGTATCTGCCCTCCGGCTTCCAGTTGGGTTTGGCCCACAGGAGGCGCCAACCAACAGGAAATGGGAGGGGCTGGGAGGAAGGAATGGGGTATTCTCCTGCGTGGTGGCCCTCTCCCGTGGGCACGCTCTCCCCAGAGTTCCAGGAGCTGCTCCCTCTCCTCGCCCCTGCAGGCCTGTGGGTGGCAAGGGCTTTCCTGCTCTTGGTGGCTTTGGGCTGCTTCACTCTCTTTATGCACCGTTGTGACCAGTCCCTTCCTTATGCTCCTGCGAGTCACCTCTTTGAAGAGTGCCATCTGTTTCCCGCGGGGACCCTGGACGCTACAGTTCTTCCCAGTGTCACTTTCAGTGGAGAATCAGGTCTGATTTCCTGTGGGCGCGATCCCTTGCGAGCCTCACTCCCTTCAACTGTTAAATGAGAATATAATACCCCAGCCTTTCCTACTTCCGAGGGATGTTGTGGGACATCAGAATATCGGTGAAAATGCTCAGGAGAAAAGTAAGCTGGTAACTGTGATCCCAGTGATTTTAAAGGATAAGAGTCGGAAGGTTCCTGCCCGTAGCGCTCCTCCAATCCCCCTCTCTTCTCTACAGCACCGCACCAGTGACTCCCTCCTTGGTGCCCGGCAAAGCTGTTGTCCTTTATTGTAAAGTCCCGGGCCTGTGGAAAGATGACACTTCGTGACCAGACATGGCACACGACTCTCAGAGCTGCTGCCACGCACGTTGACGAATGATGGCCACGGGCCTGAGGCTGCGGCGGCCCCTCTGAGCTCCCACCCGTGCAGCCCCTGGCTGTGTTTGCTGGGAGGTGGACGCCCCCACTGAAGCCACGTGGGCACCAGGGTCCCTCCCGTGGGAGCCGAGGGTGGGCCGGGCCCGGCTCCGTGAGAGCTGGCAGGAATCCGGGCTGCTCCAAGCTCCGTCAGAGAGAAAGCAGTCAGCGACGTCTTCGTGGCCAGGTGGGCTGTGACCACCCCAGAGCTTTGAGTTTCCCGTACCCCCTTTTTAAAAATATTTACTTATTTTTGAAAGAGAGACACACAGAGTAGGAGCAGGGAGAGAGAGAGGGGGAGACACAGAATCGGAAGCAGGCTCCAGGCCCTGAGCTGTCCGCACAGAGCCCTGCACGGGGCTTGAAATCGCAGACTACAAGATCATGACCTGAGCAGAAGTCAGACGCCCAACCGACGGAGCCCCCCAGGCGCCCGTCCCGCACCCATTTCAGAACAACAGCGTAGGTCCCTTGGCGTCTCCTGCCCCTCCTCCCAGCCTTCTACTCCTTCAGCTGCGTCCACTGGTCTTTCTACAAAGCCCGTCCCGTCCGCCAGGCCTGATGGGGAAGGGGCACCAGGATCAGCAAGGCCAACGGTGACCACCTCGCGATCAAGAGACCACAGACCCACGCTGTGTGCAGTCCAAAACCAACACCCTTGGAGCCCCAGGAAGGACGGTCACCACTCAGCTGGGGACTGTGTTCTGCGGCAGCGAGCGGAGCCTGCCGATGGCGGACGACTCAAGGAGGTTTCTGTTTTTCTTTTTCCTCTTTCTCCTCGTAAAAAGGTCTAGAGGCAGGCAGCCCCGGCCTGCCCTGCCGCAGCTACTCAGGGAGGGGCTCTGACGGCCACTCGTCCCCAGGTATCCACCCCGTTTGCATCGGGGACAGAAAGGAGAGGGTGGGGCCCCGGGCCGAGGGCCAAGCGAAGATCTGCCCAGTCTTTTTTTTTTTTTTTTTCCAAAATCGGACTCCAACCTCTCACCCGGGATGTCCCTAGCACATCTGGGTTACATGGGCTTCTCTGGCCTAGCCTGGGAATCTAACTAAGCCTCATTAATTCCACGGTGCCCTTGGGAAAGTCTGTTCTGATGTCCAGGCTGCGATCCACTTGAGCTGCTGGACGTGGACCAAACGTGCGCTGGGAAATGCCTGGGTCAACGGGAATCAGATGTGTCAAATCCGGCGGTGGGGGTGGGGCTGGGCTTGGAAAGCTGGAAGGGGGGCGGGGGGGGAGGGGCAGGAAGGGAGAGAAATGTAGGTGACCCCTGGGTATGACAACACTGGGAAAAGGCTGGGGGAGGGGGGGGACAGCATGCCGTAGTGCGACCAGACGGCTCACATGTGAAGGCTTCTCCAGGCTCCTGTCTGTCGAGAGACTCCTCACTGGGCGTCCCTTTTTCTGTCTGGCTCCCTTTCATGGAAAACAATGTCTGCGGCCCCCTCCCTGGGCCTTCTCCTCAGAAGCAGCTATAAGGGCAGGCGCGTGAGACCGAGGTCTCCCGGAGGCTTCCAGATTTAAACCAATCCCACAGACATGCGACGGAATTGCCTATAGAGAATCGGACCGTAGCCAAGGGCCAGGGTATATATTTATCCTGAGGTCCTCATCTCTTTTTAAAGAAAAAGCCACACATTGGGCCAAAAGACAAAGTGGAAAAAATGGACTCTTGAACAAATATTCAGGATGGTTGCTCAGAATGTTTGAAATGATGAACTGTGTGGAAAAAGAAAAAAAAAAGTGCCCGTGGCAAATCGTTAGCAGGCTATATTTGGGGGTCCAAATCCAGGGCCCCCCGCCAACTGAGTTCACCCAGCCCCAGTGTTTTTCCATGTCTATTTATAACTGTCCACACATTCACACACAAAAAATGCAGCGGACACTCGACTCGGAGTCTAGATGACTAAAATGTTCTTCCAATGGATCAGATTACAGCACGTGAGAACCCTCGGTGCCGCCCGCCATCGGCCTCGCTTCCTGGAGAGGGGCTCCATCGATGTGCAGAAAACAACGAAACACGATCCTCTGGGAATTCGAGAGTATGAAAACAACTTGTCCTTTACTTCCTTTTTAGAAATGTAACGGACTTCCACAAGACTTGACTGAGCTCCCACCACGTGAACGGCTAACACGAGACCTAAGTATGAGGAAGTCACAGTCTCTGGTGTCAAGGGATTTCTGGGGAGGTACAAATCCTGGAATAAAACACATTCAACGGGTGATCGGTGCCTTCACACAACTGTGGACAAGGGTCCTGGGCGCAGAGAAGAGGGGTGCCTGGAACGTGCAGGTTATGTCTCCCGCTGTTCTTTGCGGGAGAAACAGGGCTGGAGGAAAGTATGGCCGATATGGAACACATGACCCGGCTTGGCCAATCAGAGCTCTCCATCCCCCTGGGCACGGTGATTGGCTCGTGAGCGACCATGCTCTCTAAGCTGGACCAATCAGAGTGAAGGTCAAGCCTTTGGCTGGGAAAGGGACTACGACCTCTCTCCTCCTTTTGTTGGATGTGAGGGTGGACGTCCCAGGAGCTGCCAAAAGCTATTTTGTACCCATGAGGTGAGTCGGCCTTCGGAGGGGGTTGACTACAGAAGGTGAATGAAGAGACAAAAATAAACGAGTCCCTGAATCACCAGAATATTCCTTACCTAACACCATTTTTGTTCTTGATCAGTCACATGAGGTAATAAATTCCTGGCACTGTTAATGGCAGCTTGAGTTGGGTGTTTTTAAACTTCCAATTTAAAGCATCCTTAGGATTATAGGATGTTCTTCGTGGAGGAGGTGGTATATAACACAAAACTTGACGATGAGTAGGACTTGGGCCGGTGAGATGGGAGAGGACAGGGTTCTTCTTGGTGGCCGGACAGTCGCATGGGGCCGGACGCGGGATGAGCCCTGGTGCACCTAAGCTGACCTCGGAACGACTGGACTGGGCCAGGGTACATGAGGAGTGAAGGACACAGTACAGAATTTCGTCTTAATTTTGCAGGCAGTGTTCGTGCATGTGCGTTGGGGGGTCGTTCCCTGCTTTCTCAACCCCTTCCCGGTACCAGGAATTCACTCATTACATTAGATTTGCTGTTCAGAGGACTGAGGCTCAAACTTTCTATCAAACGTAAGAAAAAAAAAAAAAGATGTTCCAGTGAACAATCAGAGACCGTATTAGTTTCCTGGGGCTGTCCTAACAGCTTACCACAAACTGGGAAGCTGAAAGCAGCACCAGTTTAATTCTCTCACACTCTAGAAGCTGGAAGTCTAAAATCAAGAGGTCGACAGAGTCCTGCTCCCCCAGAAGGCTCCAGGGGAGGACCCTTGCTTGCCTCCTCCAGTTTCCGGTGGCCCTGGCGTCAACCGCGTGTGGCAGCTTTATTCCAGTCCCTGCTTCTGTCGTCACGTGGCCTTCTTCCCACCATCTTTCTATGGCTTCTCCTCTTCTTCTCAGGGCACCAGTCGCTGAATTTAGGGCCTGCCCAAAAGCTGGGATAATTTCATCTTGAGATGCTTAACTAATTGCATCTATCAAGACCCTATTTCCAAACAAGGTCTCATTCTGAGGGTCCAGGTGTCACGAATTTGGGGGGGACACCATTCAACACCCTACGTTGACCAAACCCAAAGCCAACTTATGCTCCAGGATTTATGCCATTTAAACCTTGGGTCGCCCTCCTGATGGTTGTGCTGGGGCCAATGGTGCACGTTGCTCGACCCTCTGGCCTCCTGCGAGCCCACCTGGGAGCGCCCCCTTAATACTTAGAATAGCTAATTTATTGAGAACTCACAACATAAGCTTACTACACTAAAAGGTTCCTCTTCAAGTGTAGGTTCTCCCCTTGACTTCTAACAGGGCGAGGATGCACTGGACAAGTACAGTGAGAAAATAACAAAGGAGGGGCATGCCGGGGAGGTCTTATAACCCCACTGTGCAGATTTGGCTCAAAGAAGCAAAACAACTTACTCAGAAGGGAAGGAGCACTCTTTCTTTCTCTCTTTCTTTCCTTCTTTCCTTTTCTTTCTGTTTGTTTTTAATGTTTATTTTTGAGAGAGAGAGAGAGAGACAGAGCATGAGTGGAGGAGGAGCAGAGAGAGAGAGAGGGAGACACAGAATCAGAAGCAGGCTCCAGGTTCCAAGATGGCAGCACAGAGCCCAACACAGGGGTCAAACTCAGGAATGAGATCATGACCTGAGCCAAAGTCGATGCTTAACCAACTGAGCCATCCAGGTGTAAGGGACACTCTTTCTAACTCCACACTTGTATTTTAAAGCTGTCTTACCACTTTCTTGGCTCAAGAAAAGTAAAAGACAGCATGAAAGTTTAATGAATTACCTTGAGTCTTGCTATTCTGATGGTCAAACGAAGGGAGAAAAAGAGAAAGCCACTGTATATTTGAAATCTTTTGGGAGCAAAGAGCCAGGGAGGAGTAGGCCAACAGGAGATTGGTCTGATGCCGTTGGGACATTTTGTTTTGGGCTGATCCGTGGCGCAACAGTAGTGTGGGGGGGTCACTGAAGAGGAAAGACTTTTGGGGGGAATGTCATTCAATGTATAAATATAAAAAAATTAATGACTCAAGTTTTGAGAGGGACCCAGGAGAAAGACTTTGGATAGAGTCAGTATAGATTATTCTCTGAACCCAATAGGCTAATGTGTTTTTCTGGCTCAAACGGCTAAGCCAGGGGCACCTGGGTGGCACAGTCGGTTAAGCATCCGACTCCTGACTTCGGCTCAGGTCTTAATCTCAGGGTTCGTGGGTTCCATCCCCACACCGGACTCTGCACTGGCGTCGCGGATCCTGCTTGGGATTCTCTGTGTGCCCCTCCCCCACTTGTGCTTGCTCTCTGTCTCTCTCTCAAAATCATTAAACTTGTGAAAAATCGCCATTGCTATTAGTTGCTTTTCTTAGAGGATCTTTCTTAAAAGCAAAACAAACAAAAAAAAAGGCTAAGCCAGTTGGGACTTGATTTCTTAGGGTTTTGGAAACCAACCAGCATATGTTATTACCTTCTCTTGTGCAAAATCCGGTGCATTTGTGCCTGGCATTCTAGGTGCATCTCTGGTGGTTTGACCTCCAGAAGATTCCTGGAACTACTCATTTATTCACCTGACGGGAGAGAAGATCTCTATGTAAGGGAATTTTCCAGGTAGTTGAAGATGAACCAATTGGAAAACTAACTAGAACATTTGAATTTTGACCATTTGGGGAGCACTTTTCCCAAATGGTCCCACACCTCTTGCACCTTCTGAGACGAGGAGATGAAATGCTGACTCGGGGTCACTAGTAGGAACATCACTTATCATACTGTCGTGTACGGCGATGCTACAGGGGCCGACGGCACACTGGGGCGGTCCAGGCTTTTGAGTCCGGCTGACCCGGTTTGAATCCGGCTGTGCCCCCACCAGCCAAGCCATCTTTTGTTTTTTTTTAATTTTTATTTTTTATGTTTTTATTTATTTTTGAGAGCAGGAGAGACAAAGCATGAGCGGGGGAGGGTCAGAGAGAGAGAGGGAGACACAGAATCCGAAGCAGGCTCCAGGCTCCGAGCTGTCAGCACAGAGCCTAATGCAGGGCTTGAACTCACAGACTGTGAGATCATGACCTGAGCTGCAGTCGGACGCTTAACCGACTGAGCCACCCAGGCGCCCCTCAGCCAAGCCATCTTAATAGAACCTCTCAGTAGCCAGCTTCCTGCTACGCAAAGTGGAGATAATAATTCTTCCCTCGGGGATTGTCATGGGGATTAAATGAGATCGTGTATGGACATAATATATGAAAAACTTTTAGGAGCACACCTAACAGATAGAATGCGCTTATGTCATTAACGTTATCGCCGATGCACAAAAAAAGTCAGCTATTATCATTGCCCCTCCACCGACTACCCCAAGACTCTTGTTTTCATCGAGTTTTATGTCTGTTTTGTGTTTTTTTTTTTCTGAAGTTGGGGAGGGGTTCTGATTCCTTCCTTATTGCCCGACCTCTCCCGGCCGAGCACAGTCGTCAGAAATCGCTTTCCTCTTCCTTCCTCATTCCATTCATTCACGAACATCCACCGGTGACAAAACACAAAGAGGGAAACACATGCCAGGAAAGGGTTCCAGATGCAGCGTTTTGAGAACTGAGGGAGAGGGACGAATAAATGAACAAAGAGCGAGTGTGAAGCCATGGACAAGGAGGGCAAAAGAGCGAGAGGAGAATGCTGGAGGACATTCCATGAGCCCTCCGGACCCCTCCCTGGGCTCACACCTGATTTCCCGGTGTCATCAGATAGCGGCACGCAGCGTCATAAAGTTTGCTTTTGGCGTGAGCGAAAGGCCCAGAAGAATCTCAGAGGTCCTCAGGGTCACTTCCTTCGGGATGCGGTTACGTGAACTTGGTGCCTCCAGGTCAGCAGATCCAAAACACTAAGCCCGACGGCCCGTCCGCCTCCTGTGCACGTTTCGTCCGTCGGCAGGACGTCCAGCGACACGGCTGAAAATCTGGGAGATGGTCGCATTTGCCCCCACGCTTGCCCCCAGCGCCGGTTGTCCCAGAGGGATTCTTCTCTCTGGTCACTCCTCTGTCCCCATCTGTTTCCGCTCCTCCCCTCTGCTCAGGGTTCCTCTGATCCTTTGCTTAAAGCTTGGCTCATTCCTTTTAGTGAACATGATGCGTTCCCTTAGGGGTGAGGGACCCAGAAGGTGGGACCACGCATCAAAGGTGCAGAGGAGAAGGAGGTTTGGGAAAGGCCGGTACACGTGGACCTTGGAGGCCACCGTGGTTGGTTGCGATCTACGCTGGTAGTTGTCCAAAGCACAGCGTGAATCAGGGTTATTCTGAAATGTCTACGCACGCGGTGACAGAGGGACCATCCATCCGCACCAGCATCGGATCCAAAAGGATCACGTCCCCAGCCCACACCTTTTGCTTGGCGGAAATGGAAATTGGGTCCAAAGAACTAAGTGTCTTGCCCAAGACACAGCAGAGTCTAGAATCTCCGGGTCCCCGGGTCCTATGGAGCGGAAAGTTTTTTTTTTCCCCCACAGGATCAGTGGTTCTTGGCATGATTCATAGTAGAATCACCTGGAGAGCTTTTTCCAGAAATACCGGAGTCTGTCTTTCCCCCGGGGATTCTGATGGAACCGGCCTTGGATAGAGCTCAGATAGGGCTCAGACCTCTTTGTTTTGTTTTGTTTTTTCTTATTTTTAACCTCAGTTGAGAACAACTGGACCAGAGCCAGACTTGCCCTTTTTTCTTACCTTCTGATTCAGCTCCTTGAAGGGAAGTATAGAATATCATGCCTATTTCAATTCAAATGAAAAGCAGCCGGTAGTTGGTGAATCAGAAAACATTCAAACCCAAATGACATTGGAGATAAAATAGTCCAGTAGATTAAAAAAAAAACTTTTAGGGGCGCCTGGGTGGCTCAGTCGGTTAAGCTTCCAGCTTTGGCTCAGGGCATGATCTCACAGTTTGTGGGTTTGAGCCCCACGTCGGGCTCTGTGCTGACAGCTCAGAGCCTGGCGCCTGCTTCGGATTCTGTGTCTCCCCCTCTCTCTGCCCTTCCCAGGTGGCCGGCTATTTCAACAGTTAAGGCTGGAACTCGTTGGGTGGCTGCGGACATGGGGGCACCAGAATGGGCACTGGGGACAACAGGTAGAGGGCAGAAGCACCCTCCCCCGCCCCCGCCCTCCGCCCCCCGCCTCGGTTGCAGCACCTGAGTGTCCCTGCCCACCGGTCTGGGAAACTGGAGGCCCCTCAGGGAGAAGGCAGCCAGGAGGGCCTGGGAGTTATCGCTCTTCCGTTCTCCTGTGTTGGAGGCTGTGAAATGCACCGTGGATTTCATCACAGCTTTGCGGGGACCAAACCGGCGTGTGTGAGTGTCCACTATGTGAGAGAAATTAATGGATAAGAGCATACGTTTCTCTGTTCAGTTAATTACATGTTACTGCCTTTTTTATTGCATAGTTAACATTTTCTTTAAACAGATCTCAGCGTTTTCATTGGACAGTAAAAATTTTTATTTCGGCACATCCCGAGTCTGGAGATTTTTATGAATTGCCGTTGGCAGGGATGCACAGCCCCCAGAGGCCACGCGCCTGCCCTCATGACCCCGAACTTGATGATCACCTCCAGAACTGACCAGCATGTCGCGATTGTGTATCTGCATTTCCTTTCTGGTTAAAGTCCTAGTTTAATTTTTTCCTCTCTCAATGGAATTACCTTTGACTCTTGTTAAAACAATTTTCTTGGTAATCAGTCAGGAGCTTTTTTAAATTTTATTTTATTTATTTAATGTTCGTTTATTTTTGAGAAAGAGAGAGACAGAGCGTGAGCAGGGGGAGGGGCAGAGAGAGAGGGAGACAGAGAATCCGAAGCAGGCTCCAGGCTCCGAGCTGCCAGCACAGAGCCCGATACGGGGCTTGAACTCACGAACCGTGAGAACAACCTCCTGAGCCGAAGTCGGATGCTTAACTGACTGAGCCACCCAGGCGCTCCTCCGTGGCTTTCCCCACGGACCGTGTTTTTGGTTTTTCAGATCTGGAGCGGAAAGCCCAGGCTATCGCGGAATCGAAAAGGGGAAGATGAAGCCTCCCCGTGCAGACTCGCCTTGGAGGCTTACACGGTGTCATCCCTCCAAGCAACAATCTCTTCCCGCCTCCGATGCAGGGCAGAGCGAGCACTACCTCTACGGCTCAACACAGCTGAGACCAAGCTGGCTGCTGCCCCTCTTTTGAGGGTATAGCGGGCTGGATGGGGACTATGACTTCTCTCCATTCGCAGGCGTCGCCCTGAAGGCCTGGCGCCCGAGAGGAAGCAGAGTCCTTTGAATCCGCAAGAAGGACCGGCTTCGTGAAGGTGAGGCTGCCGTTACGAAATGAGATGCTGGATGAGAATTCATTCTGACCCGGCCAGACGGTCATAAATACACTATTAATAGACGGCTTTCCATTTTGTTCAGTAACTTTATATCTCTGCACAGAAAGGTCACATTGTTTGGCTCTCCGGTCGCATGAGGCAAAGTTCTGGGGTTCTCTGGATCAACCCGCAAGGCTTTCTGTGTGATGAGCGCTGGCTTCTTTGCTTTTCCAGGCAGAAGGTGAGTTTCTTGGGCATTCATCGCCATCGTTTGGAGCCGCTATCTCGGCCGCCGTGTGGGGACATCCAGATCCATACATGAAGAGGAAGTGGTCCCAGAGCTGAGGTAAAATCCTGCGTTATATGGGCCCCACGAACCCAATCTGACCACTTGACATTTTGAGTCTAAAGAATCTTTCCGTTTCTCAGATTCGGGTGGAAATAGGAGAACATCTCGGATGTTTCTCAAATTCAGTGACCTCTTTAATTCATTCCACTGGAAGGACTAGTTCGAGTCCTGGACCTCCGTTTTCCAAGGCTTTCCAGAATGGACACGTGCCATCGGCTCCCCCTGCAGGTCTGAGTCTTTCCTGCCCGGACATTCCCGGAGGTCCCCCATGAGAATGGACTCTGGAGAGAATCTAAGTCGCGTCTCACAGAGGGAAAGCTTCGACTGCTTATGACCGCCCCACCTTTCTGCCGGGAGATGCATGTTCTGGGAAGACACCTACGTCTGAGCTCACGAGTACGTAACACGGAGTGGGAAAGCACGGAGCCGAACAGGAATTCCAGGACCCAGTTAGTGGGTTGCTTGCACAACATGAATCTTTTAATACTCTATTCTCTCTCTCCTTTGTAAGCACCATGGCCTTTTGGTAGATTCATTACAGATAAAATTGCCCCTGGAAGAACCACGTGCTAAGAAACGACATGAAATTATCCACAATAGCCAAACTTTGGAGGAAGTCCAAATGTCGATCGGCTGATGAACGCATAAAGAAGGTGTATGTATAAACAATGAAATGTGACTCAGCCATCAAAAAGAATGAAATCTCGCCATTTGCAGCAATGTGGATGGAGCTAGAATGCATGATGCTGAGTGAAACAAGTCAGTCAGAGAAAGATAAATACCATATGATTTCACTCATAGGTGGAATTTAAGAAACAAAACAGATGAACGTATGGGAAGTGGGGGGGAGAGAAGAGAAGGAAACAAATTACAAGAGACTATTTTTTTTAATGTTTATTTATTTATTTTAAGAGAGAGAGAGAGAGAGAGAGAGAGAGAATCCCCAGCAGACTCCACGCTGTCAGTGAAGAGCCCGATAGGGGGCTCGAATTCACAAACTTTGAGATCATGCCCTGAACCGAAATCAAGAGTTGGACACTTAACCGACTGAGCGGCCCGGGTGCCCCACCACAAGGGACCCTTCATGGTAGAGAACAAACTATGGGCTGATGGGGGGAGGTGGGTGGGAGACGGGCTAGATGGACGATGGGCACTAAGGAGGGCACGTGTGATGAGCACTGGGTGTCGTGTGTAAGGAAAGAATCACTGAGTTCTACTCGTAAAACCAGTGTTGCCGTGTATGTTAACTAGAATTTAAACCGAAGGAAAGGAAAAATAATAGAGAGAAAAAAAAAGAGATGACATGCATGCTTACGGTGTGTTAAATCCATTCATTGTTTCTCAAAAAGTTTTGGATTGTCCCACATTTTACATGGTAGTTTTTTTTATTCATTCATGTATCCATTCAACGAATATTGTGGGCTGTTGTGATATGTGATAGATCTTGTTTGCGATATTCTGGATAAACGAAGAACTAAGACAGACTAAGGTTCTATCGTCATGGAGCGTTAAGTACCAGTGGGGAAAACACTTCATAAGCAAGTACATGAACAGGTGTACGATACAATTTCTTGGGGAGGCGGTGCTACCACAGAGAGATAAGGCAGGCTAAGGATTGGAATGACTGGTGGGGTATACGCTTTTTGAGAGAGTGCTCAAGGTTGATTCGATCAGAGAGGTGGATAAAATGGAACAACAGTCCATGCCAAGAGGTGGGTGAAGCACGTGTCAGGAGAGCAAACAGCAAGTGCAAATGCCCTGGGGCAGACATGAGCTTGTGTATTCCCAGAACAGCAGCAAGGCCATCGCGACTGGAACAGAGACGGTTTAGGGAGACGGTGGTAGGAGATACAAGGAGCAGGCAGGGCTTGTTATGTAGGGTCTTACAGACCTGGGTAAGGAGTCTGAATTTTATTATTTTATTATGAGATGAACAGTCGTTGGAGCCCTTGGAGGAATGGAACGACGTGATCTGCTTTGTGGTTTCAAAGCTTCGCTGTGTGGAGCAGAGACTCAAGGAGCCTAAGGGTGGAGACAGAATCTAGTCGGGGAGGTGTTGCAGGAGCCCGAGGGAGGGGGGATGGCGGCTGGGTGGTGGTCACTGACGTGGTGAGAAGTGGACCGATTCCGCGTGTGTTTTGAGGGCAGAGCCATGGGACTTGCAGGTGAACCGGATGGGGGGAAAGAAAGATACCGGTAGGACCCCGAGGTGTTTGGCTCCAGGACCTGGACAATTAACTGACGGGGTGGGGGGGAGGCGGAACAAGTGTGAGTGGGCGGGGAGAATCCGGGGTTCTGCTTAGACAAGTCACGCTGCAGAGACTCATTAGTCACCACCTGGAGATGCGGAGCGGCGCGCGCGCCTGACGCAGGAATAACGAGGGGAAAGTATTTATGGGACGAGGAGCTCTGGGCTGGGAGAGGTGGTGACCCTGCCCGTCAGCCCGCTCCGTCCCCGTCTCTACGACTGGCCGGCGATGGGCTGGCTGGCCTTTAAGGGTCCTTTCCGCTGGGCAAGTGTAAAATAGAACCTCGGCCTTTAACCCTCCTACACTGTTGGTGGGAATGCAAACTGGTGCAGCCACTCTGGAAAACGGTGTGGAGGTTCCTCAAAAAAATGAAAATAGAGCTACCCTATGATCCAGCAATAGCACTGCTAGGAATCTACCCAAGAGACACAGGAGTGCTGATGCATAGGGGCACGTGTACCCCAATGTTTATAGCAGCACTTTCGACAATAGCCAAATCATGGAAAGAGACCAAGTGCCCATCAACTGACGAGTGGATAAAGAAGATGTGGTACATATATACAATGGACTACTACGTGGCAATGAGAAAAAATGAAATCTGGCCATGCGTAGCAACATGGATGGAACTGGAGGGAATTATGTTAAGTGAAATAAGTCAGTCAGAAAAAGACAGATACCATATGTTTCCACGAATAGGTGGACTTTGTGAGACTAAGCAAAAACCAGGGGGAGGGGAAGAGGGGAAAGGAAAAAAAGACACAGAGAGGGAGGGAGATAAAACATAAGAGACCCTCAAAGACTAAGAACAATCTGAGGGTGAGGGGGGTGAGGGAGGTGAGGGAGGGGGGAGAGGTGGTGACAGGCATTAAAGAGGGCACGTGTTGGGATGAACACTGGGTGTTATATGTAAACCAATTTGAAAATAAACTATTATTAAAAAAAAAAAAAAAGAACCTCGGCCTTTAAACCACCGGGCAGCGGGCGCGGGCTGGGCCTGCCGTCTGGGGACGGAGGACTGACCCGAGGCAGAAACCCGGTGGCGTGTCTGACAGATGGGAACTGGAAAGAACGAGTCTTTGCAAAGCAACCGTAGCGGCTGCCTGTTTCGAAAGTGGGGGTGTTGGGGAAGGAAACGCTCAGCAGCAGCAGCTGAACTTGCTCAAAGCAGCAAGTGTAACACTCTGGGGGAGGCGGTAAACCGGCTCCTCGGGGCAGGGCAGCGAAGGGCGCGGGTCAGTACCCCGTCCCCCCGTCCCCTTACCACCGGGACCCGCAGACAGCACAGGTGTGTGCTGGGAGCCTTGCGAACCTTAAAGAACACGCCCCAGGAGGACTCTGTTTAGTCTTTTGCTTTACTTCCTTGGACACGGTCCTAAATCGCCTAAAACATTTTTCCGTTCGTGTCGCCTCTCGTTTTTCGGAAGTGGCCCTCTGGCGAGTGGAAAGAGACAGCGAGCACTTGGATTTGGGCTTGCAGGTTTACAAAGAGCTGTCCCCTCTCTCGCCACACCAGGGCGTCCGCAGAACAGCCCTAGGGGCTGGGACGGTCATGACCAGACCCCGTTGCAGAGATGGAGAGAGCCAGGCGCCCAGAGGGTGGGCCGCTCGTTCGGACCCCGCAGACGAGGTGTGGACGGACTCGTTTTCGACTGCAGTTTCTGCGAGTCCCCAATTCTTTCCTCTCTCCATCCCCCCACTCGGCGTCCCAAACCAAGGGGCTCGATAAGGACCGCGTTCTCGAATGCCGCCGCGGCACAAACGATTCTTTGGTCACTTTGGTTTTTGCACTGGCACGTGATCTACCACGACCCCTGGTTTGGTTTTCCGTGTTGCCTTATTAAGCTTTCCGACGTTGTTCACGCAGTGGGGCCCGTGGTGCGTCAAAACCGTGTTTCTGACGCACTGCAGAGAGAACCTTCCGTCAGGGCACCCGGTCAGGAGTGCCGGCTTTCTCTTCCACAAGGATACTGGGCCGAAGGGAAGACGGTCCCAGCACTATCGCTTGGACAGGGAGGATTGCAATCTAGGTTCACGCATTTCAGCGTGAACTTATCCCCACGCCCTGTCCCCCCACCCCCAACAAGTAAAGATTAAAATGACTTTTTGATGACTCTCACATCGGCTCTATGGCCTCCTGAAGTCCGGGGAGATCTAAGGACTGGAGGTGACAGCTGGGACTAGAAGCCCTGGAGGGCGTTCGCTCCCATGTTTGGGGGCCGTCGGCGGAGCCTCGGCTGGAGCCGCCATCGGGAAAGCCTCGCGTGGCCTTTCCCAGTGGTTGGGCTTCCTCATAGCGTGGAGACTTCTTACACGGAGACTCGTGGCGCCCCAAGCGAGTGTCCCAGAAAGTCAATGTCCCAGAAAGCAGGGAGAATGCCGCGTTGCCTTTTAAAATTAACCCCAGGAGTCCTGCGTCGCCACTTTGGTGCATTCCGTTGGTTACAAGCGAGTCACGAGCCTGCCTAGAGTCAAGGGTAGGGGACATAGACTCTGCCTCTTGATGGAAGCAGGTCAAGGTCACATTGCAGGAAAACAGGTCGAATGGAAAGCATCGTGGCAGCTATTTTTAGAAAACACCACCTGCCGTTCTAGCGAGGACACCTCACCTTGGGGTTTTAGCAACATTAGCGAAGGGACGTGCTCACCGCCAAACACCGTGAGAGGGTGGCTGACATCGCAGGACACTTTTGTCCTTCCTGATGTCATCAAATGGTCAGCAGACTTTTCAGCCAGTAACGCTAGGACAACTGGACCACCACATGTAAAAAGTGGATATAGACAAAGACCTTCAAGCAACTCAACACAGGTCATAGGCTTGAGTATAAAGTGCAAGACTATAAACCTTCTAGAAAATGACACAGGAAAAAATCTAGATGACCTTGGGTACGCGGTGACTTTTTAGATACAATACCAAGGGCGCGATCCATGAGAAAGGTGGATAAATTGGACTTGGCTGAAATGTAAAACATCTGCTCTGTGAAAGACACTGTTAGGAGACAGAAAAGACAAGGGGCGCCTGGCCGGCTCAGTCTGACGAGTGCGAGACTCTGGATCGTGGGGTTGTGAGTTCGAGCCCCGCGTTGGGTGTAGAGATTACTTAACTCAGTAGGTAGTGGAAAAAAAAAAAAAAGACAGAAAAGCCAAGCCACCGACCGGGAGACCGTGACATGTGCCAACGACACCAAACGCTGGCGAGGCTGAGGAGCGCGGGAACTCTCTCTCTCGATCGCTGCTGGCGGGAACACAGAATGGTACAGCCACCTCGGAAGACAGTCTGGGGCTTTCTCACAAAGCGAAATCCGGGCTTACTTCGAGATCTAGCCGTCGTGCTCCTCGGTACTTACCGAAAGGAGGCAAAACTTAGGTCCACGTGAAAAACTTGTTCGTGAACATTTACAGCAGCTTCGTTCAGAATTAACGAAACTTGGGAGCAACCAAGATGTCCTTCGATGGGTGACTGGAGAAACAAACTGTAATACATCGACACAATGGAAGAGTACTCAGCAATAAAAAGAAGTAAGCTACCAAGCCACAGAAAGACAAGGAAGAACCTTAACTACAATATAAGCTGAACGCTTAGGAAGTTAATGCTTACGCTGCTGCGCGTGGCGTGATTCGAAGTCTAGGTCGCTCCAGAAAACACAAAACTATAGAGGCGTGAGACAGGTCAGTTGTTGCTGGGGCTTGGGGAGGATAGAGAAGGAGGCATGGAAAGGAGGAATCGGTGAGGTTAGGGCGAGATGCTATCTCCTATGGCACTGGAACAGTGGCCATAAGACATGAGCCATTTGTCAGACTCCCTGGAACACGACCACACGGAGAGTAAATCCTAATGTAAACTTAAGGCTTCGGTTCGTAATAAGCTATCAATGTTGGTTCATCGGCTGTAACACGTACTTTGTTTTAAAAGTCATTGAAAGGAAAGATACAAATTCAGTGAACATTGATTTTAGAATTTTTGGCCCTCTCTCCCTCCCCTGCCCCATTCTGCCTAGTGTATTCGATATTTTTCATCTTTACGGCGGCACAAATTGAAAATAATGCACGCTTCATGTTTTCTTTAAAACATTTCGTAGTCACACGTAGAGGTATTTACATCTCCCATTACCACGTTCGACTCACGCCTGGAAAACCTCGACACGAAGAATGCTATCGATATTTTCACTTTGCAAAATGGATTTTATGGAAGGAACGCTCCATAATCTTCACGGCTGAGGACGAGCTGGTGGAAACATTAAATTTCCCCTTTCAGATCTGTCTCCCGTGTGCGGCGGCAACAGCGATTTCTAGAAGAAAGGTCTCGGTCCCGCTGCCAGATTGTGGCTTTGGGAACATATGCCAAGTGAGCTGTTTTCCACGGGGACGACTCATCCCGTTGGCGTCACCCTGCACCGTGAGTTACTAAAGATACCGCGCACGGACGTCAGCGGCATGAGGAGTCTACACAGCTGATGGCTCGCGCCGCGGCCCAGATTGGAAACATGAGCTTGCCCACATGAGACGTTCCGACAACCTGACCAGCGAAGCCTCAGATGCTCCTCGTGATCGCTTGTTTAAAAAAGCTCCAAGGATTTTTCATGGGCTCAGGCTGCTGTGGCTGGCTGCCTATTAGAAAAAAAAATAAATAAATAACGGAATCAAGTGGAATATTTCCCAGGACGCGGTAGAAAGAACCAAGTACAAAAGAGGGTTAGGAAGTTCCAGCGCTGAAAAGAAGAGTTGGGGATTCCTGGTCAAGAAGCCGCATTTGGGGGAAGGCAGGTCGTGGGCTGCGTTATTTTTAAACTGAGGTCCCATAAATGACACACGGTGCACGGCGTCAAGTGTGTCCTCACCTCTGTCCCCTGGTTTCCCTTTGGTTTTCTCTCCCCTCGTTGGCCCTTTGCCCCAATTCCTTAACTCTTTACAAAATATATCATGTGGCATACTTTCCTAAAATGGTAGAAATATGGTTGGATACAATGTGAGGTGCGGATGAGTAAAAATGCCAGGTTTCACAGCGCGGGTAACTTTCTGAATGTGCTGCGACATGGTGTTTTAGGTGAGTCTGCATGAAATATCTCAGATCGAGTTCCTTAGTTGAATATAAAAATAAATATTGCAGATTTTAAAAATGGAGGTCTAAGGGCGCCTGGGTGGCTCAGGCGGTGAAGCGTCTGACTCTGGATTTCGGCTCAGGTCATGATGATCTCACCGTTCATGGGTTCGAGCCCCACACCCGGCTCTGCGCTGACGGTGCAGAGCCTGCTTGGGATTCTCTCTCTCCCTCTCTCTCTGTCCCTCCCCCAATCTTGCTTTCTCTCGCTCTCAAAATAAGTAAATAATCTTAAGAAAATAAAAATCAAGATCTAAACAGTTATACCCCAGATTTATACACGCCCTCTATGTATGTGTGTATGTATGTATCTATCTAGTGAGACATATAATACAAATTTCTAACTACAATTTTAGGGGTTCACTGCTCAGCTAAAATAGCCTTATTAGGGAATTACAAAACCAAACC
This sequence comes from Paguma larvata, assembly GCA_030068075.1. NCBI lineage: Eukaryota > Metazoa > Chordata > Mammalia > Carnivora > Viverridae > Paguma > Paguma larvata. Next base: position 7,913,053 of record CM057836.1, read on the forward strand.
TGGAAACCAGCCCTGGGGATTGAGTCCAGTAGTTTCTCTTGCCCCAGGGTCTTGACCCTGCCTGCATTCATCCCCACAGGGACTGGTCATGGGAAGAACTGTCGTGGTAGAAAAATGCAAGTAGGCAGTATGGCGGCCACGGTTTGACAGCCGGTATGTGCCCCAGCTTCTGACTAGCTGTCCCCAGATTAAGACATGCTCTCATGGCAACAGCCTGGGCCCGAAGAATTCTAGAACTTCAAATCACGTGGCCTGAGGAGGGGATCTCCTTTGTTCCTAAAAGGAGTCTGGGACTGAATCATACCGTCTTGGGTCCAAGTCGCGGACTGACTAGTGGTGTGCAGCCTGGGCAGGCGTGGCGCCAGCCCGCTGAAGCCTCTGCGTCCTGGTTTCTAAAATGAGGATGATGATGCCTACCCGACAAGTTAATGGGGAGACTAAACCGTTTCTCTGTTGTCCTCTAGTGATTAGCACGTGATAAGCGTTCAATAAAAGTAGCTATTGGAGTAGACGATGGTTATAAAAGTAATGTAATATAACGTAAGACGTCTCATAAAAGCGTGACGGATCCAGGCGTGCCTTGGAATCGCTACAATGCGCCGTCCGGCTGTGACATAACATGTACCTGCAACCCCAATTTTCCTTTTGTGCCGAATTAAGTCCACCAGCGCAAGTGAGCAGGACGATTCTCTGAAAGGATCGTGACTCTCTTTTTTCAGTTAAATATAAAATGAGAGCCTGCCGACAGACAGCCAAGTTGGCTCGGTTGACATTTCCTACCGAAGTTATCATTAGAGGATTCGAAAGAATTTTGCAGAGTACTGGACACAATGTTCAGCTTCTTGGGAAAGCTGACAAGTACTCACCATATAAATAGCAAGTCAGCGCTATGACCTTCTCTCTCCCTCGCCAGATTATGATTCGAATAGTAACCATACGTGAAGTGAAATAATTTTTCAAAGGCTGTTAGCGAAAGCAACATTTCAGTGTTTCTTTCAAGTCTGATTTTTTTCTCTACCACTGACACATTTTGGTTAATCCTAATATTACCACCTACATCAACCGGAGGCTAAGAAAGAGCCAATGGAGAATATTTTCCCAAACTGGAAACGAGCTCCAATTGTGGATTCTTTGTAGGGGCTATGCCACAGTCCTAGAAAAGATAAAAGATATTGTGGATACTCAAAATTATGAACCATGTTCATTGCATTCACAGAAAGAGGCAAAGTTCTGTTTCTTCCGAGTTTTAGTTACACACTTTCCGTCTCGTAACACATAAGGATTAGATGATTTCTTTTTTCTCCCCCCCTTTTTGAGGAAAAATGAGTAGAGATTAAAAAAACAATGCCTGTTTAGCGAAATGGTCATGACGTGTGCTCTGTGCTAGACTTATGTAATCAATCACCCTTTGGTAAGACAGCAAGCTGGGTCCTGAGTTTATATTTCATTTAGTGGATCCCGTATTTGCCGGTAGTACAAATTCATTGCTAAGATGCTTTATCGATGACCACGCAGCTAGATAAATCAGCTTAATTATTTTCATAGCTCAACTTATTTTTTTTATTTTTTATTTTAGAGAGAGAGAGTGAGGCTGAGTGGGGAAGAGGGCAGAGGCAGAGGGAGCTCATCTTAAGCAGGGTCCACACCGACGTGGGGCTCGATCCCACAACCCTGAGATCATGACCTGAGCAGAAATCAAGAGTCTGTCATTCAACCGACGGAGCCATCAGGCGCCCCTCAACATTTTAAATAATGAAATGTAATTGGTGAAGTTTAGTTATTATGTATCAACATTTGGAGGGGGCCACTCAGTAAAAGTGTACAGAACTTTGTTTAATAGAGCTTTCTTCATTCTATTATGGGAACTCCCTGCCACGCCTGGCCACCAAGCACTTGAAATGTGACGAGTGTGACTCGGGAATTGAATTTTATGTTAATTACAACTTAGATTTAAATAGCCACAGAGAGCCTCGTGGCTCCTGTATTGAATGGGGAAGGTTTACAGGGAAAGGTGTAAAACCGAAATAAAAGTCCCATTATATAAAAAGTCTTTCATCCTGTATGAACTGGAACTTCAGTCTCTCTCACTGAAATTCAGAACTTTGTAAGAAATAAGGGGCCTGCTGAGACGGAAGTACCAAAATGATGCTTGGCTTGCTTTCATCCTTATGTGATCTCCGGATGCAGTAGGCCCACCAGGAACGGCTTTCTTTTCTGTTACAAAAGGAAGAGCTCGCCTAAGTGGAGCTCATATTGCCTTAACTCCCACGCAATTAGTGAACAGTGTTTTTAAAACTTTTTTTAGTCTTTATTTTTGAGAGAGGGGGGGGAGGGGCAGAGAGAGAGGGAGACACGGAATCCGAAGCAGGCTCCAGGCTCTGAGCTGTCAGCGCAGAACCCAATGCAGGGCTCGAACCCACGAACTGTGAGATCATGACCTGAGTCGAATTTGGCTGCTTAACCAACTGGGCCAACCAGGCGCCCCAATTAGTGAATTGTTATTACTCTCAGATGGCCTGAACATAACCAGGATAAGTATGAATATGTTTTGTGTTTTTCAGACATTCATTTCTTTGTAATTATTTTATATTAGTAAACAAAATTTTTTATTTATTTTGAGAGAGAGAGAGAGAGTAGGGAAGGAGCAGAGAGAGAGGGGGAGAGAGAATCCCAAGCAGGCTCCGTGGTGTTGACGCAGAGCCTGACTCGGGGCTTGAACCCATGAACCATGAGATCATGCCCTGAATCGAAACCAAGAGTTAGGAGCTTAACTGACTGAGCCACCCAGGCGCCCCTCTTTGTAATTATTTTAAGAACTTAAGGTCTGACTTCTTATGTTCCTGAGAAAGGGGCATGGTCCTTTTGAGAATCACACCTAGCCCAAAGCTGAACTGTCCATTCTTCCTGCGAAGTCTGCTGTCATCCTTTCCCTCCTGAAATTGGAGCTCTCTCCCCCCACCCCCGCCCATTTCCTGTCTTCTTCTCCATTCCAGGCATGGACACAGAGCTTTTCAGGACGGCCTGCTTTGGGTCATTATCAAGGTGACGATACTCAAAGCCCCAAGCAGGAGTTTGGCAGCTGCAAGCGAGCATCCAGACTCCACTGCCCCCGTGGCTTCGTGTCCAGGCTGTTAGACTTGAGCACACCCTTGGGGACCACTGTCTTGTGTGCCCCACACCTCTGCCATCTCCCGTCAGAGTGACTTGAAGGCAGCAGTGAGATGCACGGTGACAGCCTCCAAGCCTCATCTGGCAACCCACTTCTGGGCTCTCCATCCGGACGTAAGGAGGTCTGCGTCCAGCTTGCCTTCTGGATGACGGGCCTCGCTCTGCTTTGCACGGTTCCTTCCCCAGAAGGAGCACAGTTCTCCCCGGAGATTTCTGGAGACAGCCGACAGACGCCTTCGTGTCCAGCTAGCTCTGCCCGGGTCTTGTGGAGCAAGACAGCGGGAGCGGTGCGCTCCCCCGGAGTGCGTCCCCTGCTCCCGGAGGCGACCGGCCAGGAGGGCCGTGAGCACACACTCTGGGACCGAGAAAGGCTTGGGTATGTTCAGAAGCCTCGACACCTCGTAGCCTCTCACTGGCAGGACTGCGGGTAGAGCCACAGGAGGCTCAGTGCACAGAGTAAGGACATTCCCTCGGGGACCGAACAGTCTCAGCGAAGTGTGCTTATTAGCCACAAAACCGGCTCCAGCCTGTCTACCTTGTGGGCATAACTTAGTTATAAAATGGCTTAACAGAGCCGACGCGCAGATAAGGACCGCTTGTCGGGCCCTCCTGACACTCAGCCCTGAAGCCAGCAGCCACGGTTCAGGCCACGGTAGGAATCAACAGCAGATGTGTTACGGTTTGTTCCTAAGGGGAGCATAAAGCCTGGGAACCGCCATCTACTCCTTCGGGAGCTGAGACTCACGGCTTTGGCCAGGACGTTCACTGCACAACGGTGTGCATGGATGCTGTGAGGACTCCCCGCCCCCCACGTGAGACCCAGGGCAGCCCAGGGCCGTGCGAGAAGCGGTGTGCCCCCCACCATGTCAGGAGACCCTCCGATGGGCTGATAGACACATCCATTCAATCACAGCCTCGACTAACAGAATTCAGAGCAGCCTCGTTTCTCTTAGATTTTTTTTAACTAATCAAATACATAGTAACATACTATGTTCCTTTAAAACATAGTAAAATTAAAAATGCTTTAAAAAGTATTTAAAAATATTAATGCATTTAAAATATTTTTATACTTATTTTTGAGAGAGAGAGAGAGAGAGTGTGTGTGAGCAGAGGGGCAGAGAGAGCGGGAGACACAGAATCTGAAGCAGGCTCTGGGGTCGAAGCTATCGGCACAGAGCCGGATGCGGGGCTCGAACTCACGAGCTGCGAGATCATGGCCTGAGCTGGTCAGGCACTTAGCCAACTGAGCCATCTAGGTGTCCCCCAAAATATTAATGCACTTAATCCCTGTATGAGGACTCATGGATTTGATTATTTTTTTGGACACAAGAATAGGTAACAACTCCTTTCTAGTCCAAACTAGATACTTTGGTATCCTTTCGAGGATACCAAACTAAAACAAGCCACGTTTGTGTTCTAAAGCATGTCAAATCACTTCTTGACATTTAAAGTTTTTAAATTATCTTTAAGTTTATTGATTTGAGAGAAAGAGAGAGGGCATATGCACGCACGCGCGCGCACACACACGCATGGACAAGCGGGGGAGGGGCAGAGAGAGGCGGAGACAGAATCCCAAGCAGACTCTGCACCATCAGCACACAGCCCGACACGGGGCTCAAACCCAGGAACCATGAGATCACGACCTGAGCCGAGATCAAGAGTTAGACGCTTAACCAACTGTGCCACCCAGGCGCCCCTGAAATTGAAAGTTTTTAGAAGCCAAACATCCTAGTCAATAACTTCAATGTGATCTGTACGCTTTCCCAAAGGACTGACCTAGAAATTAAAAATAATCTATTTCCTTGCCGCTTACTTCCCTCTTTAAATCCCTCCTACGAGGAGGGAGAAAATGGATATTTACTGAATATTTATTTTAAGCCAGAAACTGTATTTCCCCCTCACACGAACGACACTTCGTGGATTGATAAGCCTGAGCTCAGAGAGGTTAAGTACAGGATTACCGGCTTGCGCTCATCAGTGGAAGACCAGGATTGAAGCCGGGTTGGTCCACCTCTCCGAGCTGGGGATGGGGAGCCCTGGTTTTCTTCGCACACCTTCCTCTGTGCGCGGAACCACCGCATGCTGGTTGTTTGCTGGTGTCCGAGAGCGCTATGGTTAAAGGCAGGGAACATGCCGTATTTGTCTTTCCGACGCCTGAAACAGAAGTTAATGTTTATTGGACATAAATCCATCACATAGTATGTCTTATAATTTGCAATTACTGAAAATTCCATTATCAGCTTTTATTTTTAACATTTTTAATGTCTCTTTTTGAGAGAGAGAGCGCAAGCGAGCAAGCAAGCGAGCATGAGCAGGAGAGGGCCAGAGAGAGAAGGAGACGCAGTCGGTTAAGTGTCCGACTTCGGCTCAGGTCACGATCTCACAGTTTGTGGATTCGAGTCCCACATCGGGCTCTGTGCTGACAGCTCATAGCCTGGAGCCTGCTTCGGGTTCTGTGTCTCGCTCTCTCTGCCCCTCCCCTGCTTGCACTCTGTGTCTCTCAAAAATAAATAAAGGGGCGCCTGGGTGGCTCAGTCAGTTAAGTGTCTTCATGAACCATGTGATCGTGACCTGAGCCGAAGTCGGACACTTAACCAACTGAGGCCCAGGCGCCCCATTGTCCTGATGGCGGATGAGTGAAGGTGAGACCCCCAGCGAGGTCGGCTCGTGTCCCTGCAGTGCAGCCCATGCTCCGAAGCGCACCATCGGAATGCCGATCTAAGAAACACCTCCTCTCCCAGGCAGCAGCGTGGACTGTGATCTTGGAGTCAGGTATCCGGTCGGCATCACGGACTATGAGAACCACAAAGGGCTCTGACGATTCGGCTGCGGAGGAGCAAACGGGGCCATCTGCCCGACGTGAGAGCTGGCCGAGGGCAGGGTTGGGGCTGCCGCACCCCGTGTTCGCCCTCTCTCAGATCCAAGCCCGCCCTTCCATTCTGTTCGGTCATGGGGGGCTAGGCTCTGCAAATTCCATGTCCTGTGTCCCCTGCAGCTGGTTGGGTTCTGAGGAAGTAGCGATGGGAAGAGAACGGCAGGCAGGAGGAGGGAAGGAACTTTCTTCCCCGTTCTAGCTCCGGCCGATGTCCCGAGAGCAGCAGGGGACATCGGCGGCTCCAGCTTCCAGACTCGGCTGGCAGCCCCAGCAGCAACCATCGTGTGTCCCCCCGAAGTCCCAGCACTAGTGGCTGTAACCCCATCAGGGGCATGCACACCTGCTAAGGCACACCCCAGTTGGAGGTCTGAGTACCAACCATCTGCTGGGTGTCTCTGTCCCCACCAGAGGCCCAAGCACCGGTGTGGCATCTGTTTCGGAGCTGTGCACCCTCTCCTCTGAGCGCCTACGTTATGGCGACCCTGCTTTCTCCCAGGGGTGGCAGCCACTCCCTGAATTATTGATATTTACATCAATGTCCCCTTTTTGCTACTTTGACCTTCTTGTATTTTTTTTTATTTTTAAAAAAATTTTGGGGGTGTTATTTTATTTTTGAGAGACACAGAGACAGAGCGTGAGCAGAGAAAGGGCAGAGAGAGAGGGAGATACAGAATCTGAAGCAGGCTCCAGGCTCTGAGCTGTCGGCACAGAGCCCGACTCGGGGCTCGAACTCACAGACCGTGAGATCATGACCTGAGCTGAAATCAAGAGTCGGGCTTTTAACCGACTGAGCCCCGCAGGCGCGCCCAGACTTCTTGTATCAACTCGCCTCTGTTGTAATGGTTTACGGCAAAACCTACCACAGTTTTCTTACGGACCCTGGCTGATCCAGTATCTAGAATCCAGAGCTGGCGTGCCGAGCCCCTTTGGCACACTTACGGCTTATATCTGAGCTACCTGCTGCTTCCCGATCAACAGGTCCAATGCCGTGGACCACTGTGCCGTTCGGAGGAGCATCAAGAAAATCGAGATTCTGGAGGCTAGGTTACAACGAGGACAGAAAAACTGACAGAGCCCGGATATCATGCTGAATTCTTAAGTTGGCAGCTGTTAATTCCTTCTTTCCAAGTTATTCTATTTAAATTTGAACACATGAAAATTAGTTATCAGTTCACTTCATCAACCAGAACGGGGCCTGGAAATTTCTTTTTAAAGTTGAAGTAATTCTTGGGGCGCCTGGGTGGCTTCGTCGATTAAAGCTTCCGACTTCGGCTCTGGTCATGACCTCATGATTCGCGGGGTCGAGCCCCGTGTTAGGTTCTGTGCTGACAGCTCAGAGCCTGGAGCCTGCTTGGATTCTGTGGCTCCCTCGCTCTCTGCCCCTCCCCTGCTCATGCCCTGTCTCTCTCTCTCTCTCTCTCTCTCTCTCTCTCAATTAAATAGACATTAAAAAGTTAAAGCGATTCCCTAGCCGCACCTGCTCATGGAGAGCAAATGCAGAAATCGGCACAATCCTTGCTTTCCCACCAGATGGCGATCATGACATAAATTTGAGTTAGACTCCGGTTCCACTCGCTGCGAACGAATGGACTGAGTCAGTTGTGTCGCTTATGAGCAACTGACGACAGTTGGGAGTGGGCCGAAGGTACGGGACGCCGGTTTGATGTGTGGCTGTTTTGACAGCATTCTCCTTTCACTCCCTGACCTGCGGCAGAGACTGCTAGCGGGCCCCAAACCTACGAGCCAGGAAGTAGCAAATTAACTCCAAGTAAATCTCAATGATTCGAGGCCTTTCTCAACGCCAGCGGACTGCCCGGGCTCTGTTCCGCACAGTCCCTCGGGGACCCGGGCTGACAGCAGCGCCAGTATCTTGGCGCTGCATCACGTGGCCCCCGTGGCTTTCGTGGTGGCCGTGGCAGGGAAGAGCTACTGGAGAATCACGCATGGTGTTTGCACCACGGGTCACCTCTCACAGCCGCCTGGCTGGAGTCCATCGCGTGGTCTCCCTAGGAGGTACCATCTTTCGGTGCCCAGACAGCAGGACCGACAGATCTCGGCACACACCAGTCCTGCCTGGCACCTCTCTTCCCTTCTCCAACAGCAACTGAGCTCCAGGGCACTCGCTGGGTACATGACCGTCTGTACCCCCGTGACGACCACAATTCCTCAATCTAAATGGGGAAGTTGTTGGGGCGCCTGGGTGGCTCAGTGAAATGTCTGACTTCGGCTCAGGTTATGATCTCACGGTTGGTGGGATCGAGCCCCGTGTCAGGCTCCGGCTGACAGCATGGAGCCTGCTTGGGATGCTCACTGCCCCTCCCCCACTCACATTTTCTCTCTTAAATACTCAGCTATTCATGAAAAAATAAATACACTTTATATATATATAATTAAATATATAAACATACACACACATATAGATATATATTCAAGTTTATATACATAAATGGTTACGTTGTCAAGCATGAAGAAAACTGCCTGGAAAAAGTCTCAGTCCCTGACCCCTCAATAGTCATACCAGCTCTGAACTATCTACAGACTTCCCACATGTGAGAAATAAACCACGTTTTTTAAGCCACTGTATTTGGGGCTTTTTCTGTTATCTGCTGCTGCATTTAATCCTAATACAGTACTCCAGTGCGAAGTCTGTTATGGGTTCTTTTCCCAGTAACATCCCTCCTTCCCCTTCTATTTTCAGAATTAACTGACAGAATCCCCCGGCACTGCCTGCCTTGGATCCAGCTGCCCTACCGGGGTGCCCCCCCCCACCCCGTACGGAGTGTCTCCGGACATCCCAGCCTGCACCCACTTCAGCTCCCGCCATCCCCCCAGAGCAGCTCCAGGACCCCCAACCCACACCAGCCACGGCTCCAGCCAGAGTCAGCAGGCACAGTCCACACCGCGGACGCCCAGACACAAGAGCGTTCCTTCAAGTTTAAGGGAAGTAGCTGTTCTGCCTAATTCACTAAAACACACACAGAAGGTCAAGCAAAACAGGGTAGAGGAGTATGCTCCAAACAAAAGAACAAGACAAAAGCTCAGAGAAGAACTACAAGAGATGGAGATAAGCGATCTACCTGATAGAGTTCAAAGTCATGGTCACAAAGATACCACCAGACTGGAGAGAAGTGGATGAACTCGGGAGAACGTCAACAAAAATAGCACGTATCAGGAACCAATCAGAGCTGAGGAATACAATAACAGAAATGAAAAACACGCGAGAAGGACGCCTGGCTGGCTCTGTCAGAAAAGCGTGGGACTCCTGATCTCGGGGTCGAGTTCAAGCCCCATGTTGGTGTAGAGTTTACTTAAAACACACTAGAAGAGTCAACAGTGGAAGACAGGGTAACAGGAAGCACCCAAGCGGATCGGCAGGAAGGAAGCATTTTTAGAAATGAGGATGGGTTAAGGAGTGTGTCGGGCATCATTAAGTGAGCAAACATTCGCATTACATGAGTCCCCGAAGAAAAGAAGGGGGCAGAAAACTTATTTGAAGAAATAATAGGTGAAAAGTTGCCTAACCTGGAGAAAGAAACAGACATCCAGGTTCAGGACACACAGAGTCCACACAAGAAACCAAGGAGGTCCACACCATGGCACTTGACAGTTAAAGTGTCAGAGATGAGAGAGAAATACGGCGATGCCTCACCTAGAACTATCGCATTAAAATTAGCTCCAAGGGCGAGTGTGGAAATCTGCATGACACGAGTCCTCCACGGGACTTCAGGCTTACGGATTTTAGGGTGCCACTTGATACCAGAATGACAGGTATTAAATTCCTTAAGGTGACTTCATGGAAGTCCCAATTTATAACAAAGTGTGTGTGTGTATGGTAGAGGGAGCGACGGACGGGGCAGGAGGAGTGCTCAAGTCTGACGGGCCCCACAGTCCAGGGACCAGTTAGGGAAATGACAATTTTCTCGAGGGTGGAGAGTGTGGCCATCAGACAGGGACAGAGAGGAGGTGCGTGAACAGCACTGGTGACTGCCTTACGTGTATGGTGCTTGATGCCTGTGGTTCATTACACAAGTCCCTCTGTGGATCGAAGGGTGTCGTGGAGACAGTTCTCAAAGCCTACCAGGAGACGGAAACTAGACAGACTGAAACGTGTCATGTCAACTGTGTGTTTACACTTGACCGATTCCTGGCATTTTCAGGACTGTGGCATCCTGCCAAAGCCCAAATATGTCATGACTCATCATTCTGGGTAACTTTTATCACCATCAATCACTCTCTAACCAATATAGAACTTGAATATAACGAACAACGCCCCCAGGTTAAAGAACGGGAATAAACCAGCAGTTCATCTACTTTCTTAAATATCCTATCTTCAGTGCACACTAGTCTTGGAAATTTCAGAAAGATGAACTTTAAATATAGACCAAATAAGTGTCCCCAGACTTTGCCAGATGTCCCTCGGGGAACAACAGTTCCCCCAGCTGGGAACCGCCGGCCTCCCCCAAACACCCGCAGGCCCCCCCCCCCCCCCCCCCGCGAGTCAGGAAGCCCCGCCCACAGGCAGGAAAGGAGGAGATCCAGGGAGGGCCTGAGCATTTCACGCCCAGTTCCGTTTTCCAGACTCTTGGCAGAAGAGCCACCCTTTTCTTCGGAAGAGGGGACTGAGCGGGCAGCAGCGGCTCGAGTGGCGGCGTTCCCATTAGAGTCCGCGCGGGGGCTGGCCCAGTTCTCCCGCAGTCTTCCTTCTTCCCCTCTTCCTTTCGTCCTTCACTCTCTCCGCCTCATCTCGGCACGACTCTCCCTCCTCTGCCGACCCCCGTCCGCCGTGAGGACAACGGGCCCTGAGGTGAACGAGCTGCCGGCTCGGTCCTCAGTGGGCAGGGAAGCTGTCAGAGCAAGGGACAAAAGCCAGAAGGCGTGGCCTAACGCTCAGCACTGCCGCCTGGCGGCCACACAGCCTGCGGAACCAGGGTGAACTCGGAGACGCTGGAAAAGGGCAACTTGCTTTTAAAGACTTACGTGACTACTCTGATTTCGAGTTTTAATTTTGGTAGATAATCAAGGAGCAGATTTCCGAGATTTTTTTTTTTTTTTGAGAGAAAGAGAGGGAGAGAGAAGCAGGGCTCATCTGAAGTGGGGCTCGAGCTCACAGCCATGAGATCATGACCTGAGCCAAAGTCAGATGCTCAACCGACTGAGCCCCGCAGGCGCCCCAGATTTCTTAGAGTTTGACACAGGACTTATCCCTCATGATCCCAAGAGAAATGCTGGTTTTGCCTGAAGGCCCCTAAGCCTCTAGCGGCGTGACCACTCGGTCACGTGACCTCCCGCGTCCCATTCGGCACCAGCTGACACACGTGTCCCTGGCGCCAAACCCTGGGTCCAAAGGGAGGGACAAAAGGGGTCATAACCGTCTCAATTGTAAAGTCTCCCTCTTGGAAACGGTGTGCTGGCACCACAAAGGTCTTCTCTCCTGCGGCGAGGGACGACTGGGCGCATGTGCTGTAAGTTAACGAAACGCAAAACTGGTACGGAATGGTCATTTTTTTCCTTCCACTCGAAATTCAGTTTGTTGGTCGGTATTTTTGCATAATTGGGGCTTGTCTGTAAATTCCTGGGAGTCAGGCTGAATGAGATCGGGTCGCTTTTCGGACCAACCAGCAGAAACACATGGAACCGTACAGAAACAGAACTACGACCACATCGGGTGTGGGCCCTGCTCTCCGAGAGCACGTAACGCACGCTGGGAAAAGCTAAGAGCAGCCGAAGAGGGCGGCTACCGAAGGCTCTGTCTGTACAGGCTGGAGGCGTGAGGGCAGGAAGGTGGAGGGAGGGGTTGAAGCCAGCTCCAGGATGAAGACGTGATTTTGGAAGGAGAAGAGGACAGCGGTTCCAGGCAAGAGGGCAGGAGCGAAGGCACAGCGATGAGAAAGTGGAGCATGTGTCTGAGGCGCAGCAACTGGACCGATCTGGCCTGGGTCGGGGGCTTGTCCAAGTGACGAGCTTTGGAAAGTGGGTAGGGGCCGGCCGGAAGGCCTTTGTCCAGTGTGGACCTGAGCTGAAGGCGGCCGGCGAACGCAGGTTTCCCTGAGCCGGCTAAGTGACAAGAAAGTAAGCGGCGTGTCCGCGCAGACAGGCGGCGGTGACGCGGGGCGGCGGTGACGTGGGAGGAAGGGCCGCGGGGCCAGTCCTGAGGACACCCGCTTTAGCGGTTGTAAAGATTAGAGGCCCGACACCTGACGACAGAGCGACGGGACAGACAGTCATTTAGCTGACCAAGGACTTTTGCTTACATGATCGCATTTTACCCTCAGAACAATTAGCAAGTACGACAGTTGTCACAGTTCCCATGGAAGGAACTAACGGCTACTCAGAAATGGCACACTTCTGGCAATGCTTCCTAGGGCCCCACGTCCATCCCCTGTCCCCCGGCCCATCGTTCCTGCCCGGAGAGGCTTTTTCTTCTGTATTTCCTCTGAAGTAGAGCCGTTCCCGGCCCCTCCTCCCGGCTCACCCCCTCGCTACACGGGCACAGCCAGGCTCCCTGCACCCGCCTTCACGGACGAGCCGGCGCCGGCCGAGGCGCACCGCAGAGCGCGGCGGTAAGTCCATCCTAACCCTCGGCAGTATTTTTCAGTCTCTGCATCTGTGATTCCTTTTTAATATCTTTTTTTTAAAAATATTTTTTTTAACATTTATTTATTTTTGAGACATTGAGACAGAGCGTGAGCAGGAGAAGGGCAGAGAGAGAGGGAGACACGGAATCAGAAGCAGGCTCCAGGCTCTGAGCTGTCAGCACAGAGCCCGACGCGGGGCTCGAACTCACAGACTGCAAGATCATGACCTGAGCCGAAGTCGGACGCTCAACCGACTGAGCCACCCAGGCGCCCCTCTTTTTTTTTTTTTTTAACATGGTTTTAATTTCAATTTGCTTCAAATCTCTCTCTCAAAGCGAGAGAAGTTGAGAATATGGATCTGAATGACGCGGACAAGGATCCCGTACGACAAATATTTGCAGTCTAATTTTACGATTCACTCACTCACTCACCCGCTGATTTGTTCAAACATTTATTGAGCACTTTTTATGTGCCAGGCATGGTGCAAGGCGCTGGGTGTAACAATGATTAAGACAAAGTCCCTCAAGGAGCTCACAGTCTAATGGCGAACTACTGAGTAAACTGAGGCACAGAGTGGTAAATGATTTACCCGATGAGGTAGAAGTAGCTAGGTTCCTGGAAGTGTGGGCGTGGAGCCGGAGAGAGGGCAGGGTACGACCGACTCCTCAACAGTAAACCCTCCTGATTGGAAAGCGAGGCTGCACACAGAAACGCTACAAAACCTGCTTGCAAAAAGGTTAAAATAGTTTCCAATTTTCATCATGATTAAATTCATGTCTTGCAAAGACTTAAGCCATTACCTGATAGTATTTCTCTACTCTCCCCTACAGCCTGGGGGCTCGCATTGAGCCGCTCACACACAGTGACCCTGCAGGGCGCCTGAAGTCCGGAAGTATCAGATCTCAATTTCAGCACTGGGAACCATATGGAATTACTTTAATTAAATCCATGATGTTTAAATGTAGAGCATACTGATGATACTTCTACATGTAGAAGTTTGGAAAAAAATTTCCTCTAACCCCCATTCAGAGGATTCTAATAAGTTATAGATACCACAGAAATCAGAGAATTTATCTGTTACTTTCCATATATACATTATTTTGGCTGTACAAGGGTGGAAAGTTTTACTTAGACATCTTACGTACGTAATCTAAACATTATACAGATATATACAAAGACATCACATTAGATGCCTGTGGACACTCATCCAAGAGCTAGCTGCAGACACGAACCGTGTAAGGCAATTTCCTGAAAGACAATGACACATGATCCTTGAAGGGAAGGGCCGAGGCTGCGAAGCACTGTCTGCTTCAGGCCTGACCGCCTGTCTCAGTGATACTCTCTGTGCTGAAGTTATTTCAGGAGGCAGGGTGTCTATTTCACTGACAAAAAGCAGTGAACAAGTATAAAAAGAGTTGTTTTCAAATGCAGAAACCGTAATGATCAGTAACCCGGGTAGTGGACTGCTCAGAGACACTGCCGGCCTTGACGCCGTCCGGAGAACCGGAGCGCCGGGGGCGATTTAGGGCTCGGAGAATCCAATCTGGTGCGTCATCCGTCCACACGGGACGTTCCCCAAACCCCACACGCGGATTGGTGCCGTCAGTTGCTCACTTCAAGCAGTTCTTCACTTTGTTGTGGAGGATTTTCTTCTGAAAAGTAACAAACATGGAAAAAATTCTCCTGAGGGAGGGGTTGAAAGGTGGACAGGTAACGGAACACAGAATTCAAGTGCTTAAAAACCCCCGAAGACCCCTGGTCAAGAGCCACGCCGTCCTGTTAATGGCAGGAGGCCATCACAAGAGTAAAGCGAAGTCACCCGTGCAGCCGCCGGCACCGGGCACAACAGTGACAGCTTCTCTAGACAGAGGCCGCACCGGGAGGCACCACCCTGGGACCAACTAGATTCTGAGTTTTCGAGATCAAAACTGCATGGCATCTAACTATAAAGTTGTTAGAAAGAGTCTAAGTTACCTTGTAGTTTAATAGCCTAAATTACCTTGTAATTCTTTAACTCATGTTTTTGTTGCTAGGAAGAGTAAAAATATCTGTAAGGTCCTCATATGCATTTACAACAATATATGTATACATATATATACATATACACACACACACACACGCACAAATCTCTCTCTCTCTAAAAAACTAGTAGAATCTTGTATCCTCCTCTCACACAGTTGGTATACTTACCTTTATTGGGGTGTTCCGGACGTTTGTTTTTAGATGAAGAGGAGGCCGCACCTTCAGACACTTTGTTACTCGAGTGACTGTGGTCCACCTCACATAAATAAACATCGATGGGCCCTTTGGTGCTTCTTATGTGTACCGTGATAGAGTCCTGGGGAAACAAACCCCGAACACCGCAAAACAGACACGTCAGGATGAATGAGAGCATTCGTTACTTGTATTTTTTCACTGACTAGAACTACAAAAGTTTCAGGTCAAGGAATACTGCTGAAAATTTAAATTCGGGCACTTTTCTTTCTAGCATATATTGGAGAACACCATGTATGTGGCTTCAATCACTTCAGTTTGGCCAATAAGCCACGGGCCACCTCACGGAGCTGAGACAACCGCTCGGTCAGAGTCACGACGTGATTACTTCACACTCGAGAGCCTGTTTTTCTCCACTCGAGGAGGCTGCCCCTTCTAGGAGTCTCTACTCGAGGGTCCGGAATCAGTGTCTGGATAGCAGAGAAACCTAAAATACCCTGTGGTCTCAGAGAGCAACGGTGCGCTCAGGTCTCCTGACCCAGCGCTGAGGAGCACTGAGTTCGCTGAGGGCCACTCTTCTGTCCGTGTGAAGGAGTCAGAGATGTGCCTTCCGTCTCCTCAGACAAAGTGTACCTCAGTAACTGAAAACATATTTAAAAAGTACTGCATATAAAGGACTATTAATTATGATTATTCACATCTTTCGGCTTTGGATTTTTAAATTTACTCACGGTTATTTTTTCTGTAAGATATCAGGAAATAGGATGCTTCTACTGAGAGTTACACTAAATTACTATTTTTGTGTGTGTGCCAGAACCCAGAAATGAACCAATATATGCCAAATTCTTAAGGAACAGTTCCAGTTATAAATGATTCCTTTGTTGTTCCGACCGGAAGAGTGTTCAACCGTGACAAAGTCTGTTCTCTTCCCCTTTCGTGCGGGGAGGCCCGGGCTGGGACAGACACCAGGGTCCCCTCCAGCTCCACACGCCTCACTGTGGCGTCCTAACAGGGCTGGCGGGATGCGGCCTATCAGGGGCTCAAAGCCTCGTGTCAGCTGCTCTCTGGCTCCTTGGTACCAGACACGTAGGCCAGAGAGAGCACACCTATGCTCAGGTTCTAGATTGCTGGGCCAGGTCTGTGTGAATGGTATTACCTCGCACAACTCAAAAAACATTTAAACAAAAGAAACTGTTACGTTGCTCGGAACTGACAAACGTTTTCTGTGAAGGGCTTTGCGGGCCCTACGATCCCTGTGTCACAACTACACAACTCTGCCTTCACAGAGCGAAAGCAGCCAGAGACAGTATCTAAACAAACGGGCAGGGGGCCGTGTCCCAGTAAGATTATGCGTAAAAACCAGCAAGCCAGACCTCACCTGAAGTCCGCCCACCCTGGCCCCGGCTCCCCGGTCTCGCCCGGGATCTCCGTGGGCACTGGGCCCCGCTGTGCGCAGTGTGCTCCTGTCCACTGCTCCCGCTCTCTCCCTACTGCGGGGAAGGGCTGCCCAGAGGGCCCGCGTTCCTCAGCCTTCAAACTGGACTCTCGGTCTTGGGCGCGATCAAAAGACTCAGCAAGATTTGGCAATTATGGCCTGAAGCAGCTTGTAGCACGGGGAGTGGGGGTACGTGACCAAAACCCTGTCAGTCACTGCAGCGTGGACTCTCATGTCCCCAGGTGAGGATGTGTTGAAAGATTAGTGGTTATTTAAAAAAAGTTTAAACATCTCTCAAACGACTCCTGTTAAATACAAATGTTACTTAGGAGACTTGGAATATATCCAAATCTAAATAAAATAACGAGGAAGCATCACCAAGTCACATTTTGAGTGTGACTAGATTAAAAGCTGTGCCCTAAGTGACTTATAATACCGTCACATAACGACACGGGCGCTCACTTGGACGGCGGTCTGGTGGGGATGAAAGGACAGGCGAGGGGTGAGAACGCTCCTCACCGGGAGGGAGGGAAGCCCCGCAGCAGCGCAGAGCCGTCACGATGAGCACCGATGCGTCTACCAGGCCGTCGGGACTTGATGATCTGTCCCAAGAATGGCCACATTCCCTGGTCCTGATTCCATCCTTACCACGCGACCTCCTAATGACAGTTATCTTTCAATGTAAACCCTCCTGCGAGGGAAAGAGCGTGCCGAGCAGCTGGCAGTGGGTAAGAGTATTTCTCATTTGTACGGCAACTTTAATTTCACACCAAATGTACCACTTAGGGGGCGCCTGGGGGGCTCAGTCAGCTAAACATCCGACTTCGGCTCAGGTCACGATCTCACTGTTCCCGAGTTCGAGCCCCATGTCGGGCTCTGTGCTGACAGCTCGGAGCCTGGAGCCTGCTTCGGACTCTGTGTCTCCCTCTCTGTCTGTCCCTCCCCTGCTCACACTCTTTCTCTCTCAAAAATAAAGAGTGAAAAAATTAAAAAAAAATTACATGTACCACTCAGTGTTCTTATTCTTAAGTCTTTTATGAGCTTGGTTAGAGTGAATTTCTAGAGCCCTGACTGACGCCCCGTCTGGAACTTCAACAGTGAGGCCGATCCTTGGAGATTCCTCGAGGAGGCATTCCAGTAGTTACAGCACACTGTTGCCCGGCATAAGCCCGACCGCGCATCACGGCATAGTGACAGCACACGTACAGAACAACGGTCAGGGACATTCTCTAGAGCCGAACCATCTGGGCTTGAATTCTGGTCCTGTCACTTCCTGTGTGATCATGAGAAAGTTAGTCTGTGATTCAGATTCCTCACCTTTAAGAGTAATCATGACGACTTCATTTGTTGTTATTCAAAACGAGCTGAAACGTGCGAAGTGCCCCAAGCGACATCAGATATGCAACTAACACGCACGGAAGGGCCGCTAAGTTATTAGGACTGCCACACAGAGGCCCGAAGCGTGGCCCTCACCCCCGCTTCTTTAAAAAAATCTTCTTAAACACGCAGGGATACCTACTTCTCTGGGAGCTGGGACGTCCAGTCTGGTTTCCGCTGGAGCTTTCACCGCAATAACAATCTGCTCATGGAAGGCTTGGATGCTATGAATATCCTGATACGTCACATACGCTAGTGTAAACGTCAGTCAAGGGTCTCTAAGCAGAATGCTACTTAAGGAGGAGATAGCTCAGCTCTGATAATACATGAATGGAAGTGTCATGTTAGAATCTCTGTAGTTTTGATGGGATACAAACTCACAATCAAGGAAAGCAATTAGCAAAAAATTATCTCATATGTAATTCTTACTATTTCAGAAACAATTCTCAAGCCTTTACAAAGTGTTTGACAATATTTATAACTCAAAGAATCCCGTTAAAAGCCTCCTGTCGGGATTATGACAATTTCTGGAGAAACTGTCCACACACACGTGACACACACGCGAACCTCAGGTGCGGGGATTTAACTGCTCCCTGCCCCCAATTCCCTATTCGTTGCTAGATCGAACTATGAGAACCTTTGGGGAAAAAATATTCAGTTTCGATGAGAATCTCCAAAAACACAAGGTGGAAAAAAAAATCTGTTAAAAAAAAAAGCGGAAGCTACCCCACGAACTCATGGGGTTTCCCACACGCAAAAGGATTTTCCATCTCGCTGCGTGAATTTTTCTCATCTTGTTTTCCTGGGTTACTGAAATGTTAACAACTATGTGATCTACTGTGTTTCCCCGACATTTTTTTGCTTACTTCACAGACTTTCTGACTGGGGAGAGGAACAGCATTTATTTCTCTCGTGATAACTGTACTGTGAAAACAGGTTTTGACTGATGGAGATATGGTAACTTGGAGCACGGAGCAGCTCAGAACCAGTGTCGCCTCGCAAAGGTGCCGTGAAAACCGAGCCGCAGAAGGGTCTAGGAGACCCAGGAGGAGATCGCCACCAAAGACAAGGCTGCCCCACTGTCCCGGGGACACACAGAGCTACACTGGGCTTTGCGGACCGGAATGTCGGCTGCCATTTCATCCGCTGCCATTCCAATGGCAATGTCACTGTTCCAGAAAGGAACCTCAGTGGGGCGCCTGGGGGCTCAGTGGGTTAAGCGTCTGACTTTGGCTCAGGTCATGATCTCACAGTTCGTGAGTTCGAGCCCCGTGTTCGTGAGTTCAAGCCCTGTGTTCGTGAGTTCGAGCCCTGCGCCAAGCTCTGTGCTAACAGCTCTGAGCCTGGAGCCTGCTTCGGATCCTGTGTCTTCCCCTCTCTCTCTGCCCCACCCCTGCTTGCACTCTGTCTCTCAAAAATGAATAAACATTAACAAAAAAGTTAAAAAGAAACCTCAGCTAACAAATTAGGGAAAACCTGAATTTCACAAAAGCCAACACAGATTTTACTGTCCTTACAGCATTCAGACTAGAAAACCAAGCAAGAATGTGGCCACTATGTTCATCTGATGTGCAAACATTAGCCTTGGCACACGGCCCCGATGCAGCATTTAACCTGAGCAAACACCACACCAAAGAGGAAAAGGCAATTACCGTGTATGTTTGAGGCCACACTACTAACCCTTTAGTTACTTTAAAACTTCCAAAGGTCTAATTTTGTCTCCTGAATATATCAATTGAATTCCCAGGATGACCCTACTATTTACAGTAACCACTGCCTTGGAAGGAAAACTTTTTTTTTTTTTAAAGGACAGAATTAAAGGATATCTTTCATTTTCTTTGTCATCTGTTAACTCGAACAACTGCTGGGCACAATCCTTAATCAACTCGTCCAAAGCATCTTCCATGGCTGACAAGTCGGAAAGCTCCTCCTGCAGCTTCTTCTGCTGAGGCACCGCTCCAAAATTGCTAAGATCAGATCCTCTTTAAAGGAAACGTATTAAGAAAAACAAAAACAAAAGCTCCGTGTCAGTAAGCTCTAGGAGATTCAGAATGATACAAACTAGGTTATCGGAACTTCTCCCAGTGTC
This sequence comes from Paguma larvata, assembly GCA_030068075.1. Lineage (NCBI taxonomy): Eukaryota > Metazoa > Chordata > Mammalia > Carnivora > Viverridae > Paguma > Paguma larvata. The sequence continues at coordinate 7,932,786 of CM057836.1, forward strand.
CACATCAGGCGTTTCCCAAAACGACAGACAAGACCAGGTATTAACTTCGCTCCTGGCCTCCCTTTACGGCAGACCATGATTCTTCCTACATGTACACTGCTTCTTGTCCCCCTTTCTAGTCTCTCACACAGGCATTTGAAAAAACCCAACAGGCCATCAGAACTCTATGGAGATGAAGAGAAGGGGGGAAGGCGGACGGAGTGCACTGGGCACTGCACGAGGGCCAGTAAGACCCAGCTTGGGTCCAGAACTACCGCTTACACAAGGACTTCTGGTAAGTTATAATCTTTTGGTCCCTTATGACAAACAAGGAGCTCTGACTAAAATGACAGTGACGGCTCCTCCGCTAACACGGAGGACTGTTCCCTAAGGTGCACATTCTATTTGGCTCAAGCTGAATACAATGATTATATTCATTATTCTTAAAAGATGTATTTTCCTAAGTTATTACCGTCTACCTTATCGCAGTGGTATGATCTGGCCTGAGCAACTGATATTCATTGTTTTTCTTCTTTATGAAAAATAACGAGGAAAAAGGCTGTGACCACTTTACCTTTTGCTTGGTAGTTTTCAAATCTGATTCCAATTAGTGCTTCGGAAGGTGACCTGATACTAACCCCTAAAGTGTTATTTAATGTTACTCAGCAAACATGTTCAGATTAGAATTCAATCTGCATTTCTCTATTGCTGAAAAAAATAACTGCCTTCACGAACCCCTTTCCTCTACCAGCAAAGTTCATTATTTAAAGCCGTTTCAGGATCTGCGTTGGGAGATCTGTCATTTGCCTGAAATGAAATGTATTTACATGTAGTTGGAAACCGGAACCGTTTCTTACTGTTCCAAAATATTTGCCTGTTGGAAGTATTAACAGCTTTCGTCTCGTGCACATACGCTCGCACGCACGCGTCCACGTGTGTAGCTACACAGGCCTTTTTTCCGTGGGATCCTCCCTCATCAAAAATAAAGTCTTTAGCGACTGCCTTTTAGACGCGATCTGCTGGTTTGTATTTTTACATTCCGGGCAGGGTGGACCCACAGCCTATCGGACTCACAGCCACCTGGGGTGGTTAAGAAGAGAGATGAGATTCCTGCCTCCCCCCCAGAACGAATGAATTACAACTTCTGGGGCAGGAAGCCTCTAAGTGTTTATCGCATTACACTGTCTTACGACCTTAACGAGTCTCCTCCTGGTGGCGATAACCAGCTGGGAAAAATTTCGTAAACAATCAGATGTTTAGGATCTTATGATCTTGAAAAACAAAAGTCTTAAAACCGATTATTATTCCATTTAACTTTTCCATAATATCAGAATGATATTCTAGGTCTATGGCTTTTATTTAGTCCTAAGTAGGAAAAAAAAATACTTATGTACCTTGTGGGACAACGAATGTACAAAATTTTCAGAGAACCCTTTTCTAACAAGAAGCCATATTTTACTTTGTTTCGTCCTGTCAAAACACTACTAATATCCAGTTTGTTTCAAACCGGGTATTGTCGCTTAATGAGAAGGAAAAAAAGAAAAAAAAAGTCATGAAAAGTTCGAAGCCAACTCACATCCACCGAATGTGGTTCTTAGACTTTTTCTCCACCAGATCGATCCCGTCTAAGACATTGGTGATGTCGTACACTCTTCGTTTCCGCACCCCCAGTTTTGTGGCGACCTTGTTTAAGTCGAGAATCCCCCCAGGAGCCGATCTGACAAGATCCATAAATTTTCGAGTTAAATAAACCAGAGATACATCAAAACGAGGTGTCTTCATTTTTAGAGTTTCTGGGAAACAAAACAAACAAATTTGTAAAATTCTCTATACCATTTCTTTTTCTTAGCTCATTAAAAAAATAATTTATCGCCTCGGTAAGCCTAGACTCCCACCGAAATTATACACACTGAACACATCATAGCTAATTTCCATGAAATAGATTTCTCGCACCGGATAAAATGTATCAGACTATGCCAGGTAAGCAAAGGCTTTAGACTTAACAGAGTATTCGAAACATGGGGCCAGGTCTCCCGGACAAGGGAATTTATAGGAGTCTGTGGCATCGTCTCAAACATAAAGTGGAGAGTTGGCATTTGTACCCACCTCGCTCTCAGGTAGAGGATTAGAATTTTTTTTTAAAGTTTATTTATTTTGAGAGAGAGAGAGAGGGCATGAGCAGGGGAGGAGCAGAGACAGAGGAGGAGAGAGAGAGAGAAAAAAAATCCCAAGCAGACTCTGCACTGTGAGTGCAGGGCCCAACGTGGGGCTTGAGCTCACAAACTGTGAGATCACGACCCGAGCCGAGATTTAAGAGTCGGATACTTAACCGGCTGAGCCACCCAGGAGCTCGAGAAATTCTAACTTTAGAAAGCATAAATCTAAACACCCTAATTACTAACAAAACATGGTCTTACAAGCTCAGGATAAGCATATTCCCAGCGTGTTAGTCACTTTAGAAAGAAAAGATGTTCACTGAAAACCTGGAACATGACAGTTGCTGAAGCAACAGAAACATGATTTAACAAGGTCTTCACACTGGAGACGTTCCCTAGTCTAGTAAGGAACCTCTCAAACGTCCTGAGGTCGGTGCTAAGACAGGTGTCCAAGCCACCTTGAAACCTAACTGGGGTGGGGAGTGAGGATGTCCTCACGTAGGGGGTGTGTGGGCCGAGGACACGAAGGCAAAGAGGAAGCTGTCTCCCCTCTTGACAGAGGGCCAGGGGCTTAATGAGACAGAGGAAACGACACGTCAAAAGACAGAGCTGGGTGGGAGAACAGGTGCATGTCGGGAACCGTGGCAGCTGCAGGACCAGGCTGCCGGCGAGGAAGCGACATGCAGGGGCCGTCTTCCCACCCAACCGTTCTCTCCTGCCTCGTTCCTTTTAAGGAGATGAGGGGGCTTGTAAGTTGAGCACAGATAAGTAAAACCAAATAAATGAGGAGTCCGAGTGTTCTCTATCTGTAACAGAACACTGAGGAAGAATTCCAGAATGAGTGAGATCTCCATCCCATTTCCGCGTCAGGAAAGTCACCCAGGCAGCAGCGTGGAAGGGCCTAAAAGCAGACCCCCGCCTCGGGAGGCCACCCTGCCACTTCGGGCAGGGAGAGACCGAGAGCCCGCACTAGGAGCAGGAGTCTAGCCCAGTGCTTACAACTGGAGGTGAAGTCAGAGAGGCAGGGGTTGAACCCTGACTGAGCAAGTTCCTCGACTATCTGGGCCTCAGTTTACTCAACTATAAACAATGAAAAATAATGTAGGTTTTGTATATGACAAATAAAAACTTATATTCTAAAGGGCTGTGGTGAAAATCCATGCAAAGAGCTTCACGCAGCTCGCACTGTACAAGCTCAGGATACGTTAGACGTTACTGGAAGGCGGCGCCGCGGGTCAGGCAGAGGACCCGCTTCGGAGATCGAACGGACCGACTGTGAGTGAGACTGTGGCAGGGGCCGAGCAGCAGCCAGGGCTGACACTAAGATTCACGTACGGGATCTGCACACTGTCTACCCGTTGTGGTTAGGACCAACCTAAGAGAACATCAGGGGTGGGGCGTTCTGTGGTTACGATTTCCAGAAAGCCAGGGAACCAGAGCAACGGGCACTCCATCTCCTTCAACTGACTCTGCGTCCCGGTCCGGGGCAGAGGCGGGAGACAGCAAAGGGAATCCCGGGAAATCTGGGGGGCAAGACTGGTTCTCCTGCCTGCTGTCAACGGCCTTGGATTCTGCTGACAGCCAACAAGTAACCGTTCTCACGGAACTTCGAGAAAACACCCTTAAACACAGACATTCATTCATTCATTCATTCATTCCGACTGTGTACGCACATGGGAGGCCCAGAAAGAGACAGGAGACAGAGAATCCCAAGCAGGGTCCACACTGTCAGCACAGAGCCCCATGCGGGGTTCGCTCTCATGAATCGTGAGATCATGACCTGAGCTGGGGTCAAGAGTTAGACGCCCACCCACTGAGCCGCCCAGGCGCCCCAGACCATTCCGTCTTTAAAATGACATTTCCCAAAGCAGCAAGAATAAACTGACATTTGTGCACATAACTCAGCCCACGACCTCATAAGTTTCTGCTAAAAATCAACGTACAAATAATACATTTTACTTCAGTTTTGAAACAACTTATGTACACTTAAAATAAATGATTTAAGCCCTAAGAAGTTCAAACTACAAAACCTAAAACCTATTTAGGCATCAACTTACTTCTCATGGACACATACTGTACATTATCTTCTAAGTTAATCCTTATTTTTGATGGCTGGAAAAAAAATACAGAAATTTAAATTAGTAATTTAAAAACAACGATGCAAATGAAAAAATGCAAACGAACAGCATTTACTGGGTAATGGAGAGGTTTTTTTTTTTTTTTTTAAATTTTTTTTTTTTTTTTAACGTTTATTTATTTTTGAGAGACATAGAGATAGAGCATGAGCAGGGGAAGGGCAGAGAGAGAGGGAGACACAGAATCCAAAGCAGGCTCCAGGCTCTCATGAGCCATCAGCACAGAGCCCGATGTGGGGCTCGAACTCACAGACCGTGAGATCGTGACCTGAGCCGAAGTCGGCCGCTTAACCGACTGAGCCACCCAGGCGCCCCTGGAGAGGTTTTTAATCACCGGGGGCGACAATCTGGAAGCAGAAAAGCACCTCTCCTTCCAAGCTCTATCTCCCCTCACCATACTCACGACGGACAGCGTTCCAGTGTTCGCAGAGCTACGCTTCTAACACCGCCCGGGCTTCGGGAAGTATGGACCCCGTAAAGAATGGGGGGAGGAGAAATGTGAGGGACAAGTTATTGCTGAATAGGCGTCAACTTATCCTCTGCATCAGATACTGAGAATAAAACGGAATACGAAGATGACTAGGACACGGTGTCTGACGCTGGAAAGCTCAGCAGAGGCGGAGGGTGTGTCTAAACCAGCAAATGCTCGCCCCTTGCTATTTAAGTGGTTCTCAAAAATTTGCTCATAAGCTTCCATAGGTGGCCATGCTTCCCCATTATAATTAATGTAAAGACAGCAGCATTTATTTCCTTAATTAAAAATTATTTATTCTTATTTTTTTTAGTTTATTTGAAAGAGAGAGTGCATGTGTGCATGGGAGGGGCAGAGGGGGAGGGAGAGAGAATCTCAAGCAGGCGCCATGCCTACCTCGGAGCCCGACGTGGGGGCTCAATCCCATGACCCTGGGATCAGGACCTGAGCCGAAATTGAGAGTTGGACGCTCAACCAACTGAGCCCCCCCCCCCCCGGCACCCCCAGAAGCATTTCTAATAACGGAAAATAAGGTATGCTACGTAACTAGAAACTTTGGTGTGAGATTAATTAAAAAAAATAACAAAAAAAAAAAACACCCTTCTTTTAAATTCTTCAAACAACCAGGAGACGAGTGCTAGCTCCACCACCAATGCTCACCATCCTACCGGGCATTGAGAAGCCATGAAAGTTTACATAAACTGGCAGCAAAACATCTGTAATACATTTAGGAATTATTTTTGCAAAAAATAAGTAAAACATTTAGGTAAAGCCACGTACACAGAAACCTGTATCAGCCTCGTGCTTACAACAAACTACGATGGTGACAGGAGCCTGCAGAGAGGCTGTGATCGGGTTCAGCTCTTGCCTAAGTGAAAAAGCTTGCCCCCAATCTGGCGGTGGCAAAGCTGGGAGAAGAGAAGAACCAACAGGAATGCCGTGGACGCGCCCGGAGAGGGACGCCAGAGAAGGACTCACGAGGAAGGGCATCCCCAGCCTGGGCCTTGAAGACCAAGCCAGATTTTGCCTGAACCTGTGGGAGCCTCACGAAGGAGGGAAAAGACAGGATTCCTAGTGCAGGAAATGAAATGAACAAAGGTCTGGAAATACAAACTGCATGGCACCTTTCACATGGCCACCTGTGTGGCCGGTGCGGGACTGACTTGACACCGAAGTCGGAAGGGCAGGCTGAACCACCCTCAACACAGACACGGAAGCCACGCTAAGGAGTCTGCACGGCACGTCAGAAGCAGTGAGGAATCGCCGCAGGTTTCTGGGTGAGAATATGACGTACCCGAGCTCACGGTCTAGGAAAGGTGGTAGGCTGCCAATACAGAAGACTGGGGGAGAGGAAGACTAAAGGCAAGCTGAGCAGCTCGGAAGCTCTCTGCTGACCTCGGGTTAGTAACAACGCTTCAGCCCAACGACTTCCCTACCATCTAGGACAAGATTATAGCATCTATTAGCAAGTTAACTTCGTAGGGACTAATTCTACTGAAATAGAATCCTGCTGTGAAATTAACTCAGCTGTTAGAATTTCAGGGAAAACGGAGACCAGCTGGGGTGTGCGAAACCAGCGTTGGGAACGCGTCTTGGGGGACTATGTCTGACCAGCTCTGCTCGACAACGGCGCTGACAACAGCGACCTGCAAACACGGTACCTGCCACTGAAACGCTGACGGGCAGTCCTGCTAAAGTCAGACATGGATGAACGTGACCCACGGTCCTGCCATTTTTACAGTCAACCCTTCTGCTACTATCGTACAAGACAGACTTCATTGTAGCAAGATCCTTAAATGACAAATAATCCATCTTCATCACGTTGCTTTGAAACATATAAACAAGTACCCTGAAATGTTATATATTCCTAAGACAGTGCACACAAAACACAGAAAGGGTTAATTCAGCTGAGCTCAAGGGTGCCGTGCTACAAATAGACTTCCCTTCTTGATTGAGAGTAGTGAGGCTGAGTCCTACATACAGCACCCGACGGCACTCTGGCTGCCTCAGTGTCTGCCTGCACGGAGTCCAGAAGGGCCTCGTTTCTGCTCTATCCTCTCTCGTCCTCTTATCGAGACCGCTGCCACCCTCGGGCCGGCACAGGCCTAAGGGCTCCATGAGGCAGAACAGCGGGAGCAAGGACTGTCCTCACCACCCGTGCAGCTGCACCCCGTGGTCTACACCGAGACCTGTGGGAAAGCAGACTCCCGAAGCATCTGTTGTTTTCCTTCTGACGATGAAAACTCGCTCTCTTTATTTCGGAGGAGTCACGACAGTATCACAGCCCCTTGGGGGCAGGCGTCCCAGTATGTATAAATCCTACAGGTGTACCATTCTGGAGACTTCCAAAGCATCCAGAGTGACGACACATTCATCTCCTTTATATTCAAAATAGTTCTTGGCTTAAGACTGGGTTCAGGACTACCAGTTACATGACCTCGTCTACACTGAGAGATCCCGGTCTTTATCTGTAACAGCGTGTTGATGGAATTTTATTGCTCATTTTCCAAGCTGCTGCGAAGATTTAAAGAAATTTTGTAAACTGTGAAATCCTCTGCAAGCGTATGAGACTATGACCGCTTTGTGTTCTGAACCGGAACAGTGCCTGGCACATTTGAGCGCTTGGCAAATATTTGTTAACATCTGAAGTTGAAAGAGGACCTCGTCACAGACGACTTCGACTGGTGAGTAACTCAGGAGGAAGACACAATGAGTACTGAAGACAGGGGACGCAGGGTGCAGACGCCCGCTCGGCGCACGCCACTAACTCAAATCCCTGAGAGATGCTGAGGGGCCGCCCTGTTTCCTGACACCACGTCTGTCCTCTGGCCACCTCAGCCGGCGACTCGAACTCTGGGGAACCGTGTTCAGGAAGGAGGCCAGGAGCTCTCCCGAGAGTGGAAGTGACTTGATGGGACTCCCGCGCAGGGCAGGGCAGGGCAGCGCACCTCGGGTCTGGACGGAGACCGACGAGGCTCCACCCTCTCGTACGGACCCTCGGAACCAGGAGAGGGAACAGAGGGGGCTCCCACTCAAGGTGAGGGACAACTGGGGGCCCTCCCAACAGGAGACAGTCCAAGCTCCTCTCGGATACGCATTTTCTTTTTATTTGGAAATAATCTCAGCCTTCACACCAGCTGCAGCAGGAGCGCTCCTTCATGCAAACCCCCCCCAGCTGCCCGTGTTTTACTCCATTTGCTTTAGCGCTTTTCTCTCTGTAGACACACCACTCTTCCCCTTGAGTCAGCTGAGAGTCAGGTGCAGACCCCGAGATAACTCCGCGTGTACCCCAAGGATATTCTCTCCCACGACCACCGCGGAGTCACCCAAGTCCGTTCGAACTTAACAGTTGTGAAAGAAACTGTCAGTAGAAACCCGGACTCTGAGGGCGCCGCAGGGAAGGTTCCAAAGGACGCGAGGCCCATGCCGTTAGGCAGCAGAGGGAGCTCCTGGCCACGCTGGGAGGGACGCTCACGGCCCGCTGCACGTAGGCGGGACAGGAAAGCAGTCACCGGACCGGGTACTCGGAGATCTCCCTACAGCGTACTGACGGTGGCGCCGGTTTCTCCCTGCAGCGCAGAGAGTGGGAGAGCGAGGAATCGAGAGAGGGACTGTGAAACCAAAGGGGGCCAGGACTTGAAGGCTTTCACAACGCTTGGCTTCTCCAGAAGCTCAGGGTGAGAAATGACTTCTGAGAAGCCCAAAACAAAGGCATAATCCACAGACGCAGGTGAGGGCGTGACCGCACGGTGCTGGGGTCAGACGTCAGGGAGATCGAGGCCGGGGCCTCGGGGCGCCGTGCAGTCACACCAAAGGCCTTGTCGGAGATGAAGGATGAGCCCCACAGAGCCTCCAAATCTCGGGAGGTCTGGGGCACCGCCCATCGGCCATTCCAGCAGGAGCCCAACGCAGAGAAGGGCTGATCCTAAAGAACGGCGGGACTTGTGTCTGCTGAGGGGGCCGCAGCAGGACTCACAGGAGGCCCCCACTGCGTCTGAGAGAACCGCATCAGCAAAAAGCCGGTTGGCTTGGACAAAAACGGACACAGACTGTTTAAACCGGAAAGAGGTTACTCAACACCCCAAATTCCACTGCCAGGAAGCAGGCTGAGAAAATTACTTTGCTAAAGATGGGTATTTCCTTCCATGAAAGAGAAAGGAAGACACACAGTGGACACGACAGCCCAGGGAACCGTCCCCAGGCCCTGAGACCGAACCCCGAAATCTCTAACATTCACCAGGCTGACTTCCGGAATTGATGGACCAGTTACTCCCCTGTGACGCCGTCTCCTCCTCCAGGGACAGGAATGTCTGTGGCAGTTACCCCGTCGGTCCCCCAGTGTGGGCTGGGTGCGGAGGGAGGAGGATCGGATAACGGTCTTTTCAGCTTCACTGGCCTGAAGATCTGGAGGAGACTGAGCCGGGTTTCCAGAACCGGATTCTGATTTTATGCTGCGAGTATAAACTCTGTTCTTCTGAGGCTCGGATTGTCCCAGATCAGGCCAAAGGGAGCCTTTTCAAAGTGGTTCCTGTGCAGGACACTTACTTTGGACCTTTGCGGCGTCTTTAAGATGGCAGTCTCCATATCTCTGTAAGACTAAGCCGCCCGGGCGCCAGCCCTGCCCCGCCGTGGGGGCGCGGTCCGTGTCTCTACCGCACGAGGGAAGTCCCGCCGAGAGCGCTCTCCCAGTAACGTCCCTGAGGGATGTCTAGGGACAGCTCAGTAGTCGTCACATCTCAAGACTGGACGACCTAAGAACTTTCCCTTTCAATCCTCACACTGTTTCTGTGCCCCATTTGTTCAGCCGTAATGCCCGGCCTGTTCGTATCCCAGCTGGGACGCGCATGGAGAAGGCAGAGGCGCCGCACTTGAAAAATCAGTACGAGTGACCTGGGCGCGCACAGCTCTCTAGGAACCGGAAGCTCCTGACAGGCAAGTCAGCACATTCGAGGCTATTTTACTCCTGCTCCAAGTCCCACCTCTGAAGACCACACGGTAATTTATAATCTGAGATCTCAAAGGACACAGAAAAGAGAAAAGGTCCGTTTTGGGAACTAAAATTTTAAGCGCTGCCTCTAAATTGGTTAAGAATTTCTCTATATAGATGCCTCTTTGTACTGAGGGCCTATCGGGGGAGTAATACTCCTTTAAGAGCTCTTGGGAAATAGACCTTTATCCAGGGGGTTTGCGTTCACCTCACTCATTCAGATTTTCCTTCCTTTCCCATGTGCAGACTAAGTCCCACCTCCAACCAACCCTCCCTTCTCCCTTCTCTAAACTGGGACAGTTTTCACGTCATTTACCTGGGGAACATGGAAGGCTCAGTCAGATACATAATAACTCATTTTCGCACAGCGATACAGATACAGTTCCTTAAATATTTCCAGTCGCTAGCCAGTTAAAAAACAATGAGATAGTAGTTTACACCACCATCTTACAAGCAGAAAAATACACACACATTCACACCTGTGAGAGCACCTACTTCATCCACCCAAGAACTATTTACGACATCTTTTTACAAGACGCATCACCCTGCTGTGGATATAACGACGACATGGACAGAGTCACTGCACTCAGGGACCTAAGACCCACACTTTGCAAAGACAGGGTAAGCACCGGGTGCTTTAGGAGCACAAAAGGAGTGCCCAACCTAGTCTTGAGACGTCAGACAAGGCTTCAGACGAGGGACCTATACATCCAGACCTGAGGACCAGGGCAGGTAACAAGGAAAAGCAAGCTTTTTTGGAGGGGGGAGTATGGACGTGTAGGGGTGCGAAAGAATATGGGAATTTGGAAATCTAGTAAGGACAAGCAGTTCAAAAGAGATAAAACCAGGAACTTGCTTATATTAAATTTCTCCTCTATTCTGAGAGCACTAGGGAACCATGAACAATTAAGCCAAACGACATGATCAGAAGTAAGGTTTAAAGACCATTATAGTTACCACGTGGAGAATGTATAGGAGGGTCTGGGGGCTAGGCCAGAAGCAGGAAAGCGCTGCGACGATCTGAAAGATAGATGGCTAGAGGTGACAAATGCTGGTGGTTAGTTTTAATTAGATCGGGAGGGGAGAGGGGGTCAGTTTGGAAAAAGGTGAAGGCAAGGACGATGCCTAAGACACTCGTTCGGGCGATAAGGTGGGCATGGAGCCATTTACGAAGATGAACAGCAAAGCGGTTGCCTGCTTAAGCGGATGATAACGAATTCCATACCGGATAGGAGTTTGAAGCCTAAGTAGAGCTGTCTCGTAGACAGTTGGAAAGCTCTGAGCTGGATTTATAGATTTGGGGGTTATGATGATATGCTAACCGAAACTACCAAAGTAGATAAGAATATCGAAGACTTCAAGGGGTGTGTGTATCTTCTGATATTAAAAACAAACGTAAGTGGTTTTTCCGTGGTGTGAGGTCAGGGCTTGCATCAAATTCTTGAAGATTAGGACTACTAACATAGAGGATACCAATATAGACGGTACCAGAAGTCCTAGGCGTGGTGAATGACGTTCCACACGAAGAATGTGTAGGGAGGGTGGCAGAAAACCCCAAATCACAGCGGCATGTAAGGAATGTGAAGAAGAAGAGGAGTTTGCGGGGGAGCACAGCAGAGACCCGGTGACTACATGGGAGTACCACAAGGAGGAGTCTGCATGGGGAGCACCATCGAAGAACCACTCAAAAGTGAGTTTCCAACAAAAGCAAGACATCGATGGTGCCAAAACCACAGAGATAAGGGGTCAAACATCTGCTGGAACTGACAAGGTCATTGGCGACCTCGGTTAGAACAGCCTTAGAGCTGTGGGGAGGGCAGAGCCCCTCCCCTTCCCACCCCACAATAACAGTGAGCAGGTGGACACCGTGAATGCTAACGGTTCTTTTGGAAAAGTTTGGAGGGAAGATACAGTAGATGAAAGGGCAGTTAGAATTAAGGGAAGTCTCTTTTAAGATGGGGAAATATTTAGGATGTAGTTTTAGTTGTCAAGAATTCATCATCAGGGGCCGGACTCTGAGGTTAAATCCAGGCTTCCCCGGGTACTATCTGACCACTGGCAAATCACTCAACATCTCCAAGTCTATTTTGACAAGTGGAGACCAAGAATAGTAATCTCTCCGGGCTGCTAGGAAGAATTAAAAGAGACTATGCTCACGAACTATTTTTGAAGACTGAGCCGCCACGGGGATTGGGACATTACCTTCAGCAAGTGTTTAGTCACTATGGGAAGAAAGAAGCAGAGAAGTTGAACATACGGGGAGAAACAGAAAATGATGAACTCATCAATGCCTCTGAGAACCAAGGCGAATATATTGGTTCTAGTCTAGAGCAAGAATAGAGGAAATTAACCTTACGTGGGGAGGGAGCACAATCTTCCTTAATTTGCTGAATAGGCAGCTGCGGGGCGAGAAGCGTAGTGTGCACACGGATTTAAATGGCCGCAGTTAAGTAAGAGATTGGGAGAGAGAAAGGAAGAAAAAAAACAAACACGTTGCAGAAATATGGCAACGATCCAGTGCTGGTAGCAAAACAGGACTTCGTAACGCGATGCTTGGCTATATTCTCCAACAGGGCTCCCGAGCCTGGAGGAAACAGCCAATGAGGCTGGCAACACATTTGGGAGCAAGTGCTGAATGCGAAGGCGAGAGAGTTTAACTGAATGACCCACCGGCCTGCGGCGGAGCCAGGGAGGCCGAGGAGCGGCCAGGAACCCGGCCCGGGGTGGGGGGGACTCACGACCCAGACGACTGCGGGTCCGGCTTCCCCGCGGACGAGAGCAGGCGGCTGGGCCTGCGAGCCGCCTCCGCCCCACCTGGCGCCGCGCCAGGGCCCCGGGCGCTCCCGGGGCACGAGCCATCCCCGGGGCTTACCAGCAGGCCCTCCACGTTGATGGGGTCGCGGCACCGGCGGCGCACCGTCTCCTCCGCCGGGTCCACCAGCAGGCTGGGCAGTTTCCGCGCCGGCCGCTGCTGACTCATGCTGCCCGGCCGGCCGCGCCTCGCCTCGCACCCCGCGAGCTCTCCCGCCTTCTCCCGCTCCGGCCGGGCGCCGCCCCCCACGCGCCGGTTCCCGGGAGCCCGAGCACGAACCGGGCCCGCAGCTTGCTCGGAGGCGCCGCTGCCTAGGCCGGCCCGCGGGCGAACGCGCCACTGCCCCACGACCTCAGCAGCTACAGAGCGAACGCAAGGAGAGCAGGGTGACCCACGGGTCTCAGGACTCCAGGCCCGCCATCTTCCCGCATGCGCAGTGCGCCGCCCCCAGTGCGCATGCCTGCCGCCGCCGCCGCCGCCGCCGTCGTAGCGCTCCCGGGCACTAACCCACTCCCGCGGCTGGAGCTCCGGAAAGCCCGGACGTAAAATCCGCGGAGAGGATGGCAGAGGGGAGGAAGAGGTGGAGCAGGAATTTCCGAAGAAGGGAACGGGGCCAGAGGAAAGAGGCAGCGGGTGTCTGTGTTTGGGGGCGGAACGCAGGTGTCGACACTTCTTGTTGAAACTTCTGAGCGCACGGATGTCCGTCCGTTTCATCTTGAGCTCCCTCTGCACACGGCAGGCACTTGCCCAGTGTTGATGCTTAGTAAGTGTTGGTAGCCAAATCGTGGTGCCATTGTCTACTTACAGGCTTCTTTCTTTCCTTTCCTTTCTTTTTTCTTCTTTCCTTTTTTTCATCTGATGAATAAATGATTATTGTGTCAGATATCGTGGTGGGCACGAGAGATAGCCTTTGGAGTTTGGCACAGACTCAGCCTCATATTCCAATGGAGGAAACAGATAAATAAACAGAACGTTTTAAACATTTCAAGTGTCAAGCTGGAGTCAGACAATGTGCTTTCAAGGACCGGCTTCTCTCCTTATTAAGTTTACGAGACCTTAAAAGGTGCCTCAGTTTCCTCATTTGTTAAATGGGAATAATGACAGGAAGTTTGTTGTGAGAATGAAATGAATTAACTTACTTAGAACAAGGACGAGCACCTATTTGAGATAAAAAGACAATGCAGCGTGGTTCAGTACAGGGTAGAGGGCAGCCTCTGAGCCTCGTGGTAGTTAGACGGGGAGAGGGGTGTTCTACCGAGCCTGAGGTGGGGGCTTCCAGAGGAAGTTGGCTGCCCACTAGGTTATAAACTCCTCCAGAGGCATTCTATAATCTCTGTATGTCCAGCATCTAGCACAATGATCGGCAAACAGCTCAGTAAATGTTTGCTGAATGAATGACTTGAAATAAAGAATAGCATAAGGGCTAAGTGTCTAAAAGATTGGATTTTTCTGCGGAATGGAGAATTTCCCAGAGTGGTTAAAACATGCCTTTCTTAACCCGCCAGAGTCCCTGACAAGCCAAGCCCTGGAGACCAGAAATGGATGTTTTGTTTTTAATTTTTTTAATGTTTATTTATTTTTGGGAGAAAGAGGAAAGACAGAGCAGGAGCAGGGGAGGGGCAGAGAGAGAGGGAGACACAGAATCCGAAGCAGGCTCCAGGCTCTGAGCTGCTAGCACAGAGCCCGATGCGGGGCTCGAATCCACAAATCACAAGATCATGACCTGAGCCGAAGTTGGATGCTTAACTGACTGAGCCACCCAGGCACCCCCAGGAATGAATGTTTTTAATGAAAAGACAAAATCCAGCGTTTGCTCTATGTTTGGCATTCTGCTAAATGTCCTGCATACATTTTCGCATGCAAATCTTATATCAAAACTGAAAGGTGTTTTCCTGCCCAACTTATAGATTCGGAAAACGAAGACTAGCAAGATTGCAAAAATCATCCAGGGTCCTGGGTAAGGCAGTGGTAGAGGCAGGATTTGACTCCATAGCTGATTAGTTAATTGGTATGCCAGCCATGAAGAAGATCATTGGAGACCGCCTAGATTTTGTCCAGCTAGAGGTGCGGTTGGGTGAGCAAAGGTGGGGTGAGGGTCAGGACGGGGATGGCAGGCACTCCGGGCCAAAGACGGCATGAGAACAGTTGTGGAGAGCCAGGCAATGACACAGCCTTCCAGACACAGTTCCTGTGTCTTGGCTTCAGCCCCAGACTTAATCGTTCGCACATTGTTTGAGCACGATCCTGGCACGGAGGAGCTGAAGAGGAATCCAATCTGTTGGGGCCTTACCACTTACCTTGTGCTCCAGCCATCCCCAGCCCGTGGAGACACATCACTAGAACACAGAAGTACGATCAGAATATGTGTCACATGCTATGGGAGCACAGAGGAAGAAGAAAAAAGAAACGGAATTGGGTGTAAATTACAGGTGGTTTTTTTTACACATCTCCCTGTGAGGTAGATATTTCTAGAATACTTTGCAGATTAGATGCAGAGAGGCTCAGAGAGCGGGCCCCGTGGGGACTCACAGGACTTCGGTCACCATATCTTTCCCTTTATCAGCCATGCCCCACGGTGGTGCCCAGACACAGTTCCCCACATAGAAATTCATCTCCAGTCCTGTGGCTGTATGCGCTTCCTGTGGCAAAATGGTGGACGTTGGGACTTCCAAGTTAGGGCTGAAATATAGGCCAAGTGCAAACATGGCCTTAGGAGTGCTGAAAGAATTTAGCTTTCAAAGGATGTCGTATTTTCCTTCTCTAGTCAAATTTTCTCCCCGCGAGTCCGTGAGGAAGTGGTCACGTCCAAGAGGACTTTCTGTCATAACAGAAGTGTTCTGCACTTGTCCAAGATGGTAGCCACCAGCCTTACGTGGCTGTTGAGTCCTTCAAATATAGCTAATATGTCTGAGGACTGAATTTTAATTTCATGTTTAATTTCATTCATATATTAATTTCAATAGCCAACTATCTGGTGGCGGCCATTTTGGCTAGCGCAGGGGAAGACACTAAAATACGTGGTTATCAGCCAGTGCACTGCTCTTCTAAGTGTGGTCTGCGGACCACAACATCCCCATTGCATGGGAGCTTGTTAGGAATGCAAACTTTTTGGCCCTACCCCAGACTTACAGAATCAGAAACCCTGAGGATTTGGGCCTACTGGTCTAGTCCAAACCCTTAGTTTTCAGAGGAAGAAACTGATTCTTGAGCCCCTTTTTGAGTGCCTGATACCCGGCTAAATTGAAGCCAATTTATCTTTCTCATGCAGTGTTCTGGGAATGAGGATCAAATCCAAAGGTTACCCTCGCCACCCAGTTATTTGCTGGATGTTGCAACTTTCTGCACACGCCTGTCACTCGGCCTAGGCATTTTGAGATCTTAAAGAAAAGGAGTCAAACTGGAGGGAAGGAGAATGGACAGGAGGTCGGTATAGTCACCGAAAGGGCGGCTGGTGATGGCTGCAAAGGTGCCAGCGGTCGTAAAATGGAGGAACGGATAGATTGACAAGGTAGAAGGGACAGAGAGTTTGGGGGGTTGATTGGGTTTAGGGGAAGGCTTGGACCGAAGGAGGTGATCTGGGTACTTGAAGTCCAGGAATAGACCAGATTTGTTTCAGAGAGCAGGAAGAAGTGCGAGGTGGGGCAGGGCCAGAGGGTGGAACCAGAGACCAGCCAGGGGTAACAGGCAAACAGTATCACAACTGGTTTTTTATAATGTTTATTCAGTTTTTTTTTGGGTGGGGGCAGAGAGAGACGGAGACAGAGGATTCCAAGCAGGGTCGGCCCTGACAGCAGACAGCCCGATGCAGGGCTCGAACTCATGCACGGTGAGACCATGAGCTGAGCCGAAGTCAGATGCTTAACCACTTGACTCACCCAGATGAGTGTTTAAGCCTGTATCGCTTTTGTTTTTAAACTAAACAACAACAACGCTAATTAAGAGAGTAGCCAGAGAGATGGAAGGTGAACACTGAATGAGTGCTTTAGAGATTAAAAGAAGGGATGGGTTTTACCCCTCCCTTCCCCTTCCTTCCTTCCTTCCTTCCTTTTTTCTTTTTCTCTTTCTTTTATGTTTTCTTTTCTCCTTTGCTTGCTTGCTTCCTTCCTTTGTTTCTTCTATTTTTCTTTCTCTCTTTTATGTTTTCTTCTCTGCTTGCTTGCTTCCTTCCTTTCCTTTTTCTTTCTTCATTTTTTTTTTTTTTTAAGGTGGAAGAGACTTAAGTTCCTCCATGTTAATAATAAGGAGCTAGGAGCCAGGGAACGGCTGAAAACCCAGTGGGTGAAGGGGACAAGTCTGAGGGTGCTCCTGCGGGGTGCGATACAGAAGGGAGGAGGGAAGCAGAGGCAAGAGGGACCCCACTCTCGAAGGGACAGGACAGTGGAAGGACAGAGGCAAGCAAGCCTAGAAGGTATTTTTGGCAGGAAGTGGAGGGAGTCTGTGAAGCCAAGGTCACCCGCTGGGAGGAAGGGGACATGGCACAGTTGCAGATGTTAGAGACAGTGCGGGTGCTCATCATACTGTAGATGGGTGGGCCGGGCGAGGCGCCCTGGAGGAGAGCAACTTGGGAAACAGCGAGGCTGCGGGTCACACTGGAGTCCATGGCTGGCTCGCAGTTTCTCTGCGTCCGTCGCCTCCTATGTGAGGTGGAGGAAGAAGGGGCCTGTGTATGTGATGACAGAGGAGAAATGGGGCCGGCAAGGACTGTTCCCTATAGTTTCCCATGTGTCATGGTCGGAGTCACACAGAACCTCAGAGCAGGAAGCGGCCCTCGTGGTCATTTAGTAAAACCCTCTCCTTTCACAGGAGAGCAAACAGAACAGAGAGGTTAAGTGACTTGCCCGAGATCAAAAAGATTCGTAGGTGCAACCCCAATGCTGGCCTTTTCCCTTCCAGATCAGCACTCACTTAGGAAGGTGGGAGGAGGGGCGCCCGGGGGGCTCGGTCGGATCAGCGTCTGACTTTGGCTCAGGCCATGATCACGGGTGGGGAGTGCGAGCCCTGCGTCGGGTTCGCAGCTGTCAGCACGCACCCTGTTTCAGTTCCTCTGTCCCCCTCTCTCTCTGCCCCTCCCCTGCTTGCACGCGCACACACACTCTCTCTCACTCCTGAGAACAAATAAACATTAAAAAAAAAAAAAAAAGCGAGGTGAGATGATGTGCGGGCAGGAGAGGAGCACCGATGAGATGGACAGACGGACAGATGGACAGACAGCAGAAGAGGAGAAAGTGGCCCGGAAGAAGGGAGGCCCACGTGGGTCCCGCAAGAACCTCGACCCGCCCTCATTGGCAGGTGACTTCGCTTTTAAGACCCTCAGTCTCCGTATTCATAAGCTGGGGGTGAGCGTCCCTGCAGTCTGTCGGATGAGGGGTCAGGGACAGCCAGCCTTCGTCCCTCCTCAGCGCCTGCAGGAACCTCCCGTGTCCACACGGCTCTTCCGATCGATCCGCCTCCAAGCTCCCTCTCCAGCGACGGCGAAAGGCCCTCCAATGACATCAGATGGAACAAAGAGAGCTGCAGTTAACTCTGGGGTTTGAGGTTTTGTTCGGGATTTGACAAGCTTTCCAGAGAGCTCTCAAGAAGCCGCGAGCCCAGGAGAGTCTTGGCCTGGCCTCCGGGATTCGGTCGCTCTACTTAGCAACCGCCTTTGCCTCCCGCTTCAGAAAGGAAACAAAAAAGCAGGCGCAGTCAAATCCACCCACAAGGGCAAATCCCCGTGAAGGCTTGTCAAAAAGTGGCTGTGGGAGAAATGATCTATGGCCTTGCGCCTCGATGAGCCCCAATGAGATTCGACAAAGGACAGGGGTCTCGGCTTCGCCTCCTCCTGACTCCCGCTGCCCCACGGCTGCCCTCATCCTCTTTGTTCCGGGGCCTTTATCACCGCTTCCTGATTCATTTCCCACCTACGAGGGACTCCGCACCATCACTGTCAAACTAACAACGGCCTTTTTCGAGGGGTGGTTCGACCTCGCATCGCGGGAGAAATCTTTCTAAGGCCCGGGTCTGATCTCATCCGTCCTCTGCTCCGATCTGCCGGTGGGCTTGCTTGCGTGTCACTAGGGGTTGGTGTTTCCCCCTGCACACTTGTCACTTGCCTGCCTGGCTCTCTCCCTCCCTGCACTCGTGGAGGGCAGGACCGCGCCCCCTGCCCCCATCACGGGCCCTTGGAGGGCACCGCTTTCTCTGGCCACAGCCGCAGAGATCTTCATTCCTTTCCTCAAAAGCTTTTTTCCCTCACTGCTGAGCCCTCTCACGCCTCATTTCCTTTGCCTAGAATGCCTTTGATGCTTCCTCATCTTCATTGTAGACACCACTCCCTCAGACAGCCCTCCCGGAGGCCCCAGAGGAGGCTGGCACCCCAGCTGTGTCGTCTGATGAGCCCCGAAACCCAGTCTGACGCCCCCATAGTATTTCACTATCCATAGGCACATTACATTACAAACAACCAAACAGCACCTGGGAAAAATAACATCTTTACTCTGCTTGCTTTGAAATATGAAGTCTAAAGCAAAGCATAGCATCCTGAAATATAATACTATGTTGCCATGAGACTTCCAAGCATACTTTTGACAATGGATTTGTTTTGATTCGGCCAAGTTATGGATAAGTTTAGCAACTTCCGTTTTTCTTCCTGCTTGATTTTTGTATGAACGATACTAATTTCCTTAGTATTTCTTCAGTTTTGTAGGTTTAAATTAGTTTTTAAAATATTTATTTATTTATTTTTGAAAGAAAGAGGGTACAAGTGAGCGAGGGGCAGAGAGAGAGGGAGAGATACAGGGAGAACCCACAAACCATGAGATCACGACCTGAGCCGAAGTTGGATGCTTAACCGACTAAGCCGCCCAGGCACTCCAAAGTAGTTTTATTTTGGAGAAAGAATGCTATGTGGTCAGGATTGGGAATTCTCATAAATATGATTAATAAGGAAGACATTTCAAGAAAACCTGTTCTTAGGGTGTCGTATTTTTGATAATTCGTCTCGCACAAATCTGCAGCATTCCAATTTGTCGATCGTATCATAGCAAAGTTTCGTTGGTAATTATTCAGATGCAGTATTCGAATTTTTCTTTTGCCTTTTCTGTATGTAGGGATATGTATTATAAATATCCATTTGAATTAACTGTGTGGAAAAAAGAAATATGATCATCTAACTTGGAATCTTTTGTTAGGCATTCACATATCATTTATATAATAAAAAAGGTAGACCATACCTTCCCCAGAAGAAAAGAAAGTTGCTAACTAACAAGACGAATCACACTGGTTTCAGATTTACGATACCAAAATTGAAAAATAGTTTTAAGTTTTTGAGAAATTTTGGTCAAGGAAAATCAAATTAAAAATACTCATTTTAGAGGCCACTAGGTGGCTCAGTCGGTCAAGCGTCTGACTTTGACTCAGGTCGTGATCTCGTGGTTCACAAGTTCGAGCCCCCCATCAGGCTTAGTGCTGACAGCTCACAGCCTGGAGCCTGCTTTGGATTCTGTGTCTCCCTCTCTCTCTGCCGCTCCCTGGCTCACGTTCTGTCTCTCTCTCTCTCAAAAATAAATAAAAACATTTAACAAAATTAAAAAAATATATTCATTTTGGAGACACCTGGACGGCTCAGTCGGTTAAGTGTCCGACTTTTGGTTTTGGCTCAGGTCATGGTCTCATGGTTTGTGAGATCAAACTCTGAGTGGGGCCCTGCGCTGACAGTGTGAGTCTGCTTGGGATTCTCTCTCTCTCCCTCTCTCTCTTGCCCCTCCTCCCCCTCGAAATAAAGAAATAAACTTAAAAAAAAAACTTATTTTTAAAATTAAAAAAAAGTTTTTTATTTTTATTTTTTTTAATGTTTATTTTTATTTTTGAGAGAGAGAGAGAGAGAGAGAGAGAGAGCATGAGCAGGGGAGGGACAGGTAGAGAGAGGAGACACAGAATCCGAAGCAGCTCCAGGCTCTGAGCTGTCAGCACAGAGCCTGATGGGAGGCTCAAACCCACATGAGATCATGACCTGAGCTGAAGTCAGACACTTAACTGACTGAGCCACTCAGGCGCCCCCAAAACATTAGTTTTTTGAAGTGATACATCTGTATGGCTCAAAACTCCAAAGGTACAAAGAGTAAATAGTGAAAACATCTCCCTCCCACTCTGTTCTTTAGCAGCAGAGGCCTGTCTGGGGATGGCTACATTATACCAGCTTCTATGCATTCGTGCAGGGATGCTTTACGCAAACACATCTATCTATGTTATTTCCCCTGCCCCTTGTTTGCACACTAGTAATCGTACTAATGTTTTCAACCTAGAAAAATATCTTGCATACCGTTCAATGCAAGACAAGTTCTTCCACTCTTTATCATGTGTGTGGTGTTGCCCTGCGTGTGTGTGCCATAAATCCCCCAGACTGTTCCCCAAGGCTGGGCACTGAGGCTACTTCCAATATTTTCCTACCATGAGCAGCACTTGGTACAGGCTAAGCTTGTGCATACTTCCTTTTACACAGGCGGGAGTATATCTAAAAGATAAGTGGCTAGCGGTGAATTACTAGGCTCTCCAAGATGCATCGGCGATTTTTAAAAGAAAGGTTTTTAAAATATTCATTTATTTTTGAGAGAGAGAGAGAGAGAGAGAGAGACAGAGGGCAAATAGGGGAAGGGGCAGAGAGAGAGGGAGACACAGAATCCGAAGCAGGCTCCAGGCTCTGAGCTGTCAGCGCAGAGCCTGACGCAGGGGCTGAACTCAGGAACCAGGAGATCATGACCTGAGCCAAAGTTGGACTCTCAGCCGACCGAGCCACCCATGCACCGTGGTGATTTTGATAGATATTGTCAAATGGCCTTCCAGAGAAGTTGAATCAATTTATGTTCCCTCTAGCAAGAGCTAAGGGTATGAAAAATACGATAAGCAGATAAAATTTTCACTCAGTCTTTAAGGAATAGCATGGTTTACTTCGTATTAATACATTTCTCAACAAAAGCATTCTTGTTCTTCTGAATAGAAAGAAGCTATACATCAAGAAGCTACCAACGGCCAGAATAGTGATTCTTCTTTGCTGATGCTAAATCCTTTGGGCTAAAAGTGTGACATGCCAGTTCTGTGAGTTATACATATGAATTTCGGTATGTTACAACAATCCAGGTATGTTATATATGTTCACAATGTACTAGGTGTACAATATACCGTTATATTCTTGGAGGAATAAACTCCCAAGAGGTATTCTATTTTTTTAATGTTTATTTATTTTTGAGAGAGAGAGAGAGAGAGAGAACGATTAGGGGAGGGGTAAAGAGAGAGAGAGAGAGAATCTGAGGCAGGCTCTGCGATATCAGTGCAAAGCTCTACACGGGGCTCAAACCCACAAACCTCGAGATCATGACCTAAGCCGAAGTTGGACGCCCAACCTACTGAGGCACCCAGGGGCCCCGAAGTATTTTTTGGAGAAAAAGAGATGAAGAAGTCAAGTGTGATGGGTACCAATATCTACAGTGATATCGTTCATATCCTTTACATTGTCTTCAGTTCTACGTAGTTTTGTTCTGTAAATGCCATTAGCGATGATGACGGTGGTTTTTAAACCTTGCTCCCCAATTGGCAGAGTGATTTATTTCTATACATATTATTGGAGCAGAGCATTTCAAACTTCTATAGAATTTCATCTTTCCTGATTATGAAGGTCCTAGCATTAAGCAGTTAGTGTGTGCCTATGTTACAACTGGATTTTAAGAGAAAGTCCCATCAAAGTTGAATGATTGCATTCCATTCCGCCGGAATTCTATGTAAGCACAACCTAGTTTGCTTACTAGTGTCTTACTGTTAGATGTGCTCTGCTGAAATGTTACCTTCTGTGCACTACCCCCGTGAAATAGGTCAGTCGCGCCAACTTTGTTTTGCCCCCCTTATTTATGTATCATGCATTTGATACCAACCAAGACCCCTGGCGGTCGCAGATCATTTGCTGAAGTGTAGCGTCTCGACTTTCCACCAGGTGGAGCAGTTTCACCTCAGGGAGTCCATAAGGAAAGGGATTCTGAATTTTGGGTGGTCACTGTCCCCGCTCAAATGGAGGTGGATGGGGCACCTGTAGAGACAAGACGACCCCTACCATTAATGGTTGAATCGTATTCCTTATTCCTGCCCCTTTCCATATTCATAAGTTGAAGTCTTAATCCCCAGCACCTCACAACGTGACCTGGTTTGGAGAAAGGGTCTTGACAGAGGTTATCGAACTAAAAGGAGGTCACTACGGTGGATCCTAATTAGTGACTGGTGTCCCCAGGAGAAAGGAAATTTAGACATCCCTATGGAGGGAAGACAGCTGTCTACAAATCAAAGACGGCGGGACGGGGAACAGACACTCCTTCCTGGTCCGGCAGAAGCTGCGTGTACTGACACCTCGGCTGTGGGCCGCCAGCCTCCAGAGCCGTGCGATGATACATTTCCGTGGTTTAAGCCACCAGTCCGTGGTCGTTTGTCACGGCGACCCAAACAAACCAGTGCACCCAGCCCTTCGCGTTTTGGGAGAATTTAAGCAAGCTGGGTTTCAGCAGCTACTATGCTAGAGAACCAATTTCTTCGCAGAAAGTGCTAGTTAACGGAGACTGGGTCATAGAAATATTTATCGTAAGAGAACAAGCTTTAAGTAATTTAGAAGCGCTCTTTATATAGAAACACGTGGCCTGCCGATAACAAATGATTCTAAACTGCTGGACATATACAGATGGGGGCTTCTAAAGGCTTCATCTTAATTCCACTCCGGGGCATTTTCCTTGGGCGGGGGCGATAAACGCAAGCGGAAACTGTTTGTACCAAAGCAGGAAGGGGACTGCGCGTCTCTTTGTACGTGTGGCTAGAGAAGCAAATATACACAGATATGAAAATGGGTGAGAGAACAAACGCGTATCCGGGGGAGGTTGGGTGAAAACGTGTGTACATTAGAAAGCACGAGGTATGCAAAGAGTTGGCTCCGCAAGAAACAGAAATATGGGCATGAGGAGAATACACGTACCAAGGGGAGAAATTTTGTGTGACGAGGCGTGTGGGTGGGCACGTGTGTGTGAAAGGGAGAGAAATATTTGGTGTCTGTGGGAAGAAACACACGTACAAGAGACATGTACGTATGTGAAAAAGAGCCATCGGTAGGTCTGAAGCACGCGTGCTGTGTGCATTTAAGAAAGCAGATATGGGGGGGCGCCTGGGTGGCTCAGTTGGTTACGTGGCCGACTTCAACTCAGGTCATGATCTCGCGGTCTGTGAGTTCGAGCCCCGCGTCGGACTCTGTGCTGATGGCTGTTTCAGATTCTGTGTCTCCTCTCTCTCTGCCCTTCCCCTGCTCACTCTATGTCTCTCAAAAATAAATAAAAACATTAAAAAAATTAAAAAAAAAAGAAAGCAGATATGGGTAAGGGATACCTGTGTTAGCACATACGTGGACTTGTAACAGGAGAATGTGAGGGACAATGTGTATACGCGAAGGTTAGAATGTATGTGCATGTGTAGGTGTGCGAGAAGTGGACACGCGTGATTCTTCCAGATGATGCTGGTCAGAGAAACAAATGTGCCCGGAAGCCATGTCTAATTGCCTTCCTGAGCCCATGGCCCCTGCGAGACCCCTGCTGACTGAATGGGCTTGGGGAATGACAGCTCCTTTGTAAGCTTCCGGCCGACTGCCACAGATTTTCAGTTTGCTCTCATTCTTCTCAGGCCCGTGTTAAACTAGGTTGATTCTCCTCATTTAAGGAAATATCTTGAAATTACTTTTTCAAGTTTTGGTTCAAGTTCAATCAAGACGTATCAAGTAGGTGGGTCAGGTTCAGTTCAGGAAAGACAAATCCAATCCTACGTATTTGTGCCCTAGTGTTTAAAGCCATAAAGTAGGAATGGAGAGATGATTCATTAAGCAGCAAAACAACACGCGACTTTTTCATCGGGTCTCGTTTCTTGTCTAATTAATTCTTAGTTGGGAGGACTATGCTTTTCTAAAATTTACTGTAGATTTTAAGAATAGGATTAAATGGTTTCTCCAAAGTCATTGTATTCATTCGGCTAAGGTATGGGACATTTTTCTAACAATTTTTCCCTCCTCGTGATCTCATATTCACTTTGATTCTTCTGGTGAGCCAAATTATATTTTTTTCGTTATTGAAAGTGGCTTCCTTTTTTAATGCTGGGTTTCAAAGAAAGGAATGACTACTGTAACAAGAGGTAGGCAAACTAACTATGGCCCGTGGGCGAAATCCACTCAGTTTCCTGTTTTTGTTTTGGTCCCAGAAAAAAATTTTTTTAAACGTTTATTTTTGAGAGAGAGATAGACAGAGTACGAGCTGGGGAGAGACAGAGAGAGAGGGAGACACAGAATCCGAAGCAGGCTCCAGGCTCTGAGCTGTCAGCACTAAGCCTGATGAGAGGCTCGAACTCACAAACAGAGATCATGACCTGAGCCAAACCGACGCTTAACCGACGGAGACACCCAGGCACCCCTCGTCCTGAAAAAATTTTTAATGGTCCATGAGATAATTTTTCTTTTGCATTTTTGTAAAGGTTTTATTTTAAGGTACTTATATAAAAGATAGCATAGATTTTGCCTTTTGGCTGGCAAAGCCTAAAATATTTACTTCTGGTCCTTTAAGAAAAACGTTTGCTAGCCTTGGTTCTGTAGGATTTTATTTGCTTGATAAACTGTAAGCTGTCAAAATGTAAGAGGGAAAAAACGTAAGGGCATGTCTTACAGTGATTATTGGTTTAGCAACTGCAGTGCCTAACCTAAACCATAGAGCAAACATACTGGTTAATGTTAATTCAACACAGTTATTCTGTACATGTTTTACTTGGGTGTTTGAAAATGGGCTAGACTCTAGAAATAGAAATACAATTTCAAGAATGTTCACTACAGTCTTGTTTTTTAGTTTTTATTTTTTTAATGCTGATTTATTTTTGAGAGACAGAGTGTGAATGGGGGAGGGGCAGAGAGAGAGAGAGGGAGACACAGAATCCGAAGCAAGGCTCCAGGCTCTGAGCGGTCAGCACAGAGCCTGACGCCGGGCTTGAACCCACAAACTGTGAGATCATGACCTGACCTGATGTCTGATGCTTAATGGACAGCCACCCTGGCGCCCCATTACAGTCTGGTTTATAATCACGACATCATAATCAACAGAAGAACAGGGATATAAATTGTGCCGTAGGCATACAATGAGATACCATTTAGCAGTTAAAACGAATAGGGCTGGCTATGTGTATGACTAGATGGCTCTTACAACCATAATATTGAGAAAAACATTATAAAGTCAACCCACCTGGTTACAGAACTGGTAAAAGTGTTCTATATAGTTTATGTACACGTGCATTCGGAGTACTAGTATAGGGAATGTTGTAGAAGGGTACCGGGCGGGGGAGGGGGTGCTGGGGAGGGAAGGACTGGGACCAGGGAGGGCTGCCGGGGTGGGGGGGGTGGGGGGGTTACCGTATTGAGATATTGATCTTTTCCAGGAACATCTGAAGCAAGTATGGCAAGACGTTAGGACTGCCTGGTTCTCGGGCACGCAGGGAGGGCTCACGCCGTCCTCTCTCTAGTGTGTGTTTGAAATATTTCATAATAAGGAAAGCAGCGATCCACTCCCCGCGACATCTTCACTGCAGCCCGCTCGGGTGCTGGCATTTGCTGGGAGCTGTTCCCTCGCCGTGTCATCTCCTCATTGAACCGCCAGGCTCGCTGACTGTGGCTCTCCAGTCCTGGAGGACGCGGACTCCTAGGCCCAAGGCCTCACTCACTGGTGGGCGTGGAGGTGAGTGGCAGCCAGGGTTCAGGGCAGGCCCTCCAAGTCTGGGTTCCTGAAATCGCGGAGGGACGTGGTTTGCTGAGAGGAGGAAAGGACCTCGTGCCCTGTGCTCGAGGCCCAGGCTACCTCTGCACTGGTGGCCAGCGAGGTCCTCAAAGTCTTACTTGAGGTTCCTTCTTTTTCGTTCCTTCCTTCTTCATTCTTCTGACCGGGCACCGGGGACGGTGGGAGGGTGGGAGCAGTTCCACCTACAGGAGCCTGTAGTTCCAGAATCTTCCTCTCGCTCTGCGGGCCTCAGGCAGGCCCCTCTCTTTGACTTGGGCTGTTGGGGACCAGGGTCCTCTGGTCCTGCTGTTAGAGCCTGGTCCCGCTGTTAGAGCAGCGCTGCTGGAGACGGGAGCGGGGGTGGGGGGGTGGGGTGGCACCATACTTGCTGGGAGACACACCGCCCACAGGACCCTCTGCAGGGCTCACCCCAGAGCCGGCGTGGGGGTCCCAGGGCCTTGCGCGTGGAGTCCCCGGCCGGCGTGGGGGGCCCGGGGCCCTGTGCGTGGAGCCACCGGGAGGTCTGGCCTCCTCCTCTCCGGCCTCCCACACTTGCCTTGTCTCCTCCGGGCGCCTGCGTCCCCAGCGACAAAATGACCCGTGTTCTCGGCGGGTTCTTCCCACGTGTGTCCAGACCCCTCCCCCCCCTCCCCGCCCCGCGAAGTCCGCCGTGGCCGGAGGGGCTCCAGGTCTGGGTCACGCGGGAAAGCGCGCAGCGCACCTGGCCGGGGCGGCGGGGGCGCTGGGCGCTTCGGGTGGGGAGCCGGGTGTTTCCTCGAGCGGGGCGCCGGCGCGGGGCAGGGGCGGTGGGCGGACCCTCCCCGGCCTTGCGGGGCGCGGGGATCCGGGCACGGGGTCGAGGTGGGGGGCGGGGGTGGGACCAGGACGCCGGGGCTGGGAGGCCGCGGGGGAGGGGGCGCGAACCCCTGGCCGGACGCCGCCCGCACCGCGACCCTTCCCCGGCCCGGGTCCCGGGGCGGCCGTGCCCACCGCGCGGTCGGCGCGAAGACCCGGAGAAGCGGACCGCAGGGCGGGGGCAGGGGGCGGCCGGGGTCAGGGGTCGCGTCCCGGGCTCCGGCCGCGCTCCGCCGATCCGGGCTTTGCCGAGCGCCCCCCGCCCCCCGCCCGGCCGCGAGCCGGCCGCTGTGGGTGGGACCGCGGCCGCGAGGCTGGGCCGGGCCTCCGACGGCGGCGGTCGCACCGGAGCGGGGCCGCGGCGGCGGGAGGACAAAGGCCGAGGTGAGCGCCGTCCCGCCGCCGGGGCGCCGGGCTCCGGAGCGGGGCAGCGGGCGCGGGGGGCGCGCGGCGGCCTCGGGGGCACGTGGGCCCCGCGGGGCGTGCGCGCCGCGAGGTCGCGGGGCTGGGAGCGCGCTCCGGGCGCGCGGCGAGCGCTCCGCGGGGCAGAGCCGCCCCAGGTGACCGTGACGGCGCCCGCCCTCCGCCCCGGCCGAGGGTCAGCGTCCGTGCGTGCGGAAGCCGGAGCCCGCGGTGGCCGCCGCGTCCCCTCCGGGCGCCTGGGACGCGGGAGCAAGCGGGCTTCTTCCCCGGACGGCCCCGGGACGCGCGGAGCGGCGGCCCCGGGGGAGCTGGGGGCTTGGCCCCTTCAGCCCGGCTTTTTGCGTCTTGGGAACAAAGAAAGGCTGGTTTCCTGAAGTCCGAGAAAGTGTGCGTGCGCGCGTGTGTGTGTGCGCGCGTGTGTGTGCGCGTGTGGCCGCCGGGGCGCCAGGCCGGGGCGACCCGCCATTCACCGGGAAGGATGCTGGGCCATTTTGCTGTCAACCCTTTTTTGATCCCTGGTCGGGAGGACCAGCAGGGAGGAGGGACTACTGAGTTTTATGCGGAAACTTTACTCGACTAAACTCTTACTACAGAGGTAAGTGTTGCTACCGGCCTGAAGGGTGTTCTTAGTACATCTTTAAAATGGTAAATGGGGAAATTTCACTCGAACGAGAACTTTGATGCCCACCGAGGGCATTTTAGTTTCTGCGTTTAACACGGGGTGCTACAAAGGTGGCGATCTGCAGAGGTCTGAGCTTTATCTTACATGAACGTTGTGTTCATGTCGCCTGGTGTGCCGCCCTTCGAAGGAAAATGTTAGTGGAGGTTTTAAAGGCTGATCAGAACCCCACCTCTAACTACTTCCTTAGAAAGTCTTAAATCTCTGGGCAGATTTGAGGAATTCCTTATAACCAATCCATTGCTTCCAGAAAACAGTCGTTTGACTCGCTTCAAAAAGTGTGTTTCTAGGAAACAAAAGCCGAATTTAAAATGCGAAACAATTAAGTGAAATACAGGCGAGGGGATGTTTCTACGAGTCTTTTCATGCCGAAATCCGGTTCGTTTAAAGTGTGCGGTGTGATCCGTGTCCGTGTGGATTCCCCAGAAGAGCGGACGAGGCGCACTGCTCTTCATTCTAGAACAAGTATTCTTTATGGCTTACGAAGGAAGCTCAGGTTGAAGCCGAAATTCCATCTTGGCTTTTCTCATTATTGCAGATGGTTTAAAGGGTTGGTTTGTGGTTTAAGTGTTTTTAATTACTGAAAATAGCCAGTTGGACCAATACCTTTAATTTTACCGGGTGGGTAATTTGAAGCTACACTTTAAATGTGTGTATTTTTGTCTTGGAATTAAAAATTTTTTTTTAATGTTTATTTTTGAGAGACAGAGAGAGAGCGCACACACACACAAGGGGCAGGGGCAGAGAGAGAGGGAGACACAGAATCCAAAGCAGGCTCCAGGCTCTGAGATGTTAGCACAGAGCCCGACGCGGGCCTCGAACCCACAGACTGTGAGATTGTGACCTGAGCCGAAGTTGGACGCTTAACCGACTGAGTCTCCCAGGTGCCCCTGTCTTGGAATTTTTAATAGGAAAGTTATAGTCACTTAGAGACTCTCTAAAGGTTTCTATGCTTAATATGAAGGTGACTACTCTTTCTTTCATTTGGTTAAGCAACTTACTAACCTCGATGGTGTCGTAGGTATTTTTTCTGGACCTCCTTTTATGCTTGGTATTAGAAATTCCCTTTTTAAGAAAATCGTGTCCATTTTGTGGATTCAGTGTTTGAGTTATTTAGCAATTTCAGAGTGTTCAGAGGCAATCTCAGAGTAGGGCTAGCAAAAGTTTAAACAATCAGAATGAGAAGACAGACTGTAGCTTAAAGAGAAAGGGCCAGGCCCCTGGCCCCCTGCACTGTGCCCCTGCCCCCTGCCCTCTGTGCCCCTGCACCGTGCCCAGGCAGTTACCAGATTCTAGAGGGACCAGGACGTGACAACCAAGGCCGTGGCATGGACCCTTCATGCACAGGTGGGTTAAGGGAGCCTGCTTTTTTTTTTTTTTTAATGTTTATTTATTTTTGAGAGAGAGAGAGAGAGACAGAGACAGTGCATGAGTGGGGAAGGGCAGAGAGAGAGGGAGACACAGAGTCTGAAGCAGGCTCCAGGCTCCAGGCTCTGAGCTGTCAGCACAGAGCCCGACACGGGGCTCGCACCCACACACCGCGAGATCATGCCCTGAGCCGGAGTCGGATGCTCAACCGACTGAGCCACCCAGGCGCCCCAAGGGAGCCTGCTTTTAATAATCACACCTTCCCTTGTCCCCCGTGACTCACGGTTTCTGGTCCAGTCTGGGAAAGGCAGCTCTAGGGCTTTCGTGGGGACAGCCGTCTATGACAGCTGGCTAAGGGCACTCACGGAAGTCTGGCCTGGCCATGGCAGAGGGTTCATGGACCTCTAATCTCTTCAAAAAGATTCCAGGCAGTTAATCTTCTCAGCTCATAGGCTGCTTAATAGGCCCTCTTGGCTTTTTGACTCAGCTTCTGGACATACAGAGAGATCGTTGTACTTTAAAGCTAATTAAAAAAAATACAGGAGGGGGAAGGCTGTCATAGAAGTAATGTGTATTTGTGACATACGATTTAAGAAGAGTTAAAAAAAGAAGTAGAAATCTATGATCCAGATACAATCGCTGGTAACATTTTGGTGTGTTTTTTCTGGTATTAAAACTAAATTTTATATGCTTCTCGACATTGTTGACAATGACATGTTATATGGTATGTGTATTATGTCACTTTGTATCTTTTTTCATTGAGAAGTTGTGGATGTTGCCTGTTGTTTCCTTCCTATTGTCATTTTGAATAATTTTATATTGTATAAAAAATAATTTTAACCATTTCTCTGACCGATTCTTGGCCTTTATTATTTTTACTTGATGTCTTTTCATGTTGATAGAACGCCAGCCGCCACCCATCGGCAGGTCATATACATTTCTAAAGTGTCACTGCTCTTAGGCAAAAAAAGTTTAACTTCTGGGATATCCTTTCTCTTTCTGGAAAAGGACGCGGTCTTGCCTCGGTCAGGTCAGGTTAATCTCTTAGCTCCCTCTTAATTGTCTCTGCCATTTTTCAGTCTCTATAACGTGTGTTTTATTTACTCCACCAAATGAGGGGCTTCTGGCGGACAGAAACATGCGTCTTAATTTTGTGCAAATCCCTCTAGCGCTCAGCCTACGCTTGGCATGTCACAGACGCTCAAAGTACTTTGGGGGGAGGGAAGTACGTTTCCCGGGGCCGGGTGAGAAACCTCAGGCCTCTCGGAGACGGGTGGTGACCCATCTCGATCCCACTGATACCCATTACCTAGTTTTTATGGAAAACCCAGAACATCTACGGAAGTGGGATCTTTGTGATGCTCATCCGGTTCCAACAATTGTCAGCACTTTGTCAGGTTTGATTCTTTTCACTCCCCCGCCACCCCCCCCCCCCCCAGAGTGCAAGCCTCTGGATGTCTTTGAGGTCTAGGACATAATAGCGCGTCGCACCCCTGTGTTTTTGACCGTGAGTTCACCTAATTAGCCAGTGAGAAGGGCGTGTCCTCAGGGGCTCAGCAGGAGGAGGGGTTTTTGCCAGGAGGCTGAGTGACTCGAAGGCCAGTGACTCCAGCGTTGGCGAAGCTGTCTAGCTTGTTTGTTTTTGACCTTGAGAGGGTCGGTTCTCTCTGGGTGCATGCTCCAGTCTGTCACCTGAGCAGCCTGACCTGGGTAACGTGGACGAGTCCTTGACTTTAACTTTGTTCACGATAAGGTCTGTCTTTTCTTCTAATGGGGTAGTTCTCAAATTGTAGTTCCGCGACCAGCCGTTTTGCTCTCGTGAAGGAAGTTGTACAAAATGCGGATTCTCGGGCCGCCGCCTAGACCTACTCATAAGCCCTGGGGGTGGCGGCCAGCGATCTGTGGTTTAAGAAGCCTTCTGGGCGATTTGGAGAAACAGCTAAGCTAGAGAACCGCTAATCTATGAAGGTAAGTTGAGAGGCTATAAGCTCTTTTAAAAAGACAGAAACAAAAACCCGCTGGAAATTGCGCAGGCACCTGTCGTCTGGTCTGTAAGTCAGGCCGGTGTCAGACTTCTTCCCTTTGTTCAGGCTGCCGGTCACTGGGGAGTGACCGCAGGATCTGTTGTTGCTCAGGAAATCTGATTGGTGGTTACATGTGCTATTATTTTTTATTTATTTGTGTTTTGAGAGAGAGAGTGCATGCACAAGCAGGGGAGGGGCAGAGGGAGAGGGAGAGAGGGAATCTTTTAATGTGTATTCTTTAATATGTTCTTTTTTTTTTAAATTTTTTTAACGTTTATTTATTTTTGAGAGACATAGAGACAGAGCGTGAGCAGGGGAAGGGCAGAGAGAGAGAGGGTGACACAGAATCTGAAGCAGGCTCCAGGCTCTGATGAGCCGTCAGCACAGAGCCCGACGTGGGGCTTGAACTCACAGACCATGAGATCATGACCTGAGCTGAAGTTGGCCGCTTAACCAACTGAGCCACCCAGGTGCCCCTTTAATGTGTATTCTTGAGAGAGAGAGAGAGAGAGAGCGAGCATGCGCGAGTGTGTACATGAGTGGGGGAGGGGCAGAGAGCGAGGGAGACACAGAATCCAAAGCAGGCTCCAGGCTCTGAGCTGCCAGCACAGACCCCGACGTGGGGCTTGAACTCATGAACTGTGAGATCATGACCTGAGCCGAAGTCAGATGCTCAACCGACTGAGCCACCCAGGTGACCCATAGAGAGAGAATCAAGCAGGCTCCATGCCCAGTGCAGAGCCCAATGTGGGGTTCCATCTCACCACCATGAGATCCTGACTTGAGTCCGAATTAAGAATTGGATGCTCAACCGACAGAGCCACCCAGTAGTTACATATTCTCAACTCAAAAAAGTTTGGGAGAGAAATTATTATAGAATGTTTCTGATCTGGGGTGTATGCAGGCCATTTTCATTAAAAAAAAAAAAAGGTTGACGGGTGCTTGCTGGCTCATTCAGTAATCATATGACTCTTGATATCAAGGTTGTGAGTTCGAGTCCCATGTTGGGCGTGGAGCCTACTTAAAAAAAAAAAAGAAGGTTGAAAACCACTCAGTGCGACTTACCGCGTTTGTAATTACACAAATATTTGCCTGGCGTCTTATCTCCCTTTGGTACTTGATAAGTGCCGTGCAGGGTCAGGGCTCCGTGGCTCACTGCTGTGCCCCAGCGCCCATAGTAGGCGCTTTGGTTCTTTAGGGAACTCACGGAACTCTGGATAGAGAGCCGAGCCTAATACTGGTAGAAACAATTAGGGAACAATTAAGGGTTCTGCGTTGAGGTTTTGACTCCAGATGTAGGAGCATTTGAGCCAAAAGATCAGTTAGCTTCCTATTTGTCAAATAAAAGCATCTCTTCTATGCTTAGCTATGTCTTAAGACTCTGGGGAGAAGTATGAAGGGCCATGCAAGAGAATAAGACAGGGAGCTCATGCGTGAGAGAGTACCTCGTTGATTCATGAGTACCTTTCTTTCCATTGGCTTTCAGACCCCAGAGTTAGCTGACTGATAGTTGTTAGTAGCGACCATGTAAACGTATTATATGCGAATTGGGTAAATATCTGTTCAAATCTGTACAAATCTTCATTCGTAAAAATTTAAAACAGGCTTAGAGAGTTGTTTCCAAAATTAAAAAGTCTGTAGACATGATGGTCTGTAAAGGTAACACATGTTTAAGCCACAAAATCCTATCATTTATTGAACATATTCATATTTACTGAGTATGTACTATGTGCCAAGTACTAGTGTGAGTGCTGGAGGTACGGCAGTGAGCAAAAACAGACAGTCCCGCTCCCAGGGGGCTGTTATTCTAGCAGTGAGATCGCCAGTGAGCCCAGTCTGTGATTGTCATTATCATTGTCTTCATAGAAATATGGTAATGATTCTTGGGGCGCCTGGGCGGCTCACTCGGTTAAGCATCCGACTCTTGATCTCGGCTCAGGTCGTGATCTCACGGTTCACGAGATGGAGCCCCGCGTCGGGCTCTGTGGTGAGGGTGCGGAGCCTGCTCCAGAGTCTCACTGTCCCTCTCTCTCTGCCCCGCCACTGCTCGCGCACACACGGGCACACATACTCTCTCTGTCTTAAAATAAATCAATGAACCTAAAAAAAAAAAAGGAAAATACGGTAATGATCTCATTATCTAAGACCACAGTCCCGCCCACGTGTAAACTATAAGGTGTTGCAGTCAGTGGAGAGCAGGCGGACAGGTGCATGTGTTCCGACAACCCCCCTGAGCTAGAGGACACCTCTCCTGCCATGTGTGGCACCCACGCCTGTGGGGCTGCCAGCGTCAACCTGTTACCAAGGCTTAATGTGTTTGTAACTTTTTAAAAAAGTTCTATCTACGACTTTAAAAAAAATGTTTTATTTTTACTTTTGAGAGTGAGAGCGCATACGCATGCACAAGTTGGGGAGGGGCAGAGAGAGAGGGAGACAGAGGATCCCCAAGGGGGCTCCGTGCCAACAGCACAGAGCCCGACGTGGGGGCTTGAACTCGCAAGCTGCGAGATCATGATCTGAGCTGCGGTCAGACGCTTAACAGACTGAGCCACCCAGGTGCCCCCGATGTATTTCTAATTTTTACAGTAAGGGATACATAATAACAAAGATCCAACAGTGCCTCCTCGCACCCTGCTGTATTAGCTTAGGCTGCCGTAGTAAAATACTGTAGACTGGGTGACTGAAGCAACAATACAAATTTATTTCTCAGTTCCTGAGGCTGAGATTCCAAGATGAAGGTTCTGGCTGGTTTGGTTTAGACAGGTGAGAGTTCTCTTTGCCGCCTGCCAGAAGGCTACCTTCTTCTGTTTTAGGAGTAGAATTTAGTGATTTGTCACTTACATGTAACACCCAGTGCTCATCGTAAGAAGGTTGGCCATTCCCCTGTGGGCACTTGGGGAGGGGGAGGGGGCCCTCTGATGTCTCTTCTAATAAGGATACTTACTAATCCAATAGGATCAGACCGCGGGCCCCCCCCCCCCCTTATAACCTCACTTAACCTAAATCACCTCCTTTTGGCTCTCTCTCCAAATACAGCTACGCTGGGGGCTAGGGCTTCAACATCTGCATTTTGGTGGTGAGAGCGGGGGTGTGGGGGAATCAAAGCCTTCAGTCCCTAACACACTCCCGAGGTTACCCTTGAGGTGGGCATCCTCGGTTTTGGGTCCTGCAGTTAGAGGGTTGGTTTGCAGCATATGCGGGAGCTCCCGGTACTGGTTTAGGGGATTCGAGGAGGAAGAGCACTCTTCTCATAGTGTAAGGCTGGGGCACACGTCGGGGACAGCTGATTCCGACACCTCTAGTAATTTAATTATGTGAAAGCATTACAAATTTTCTTTTGAGGGGTGCCTGGGCGGCTGAATTCAGTTGAGCTCCCAACTCTTGATTTCGGCTCAGGGCATGATCTCCTGGTTCGCGGGTTCGAGCCTGACGTCGGGCTCTGCGCTGACAGTGTGGAGCCTGCCTGGGATTCTCTCCCTCTCTCTCTCTGCCCCTCCCCGCTCACGCTGTCTCTGTCTCTCTCAAAATAAATAAATAAAAACTTGAAAAATTTTTTTTTGAGTGTCTTTGCTACATAATGTGACATTAGTTTCGGGTGTACAACCTAGTGATTCAGCGTCTCTATGTGTCCCTGCTGTGTTCACCACAGGTGTCTCTGCCGTCTCCTTACAGCACGATTACGATACCGTTGACTATTGAAAGCATGTAAATGACAGAATAGAGTGCCGCAACGTTAGTTGCGGGCTCCGCCGAGTTTGGCTGCGTTATCAAATTGTAGGCATTATGGAATTTTCATTTTAAGTAGTATAAATCAGCACATTTGTGACAGCAGTAGAACTTGGCACCTATTTAGCTGGACGCGTGGCAGTAATTTGTAGTCACTACAGAATTCTAGGCCGTCAGATGGCGCAACTCTTCTTGGGATTACCAGCGGGGCGAAGCCAGGGGGACCGAGGCTTCGTGGCTGCCCGGGGCCAGGTTCCAGGCTGGGCGGTGTAGGTGTTACGTCATTCCGTCCTCACAACCGCTCTGTGAGCACGAGGCATTAGCGTTCCCATTTTATATGCAGGAAAGCCAGAGTCCAGAGAGGTTTTGTGACTCGCACAAGGTCGTGCAGCAGGGAGATGCTGTGTCCGGGTTTGAACGCAGGATCGATTCCTCCTTCTTTTGGCCCCTGGGCTGGTTAGAGTAGCACTCGGTTTTCTTTTGTTGTTGCTGTTTGTTTTGTTTTGTCTTTCTCTTTTTTAAGTTTATGTTGAGAGAGAGAGAGAGAGAGAGAGAGAGAGAATCCCGACAGACTCCACACCATCAGCATGAAGCCCAACTCGGGGCTTGATCTTACAATCTGTGAGACCGGTGACCTGAGCCAAAGTCAAGAGTCGGCCGCTGAACCGACGGAGCCGCCCCGGAGCCCCTGGAGTAGCACTTGGAGCTCAAGATTCGTGTTCTGCCTCTTTCCGTTCTATCATCTCCCCCATTTCTGCCCGAGAGCCTGCATTTTCTCACCGGCAGTTATGGAGGATTATTCTAGAAACTTCTTTGGTCCTCTTTTACTAAGATGTATTTGTTGGTTTTGCCCGGAGAATTAGACATTGGGACTTTCATAGCTCTGGGAGAGGAGCTCTCCTGGACTGTATCCAGGACGCCGGGTCGATTTCGCCTTCACCTTCAAATCACAAACTTTCTCTTGGTTAATCCTGACTGTTCACAGCATCCCGTAGAAGGTAGCAGAGAGGACAGGCTCTTGGTTAAGCAGAAAGCTGGAACTGTTGTAAGCTCACATCTTTGAAGGTTAAGTTTTCTTCTCAAAATGTTAGTTTGACAGCAAATTCAGCCTGTTTCCTTGCTCTATAAACCCATATTAAAAATTTTTTTTTAACGTTTATTTATTTTCGAGAGACAGAGACACAGTGTGAGCGGGGGAGGAACAGAGAGAGAGGGAGACAGAGAATCCAAAGCAGGCTCCAGGCTCTGAGCTGTCAGCACAGAGCCCGATGTGAGGGGACCCTGCACTTGGAAAATTGTTAGAAATGTAAGTTTTTGGGTCCCCCCACCACCCCTAGATTTTCTGAGTCCGAATTCCTCATGCTGGGGCCTGGGAACGTGTTTTCAGAAGCCCTCCGGGTGAGTCTTAACGCGTGCTAACGGTTGAGAAGCGCTGCTATAGAAGCTGCTTTAGAACCGCCCCGGCAAGAGCTCGGTGGATGGGGTCTTCGCTCCAGCAACCTGGAGTCCTCATGGCTGCCGGCTTCTGGCTTCCCCAGTCGGCCTCGCTCTTTGATCAGGATCCTTCTTCCGTGCGAACGAGGGTGGCCTGGGTGGTTGAGGTCATGGGTGTGTAGTCAAGAGCTGGTGGTCTGGAGTCATGCAGACCCGGTGTCAGACTTGAGTCCAGCTAGACCTGGGCGAGCCGCCTAACCTTCCCTAGGCCTGTTTCCTCCTCGGTGACACGGGGTGAGTGACGAATGGCTCACGGGGTGGTCCTAACAGTTCGGCGTCCCGCGTGTCAGATGCTTACATGTGGCCTCGCACGTAGCAGCTGGTCCCCATCATTGTGATCACCGGCGTCTGGCCTTAGGGGTACTCTCCCCAGGGGGCGGGGGGGGGCGCTCATTTCTCGCCACCCACACCTCTTGCTCGTTGCTGTGGTGACTGCCCTGGGTCTCCCGTGACTTCTTGGGCAGAGGGTCCCCCTGTGTGACACCAAGTGGTCTGTGCGGGAACCGGGCTGGTGACACTGTCGGCTCACCTCGCCTCTTTGTCTTCAGCGATATCGCGTATCCGTGGTGTTCTCTGAACGTCGCAACCGGGAAGCGGGCGGGTGGTTTTGTACAACTCGCTGCTGTCGCTCGTTAAGCCCCCTCTTTGTGCCAGCATTTCGCATTATCCCCTGGCCTCGCCGCAGCCTGGGAGCGTAGGGCCGAGGAGACACATTTTACATGTGGGTAGACTGAGGCCCGGAGGCTTACCTGCTCGGCAGAACCACGTGGAATAGCTGTTCTCGTGGGTTAAAGCGGTCTGATATCGGCAGCTTCGTATGGTTTGACCTAATCCTTCTATCATACCGAAGGCTTATTTTTCACAAACATAAAAAAAAAAAAAAAGGGCCCAGGGAAATATTCGTATTTCTTCTGACCCAAATATTACCCAAAAGGACGCTTGAGAAATCGGGGTCACGCACTTGGTGGAGCACTTCACCTGTACGGCCCGTTCCGATTTCACAGCCGCCGTTAGCCGCCTCCTCCTCTTACAGAGGGGAAAGCGAGGCCCAGAGAAGGCCAGGAGCTCGTCCGAGGCCGCCGACCCAGGAGTGGCAGAAGCAGAACTTGGACACAAGCAGTCTGGGCCCCGGCGCCTGAGCCCTTGGGCTCGCGTGCGCTATTCTCTTGAGTCCCAGTCAGGATAAGGCGCCTTTTCTCGAGCCAGCAGGACGAGGCTGCAGGGGCGCTGGGGCGAGCCGGCAGGGGAGGGCGGGGGCGATCTGGAGCACCTGCGGGGGCCGTGCCAGGCGCCCTGCGCACCCCCTCGCGGAGTTGTCCCGACAGCCCTCTGATGTACGCGACGCCGGCCCCCGGGTTACAGATGTGGAAAGCCGACTCGAGGGGTTAAGGCAGCGATGGCCCGAAGGCGGTGTGGCCGGATTTCACACCTCCCGGGGGTGGGTGCGACTGCAGAGCCCTGTCCGTCCTTGTCCTCCGATGGGACCCGACGCTGTGCCTTAGAGATTGTTCTCAGGAATCCAGTTTCCTTCCAGAAACTGTCCGCATCCTGCTTTCGCTCTGTTAAGACCGGGCGCGGGCCTCTGTGCGGTGCTTTCGGTTCACAGGGAGGAGGATGCCTTTCGGATCGGGGCCGGGTGGCTGGTGGGAGCTTCGTTCAGCTACCTGACCACCGTGGAAGGGAACAAAAATGCCTCACTGGGATTTTAACCGCCTCCGTTTGTATTGATCTGAGGTCATCGGCCTGGGTGAAAAGGACCACGTTCAGCCTTGGCCCTCGGGTGCTCCCTTCCAGGCCCCATTTGTGTCGTCCGAAGCCGGCAGAGTCCAGAGGGACTTCTCTCGCGGAGACAAAGGAGGCACGGCACCTGCTCCTTCTCCAGCCCTGTGGCCGCGCTCGAATGTCTGGTTAACAAAGCATCCTGCATGCTCCGGTGCCAGTAGAAGTTGCTAGCAAGAAGAACGTGTATATTTTTAATGCTGATTGTTATTGTTTATTTATAATTAATATCTTAATTTTGAGATAATCATAGATTCACATGTCGTGGGAAGAAATACTACAGAACTTTCATGTACTCTCAGTTTCTCCCAGTGGTAGTATCTTTTTTTTGAATATTTATTTTTGAGAGAGAGAGAGAGGGCGCTTGAGAGCATGAGCAAGGGAGGGGCAGAGAGAGGGAGACAGAGGATCCGAAGCGGGCTCTGTGCTGACAGCAGGGATCATGACCTGCGCTGAAGTCAGATGCCACCCAGGCACTCCCCCCCCCCCCAATGGTAACATCTTGCAAACCTGTAGTACGGTATCACGCCAGCGATACGATCGAGACAGGAATTGTTCTGTCCTGCACGGGCCCTTATGTTTCTCTTTCAGGGACACAGCTGCTGCTTTCCTGCTCCTGGCCCCCATCCCTGGGTCCCGGCAATCTGATCGCAGGTCCGATCTCCTGTTCTATAATTTTGTTGATTCATGAGTGTTGTATAAATGTAATGAAACAGGACACGGTCCCCTGAGGCTGGCTCCCTCCCCGTGCCCCGTTAGCACGAGGCCCTGGAGAGTCCCCCTTGGTTGTTCTGAGTATCAGTAGTTCATTCCTTTTTATTGTTGACTTACCTTCCAGGAATTTATTTGACGTTAACCGATTAAAGGAAATCTGAACTGTTTCCAGTTTTCGGCTGTTATGCGTAAAGCTAGTGTTAACATTTGTGCATAGGTTTTTGTGTAAACATAAATTTTAACTTCTTTGTTTAATTAAAAAATTCTTTTTTTTTATTTTAGAGAGAAAGAGAGCAGGGGAGAGGGGGCAGAGGGAGGGGGGGAGAGAGAGAGAGAGAGAGAGAGAGAGAGAGAGAGAGAATCGCAAGCAGGCTCCGTGCTCAGCTCCCAGCCCCACGTGGGGCTCAATCCCATGATCCCAGGATCACGACCCGAGCCAAAATTAAGAGTTGGATGCCCAACCGACTGAGCCACCCAGGCGCCCCTAAATTTTAATTTCTATGGGATAAATACCGGAGATAATGTCCAATCGTAGTCGTTTCAGATTGAGATGTTTACCTTGAGAAGAAACTGTAAGCCAGGTCTCCAGAGTGCCGTATACACCCTCTGAACTCCCACCGCTGACGGGGGAAGGTCCGGTTTCTCTTCTCCGCGTGCTCCACGTTGGGTGCTGTTGCTGTTTGTGTTGGTGCCGTTCTCACGGGTGGGTAGCGATACCTTTGTGGGTTTAGATTGTGTTGTCCTGCCGGCCCGTGATGCGGAACATCGTTTCGGGGCTTGTTCGCCACGTGTTCCTTTTCTTCGGCAAAATGTCTCTACGTGTTTTAGCTGCTGAGCGTTGAGAGTTAAAAACGATCCAGATACCCATACTATGTCGGATACGTGGTTTGTAGATATTTTTTTCCGTTCCGTGGCTTTTTTTTTCATCTTCTTTATAGGGGTCTTTTGCAGACTCGAACTTTTAAATTATTTTTTTAATTTTTTTTTTTTTGAGAGAGAGAGGCAGAGCACAAGATGGGGAGGGGCAGAGAGAGAGACGGAGACGCAGAATCCGAAGCAGGCTCCAGGCTCTGAGCTGTCAGCACAGAGCCCGACGCGGGGCTTGAACTCATGAGCTGTGAGATCGTGACCTGAGTCAAAGTCGGACGTTCAGCAGGCTGAGCCACCCAGGCGCCCCTACACTTTTAAATTTTGATGAAGTCCAGTGTATCAATATATCATTTAAAAATTTTATTTTAATGTTTCTTTATTTTTTGAGAGATAGAGTTAGAGTGGGAGCAGGGGAGGGGCAGAGAGGGAGACACAGAATCCAAAGCAGGCTCCAGGCTCTGAGCTGTCAGCACAGAGCCTGACGCGGGGCTCGAACTCACAAACCGCAAGATCATGACCTGAGCCGAGGTTGGACGCTTAACCAACTGAGCCCCCCAGGCGCCCCCATCAATATCTCATTTTAAGGATTGTGATTATCGTGTCAAATCCAAATACCCCTTTGCCATGGCTTAAATCGTGAAGATGTTCAGCTTTGGCTTTTTCTGGAAGTGTTATATTTTATGTTTTA
The DNA here is from genome assembly GCA_030068075.1 of Paguma larvata. Classification (NCBI taxonomy): domain Eukaryota; kingdom Metazoa; phylum Chordata; class Mammalia; order Carnivora; family Viverridae; genus Paguma; species Paguma larvata. The sequence continues at coordinate 7,973,743 of CM057836.1, forward strand.
CACGTGAGTCTGTGCTTCGTGTTGAGTTGGATAAGGTGTGAAGGTTTAGGCCAAGATTCGCTTCTTTGCCTTTGGGGCATCCAGTTGTTGAAAACTGTGCTCCACTGAATTGCTTTTACACTGATTTCTTTTAAGATTTTAAGAATTGGTGCTTTTTATTATCAAGCCAAATATGTGTGGGCCACGAAAGTGCCTAAAGTTGGCACAGAAACTTTGAGATATGGATATACTTTTAGGCTACCAGAGGGCCGTCAGGACAGTTCAGCTCAGGGACACCGTGGGTCAGGACTTACCTGGCAGTGAGGCGGGGGGTGAGTCACGGCAAGGGGAATCTGGGCGGGGGGGGGGGTGGGAGGCTGGGGCCCTGGGGAATTTCGTGCGGCCGGGCAGCCTTCCTCTCCAGGGAGGGGTGGTGGCACTGGGTGTCCTGGGACAGTCTGGGGCACACTGACCTGCGGGGTGGATTGGCCTTGTGGTAGGCATGGGCACAGCCGGGTCGGGCTCCCACTTTGTCTCCTCCGTCAGCGGCAGCCCCGCCTGGCCTGGCCTCTGGCGGGTGTCAGCTGTCAGCTCTGGTGAGGTCTCCCCCTCCGCCCCCCCCCCCCCCCCCCCGCCGACCCCCCACCCCCACCCCCGCCCCGGCCCCGCGGTGGCTCCCAGCAGCTGGCTGTTTCCAAACCGGCTGGTACTGGTACAACTCGCAGAACTCAAGTGCCGCTTTGGAAGTGTGAGTTTCCGAATTTGAAAAAACATCGTTACTATTTTGTTACTATTTTATAATGTTTTCCTTTACACAAACATGTTCATTAGAGAAAAGGTCGGTAGCGCAGTGAAACAGCATTTATCTGTAACCCCATGCCCTAAAATAATCTCTGTAAACACAAGATTATTACTTTTGGGAGGAAGAGCGTAATAGTTGTTACTATTTTTGCTTGTTTCTTTCGAAAACTCCGTTCTGCAGCCGGGCCCTAAAGACACAGAAGAAATTATTTTCCCGTTTGGCTGGATGCGGAGAGCTTTCACGTTGCTGACCACACTGCCCATGTGGCCCGTGTGGGGTGCCGTGGTCAGCGCGGGGGGTGGGGCCCGCGGCCCTGCCAGAAGGGGGGCGAAGGGGGGCCGAGACTTCGAGAGCGATCTTTTGTTTCCACTGTTCCGCTGTCCAGGATGACAGCCGAGGACATCAAAGACGTGTCTAAACACTCTTATCTGCCTCTGTCCTTTGCCCCGGGTGTGTAAGGGGTCTCCCTACAGGGAACCCCAGGGAGCTGGGTTTCCGTCATGCTATTAATTCCGGGCAAGAGCTGATCAATAATATTTGCATTGACCATTTACCTCAGCTCTCTGTTTTGTTCTGAGGGAAGTTTATCTACTCAGCCGATAAAAAGACTAGAAAATGTTTTCTTCACATTTCAAATATTATATGTGGTAACTGCAGAAAACTTATAAAACACAGACAGATACAAAGCAGAACACTGTAATTCCTCCACCTAGAAATAAGTTATTGTTTAAAAAATTTTTTTTGGTTAATGTTTATTTTTGATAGAGAGACAGAGAGAGCAGGGGAAGGACAGAGAGAGGGAGACACAGAAGCAGGCTCCAGGCTCTGAGCTGTCAGCACAGAGGTCGATGCAGGGCTCAAACCAACAAACCGTGAGATCGTGACCTGAGCCACCAAGGTGCCCCCCCTCCCAATTTTTTTAATGTTTAATTTTGAGAGAGAGAGCATAAGCATGAGCAGGAGAGGGGCAGAGAGAGAGAGAAAGAGAGAGAGAGAGAGTGAGAGAGAGGGAGACACAGAGTCCAAAGCAGGTTCTCGCTCTGAACTGTCAGCACAGAGCGTGATGCTGGGCTTGAACTCACGGATGGTGAGATCGTGCCCTGAGCCGAAGTCGGACGCTTAGCCGCCTGAGCCCCCCAGGCGCCTCTGTGTTTTAGATCCACCTGTAAGTGAAATCGAACGATAATTGTCTTTCTGTGTCAACTTCTGTCACGTAACATAATGGAGCCTCCAGGTCCGTCCACGTGGTCACAGCTGGCAAGATCGCATCCTTTTTAATGTGAAGCCATCACGTTTGCCTATTGTTATGACAGGTATTTGTTTAGCACCCGTAGTGTGTCAGGTGCCAGGGACAGACTGGCCCCTGTGTGCACAGGAGCATGGTTGAGTGGGGGGAGAAAGACCGCCAAATGGCCCCTGAATGAGTGAGGAGGAACGGACTCAGATGGGAAGAAAGTTCCAGGCGAGCAGCACAACCCGATCTGGCCCGGGGCGTGAGCTGAAGGTAGTTGGCAGTGACCGTGAGGCTGTGGGAGAGGGCGGTGTGTCCTGACCCGGGAAACCGTGAGCATCCAAGGGCACACAGCCCATGTGCCGCAAGTGCCTGCGGGGGGGGGGGGGGGGAGGGGAGGGGTGCCGCCAGGTGGGGGCCTGCCCAGCATTTGTAAAAGACGAGAGAATCTCACTGCAAAACAACAGGAAGCTGCTGTGGGGGTTTAAGAGGGTGGGTAGGCATGGGGGGCAGTGGTCGGGTTAGTGGGCTGCCCCCCAATCTGTGTCCCTTCCAAGCTGCCCATGAACACCTCATGCTCTTGGTGAAGCTGCCTTCCAGCCTTCAAATGCCCAGCCTGTGGTTCTCTAAGCCGGCTGGCGGGTGGCTTTCCTGGGTCCCCCCCCAGTCAAGACTGGTAGGAGTCCGTTAGAAGCCTTTTCAGGCCATAGCCGTGACTGGCGTTTCCTTCGTGTCTTCCCTCGAATGCCGGCTTCGTAGCACGGCAAGAATTCGAGGCACTGAGGGCCGTTAGTGGGGCGCCCTCCCTTCTCTTGCCTACCCGCTCGCTCCCCATTCGGGAGTCCGGCAGAGCCCCGGTCTTCTGAGAAACCTTCCCTGGGTTTGCAGACATTCTCCGATCTCTTTCGTCTCCTCTGCTTGGGGCTTCTTGTTCACACGACAGAACTGGGGGACGGGGTCTTCAGGTAGATCACTGAGGCGGCCGAGCCCGGCGGAGCAGGAGGGGTCTTCTCTGCACTCCCCCACTCCGCACACTTCCGTGACCCAGGGCGCCTGGCCAGCACCTGCTGCGTTACACGCACACCCGGAGAGAAGCCACGAGCTGCCTCATCCTTGGCCGCCCTGAGCTCGCGGCCTCCTGACTCCAGCTTCTTCGATGAGTCAAGGAGCCACATCACAGGGGGTCCCTTTCATAGATGCTGAGATGGACCTCAGACTTCCTGACTCTCCATCCCCTTTGCCAGCCCCTCAGGCAAGAGAGAGCGCCCCTTTCCTCCCCTCTTCCCTCCCTGCGTTGTGGGTGGGGGGCTGGGGGTCGGGGGAGGAGGGGACATCTGTGCGGTGCCCGAGGAAGGACACTCTGGGACTCCCTTCCGGGAGCAGAGACAGATAAGGCCACACATCCTTCACGTCCTGAGTCCTGCTCCCAGATGAGTTATAGCGGCTTGATCTCTGGGCCTAGACGTCTCCTGAAGGCTGCCGAGTGGATGCGCTGTTACAAGACACTTACCTGTGTCCTCACCTCTGGGGTCACTGGGTAGACTGAGTGCATTTAGTCCTGAAAAGGATGAGGAGGAGAGGCGTGTGGGCTCCCACGGAACGGCCCCACTGTGTCCACAGGCCTGGGCCTGCTGGGGTGTGTTTAGAAGTAACTAAAACTGAGGGCGCCTGGGTGGCTCAGTTGGTTAAGTGTCCGACTTTGGCTCGGGTCATGATCTCGCGGTTTGTGGGTTCAAGCCCCGCATCGGGCTCTGTGCTGACAGCTCAGAGCCTGGAGCCTGCTTTGGATTCTGTGTCTGCCCCTCTCTCTCCGCCACTCTCCTGCTTGTGTGCGCGCTCTCTCTCTCTCAAAAGTAAATGAACATTAAAAAAAATTAAAAAAAAGAAGTAAATAAAAGTGTTATCCCGTAGGTGTGAGCACGTGCACTGGATGACCTGTACGTGCAAGAGAATATTTTCCGAAAACGTAACATGGACGCGTGCTGCTGTGGATTTTCTTCCAGATTCGATTCCTTAGTTTGGCAGGGGTGGGAATCCGGGGTCAGGCGGGATTTAGTCGCCGACTTCCTGGGCTGCTCTGGATGGGAATTCCGTCACCTGGCAGACGAGGGTGAGACCCGGAGGCTGGGGTTCGGCTCAGCGATGCTGTCCTCTGTGGCCCAGCAATAGCGTTTCTTGCCTGAACGCATCAGCTAGTACGTTCCTCCTTCAGTCTCGCGTGAGTGTAGGCGGTGGGGTTTCCTGTCATGGAAAAGCATGGTTTGGGGCGGGGGCCGGACGCGTAAGCAGGCAGTTAACACGCAGCGGAGCGGCGGCGGGGAGCGGCCATGCCGTGTGCAGAAGCTCTCTCTGGGCGTTGAGCCTGTGCAGGTGGCCTAAGGGGCACCAGCCGCGCTTTCCCGGCCGCGAGGCCAGTGGAGGTGGCCCCTCAGGCCCGTGAATGCTCTCTCCCCATGATTGATCTCCGTGGCAGTCCTTTCCGCACACCCTCCCCGATCAGTGGTGTTTGGTTAATCGTGTGATGGGACACCCGTGGTGGCAGATGGACAACCTTAAGGTGTATTGTGTTTTCACCAGGCCAGACGCCTTTGAAGGTTAGGAATTGGGGGCGGCTTTCTCCACAGGAGGTAGAGCCCTCCTTCTCTCTCCTTCCTTCGTTAGAAGTTCATCGTACTTAAGCGTGGGGCTCTGTGCTGGCCAGGAAAAAAAGAATAAGACCTGGGCTTGCAGTTTGGTGGGGGGTAGAAGGAGGTAAAATGCCATCAAGGTCTCGTGGGAATGCAGGAGCGCGAAGGGGCCCTGTGGGCTGGAAATGTCCTGGAGGGCCTCACGGAGGAAGGTCACCCGAGCTAGCACTTTTTCTTTCGTTTGTTTTTATTTTTTAAAGTTTATTTATTTTGAGAGGGGGAGAAAGTGTGAGTGGGGGAGGGGCGGAGAGAGCGGGAAAGGGGGGGAGAGAGAGAGAGAGAAGTAGAGAATCCCAAACAGGCTCCACACTGTCAGTGCAGAGCCTGACGTGGGGCCCGAACCCGTGAAACCTGAGATCATGACCTGAGCCAAAGTCTGATGCCTAACCGACTGAGCCCCTAGGTGCCCCCTGATTTAGCCCTTTAAAGGGATGCAGTATTGGGACACGCTAAGAGAAACAGACATTTCCGATGCAGGGAGCTGTACCGGCACACATTTGAAGGTCAAGGTGTTTTTTTTTGTTTTGTTTTGTTTCTAACATTGCATGTTAAGTGAGTGTCTTCAGTTTAGCTGTATAGTGTCAACAATGGCGGAGTCCTCTGGGCTCTCATTTTGCTTTTCTTCTCTTTTTTCTTTTTCTTTCTTTCTTTCTTTTTTTTTTTTTTTTGAGAGAAGGCGTGCGAGCAGGGGAGGGGCAGAGAGAGAGGGAGAGAGAGGATCAGAAGCACAGAACCTGATGCGGGGCTTGAACCCACAGACCATGAGACCACGACCTGAGCCTCAGGCAGACACTTAACCCACGGAGGCACCCAGGGCACGGGGTCTCGTTTTTCTATACAAATGACGTGGTTAGAGACTGTGACCATGACACCGTCCCCTTCCGGCAGCTCTTGGGTCTCCGATGAGCAGACTGAGACAGAGCAGGTTGAACCAGGACGAGGCCAGCCCTGCAGTGGCCGCCGCTGCGGTCACCTCCTGGGCGTCTGGTTGTTGACAGGTGACAGGCACAGCACGGAGCATGTTATACCGGCTGCTTCTACTTCTAGCAGAAAACTTAAGGATGGGACTTCGTCAGCCCTGTTTTGTGGATGAGGCAATGGAAACCGGCTCAAGAGTGGCATGTGTGCAGCAGGTTCGAGTCCAGCGCTCCCGCCTCTCCAGCCCGCCCACAGGGAGGCACCCGTTTCCCGATTCTCCGGACGCACTGCAGTCGTGCTGCGGCAGAACGGGCCGGCTCCGAACGCCTCGATTTGCAGAACTTGCCCGCAGCAGCCGTCCCCTTAAGTACAAAGTTTACGTTGACTTCCGTGTTTTGCAGGAATTAAATGTACTGATTTTGATACAAAATTACACAAGAATTAAGAACTCTTGTAGCCAAGAAATTAAAACGGGGCGTACTAGTTTTGCTGAGCAGGCAGTAGGGTGAGCTCTGCCGTGTCCTCACGACGAGTCTCCTGTCCTGGTAGGGAGAAGGATGGTAGTAGCACCCAGCGGCCCTCCAGGGACTGCTTACTCCGGTCTGGCCCCTCGAGCAGGTGCGTTATGTTTGATATCCAGAAACAAGTAGAGTGAACGTGCGTTGTTTCACCTTTGCTAATGTTATGATTTCAAAGAACTCGTCCAGAGCTTGCTGTTCTGGGAAATGGGTATAATTATTGCTGACACAGGAGTCCCGTGGCACGGAGCTCCCGCCGATGCAGGCAGAGCCTCCTGCTCCCCGAGTCCCTCCTCCCTCCCCCCTCCCCTGTGCGGCTCCTGGGGTCCACATGAAGCCCCGTCCTTCCACCCCTCCTCTAGGCGGGGGTCCCTAGACCTCGGGATTTGGGAACTGTTGCCGCTGTCGCCATACCGGCCTTGGAGTGGGTGAGAAAAAGGCTGTTTTGTGCTCTCCCGAATTCTTCTCAGTGGGGATTCCGGCCTCTCCCTAACTCTGTAAGTCATCTAAACCTGGGTTGTGTCCCTTCACAATAACGTATTAAAGGAATGACCCCGGGAGGGATTTGTAACCTGGAAAACACAAAACTGCAAAGTAGATGCGATCGTTTCCAGAGGCTTCTAGCCCGCTTCTAGCCCACTTTTCCAGTGTAGGAGGTCTGTCTTCATCTTTGAGAGGGAGAGGGAGAGAGCGAGAGCGAGCGAGAGAGAGAGAGAGAGAACAGCAGCTTCTCCAGGCCTGTCCTCGCTGTGGCCCCGATCCCAGGTACCAGGCTCTTCTTGTCCACCTGCCATCACTGGATCTTCCTCCCCCGGACGTCCTTGGCAGGATTTTTGATTCTTCCAGGGAAAAAAATCCTCAGTCCTTTCCACCAGGGCCGGCCTTGCCCTCCAGCCGCCCCTCCCCACCCCGCGGAGCTGAGACCCTGGAATCCTTCCCAGAGCTCACTGTCCAGCACGGCCGTGCCCTGCAGCCTCTGGAGCGGAACCGGCTTCCCTCCTGCGGCCTCCCCTCTGCCCTCCCCGGGGGCCCCAGGGGTGGGAGTGGGGGGGTGGGGGGGTGCTTCTGGCCCCTCCGGACGTCCCGGATTGCCACGCCTCCTCTCCGCGGTAGCCGCCGCCCAGCAGGAACAGGCACGATCCTTCCAGGAACAGGCAGTCACCGTCCAGGACAGTGCAGTCCAAACCCGTATTTAGAATGAAAGAAAACAAAACAAGATAAAACAAAACGTTCTTCCGGAGCCGGCATCAACCACAGAGATGTGGCCTCGACCGCGCTGAGGATGGCGTTTTTCCAGACCCGCGCCGTTTCCAGTCCTCGCCAGGACGGAGCACCCGCCGCCCCCGCCGCCCCGAACCCCCTCTGAGGGGTCTCCCGGAGCAGAGAGCACCTGGAAACTCGGTCCAGACTGACTTACCGTGGGCTTGCCAGAAAGGACCATTTCCCCCCAAATCCCAGAGTCCCGGGGCCAAATCTGCCTTTTCTCTTTTTTCAGTCTTTTATTACGGAAAATTTTAAAGGATCTTTTTTTTTTAAATTTTTTTAACGTTTATTTATTTTTGAGAGACATAGAGGCAGAGCGTGAGCAGGGGAAGGGCAGAGAGAGAGGGAGACACAGAATCGGAAGCAGGCTCCTGGCCCTGATGAGCCATCTGCACAGAGCCCGACGCGGGGCTCGAACTCACAGACCGCGAGATCATGACCTGAGCTGAAGTCGGCCGCCCAACCGACTGAGCCACCCAGGCGCCCCTATTACGGAAAATTTTAAACACACACCAAAGAAAGGAGAATTATCACATGAAGCCTCCACATAAGCATTTCCCATCTTAAAAAATTAGCACCCGTGGAAATCTCATCTTGTCTCCCCCACCTCCCCACAAGCAGGTTTCTTTTCCCTGCTGGGGTGTTTTAAAGCAAATGCCAGATATGTGGTTTCTTCCAAAAGTACTTCTGTGCTGGCGCAGTGTAGTGGGTCTAGCCGGCGGCATTGTCATAGCGTCGTAAGGTGACAGTTGGCAGCCACACTTGTAAGCATCACGTGACATAGAAACGTGTCGAGTCGCTGTGTTTCGCACCTGAAACTAATGTCGCGTTGTGTGTCGACTACGCTTCCATGAAACAAAAATCCTGAAAGTACTTTTGTGGTTGTCTCTAAAGGGATTCTCTTTTTATTTTTTTTTATTATTTTTTTTATTTTTGAGAGAGAGAGAGAGAGAGAGAGAGAGAGAGAGAGAGACAGAGTGCTAGTTGGGGAAGGGCAGAGAGAGAAGGAGACACAGAATCCGAAGCAGGCTCCAGGCTCTGAGCTGTCAGCACAGAACCTAATGCGGGGCTCGAACCCACGAACCGTGAGATCACGACCTGAGCCGGAGTCAGACACTTAACCGACTGAGCCCCCCAGGCACCCCAGGGAGTCTCTTTTAAAGAAGCCATTGTCACCCCTAAAGAAATTAGCAGTAATTCCTTATTATCAGAACTATCCAATTAGTATTCAGTTTCCCCGGATGTATCATTAATATGTTTTTGCATTTGGTTTGCTTGTTGGAATCAGGATCCCAACAAACTCCGTAAGTTGCATTTTATTGATTAGTCCTTATCTTGGGAAGGTAAGTTCTTCCTTTGTTATTATTTTCTTCTCCTTGCCATTTATTTGTTGAGAACGCCAGGTCATTCGTCTCTTGCAATTCCCCACTTTCTGGATTTTACTGATTGCATCCACGGGCTGCTGTTTAATATGTACCTTTCCCCCTCTGTATTCGGGAAATCGGTAGCCTGATCTCGAGGCCCAGTGTTTGGCCAGAGATGTCCAAGAGATGATTTGGACCATCCTAGCGGGAGGCATCTCGGGTCTGGCTGTCCCGCTTTGTGATGCTGGGATCAGCCGGTGGGTCCAGGCATCGTGAGCTTCATCTAGCCATTTAGAAACTCCCCGTCAGCCACGACCGATGGTCACGGCCAAGGTCCTGATTTCATTAGGGGTGCAAAATGAGGGTACCCTAACTTATAATTCTTTCTTCATGTAGTTGCTAGCATTCTTTTTAATTTATTTTCTTAAAATTTTTTTTCATGTTTATTCTGAGAGAGAGAACACGGGTGGTGGTGGTGGGGGGGAGCAGAGAGGGAGAGAGAGAGTCCCGACCTGGCTCTGCACTGCCAGCACGGAGCCTGATGCGGGGCTCGAACGCACAAACCGCGAGATCATGACTCTGAGCTGAAACCAAGAATCAGGCGCTTCACCGACTGAACCCCCAGGCGCCCCAGTTCCTGGCATTCTTATGGAGGACTTTCTCTCATCGCTCTTTGATTGCTCTGAAATACAGTTTACGTGGGAGAAGGAGAAGTGTTTGGCTCTTTTTTTTCTTTTTTTATCCACTAGGTTTCAGAATAACGGGCTGGTTCCCTAGCATCCTCCAAAGTTGACCAGTGAGGGTCGTTGTTGTGTTTTTACGAACGTATGTATTGTTAATGCGTTCAGAGTGCCCAATTCAGTGACGTAATTATTGTTTTTCGTGCTTATAGTGCCCACCCTGGCCAGTGGGACCGCTTCGAGTTGGCTCCGGTAAGCTGGGCCTCAGGGTGGGGTCCAGGCTCACCTGCTCCCGTAGTCTCCTTGAGAACAAAGCTTTTTCCCTGTGAATGGCCTGGGGGGGGGGCCAGACTTTGATGAAGGTCACTCTGTCCACTTCCATCAAACGCCTTCCCAGAGGTCCTAGCCTTTCTGGTGTTGCACCATCGTCCCTCTCTGTGCCGAGGTTCAAGGAAAGTCCAGTTTCCCCCCAAAAGGCGACATAGCCGGTAAAGGCAGAACTGGGACTCCAGCCCCGGGGGGACATTGACATTATATGTCTGAAAGTCAGCGAGGGAGTGGGGACGGGGCAGGGCGCGGCATTCCAGGTGGACGAATGTGAATTCAGGTCCAGGTTGGCTCGAACTCAGGCGGGTTTGGGTGGAGTAGAGAAGGCAAGGGCAGTTGTTGCTTGGAGAACTTGGAGGGCGGGCGCGGGAGCAGGGGCGTGGAGGAACACAGCACCTGCTTCTCAAGCTGCCTGTGTTCCCAGGAGGCTCCATACGGTGCTTCCTCGTCCTTATCCATTGACTTGCCTGCTCCCTTCCACCGTGAGGTAGCTTCTTGGGGACAGGGACCATTCCTGATTAAACTGTGGGCCCACGTGTGATCAGAACAGACGCTTGTCATAGATACATCGGTACTTAGGTAAGTATCCCTGACCGTGAGCTGGAGGAAGAATAGTCCTGTTTCTTAGGGATGTCACGGGGATTAAATGAGATAATACACCCCAGGTCCGTGCCCAGTGCCCGGTCCACTGCAAGGACTTCTGTGGATGTGACCACCATTGCTCTCAGTGAGACTTTTCTTGCTGCCTGTCACTTTGCCCTCTTTGTCCCTAGAAAAGCATCTTGGCTCAGTCTCACTTGCCCTGTTACGAGGTGACTTCCAGCCTGCAGCTGGGAGAATTTCCACAGCACAAGGCTGTGGAGTTCCACTCGGAACCGGTGCCAGAAATGCAAAGGCTTTTTTTTTTCGTTTTTAATTGAGGTGAAATTCATATAACATGAAATTAAATTTAGCGGCATTTGGCACATTCGCGATTCTGTGCCATTGTCACCCCTAGCAGTGATGTCTTTAGCTTCTTTTAACTTTCAAAATTTTGGGAGGAGCACCAGTTCTAAATGTCTATGGATCAGAATTAAATCGTCAGATTTTTTGTATTTGTTCTTCCCACGTTTTTTTTCTTCCTAAGGTGGTTGGCCGCACCCTGCCTTGAAACCGCCACAGCAAATCACATTCTGGCCACGATACGAGGCCTCGAGGCCACGCTCCCTTTTTTCCTCTGTGCTCTGTCGACCGCCGGCTTCTGCGGAAGGTTTCTTAGGACCATCATTTAGTAGAACTCGAAGAAAGAAATCCTGATTTTTCTGGGGCCGAAGTAGCAAATCAGAGAAGCAACTCTTTTCCTATAAAGAAAAATTAATTCGCTCAACAAATGCGTAGTGAGTACTTACTATGCGCCATGCCCCGAGTGTGTAGTAAGGCACTACGAAGACGTGACTCCTGCTAGGATTTTCTTAAAAACGTTTGGGCAAGGGTGGGGGCAGTTTGCATGTTTCCTAAGGCTCTAGAAGAAAAGGAATCTTGTAGGGCTGAGGACCGAGGAGCGGTCTGTTTCGGCGGCAGGCACAGTGAGCGCGCCTGGGCTGGAATGGAGCAAAGCGATCAGTCCTCCGAGTCTCTTTCCCTGAGACCTCTTCCCTCAAGAGACCACCTGCGGGCTCCGAGAAAACCAAGCTGCGCCCGGCGCACGCAGGTGCGCTGGTGCCCCCCGAGCTGGAGCTGAAGGGGCCTCTCAAAAGCAGGAAGGAAATTCCTCTTCCCAGCAACTCAAGAGGCATTTCACGCAGCCTCGCTAGTTTTATGTGGTCCTCAAGTGGATGCGATTTAAGATTTGTAGACAAAGATCATCAGGTCAGAATGACCCTCCTCCTGTGGCTGCAGCTGCCCGGGTAAAGGAACCCAGGGAAGGGCCCCGTGGGGAGATGGTTCTAGATTCTTTCATCACACCCTCTCCCTGGGAAGGGAGACTTTGATAAGGTCAGGGCTCCTCTGGCCTTGAGCTGAGAAGGAAAGTTTAAAACCGGTAGGCCGAATTGGATCTGGTGGTTTTCCTGTTAGTTATTCACAAATGGGACCCTAAGCAGGCAGGGCATAGTTCCGTAGGCGGGGAGAAATTAACTAGATTCATCAAACCTACTCTCTCCGTTTTTCCAAGGAAGGACGTTTTTTGCATCGGTTCGGGTGGGTGGTTGGGGACCCACAGCTCATCCCCCTGACAGAGCGGGGCGGGTGTCCTTAACTCGGTCCCAGTGTGGGAAAGAGTGAGGCTCTATGTCGCCCCCGAGGGATTTCATTCTAAGAACTGAAGGATGGGCTCCTCGGGGAAGGAAGTTTGAAGCGTTTTGGCTGCAGTAATTAATTTGTCCAGGATCGACCTTCGAGATCTTTGCCGTAATTGGCCGCCCTGAATCCCTCGTGCAGCCCCGGGCCCCCTGGGGCACCTCTTGGTCACCCTTCAAGGCCTACTTCCTTCAGGAAGCCTTCCCTAATCTTCTTAGTGTCTCTTTTCTGAACTTCTGTGGCCTCGGGTTGGCAGAACCTTGAAGGGCAACTAAGAGGTGCCCCAGGAGCCCGTTTCCTGATCACCGTAATTAGCTGAGCGTTCTCAGTCTTGCTTTAAAAATGTAAGAACACCCACCCACCCACCCACGCGCATACCCATCCGTCATCCATGTGCCCATATAGTTGTCTGACCTTCCATCCATCGACCCATCCATTTCATCTGCCCTTCCCTCCGCTCACCCCCCCCCCCCCCCCGTTCACCCACCCCGCACATCCACCCGTCTGCCCATCTGCTCATCACTCCATCCTTTCTTCGCCGTTCTCCAGACAGTATACAGTGTTTCTGGTATTGTGGCCAGTGCTGAGGTCACAGAGGTCGGGGCAGATACAGGCCATGCTCTCAGAGAGCTCAGAGTCCAGGCGTGTTAAGAGGAGACGTGGGGAGGAGAAAAAAGAATGATTGAATCCAGACATCATTATCCCCACGCCTGGGGCTCTCCAAGAAGATATGAGGTTGTTTTTTTCCCCCTTTTTAAAAAATGTTTATTTATTTTGAGAGACAGAGTGAGTGCAAGCAGGGAAGGGGCAGAGAGAGGAGAGACAGAGAATCCGAAGCAGGCTTCCCCCGGTCTGCGCAGAGCCCGACGCGGGGCTCAATCCTTCGAACAGAACCAGGAGATCACGACCTGAGCCTCCCAGGCGCCTTAATTGTTTCTTTATCTTAAATGAAGTACATATGAACAGGCGGCTTCTCTGTGTCCCGTTTCCCTTGTGTCTCGGCCTTTCTGAGGTTTCCGCAGGTACCATCCGGCTCCTCCCTCTGCGGGAAACCCTTTGAGACCCCGGGCTCTCCGCAGGCGCCCGCGTGTGGAGGGAGGGCAGGGGGCACCGACCTGGGGGCTTCAAGGTGGTCACTTCACCAGCCCGTCCTGCAGCTCCCGGAGGGGAACGCTGCCTCGGGGGACAGAGCAGATGTCCTCTGGGCCGAGTGGCCACGCGTCAGCCCCTCCCTGGGAATAGGAGGTGACAGCACAGTTATCTGAGAGACGAGGCTAAATCCTCTGACATTATTCTGGACTCAGCCTGCCAGCGTTTTGGGAAACGCTCCGGACTCTCGTTCCCCCTCTCCAACCTTTGTGACCGAGAGGCGCTCAGGGGGGCTGGTTCGGCTGCGGAAGACACCCCATCGGGCGCACTTTGAAACACGGCCCTCGAGACACCTCCTTAGAGCTCGGCGTCTTCTGTGATTTTCAAGCCGTCTCAGCAAATCTGCCGTCTGGGCTTCAGACGGGAAAGCGGAGAGGGCCCGTTTGGCAGGACGTCGTGGGTTTCACATGAACGGCAGGAGCATATGCTTGCTGTCTGTCCCTCGCGCCCGGCTTTCCAACTCGGGGTGTCCGCCCGCCTGCCGGGGGTCTCCCCAAGCCCCTCTCATCCCGAATGCACTCACAGCTTCCCTCTCCTCCGGCTTCTCCTGGAGGCTTCGACTCCGCCTCCGGAACCCGGGCCTCCTGCCTGGTCGCCACAGCCCGGTGGTTACCGGGCACTCCGGTGTCCCCGGAGTCCCTGTGGGTGTGTTTTGGGAGGGGAAGGCATCTGTTCTCTCTCTGTGACGTGTGCTGGCGCACACGTCCTTGGGCGCTCCTCTCCGGACCGCTGGCAGGCCACCACGGTCGGTCACATTCCTGCCCCTGCGGCCTGGCGTGCCTTCCAGAACACGAGTCGGGCGGTGCCGTCAGAGGTTCAGGCTCTGCCGTGCTTTCCCGTGGGGCTCGGGGGCCGATGAGGCAACTCCCTTCCTCTTTTCCCTCTACTTCCAGCTGCGGTGCGTGGAGGAGTCAGACGGAGACCTGGAGTCTCCCCTCGCGTCCGCTGAGGAGGTGTGGTTAAGGTGTGAGAGCCAAACGGCCTAGTTCATTCTCCCTGGCCCCCCTGACCCCAGGCTAGACCTTGGGGGTCCATCCCAGGGCAAGTGTCACATTGATGTTACCTAGGACGCTGCCTCACATGGGGTAGCTGGGGGAGGGGGGAGAGACAAAGTCACCAGTGCTAATAGGCTTTTTTCTGGATTGGTTCTGCCTCTTGGAGGGAAGAGCAGCGGGTGCCACCACCTGTGTCGTGTGTGAGGGCCACGAGCCCAGGAGCGTGGCTGCGGGAAGCCCTTCCACCTGGGGGTCTAGGAACAGAGCACCGGGCTTTTCCTGGCATTGTCTGTGGAGCCGAGACCAAGCCCCTTAACCATCTGGGCCTGCTCACTTGTCCAGCTTTCTTCTCCGCCGACGTGTCTGGAAGGTTCTTTGGTGTGTGCAGTGGCCCAGGGTGACCTGGACGAGCCAGGCTGTGGATTTAGGGCAGGGGTTTGTGTCCCGGAGTGCCCCCCTCCGTGGCCAGACTTGCCCCTCTGCCTCCCTGCCCCCCCTGCCCCCCCCCCCCCGCCCCGGCGTGCCATACCTTTGCCTTCCTGTGGGACCTGTCTGTCCCTCTCCCGAGGCCATGCTGTTGTATTTGTTACTCTGCTGTGTTTACTGTCTTCCATTACCGTGGGGGTTCTTCAGGCCAGGTAACGTGCCTAATATCAGTGCTCGGTACGCAGAAGACCCTGAGCAAATTTGTTGAATGACTGAATGGATCACGTATCTGTCGGGTTCCAAATTTCAAATGAGAAAAGGGTTGGGGGCACCCAAGTGGCTCAGTCTGTGAAGTGTCCGACTTTAGCTCGGGTCATGGTCTCGCGGTCCCTGGGTTCGAGCCCCATGTGTTGGGCTCTGTGCTGACAGCTCCGAGCCTGGAGCCTGCTTTGGATCCTGTGTCTCCCTCTCTCCCTGCCCCCACCCCTACCCACCCCCGCTTGCACTCTCTCTGTCTCTCTCTCCCAAAAATAAATAAACATTAAAAAAAATGCGAAACGGGCGTGATTGGAAGGGGGAATGAGGTTAGCCATGAGGACCAGTTTCTTAGGTATGAAGCGTATAAGCCAGAAAGATGATGAAAGGCCTTACAAAGACGTGCCCCCTGATTGGAAGTTAGGAGCCACGGAGGGGGAAGCGTCAGGATGCCCGAGTGGGGCCTTGCAAACCTCTCTAACTCTTGTCGCTGGCCCTTCTCTGTCAATCTCACTAGTACTTAGCCTGTTTCTCCCGTGTTATTTCATTTTATTTCATTTTGTTTTTTATATATTTATTTTGAGAGGAAGAGAGAGAGAGTTCAGGAGGGGCAGAGAGAGAGAGAGACAGAGACAGAGAGTGAGAATCCCAAGCAGGCTCCACCCTGTCAGTGCAGAGTCCGAAGCAGGTTTCGAACCCACAAACCGTGAGATCATGACCTGAGCCGAAACCAAGAGTCAGACGCTGAAACCCACTGAGCCCCCCAGGAGCCCCTGTTTCTCCCATTTCGGCACTGAAGTATTCACTGTCTGGTCTTGTCCCCCCCCCCCCCCCCCCCCCAGACGTGGCCGTCTCGTCCCCTTGGCATGTCATGAGTGTGTGGTGACCACCCCAGGACCAGGACTGACTGACTACCTTCCCTCCCTGGACAGAGCTGACGCCTTGACAGGTGTTGGGGCCAGTCCCTAGGGTACGGCGATGGGGGCTGGCCCAGTCTCCCGAGGCCATCACACCTTACAGAGAGCCCTTGGGTGGCAGCCTGGGGGGTGCCCACCTGGCCTGACTGCCCCGAGATGAGTTTCGAACAGTGTTTGCCGAGTGCCGGGCGCTTGGTCGGTCACCAGCTCTGGAAGTGGGCCGAGGGGTTACGCGTTCTCTTAATTCTCCAGGGTTGGTCGGTTGCTGGCAAATCGCCCGCAGGTGCTCGATGCAGGTGCCCGTGGGTGCAGTGAGAGACTGGGGGTTTTAATTTCGCGTCATTTGCCCAAGAAGTAGAGATCCCCTGAAGTCGACTCACGTGAGGGGCTTTGCCCTGAGAGGCACGAGGGGTGCACAGGATTTGGGGCAGCACTTGTCATGGGCCGGCCGCACCCAGGCTGAGAATGAGCGTGCTTCGGTTGAAGGCCGTTCCGGGTTGTTGGCAGAGGAGCTTGCGGTGCTTGGTCCTGTGCTGTGCCACCAATGTGACTCGGCAACCAAGCGCGTGGCTGCGTCTTCCTGTTTTCCTCCCCTCTGCATCACCGGGTTCAGAGTTCCTACAGGGATTCAGACCGAGTTTTCGTGTTGAGTCGTTCTGTGGCAGTTCCTTCTCCCCACTCTGGGGGAGCGCATAGTCTCTCGTTTGGAAAAGGGGACCCCAGGGCAGGGAACCCCCCTTTTCTGGGGGGGGGAGCCTGGAAAGGTCCTCTTAGTGAAGACGAGGTCTAGGTCTTGCCGTGGAGTGAAGGTGTGCCCCCTCCCAAATTCCTGCTCTGAACCCTGACCCCCTAATGTGATGGTGCTGGGAGGTGGGGTCTTTGGGAGGTGCTAAGGGCCCAAGGATGGAGCCCCATGAATGGGATTTGCGCCCTTATAAAGGAGCCCCAGGGAGCTCCCTTGCCCCCCTCCCTCTGCCAGACTCCTACTGAAGGCAGACTCCCCAGAAAGGGACCTCCCCAGCGCCCAACCTTACTGGCACGTCAGACTTGCAGCTCCCAGAATTGAGAGAAATAAAGTTGTTGTTTGCAAGCCGTGCAGTCGATGGTGTTTTGTTAAAGGAGCCCGAATGGTCCCAGACAGTCACCGTGTTTCTCTCCTGGGGCGGCCGTAACAGGATACCACAAACAGAGTAGCTTAAACCACAGAAACGGGTCCTCTCGCAGTTGTGGCATCCCCAAGTCCAAGGCCAAGGTGGCAGCGGGGCCGTGCTCCCTCTGAAACGCTAGGGAAGGATCTGTTCCAGGCCCTTCTCCGGGTTTCTGGTGGCTCCTTGGCTCCCGACTGCCTTCCTCCAGTCTTCACGTGGCGTTCGCTCTGCGTGTGCGTCTGTGTTTAAGTTCCGCTGTTTCATCAGCACACCAGACACGCTGGACTAGGAGCGCAGCCTCCTGCAGCATGACTTCGTCCTAAATGATCACATCAGCAGCCACTGTGTTTCCAAATAAGGGGACATTCTGAGCGCCCAGGAGTTAGGGTCTCAACATACGAATTCGGGGGGCACCCATTTAACCCATAGCAGTTACCTTCTTGACTTGAAAGGTCGATGACATGGGAGGTGGGGGGGACACAGGGGCAAGAGCGTAGAGGTGTGTGTGGGGTGGCTTCTCCTATTTCTCCCGAAGTGGTACACCCCTTACGTCTGATGGGTGGTTCACTAGCTAGTTCTCGGGACAAACTTGGGCACTTTAATTACGTGTATTACCTCAGACCCATGGGATGTCACCGTGCCCCTCCAGGTGGACTTAAGGATCTCCCCAAATGATTTCCTTCTCGAGTTTTCATATCTGGGCAGCCCAAAGGGGGTGGAAAATGTGGTAACTGGGTGACCCGTTCACTGACAGGAGACGCTTGGCTTCAGCTTGGATTTTGTGGCCGAACCCACTCGTATCTCTGTAGACCAGACCGAGAGGATGTGGTCCAATGCCTGTTTTCCCGGGGGCAGATTTTTTTAGGAGTGACACCTGCATCATTGGGAGAACTTGCCCTAATGGACAGTACGAAGGTCAGTGCAGCTCACCACTTGTCGTAGGTGTGGACAGACGCGGTGAGCCCCAGACCGCAGGGGGCCTGCCACGTCTGTCCACACCCGCGGGTGTCTGTCCTGTGCGTGGGGCTTGACCAGGGACTCAGGCAAACCTGGGTTCTTGCGTCCCTTGAACTCTTGCGGGGCCCTGGTAAATTTCGGAATCTTGGCTCCTCGCCTGTAGTAGAATTGCACAGAAGAACAGAGATAACATATGTAAATGGCTGTCCTTGCTTCATAACCGTGTTCACTGTCCTCCCACCGCCCCTGGCGGGAGTTACTCTGCCTTTCTGGGGGCCCCGGGCTATGATCACGGGAGTCACGAGGCAGCACGTACTTTGGAATAGCAACAAGTCCTTTACTACGAAGTCGTAAGGAATTATAGCATATTTCCTAGCCCACTTATTCTTTCTCCAGAAATTATCCTGTTAACAAAATCTATGCATCAACGGTTGTTTTCTGGTGGAACTTAGTGACCGGCTTTGTTCAGTGGGTGAGTAACTTTTCCAGCACTTCCCTATTATGTTTGCAGACATTTTCCCGTCTCCTGTTTTTGGCAATCCACAACGGGTCATGGCTTCCTCAACGTGCGTGTGTGAAACATCGGTCGTAGCACGTTACTGGAGACCGTCAGGCTTTTGGAAAACGTACTGTTTGAAATTCACGTTCCTTGACATTCCTGTTTTGTGAGTTTCCGTGAACCGATGGAGGAACAGGTGTGCCGGAGTAGAGGCGATCGAGACTGGGCAGTCCTGTGTGATCAGTCTGTTTATCTGTAAAAAGGGCGACAGTGATGGGCGCCGTACCCACCCCGTTCTTGAAAACAAGGTGAGGTGTTCGGTTTTTCTTCACCCAGTAGAAGTTGGCTTCCTCCGGTAGGCATCGTTCAAAGGCATCGTTCCTACACGTACACGCCTGCCTTGTTTTTCATATTAGTCTGACTCTAGCGTTGGCTTATGATCTTTCGTTTTAAGGTGTTAATGTCTGTCACCTTTAGCAACTGGTAGAAGAACATTTAGGAGTAATTAAAAGGTGCTGGTAACTTGGTAAGCCTCAGAGTTTTCCGAGGAGGGGTTGTGGTTTTTCGTTTCCCTTGCTTGTGGGCATTTTCCTAGACAAGGTGATTTAGTGTTGTTTCTTCACGGGCAAAGGGAAAAAGGAACCAGCGAGTCTAACGAAATGGTCAATGGATCTTGAATTACTGGCAAGACTCTCTGTTATCGCCGCAGTCACTAGAAGTGGACGACCTGCTGAGGAAATGGGGCGGGGGGCCTCTTTCCAGGTAGGTGTCTAATGTCAAGGTCAGGAGGCGCGCGAGGATCCTCTCAGGCGGGAGTTGATTACGTCCCAGTCACCGAAAGGTGGAAACCAACACATTAAAAAACTTAAGTCTAGGAGAGAGGCCTGCTGTTTACAGGTAAAATTTGGATGGCGGCAACGTGGCTGTTTTCTCTTCAGTAGGAGAAGTTGCCGTGGCTTCACTCCGAGGTTTCTCCTTTGTGTCCCGGACTCCGCGTTTGGGAGTTTAGAATTCCAGGGTGCATCGCACACTAGGAGGTTTTGTCTGTGCTCCTGGGCCGTGCTGCTGCTGTTGCGGAGCGCGGGGGCCTCAGTCGGCGCACGTCCTTCGTCCGGCCCCGGCCCTGGGCAGGTGCTTCACTTAGCCGAGGCTGAAACCTGTGGAAGCCACTCACAGTAGGCTCTGATGACATTTTGGTGGCAGTTTGAATAGCACTTGGGCAACTCATCCAGGTCTAGTAAGGTGAATAGAGTGAAATGGGAAAAAAAAGTATAAGCATAAGATATAAATAGGTGATTTTTTACATGAGAGAGACCCTCAGAAGCCTGACCCTATTGGAAGGTCTTGTTCAAAACGTTTTGACAGGAAAGCATTTATTTGTTTTCTCTTTTTTTAAAAAAAAGTTTTTAAATGTTTCTTCATTTTTGGGACAGAGAGAGAGACAGAGTGTGAGTGGGAGAGGGGCAGAGAGAGAGGGAGACACAGAATCCGAAGCAGGCTCCAGGCTCTGAGCTGTCAGCGCAGAGCCCGACGCGGGGCTCGAACTCACAAACCGTGAGATCATGACCTGAGCTGCAGTCAGACGCTTAACCGACTGAGCCACCCAAGTGCTCCTATTTGTTTTCTGTTTTAATCAGACCAGTAGTTGAATATAGTCTGAGGTAGTGTAGACGGACGTAGTTACCTGTATCCTTGTAGTAAGGGCTATTTAGATGTTACCATTTGTTGCCATATTAATGGAAGGCGTTTGGACGTGGGTATTGACCATGTGTGAAGGTTTTTATTAGGTCTCTGTGAAGTTGGGACGTCCTACCAGCTGTGGCTGATTGTCCTGTGTTTCGTTTCATGTTCTCCCCTATAAGACTGAAGTTCTGTGAACACGTGAACTGTATGTATCTCGTTCGCCCTTTAGAAAGTTAAATGATGAGGTCAGTACTTACACGCAAGTCCTGCTTTAAACGTCTTGCCGATTAAACTCTTCTCATCTCTACAATAGCCCTTTGCGGTAGACTGTGAGTTTCTTGTCACTCTTGTAACAAAATATCATGAATATAGGGGCTTCAAAAAAACTCAGATATAGCTTACCATTCTGGAGGTCAGAAGGCGAGAATCAGTCTCCTGTCTCCATGGGCCAAAATCAAGGTGTCAGCGGGGCCGTGTTCCTTTCTGGCTACTCAAGGAGGAATCTGTTTCCTTGCTCATTTGGGTTTTTGGCATAATTATGGCGTAGGTTGTCTGCTGAGGGCTATTTGAGGTTTCCAGAGGCTTCCCACATTTCCTGGCTCAGCTCTTCGTCAGTCTTCAAAACCAGCAATAGCTCTTCAAGTCCCTCTGCCACTTGGAATCTCTCATTCCTTCCCCCTCCCCCTCCCCCCTTCTCCTCCTCCCTCTCTCCTTCTTCCGGATCCTCTTCTCCTGTCTCACCTCTTTCCGACTGCAGATACACGTTCTCCTCCTATAAGGACTCGTGTGACTAGATTGGACCGTTGGATAATCCAGAATAATCTCCCAGTCTCAAAGTCTGTAAATTTAATCCCTTCTGCAAAGTCCGTTTTGCCATGGAAGGTGACAGTCACAGATTCCAGGGAGTAGGGTATGGCCCTCTTTGGGGGGGGGCATTATCTTCATTTTACAGATGGGAAAACTGAGGTACAGAGCAATAAGTAACGTTTTCAAGGTCACGCAGTTAGCAGGTGGGGACCTGGGTCTCAGACGCAGGCACTTTGGCTCCGGCGCCTGTGTCCCTAATCCCGCCGCCTCATCTCCATTGCTGCCTCCGCAGCCACGCTAGTGCTGGGCGCAGAGTGGAGGCTCGGCGCCGACCTTTCCGGTGTGAGTTCACGCTGGACTCTTCTTGGAGCGGCGTTCAAGGCAAAGAAAAATTTGGAATATGTTAGTCCCTCCGGTGTTGAAAGAGAAAACTCTCCTGTCCTAAGCAGACGTCTGTCCTTGCAAGTTCACCTTGACTCCAAAGCTGCCCTGCGACAAACTCAGATGTTTTCCTTCTGCTCCCGTCCCGTCCCTGAACCCGGTCAAGTCCCTCCTTCAGGTACTGAGGGCCAAGACACAACATCAGCCGCGAAGACTTCTGCTCTGATTGTCATCATGGTGCGTTTTCTTACTCAAAATCGAGGCTACCATGTAAATCAGTCGACTTGCAAATTTATGGGAAAATCTTATCAAATGCAAATAACACATACGGCTTCTCGTTCGCACCGCCTCTGGAGTTTTCCGTGGCCTTGGGTCGCCATAGTAGGCGGTCCACAAAAGTGTGTTGATGGGAACCTCCACACAAATGTAGCCTGCATAGAGTGTGTCTTTCCTTGGACACAGTAACTCGGCACCCCGTCCTCACCCAGGACTCGCAGAGGTCTTACCACCCTTGGGCTGTAAGCGACATCCCTTCGGCTAGATGGCTCGTGTCCTAGGCAGAAGGCCCAGACTTGTGCTTCAAAGTCAAACCAGAAAGACAGGAGGACCTGGGTAAAACCCCGCTACTTGGGGTAGCTCCGCTCAGTCTCCTTCTTGCTTCCTCTTCCAGATGACGCACAGGGAGCACGACTGATCACAGGGGCCGCCCCTGCTTTTATGCCCCTGGTGGGCTGTGCTCACAGCCTGTGTAGCTCACGGTTTTGGGGTCTCAGAATTGTCACTGTCTTGTTGACTTTTTGTCTGGAACAGAACGGAGGCGCTCTAAGTACCTACTTGGGCAAGTCTTTTCTTGGGGTTCATACAGGCTCAGCTGAAGAACTCTTTTTTTTTTTTTTAAATTTCTTTTTTTTTTTTTTTTTAGTTTATTTATTTATCTTGAGAGAGCGAGAGGGCACAAGCGGAGGAAGGGCAGAGAGAGGAGAGACAGAATTCCAAGCAGGCTCCGCACTGTCAGCACAGAGCTTGATGTGGGGCTGGAACTCACAAACCATGAGTTCATGACCTGAGCTGAGATCAAGAATCTGACGCTTAACCGACTGCACCACCCAGGCGCCCCTCTTTTTTTTTTTTTAAATGTTTATTCATTTTCGAGAGAGAGCCCAAGCGAGAGAGGGGCGCGGAGAGAGAGAGAGAGACAGAATCTAAAGCAGGCTTCGGGCTCTGAGCTGTCAGCACAGAGCCCAAGGCGGGACTCGAACCCACGAACCGTGAGATCGTGACCTGAGCCGAAGTCAGGTTTTCAACCAACTGAGCCACCCAGGTGCCCCGCCTTTTTTTTTTTTTTTTTTTAAGTGTTTATTCCTTTTTGAAAAAGAGAGTGTGAGAGAGGGAGGGGCAGAGAAAGAGGTGGACAGAGGATCCGAGGCGGGCTCTGCACTGACAGAAGCAAGCCCGATGCGGGGCTCAAACTCACAAACTGTGCGATCACGACCTCAGCCGAAGTTGGATGCTTAACCGACTGAACCACCCAGGTGCCCCAGCATTGCTTTTTAAATGTGCTAGTGGAAATTTAGACGCCTAATAAATAAATGCACAAATAGGGAATCTCACCCTTTTTTTCTCCTTCCTCTCAGTAGAAGACTGAGACATTAGTGGCAAGGCACGGTGTCTCAGTAGAAGACAATTTGGACATTAGTGGCAAGGCACGGTGAAGACCCACAAAAGGAGAGAGTTTTCGCAGGGTCTGTAGGGGCTGCTCAAAGCCCTATCAACTGGAGATCCAGAGGCTGGGTGGCAGGCCAGGCAGAAGAGAAGGTTCTCGAGGGCAAAGCCACGGTCAGAGGGTGGGACAGCCGGGCCTCTCTGTGGGAGGTGGGTGTGATCCGAAACTGTGGTCTGGCTCGGTAGCCAGAGGGGTGGGTTGAGCGGAACAGAGGCCGAGTCCTGCTCATCCCTTCAGGCCAGCGTCCGGTATCCAGGAGACGGAACCCGGTGGGAGGAAAGGTTGGAGGGCTCCCTGGCTTGCGAGTGTGTTGGATCTGTATCCAAGTCCCATCGCTGCCTTTTACTGTATGTCTTTGGGCGAGACCCCCCCCCCCCATCCTCTGGCCCTCACGTTTCCTCTCCCGTTGATCCCACGGGGCTGCACAGGAGGAAACGAAGTGACCCGCGGAGTGCCCGGCAGAAGTAGCCTCTGGGGCAGTTCACGTGGCCTCCCTGTAGGGTGGAGAGCAAATCCTCAACATAGCTGCCTCTGCAGGACCGTAAATACCGCTGTGATAGTTAGTTTTGCCTTTGCCTTGCAGGACCGTGTTCTGTCTGAACATCCTCTTCTCTCCAGAAGGTCACCGTGACCTCATTGTCTGGGACGGATTTGGCCTTGGTCTGCTTTTGTCTTATCATTGCTTTTCATACTGTGCTTTCCAAAACACATCACTCATCTTGTCACTGGCTGAATGGGCATGGGACTCCGCGCCGCTCGTGGTGGACAGCTC